>CM073129.1:43556977-44156977 GCA_037039145.1 Fundulus diaphanus
CAATTTGCTTCATAATCCGGTCTGAAAAAGTATTTCCTTTGCACCTACTTTCACAAACTTCACCCTGTTTTTGTTCATATGAGGATTTTTGGAGATAGAAGGAATGGTCATTCTGTCACTTTACTGTTTTGCACACAAGCTGCCACACGTCCATCTGACATATTCCAATTAGCAAAGGTCTTTTTTTCTCAAGAAATTAAGTAATCTCTTTATTTAAATTGTTTTGTTAGACAACATGTCATTATAGATATATAGAATTGCATATCCATTCTAGTGGGCCAATTTATATGTCAGTTTTTAAGTCTCATAGCTCCGAAATGTGATGATGTTTGGCTCTTAATGTCATTGGGAGTCCGTGGACGACTGTCTCTATAAGACTTTTGTATGTTAATTGAGAATCTAAACATCTTGGGTGCATAAAGTCTTGCCGCAAAATGTGCTTATGATCTTTGCAGATTACAAATTCCTGCAATTGTTGCCTGCTTGTCCACAGCAATGCCGAAGCAAGGCTGGAAAGATGCCCTGAAATCCACATGGGAAATGAGAGGGAAAAAACAACCAAAAGACTACATTACACAATTAATCAATAAGTTAATGAGATCTCATTTTCTCTGGAAAAAGACTATCCAGGCAAAAAGTTCCCCCTCAGCCTTTTCCCTCTGCTCATGGAGAACCAACTCCTGGTATTACGCTGTGGAAAAAGAAAGCAGCCAGCAGGAAATTAAATTAAATTACCATCCTGATAGATTTATGTGGTGCTTTACATTTTCATTGTGTTGTTTTCGTCTCCGACTGGAAGTGCACCTGAGTTGGGAAAGAACTGTTAAATATGCTGTAAAAGTAAGTGGGGAGAGAGAAGTAAAACAAGAGGTCTGAGAGAGAATGGAAAGTTGCAGACGTCATGCACCTTCAGCTCCCTCACTGGCTTCCATACAAAGGAACTTTCTAAAAAGTGAAACACAGAAATGCAAAACGGGATTGCCACTTTGGTCAGTTCCTTTGTGTTGAGCTTTGCAGGTGGGCATGCATGATTGTGTTGCTCCTGGTGAAAAGGTAGAAAACTGTTCGGAGAGTGATGTTAAATGGAAGAAATTGTGTGTAACCATGTGAATGATTGTCTCCAACCAGTCTGTGTGTTTCCTGTCAGTGTATAAGTTGTCTCTTACACTATGCTAATGAGTTTTATCCTTTTACAAGCTGTTTTTTTTTTTCTTTTTTTTTTGCTTTGGCGCTCTGCGTGCCCGTGTGTGCATATTAACCCCAACCTGCACCTACACATTTACCACGGCTCATAATTAAACAAAGCTGTCTACATCCTCAATCCAAGTAAAGACTGAGGGCATCTCTTGGCTATTGACACAGCTGGTGCTGCCATCTGGGGGCACGGCACACCGTCTGTGATATCGCCAGCCAATCGGGACGTCAGTCATCACCTAGTGTCCGAACTGATGACAGGGGACACGGAAAGCAGGGACATAAAGCACGGATATGTCCAGCTCCGGCTCGTGGTGGGAAGTTGTGGGAAAGGTCATCTGTCTGCCTGAGCCTGCTTTACAAACCACTGAGCTATAAAGGCCCAGACACATCACAGAGAGCCTGGAGCTGTTTGTGTTTTGAAAATGTTTTCATTGAAGTATTTTTGTATCTGCGTGTCACAGCCACGCCCCTGTCTGATATAACGGAGAAGCGGAAAGTGGGGGGGGTTGTTTCTCAGATTAATGGTTCACACTGAGAGGGAGCACAGACCTACAGTAGCAGCACCGTGATTTATTTGCCACTTAGTACTGATGAAGCCTCAAACTGCACTCACATACACACACCTAAAACACACACACACACACACATTGTCACAACAGTTTCCCCGATCAAAGTCTAAGTTGGTTCATCCAGTCCTGCATCTTGTTTAGATGTGTGTGCAGAAATTACAAAGTGTCTTTGTGCTCATTTGCATAAACAGCTGAATCTACTTTAATCACCACCCCCCCCCCCCACAAAAAAACCCAAAATGCTCCAACCATGTGTTTACGTCTTGCAAAAAAATACTGACCAAAACAAAATAGTTCATAACAGACAGGTGCATGGAAAGTGAAGAGTATCTATTCTTTTCTACACAGTATGGCATACATTTATATTCCACCCCATTTACTCAGATAGCCCAAAGAAAAGCCAATGTAACCAGTATGTATTTTATCTCAGAGTAAACACAGCTGGTTTGAAGCCCTCAGCGGTTTGTTAGAGAACACAATTAAGCCTTATAAAGACCACAGAACGCAGCAGATGGGTTAGATATAAATTTGTGGAAAAGACTTAACTAAGATTAGGTTAAAAGACAATATTTCCAGCAAGATCTCCCCAAGTATGGTTCAAGCCATCAAATAAATAAATGGAAAAAGTATGAAACAACTGTGAAACAGCTGCCAACCAACAAGATATGACAGGCAAGGAGAGGAACCAGGAACTGGTTAATCAAAGAACCAGCCACGAGCCCCATGGTAACTCTAGAGGAGCTGCAAAGATCCTCATATCAGATGGGAGCATCTGTCGACCCAACAGTAAAAAGGGAAGGTGCTCTTTTTGGCCTACATTTGAAATGCTTTGTGTGCCAAAAAACGAGCGCTGAACATAAACCTGAACACAGCATTCTCACTGTGAAGAATGATGGTGGAAACATCTTAATGCGGGGATGTCCTCTTTAGTGGCGACTGGACAGAGCTAAATGCAGGACAATACTGCAAAAAGGCGTGTTAGAGGGTCCAACAGACTCGAGACCTGGGTGGAGGTTCCTCTTTTTAGTAGGAACACAAACCTAAGCTTACAGCCAAAACTACGATGGCTGAATGACTTAATTGAAACAATACTAATGTGTTATGCCTAAATATTATTGAGAAAATAGATGGTAAAGAAGAATGTACCACTATCTGAGTCTCTAGATGTGCAAAGTTAGTCGAAACATTCTTCAAGACTTGCAACTATAACTGCAGTGGGAGGTCGTTATATGAACCCTTTTTACTCCAAGGGGCTGAGCATAAATGCATGCCACACTTTTCAGATTTATATTTTTTAATGGACAGTTATATCATTTTCACAGTACACTCAATAGCATAAAATCATTTAAAAAAACATGGAGGTTTACAGTTTTGTATTTGGTTTTACTTTCACGTGTCTTAAATGAGTGTGAGTGGGAGTTAGATGTGATAAAAACTGAAAGAGGGACATACCGTGTGTAAGTGTTGGGCAATCAAAGTGAATTGATGTTATTCACACCTGCATAACATTCCTTTAAACACTACCTATTATTCATAAGCTGTCAATTTAGAAAATTTTGCGGAGGTAACCCAGTGATCATTTGCATGCGGTAAATTGTTGAGTTTTGACTTGGTAAATACCGCCAGAGTTAATTGAGGGCATCATCGCACTATGTGGGAGGATTTGACAAAATGCCATAAGTGTGTAACGCTGGCACACGTTGTAATTAACACACATGCAAATACATCGGAACACATGCATTAGCTCACCCGCTCTCCCGTTTTGAGATGCAGAGATACAGACAGACACATAATGAGTGAGATTATGGTGAATTTCTGATCCCTGATTTGTTCTGCTGCTTGGTTTTAGAAATAAGCATTTCCCCTTCTTGTTCTTGGGATCTACTGTCAGGGTGAGGTTAACCATAGGAATGTTTTAAGCTCAGCCACATTTCCCTGCCATTAACCAGCTTGCTTTTCCCACATAAAAATCACTCACTTCTGCACTGAATCGACTATTTTCTACTACAGGGTTGGGGTTACCCCTAACCCATTCCATAATCTTGCACTTGTTGAGAAATGATACAACAGACCGTCTATTTGATCATCCTTTCTAAGATGCTCTCCACTTTCTTCTGTTTCTTCCACAGAACCCTGACATTGTGCTTGTCCACTATTTGAATGTTCCAGCCATTGAGGATTGTGGGAAACCATGCGGACCCATCCTGTGTTCCATCAATACGGACAAGAAGGAATGGGCCAAATGGACCAAAGAGGAGCTGATTGGACAGCTAAAGCCCATGTGTTAGTATTTGAAAAAATTCATCAACAACTTTTTTCCCCCTTTTTTTTTACTAATTTCTGATACTTGAAATTGAAACTTTAACTACTAAACTTAATTAAAAATAGACTTAGAACAGATTCCAGCTGTAGTGGTTCTGTCTTTTCTTCTTTTTCTTTTTTGGAGGATTTAACATTCACCCATATGAGCTTATAACTGAAGCTCAACAGTAAGTACCCTTAGCACCTAACTCTAGCAAGCATCTTTAGCCGGTATTCCTAGAATCCTATATCACAGTACTCAATTCCCGGAGATGTCTGATGCTTCTGGGTCATAGTTCGGCTCTTTCCCTTGACCTCTGGCAACCGTCTGGCCAGGCTGAGACAGCAGCTGCCCTCTGTCTGGACCATCGAGGCAGTCAAGGCAGAGTAGGGGCAACAAGCTGATTATTGATTCATGTTAGTGCATGTGAGCAAGAATATTAGACTCACCAGAAATCCCCTGCCACCCCTTCCCAGGCTCTCTCTGTCTCCTTCCTTCCTGAATGGATTGTTTCCCTTTGTTATTAGCTGCACCAAAGATCAGCCAGTTGCACTTTGTGTTTTTTTTTCTTCTTTTACGACTATACATCGGGGCAAAGGCTGAGGTAATGTTTTGGAAAAAGCAGGGGTTTTGTCTGATGACGACAATATCCAAAAGGGGAATTTGTGAAGGCATTAAAAAACTTTCAGAGCTCCCGTAAGATCCTTTTTAACAACCAGACTGTGATTCTGGTGTGTCTGTCAGGGGCAAGCAGAGCTGTGACTGATATTCCGATGGCCAATTATTGGTGATGTGGCCAGGTGAAGAGGAAGGTGTCAGCAGCTTTATAAGTGCACTCGCATGCCGGCTGCATACTGAGTAGGCAGTCCAAGCCTTCATCAGTGAGATCTCGCCTGTATTGTCACCCTCAACACTGCATTAGTTTTAAGACGTTTCAACATAAAGTCTTACCTCAGGACAGCGTCAGAGCAACAAAGATCCACTATATTCATTACATCTGTGGCTTAATGTACAAATCAAGCTTCATTTGCAATAATGTGTGAAGCCATTAACTTTAGCAGTTGTTGGGACAGAGAGTGTGAGATGCCTTCTAGCTGCCAGGCAACATGGGGGAGGGGGGGGGGTGCAACATAAAGAGCAAGAATTCCCTCTCCTGCTTTTTTTCTGCTCTTGCTGTCTGACTTTCTTCTCCTCTGTTTCCTTTCCCCCTTCCTTCTGGAGCACAGAGCATGTCAACACCACCTGATTCATGGAGAAACATTGCCATCTAGTGGCCGTGTGAGGCAGCGACCCTCCTCCGAAAAGAGGATAAAGTTTCAGTGCTGTGAATTAACCATGCGTTGCTTTGTCTCCAATTAAATCTTAGCTCTAACCTTAACCACTCGCACCTTTTTCCAGAATTACCTTGAATCGTTATTTTTCTTCAATAGTTTTGACTTAGAGTAGTTATCCACTACCCAAAAAGACCATACACATACATTTGAGGTACAAATCCCCCTTCTTGCTCAGAATTGTCCAAAACCACTAGATGTTTGACAAATTAATACAAATGCAAGAATTTTTATGAACATGTTGAGAACCTGTGCCCGTATTCACAAAGATTCTCAGAGTCCTCTCAGAGAGCACGTTTTTTATAGCCTAAAACTTCCTATCTGTGTCTCAGAGCGACTCTGAGTAAGGAAATGACAGAAAATTAGATCTTAGTGAGGAGATATGGTAGACCCAGTTGTGAGGTGTGATGCTGTCTTTTAAAAGCTGAGATAGGTTGACAGTACAAAAAACAACACAACTGTGCTCCTAGTGATCAAAGGAGAGAAATTAACCGATTAGACTGGATTAAAAAATGTGTGACATGATGATGAAATTTAGCAAAATGAGCCTCAAAATGTTTGAACACACCTTATTTCCATCCTAGTCATTAGTTTGATTTGCTTATTGTTAAGTACTCGCCTTTCATTTTACTACTTTAACTGTTTGATATTAATGCGCATTCACCTGTCAGCATTTTACTGAGATCGCCTGCTTGTGTAAAACTGGTTGGATTCGGCATTACGACTGACACGAAATGGAGAAAAAGGGTGTAAAAAACAAACAAACTGAGCAGTGGCGCATCTGTTCACTCATTTGGAGAATAGAGGAGATTTGAGAGGTAAATTGGTCCCTGGATCACAGTGCAAATGCACGGACTTTGAAGCATATTGCCGCAGATCAATGCATCTTTTTCTCCGCGCATCTTGGTGCTTTTACGCACCAGCCTGAAAAGTAAGAAGCTCTCCGTGCAGCGATCATGAGCAAGGAGACGGCATGACAGGCGAACTTCTTGATGACCATTTAGGCTACTGACGTCATCATGCAATGTACAAAATACTTTCTCGCCTCTTTTATATATATTCTTTGCAAATTTATTCACTTTTTATTAATGATTATTCAAATTTTATTTCAATTTTTTCCCTAAGATTTATTTATCCTCAATAAAATTACGTTATAGAGCCGTGCCTTTAACCCGTTGGGCCGCTGAAACTAATTACTTTCTCTCTATGGGAATTATAAAGTTTATATTATCTACATATTATTAATTGTAGGATCGTGAAATAAGTTTATGTGCTTATTTCCTTTGCTGTTTAGGTGGTGGATCAGCCAATAAGCTCTCTCTGTTTCCACCATCTAAAAGTCCTCCTCACTACACCTAACAATTTTTACACTTTAGGGAGCTCTCTTAAGGTTTAGGATGCTTTGGGAATAATGATTATCTCACTGAGGTAAAATTCTAAGAAAAATCTTAGAATTAGGGACATCGTTTTAGGAAATGTTACCTAAAATTATGTGACTAAGAGCTAATTTTAGTCTTTTAGTATTTTTTAGTATTTTTGTGAATATATCTTTGGCTATAGTACTCTGTTTTTCTTTCTTTCTTTCTTTTTTCACATTTTTTCATGCTATAATGACCATTTTGATTGCAGCAGATTCAGATTTATTTTACAAAGTTCGTCACAGTTGGGAAGTAAAAGGAAAGTCTTAAATGCATTTTTATTTTTTTGTTTTAAAATTTAAATCTGAAAAATATGTGCTGTGCATTTCTATTTAACCTCCCTTTACTCTGACCCCAAAAATGTAGCGCAGCTAAGAGACTTCAGAAGTTGCCTATCTGGTAAAATGAGTCCACTATGAAAGAGTGGCAAGAAGAAAGCCAAAAAATGTCCATGTTTGTCATTTACATGACTGAATCTCGGTCTGCGTCAGTCATTTGAGTGCAAAATGGAACTATTTGGCCTACCTGAGAAGCACTGCGTGTGGGCAGATAACTAACATTGAAATATCTCCCTGAACAAACAATCATCTATACTGAATACAGGATTATCCAGGGAGAAAATCTATTGAAGGTCCAATCATAACACAACCCTAAACATGTAGTCAGAGCTGGGATGGTATGTATTAAAAGGATATTAATTGGTTAGAATGGCAAAGACAAAGTTTAGCTATAAATCTAACTGAGAATTTTTTGCAGGAATTGAAAACTCATGTCCATAAATGTTCCCCATCTTTTCTGACCGAGTTTGAGCTATTTGGCAAAGATTAATGGGCAAATATTTTGGTATCTGGATGCACTAAGATGTCAGAGACGTAGGGTACCAAGAAAGAATTGCAGCTGTAAAGGTGACTCTACAAAGTACTGACAGTTTAAAATCCATATGTCATCTTTCTTTCCACTTCGCTATTATTATCTACTTTGTGTTGGTTTAACCCATAAAATTCCAATAAAACACATTGCTGGTTTAGGATTCTATTATTTAATGTGACGTAATATGCAAAAAAAATAAAATAAATTAGGAGGTATTAATCATTTTCTAATGTAATCTCCTTACTTGCTAAGCTAATTTTTGTGTGAATGCAATGTTGCTATCATACCAAATATTCTTCTTGTATTTTGGACCTGTTTTGTTTTTCTCTTTCCTTTCTTATTTCTGTCACAATACGTTACAAAGCAGTTGAGAGAAAGAAGAACAAAAAGTGGATTTTATTTACCAGTTGAACATGAATTATCTATATAAAATCAGATATGCTTTTAGTCTGCGAACGGTTTAAAGATGCTCTCGCCCAGAGGTTCAAATAAAAGCTCTGTTAAAAACAAGTCTACGTCAAGCTTAGTCATCCATGACACGCTGTGGCGTTTGATGAGAAGGACGCGAAGCGACGGGGCGGGGTGGAGTGTGAGAGTGGGACATCACTACTCAATGAGGCTACAGTTCCAGCACAGCCGGCTTGATTTACTTTTTACATCAAATGAAGCAAACACCCCATCCTCCACAGCGACGCCCCACAGCCTCACTGACAGCAGCTCTAACCAACATGGACAGACAAACCACTGGCCTCCAGGGTCGATGGTTTGGGCCAAAGAGGCAAGTTGGACAAGAAGCCTACTGTGGGAACTATTTTATTCCACCGTCCCATGTTGTTCCCAGAGTTCTGCATGATGAGGTGCCGCCATTTATATGACAGCATTCAGTCATGTAAATGATCATCTGACTTGGTTGTTGTGTGGTTCCTCCACTGTTTCTGACTATGATTAAGCCTCGTGGCACTGCTCCTGTCATGTCTGCTTTGGAGTAAAACACTCAATAAGAAGAGCAGACAGGCGGACACAGGGGTAACTGTACATCAGCCACCCGGAGCCTTCAGGGGTGACACTCGTCTAGATGAGGAGGACTGTGGCAATCTGGCATGAGCGATTAGGAAGGAGAGGAGACGGGATTGTTAAGACAAAGGCATGGCCCTGCCTGGTGGATGGAGTTTGTTGTGTTAGGCTCTCGCTCTTGCTGTTAAGCTGTCAGCTTAGAAGAAAGGACACTCCTCTGTCCTGCAACATGCTCACTGGCTTTACAGTGAACGTTCAGGAGCATTTTTGTTATGCTGATATCCTCATTATGTCTTTATTAGTGATTTTTGCATCGACTCATTTGTGCAATTTGCATTGCATCTGTCAGAAGGTTAATGGTGAGTGAAGCCTCGCCGTTTAGTCAAGTCTCCAGACACAAACAATTATTTGTGCTGCAATTAAATTGAAATTAGACAAAACTTTTCTTTCGTATTTGCTCTCTATAATTTTTTTTCTTTCTCACCACTCACTGTGGAATAAAGCCTAAATTAATCTCACTTCATAATATTTATTACATACCACACCGAGTTGTCAGGGGACTGTGGGATCTTGGTTTGATCACAGCACCTCTACTGACATCTGCTGGTGACAGCTTGTAAGCTGCTAGAAGATCTTAAAATCTTTCAAGTTTGAGCCCCGATCTCACTCTTCTTCAGTCGTGTTTTTCCAAGCTTCTTCCAATGTAAATTAACAGTTTTTATCTTTAATCCACAGTACAGCTCATCTTCCCTTGTAACTTCTCCTTTATCTCAAATGCAAACAGCAAATGTTTAATGCTGTAAACATCTCTCTCTCTCTTTCTCTCTCCCTCTCTCTCTCTCTGTATATATATATATATATATATATATATATATATATATATATATATATATATATATATATATATATATATATATATACATATGCTTCTTTTTTAACCAAAAGAGCTACTGAAGTGTAGAGGACTTAAATTAAAGCTTTCTTGATTTTGTTTGATAGTCCAAATATGCTTCTGCTGTGAAATATTACCTTTTTCTACGGATGAGAGCCTGAGCACTGTAGCACTCAGTGGTGTCCCCTACCAGGCTTTTATGGCCACTAAAAAGCACTATCTGTCTCATCAGATATCATGTCTGCTTGACAAGTGGAGCAATAGAAAGTATTAGCAGGTAGCACTGAGCTGTGACTGAAGGAGGGAGGGGAGTTTTCCTGGAGAAAGGCACCCTTTCTCCCTTGGTGTAGCAGCAGCTGCTTGGTGATTTTCCTCCCCACAGGTTTTAAGAACAAAGTCCCAGATCGGGGCGGAGGTTGAGATGAGCTCAGGTTTGCATCGGTTTCATCAGTGCTCACGTGCAGGATCTTGTAAATGGAAAAAGAATCACAACTAAGCAGCGTGACAGCTCCACTGGGACATTCATGTGTCATCATCATGGTGGGCATGAATGCCATATAGAGTTTGCCCTTGATATGATTTATTAGATCAGGTTTTTTTTTTTTCAGGTTGAAAACATAAATTAGCAAACAGGTTTGATGAAATAAACACAAGAATCGCAACTGAGAATTGAATGTGGATTTGTTTGAATTTAATCCTGAAACAGTCCAAATTATTTGTACAAACTACAAGTGTACTGTACATACATACACTCCAAATAATATTTACTTATCTCCCTTAGAAAGTTCCACTGACACCAGGCATTTTGCAGTCATCAGCAACCTTCTTGGTAGAAGATAGACTTTTCTATTTTATTTTCTATCCCTGGAACGAGCTTTTAAGTTTCTTTCACAAATGTGTGGTACATGGTTGAGATAGGTGCCTTGAGAAGGTCATAAAAATGCAGAATGATAGTCTTTTGTGTGCATTTTAAAACAAGTTTTAGATATTACTTCTGACTGATCTCCCAGTTAGTTCTTGTAAAAGGAGAAACAAAAATAAAACAACACATTCTCATCATGGTAAAAGTATTGTGCCTCATCCAGATGCAACACGACAATGCAACCAATCACTCTTATACGTGTGAACTCTACAAAACAGGGTGTATCAAAAGCAGCACTCATTCTAGAGGACTTGATGCTTCACAAAATGCAGTTAAGTTTCTTAACTTTAGAATCAATTAACATAATGTGTTTAATATGCCAACAAGAATTTCGAGATAGGAAAGTAGCTTAGGAAGTTGGACCTCAATCATGTGCTTTTTGTGGCCCTTACCAGGCTTCTGGCTGAATACTTGACCACAGCTCAACATGGGTTTGAGATCAGGAGCATCCATGATGCTTAATGTCAGTCTGTTTTATTCATTCCAAAACCTGTTTTAGATCTTTATCCTGTTGGAGCACTCCAATGTTCCCAGGTGTTTTTATTGATTTGAGGTGAAGTAGAAGGATTTCAAGATAATCCTTCACTTTTTTTGTCCCACTTACTGCACTGCACCAATTCAACTAGCAGCAAAAACAGTCCCACTTAACAAATAACTGGACAAATAACACAATCTTTGTCTCATTTTTAGTTAGAAAAATCCCCAGCAGGCTTTTGCCATGTCTTTTTGGACAACTGAAACTGAAACTGAAGAGCTAAAGGAGGCTCTTAGAACCAGTCAAAACTGTTTTTAATGCATAAAGCAGGCTTATATTAACCCTTTTAGGCAAGGCAAGTTTATTTATATAGCACATTTCAGTACAGAGTCAATGCAAAGTGCTTTACATGATTAAAATATAGGAAAATAAAACAGAATAAAAGCAAGCAGGAATAAAATGCAGAAACAAAATAGAACATGAGAGAATAGAGATTAAAAGCAAACAAGTAAAAATAGTTGGACTACAAAGTGAACTAATGATGTTTCAGTAAAACAGTTCAACTAGAACAGTCGAAGGCAATCCTAAACAAATGTGTTTTTAATCTTGATTTAAAGGAACTCAGGCTTTCCGCACTTTTACAGTTTTCTGGAAGTTTGTTCCAGATAAGTGGAGCATAGGAACTAAATGCTGCTTCTCCTTGTCTGATTCTGGTTCTGGTTCTGCAGAGTAGGCTGGAGCCAGACGACCTTAGTGGTCTGGATGGTTGATACACTGATAACAAGTCTGTGATGTATTTAGATGCTAAGCCATTCAGGGATTTATAGACTAACAGAAGGATTTTAAAGTCTATTCTCTGAGATACAAGGAGCCAGTGTAAGGATTTTAGAACTGGGGTGATGTGCTCTACTTTCTTAGTCTTAGTGAGGACGCGGGCAGCAGCGTTCTGGATCAGCTGCAGCTGTCTGATCCACTTTTTAGGCAGACCTGTGAAAACACCATTGCTGTAATCAATTCTACTAAATATAAACGCATGGATTAATTTTTCCAGATCCTGCTGAGACATTAGTCCTTTAATCCTGGAAATGTTCCTCAGGTGATAAAAAGCCGACCTTGTAATTGTCTTTTGATGCTTTTGGAGGTTCAGGTCTGAGTCCATCACTACACCCAAGTTTCAGACCTGATCAGTGGTTCCAAGCTGAAGCAGCTGAAGCTGTGTGCTAACTTTTGATCTCTCCTCTATTGGTCCAAATATTATTACTTCAGTTTTGTTTTTATTCAATTGAAGAAAATTTTGGCGCATCCATGCATTGATTTCTTCTAGGCATTTACTCAGTGCCTGAACTGGTTCATAGTCACCTGGTGACATGGTGATGTAGAGCTGTGTGTCGTCTGCATAGTTGTGGTAGCTAATGTTGTTTTTTTATGATCTGAGCTAGAGGGAGCATGTAGATATTGAACAGGAGGGGACCCAGGATGGACCCTTGGGGAACCCCACATGTAATTTTTGTCGTCTGGGATGTAAAGTTACCTACTGATACAAAAAATTCCCTGTCCTTTAAGTAGGATTTAAACCAGTTGAGAGCTGTACTAGAGAGGCCGACCCAGTTCTCCAAGCGCTCTAACAGGATGGAGTGATCTACAGTATCGAATGCTGCACTGAGGTCCAATAGTACCAGCACGGTGGTTCTTCCACAGTCTGTATTTATATGGATGTCATTAAACACCTTGATGAGGGCGGTCTCTGTACTGTGGTGAGCACGGAAGCCAGACTGGAAAACGTCAAAGTGGCTGGTCGTTGTTAAGAAGGTGTTTAATTGTTGAAATACAGCTTTTTCAATAATCTTACTGATAAAGTTTGAGATGGGCCTGTAGTTCTGGAGCAGTAGTTTGTCTAAATTGTTCTTTTTCAGCAGTGGTTTGATAATTGCTGTTTTTAGGGACTGGGGGAAAACACCTGACAGAAGGGACGTGTTTATTATCTGAGTCAAATCAGACGCTATGACAGGCAAAACTTTCTTAAAGAAAACTGTGGGTAGAACATCAAGGCAGCAGGAGGAGGAACTTAGCTGCTGAATGATTTCCTCTAAGCTTTTGTAGTTTATTTGGCTGAATTGGGACATTTTGTCAGGATAAGTTCCAGTTGGATACAGCTTTGGTTCTGGAGTTGATATGGATGTACAAACTGATCCTCTAATTTTTAGGATTTTCTCAGTAAAGAAGTTAGCAAATTCATTGCAGGCCCTGGTGGAGTGGAGTTCAGAAGCCACGGACACAGGAGGATTTGTTAACCTGTCGTCTGTGGCAAATTAGAAAGCTCTAATTTCAGCCCTGTTAAACATTTGTGGAATATGCTTATACACTCAAGTCTGTGCGATGAAACCAGCCAATTTGAATACACTCTGTCAAGAAGAGGAATGAAATATTCAGTCAGAATTATGACTAAGCTTGTTAACAGTGACAAAAATATTGCGTTTGAGATGGAACTCTCCTAGGTATGCTAATCCAAATATTAGTTGTTATGTAAATAAATATTCGATTCTGACCCTGTACAGATTAGACAAATTTCACAATAAGTTTTTGTTTTTTAAATTCACCATCCGTTAATCAAGTTCTTGTGCGACCATTTCACCCTGAAAAAATAGCCGTGCAAATACATCATTGTATGCAAAATCCTAAGAGCATTGATCCATGTGAGCACATATAAACGTCTTACCAGAACTGAGGCTTCTCATGATGATAAGGGAAAGCCAGCAAAATAAAACTGCTCAAAACAACATAATCAAAACGTTTTGTTAAAAGAAGGTGTAACGGAAAGCTACATCGACTCCAACAAAAATTTACCTAAGCATCATAAGTTGATTTTTCACTTTGGGGAAAATTATAAATTAGATATTTTCTGCTTTGCAACTGCAGTTGCATGCTTTCCGAGGGGTGTCCTGACTGAAGGAGGGGGGCTACAGACAGGGGCAGTGGGTGGGGGTGGAAGGCTGGCGTGGCTGGTGGTCTGTTGAGCTGGCTGACATCTCTGTCTCCTCCTCTCTCCCGGCAGTTCATGGCATCAAGTGGACTTGCAGCAATGGGAACAGCAGCTCTGGCTTCTCAGTGGAGCAGCTAGTGCAACAGATTCTGGACAGCCACCAAACTAAGCCGCCTCCCCGGACTCACAACTGCCTCTGCACGGGTACCCTGGGTAAGGGCTAGCGGGTGGGGCAGTGTCTTCTTATGGAACAAAATAAATTGCAAAAAACTCTAAACACAGTGGTTTGTGTGATAGATTAGACGAAGTAACAAACGAATTTCACAACTAGGTGTTGTGTCGGCTCGGTATGTTTTTGTTCCACTGTCCGTGTTCAGATCAATTTTGTGATAGCCCAGCTGATTTAAATGTAAAGGCAGTTATTTAGATAGTCAATCTTTTCTCTCACTAACTTCTGCTTGTGGAGCTTAAATTTAATATATTTATTTATATATAAATTCATGTCAGTTCACCAGGTTTCCCTAAGCTTTCTGTCTATTTCTTTTCAATAGATCTTTAAAATTAAGGTATAACTAAACTAGCACAGTAAGATATTACTGCGCTGCTTTAAAATAATGTATTAAGTTACTACATTTACAGAGGAGTATTAGATGAGTGTTTGGTCAATTTCTTTTTAATGTTTAGAGGTTTAAAAAGCCACGCCTGTCCTGAAACCTATTGCATCACCCAGTCTGCACTATACTGGTCAGTTTGGCCTATTTCCCTTGCTCTCAATTTAATTCTGTTTATTTTCTTTTGTCCAATATTTAAGTCTCCTAAAAGCATATAACAAGACAAGACAGTCCAGATAATATAAAGTTTTATCCAAACTAATAAGTTGAAAATTGTCTTAATGAATTAATGCCAGATAAAGTAAGTTATAGGTTTAAAAAAATTATTTTGTAAGTATCTGATAAATGTGTAAAATATACTTTCTTATTCAGGTTTGAAGTATGTTGTCATATGCACTAAGCACATTGTACATGAAACAAATGCTATGAAACATGTTTTGTATGTCTGCCAACCTGTAATTTTAAAATAGATTGATCAATAATGTATACAACTTAGAAAATAAATAACCTAAAGTTAAAATGCCTTTAAATGATCTATGCTATCTATATTCATGTCATATTTTCTCTAGATAACCGTATAAATAGGCAAATAAATGGATTGATTCACCCTGTTGTATTTTTGCTACTCAGTGTACCGTAGTTTTAGGAAGTGTGAACTTATGTGCATAATATCATGGGAAAACATTTTGTTGTCCCGTATTTCCAGTCTTCCTAACAGCACTTGGAGAAGGAACAATAGCTTACCTATTTAATTTTGCTACTGGTCTCAGGTTTACCATAAAATCAATAGAGGTTTAGGAAATTAAACCTTCTCCACCTCCTTCTCTGTATTGTTCCAGTGCCACATTCACTTTGTACTTGCTCATTTTAGAAGTAAAATCATGCACTCGTCTTTCAATGTTTTAGTTTTGTGTTCTGGTTGTAGAAGACCCAAACACAAAGATTGCAGTTTCATTTTAGCTTCAAGGTTAAATGGAGAATAACTTGTCCAGAGCAAAAAAACAAAAATACATGAATGTCAGGTGCAGGAAGAACACTGGGAACATTTTCATTTCATTACATTTTTTATAGAATATTTCAAACATACTAAAACAGTTTGTTCTTTTCTATCTGCAATAACCTGTGACATTTAATTTGGTATTGTCTAAGTGATTCTGAAATATAAGTTTGTTATTTTTCTTGAGAAAAGCTAAAGCTCATGCAAAGTCATGCAAGGCTTCTTCTACACTTCAAATCTCATACACTTACTATAAGCCCAGTTATGTCATCTTTACAGAGAAAATACCTTTTGCCAAATTGATTAGAACTACAAATCCCCCATCTTTGTTTTGTTCATATAACTGTTTTAATTATTTTTTTTGTGTGTAATTGACATTTAAAAAACTGAATCTTTGTGCCTTTATATAGGTGCAGGGAGCAGTGTACACCACAAATGCAACAGCGCCAAACACCGCATCATCTCCCCTAAAGTGGACCCCCGTTCTGGGGGCTACAGCAGTGCACACTCTGAGGTACAAAACAACGATGTGTCTGAAGGGAAGACTGAACACAGTGCCCACGGTGGAGGAAAAGGCTCTGGGGGAGGAGGCGGAGGGGGCACTGCCAGGGAGAAACGCAATGGCAAAGTCCACAAGCCTGTCCTTCTGCACCAGAACAGCACAGAGGTGTCATCTACCAACCAGGTGGAGGTCCCTGACACCACGCAGAACTCCCCGGTGTCCATCAGCAGTGGCCTCAACAGCGACCCAGATATGGCCGACAGCCCCGTGGTGACAGGGATGACCCATGTACCCTCTGTCATGTCTGGCCTGTCGCAGAGTGTCTTTATGTCTGAGGTCACTGGAGAACCCGTCTATAGCATGTCTCCAACTGGAGGTCCCAATGCTCACCTGATGGGTGCAGACGCCTCCTCACAGGGCTTGGTGCTGTCCATGACCGCTGATCGACACAAATTTGCCTTCCCCGGAGGAGGAGTAGGGGAACCTGGGACTACCACGGCAGGAGACGGGCTGTCCATGTTGTCTACAGCGGGTGTGTCTGAAGAACTGGTGCTAACCAGCAGTCTCGATGCTGGAACCATCAAGATTCCAGAAACCAATATGAACTTTGATCCTGACTGCTTCTTGAACAACCCCAAACAGGGCCAGACCTACGGCGGCAGCGCTCTGAAGACAGAGGGCAACTCGTCCTCAACATCCTCTTCCTCCAGTGGCAGCAGTAGCACCAACGGGAGTCTCCAGCGCTCCCCCGACATGTCAGACAACAGCTACCCCTTCAGCTCAGCTCTCGTAAAAAACATCAAGACAGAAGACACATCATTTGAACAGCAGATGAAGGAAAGTGGTTACCAGGTCGGGGGAGTAGTGAACTGTGGTGGAGGGGTGTCATCTGGTGCTGGATCAGGTCAGGGGAGCCTTAGTCTGACCCCAACAGGCTCTCTGCTTCCTTCAGGAGGGGGGCTTAGTCCCAGCACCACTTTAGAGCAGATGGATTTTAGCGCCATTGATCCCAAGCAAGAATATACTTCTAGTGCTACCACAGTGAGCTATGGTCAGGCCATTCCTAGTCCACATATGCAACACCAGAACCGTTCGCCCACCTTCTTCCTGCAGGATGCTTCTCAAACCAGCCAAACGCAGCAGGGTAGGTCAAACATGGGCCAGAAATCACATCTGATGGAGCACAACTCCCATGACACTGGGGCTTATATGGGACTGCAAGTGGTAAAAACTGAGTCTCCTGGTAGCAATGGCCACCTTCATCATCACCATCAGAGCCAGACGCAGCACAGGGCCAATTGCAACAGAGGTTCCCCCACAGAGGGGTCTGGCCAGGCAAGTTCTCTTCAGCTGCTGCAGTACCAGGGGCCGTTTCCTGGGCTGGGGACGGAGCATGAAGAGGTTGCCGGTCTAGAGCAACCAAGTAATGTGAATTCAGCTCAGGCTGGAGCCACGGAGAATGGAGGTAAGAACCTCCTGAAGCCTGGGGATCACATTCAGGCATGTGGCGCTGGAAGCAGAGAGGGAGGGCGATCAGAGCACTACCTGCAACAGGCTTCAGATGGTAGCAGCGGAGGGGCAGTTGCTACAGGGGAAGGAGTAACAATGCATAATGGAAACAGTGATGGTAGCAACCGCACCCATCAGCTGCAACCTCTTCTCCAAGGCACAAGTATGGTGCAGGGACTTTACAATGCAGTGGGAGCCCATCAAGGTCTGACTGGAGCCGCTAATAATGGAGGAGCAGGTGGAACCGGCATGGAAATAAGTCTGGACCACTTTGACATATCTTTTGGTAACCAGTTCTCTGACCTCATCAATGACTTCATCTCAGTGGATGGCAGCGGAACCACCATGTCTGCTGGAGGTGCTCTGTACGCTCACCAGCTAGTCACAGCTCACAACGCCGAGAATCAGAACACAGCCGGTGGGCCCCCCCAACAGGGCCAGGAGGATGGCGGAGCCAGGGGCTCAGGCTACAGCCCCTCAGAGCTCTGCCTTCAGCCTTGCTGCAGTCCTCAGTCTCTGAGCGGAGGGGCGGGAGCAGGAGGCAACACCGGAGAAGCTGGATCGTTGTCCTACATGAATGTTGCAGAGGTCGTCTCAGCAGCTGTCGCCCAGGGGGCTTTGGGGATGTTACAGGCCACTGGCCGACTCTTCATGGTCACTGACTACTCCCCAGAGTGGTCCTACCCAGAGGTGAGTGAAAGGAGTCCTTGCTTCCTCTCTGTTTTTTGTTTGTTTACTTGTTTCTTGTGTGGACAAACACATCAAACTGAGATCATAGACACATGGGTTATTCAATGACTTTAGACTTTAGAGTTTACTTCATTAGGTCCCCGAACGGCAACTCGTTTGCAACAAATAATAGTAGTAGTAGTAGTAGTAGTAGTAGCAACCATCACACAAACAATACAGACAATAGACAAGACAGGAGGATAAGAAATGGCTTATAAAAGTTAAGAGATAAATCTAAAACACACATTTGTAAAATATATAAAACTTGAAGTAAAGATTAACGATCAAAGCTGAAGTTGAAGTTGAAAACATCAGTGAAACTATAACAAAGTCAGATTTACAGCTAAAGTTTTTGACAACTTTAGGAGACAGTAAGACAATGCCTCTTCCCTCGATAACTGCTATCGTGTTTTATGCTTTCTGTTGCAAACTGTCAGTTTAAATGTCTCAATAAAATCTCACAGCTGGCCAGCAGCTCCAGTCATTTTCAGTTGTTAAACTGTGCTTGCAGCACTGAGCTTCTAAGGTTTCAACAAGAACTTTTCTGGCTTTTCAACCATACGTTTCCTTATCAGACTGGAAATTTAGATTAGTTGAGAACCAGTTTAGGCAGTTTCCAAATGTAATTCAAGTTAGTCTGATTCAGTTTATAACAATTGGTCAAACGTCATCTATGAAAGGGAGCCCAGCAACTGCATCAAGTCACTGACTTTACAGGAATCCCTTCTCCCGAGCAAGCATCTGGCAACAATGGAAGGTAATGACTCCCTTTTAGCAGGAAGAAAGCTCCTGCAGAACCAGACTCAGTTTGAGGGGCCATCTGCCAAAACCAACTGGGGATTTGCAAAGTCTATACATGGAAAGAGCATCTTTAAAAGAGGGAAATTTGGAGTGCCTTGCAAAAGTGTTTTTCTCGCCATGGCGTTTTACCTGTTTGTTACATTCCAACCTCTAATTTAAATGCCTTTTTATTTTATCATTTGCGATGGAACTGCACAAAACAGTCCTTAGTTGGTGAAGTGAAATAAAAAATATATGTATAAAAATAAATGAATGAAACAAAAAACTGAAAACTGGCATGTGCATATATTTCCACCAATATATCCTTTGCTATGAAGCTCCTAAAACAGAGGTCTTCAATCCTGGTCCTCAGGATCCACTGTCCTGCATGTTTTACTTGTGTCTCTGCCCCACCACGTCTGTATCAAATGATTGTATGACCTCCTCAGCATCCCCCAAGGGCTGCAGAGGCCTGTTAATCACTCATTTACTTAGGACAGGTTTGTGGAGGCAGGGAAATGCCAGAAACGTGCAGGACAATGGGTCCTGAGGACAAGGGTTGAAGACCCCCGCACTAAAACGTTCTGGTGCATCCAATTACCTTCAAAAGTTACATAATTAGTTAAATGAAGTCCACCTGTGTGCAATCTAAGTGTCACATGATCTGTCAGAATAAACCCACCTTTTCTGAAAGGCCCAGAGGCTACAACACCACTAAGCAAGAGGCATCACACCATGAAGACCAAGGAGCTCTCTGAATGTGTTAGGGACAAAGTTGTTGAGGACAAGTCAGGGGTTAGGAAAAGTATCCAAATCCTTGAAGTTCCCCTGGAGCACTATCAAATCTATCATCTTCAAATGGAAAGCACATGTTACCACAGCAAACCTGCCAAGAGAGGGCCGCCCATCAGAACTCGCAGACCGGGCCAGGAGGGCATTAAGCAGGGAGGCAGCACAGAGAGCAAAGGTAACCCTGGAGGAGCAGCAGAGTTCCACAGAAGAGACTGGAAGATCTGTCCATGAGACCACAATAATCAATCTGTCAATCAAAGTTTATTTATATAGCACTTTTCAACAATCCACATGGTGCACAAAGTGCTTTACAAGCTAAAATACAAACAAAAAGATGCTGAGACAAAAGAGATAAAAATGTAAAGGAAAATGACAGGATAAAAAGAGATGAAAACTAAAAAGAAATGCATAATAGCACAATTCAAAACTGTTTTAGAGCTATATATAAAAATAAAACCATAAAAGAAAATGTTATCCACAGTTGAACAGCTAGGAGTGAAGGGTCTGTCTGAACAGATGTGTTTTTAGCTGCGATTTAAAGACTCCTAGCTCAGTAATGGATTGTAGCTCTGGTGGTAAAGCGGTCCACAACTTAGGAGCTAAGACAGCAAAAGAACGATCACCCCATCTTTTACACCTACACCGCAAATACAGAACTAAAAATAAGTCAAATTTTCTTGAAATTAGTGTGTTTGTCCTTGATTTGAGCAGGTAAATAAGATGATCTGCCAATGGAATTAGTATTTTGACAACTAAAATAAGATGATGACAATGAGTTGTTCCTATTTTAAGTGCAAAAATCTCATTCCATTGGCAGATCATCTTATTTACCTGCTCAAATTAAGGACAAATACCCTCATTTCAAGAAAATTTTACTTATTTTAGTTTCGTTTTTGCAGTGTAGTCCTGGGTTATGAGCTCCTCTGCGCTCTAATGAGCGCAGAGCCCTGACGTTGCCGTTGGTGAACAGTTAAAAGTTCGGACAAATATGCTGGAGCAAGGTGATTTATGACTTTAACAGCAAACAGCAGGACTATAAAGTCTATCCTAAAGCGAACTGGAAGCCAGAGGAGAGAGGGTGTGTGTTTGGTAGCGAAACCGAGCAGCTGGATTTGGACCAGACGAAGCTTATGGAGAATGGACTGGCTGACTGCTGCGTACAGAGCATCACAGTAGTCCAGCCTTGAACTATTGAATGCATGCATTGCCTTTTCCAGATCAGCCCAGGATAGAGCAATAAGCCATACACTATAGAGCTGGGCTTTATGGAAGAGTCTCCAGAAAAAAAAATCAAAAGGGAAGTTTTGAATTTGCCTAAAGCCATGTGGGTGACTCCCCAAATGTATGGAGGAAGGTGCTCTGGTCAAATGAGACGATATGTTTGGCACAAATCCAACACATCCCATAACCTCAAGAACACCACCCCCACAATGAAACATGGTGGTGTCAGCATAATGCTGTGGAGATGTTTTTTTCAGCTGTGGGTACTTGGAAACTGGTTAAGGGAAAGATGGAGTGATGCAGAGCCACTTGCAGCTGTGATTGCAACAAAAAGTGGCTCTACAAAGTACTGGCGTTAGGGGGGGATGAACAGTTATACACACTGAAGTTTTCTGTTATTCTGTCCTTTTCGTTGTTTGCTACAGAATAAAGCCAACACATCTTCGAAGTTGTAGGCGTGTTCTGTAAATGGAATGGTGTAGCTTCTCACACCATTAATTTTAATTCTAGAGGACTGTGTTACTGAAAGGTGTAGGCCTATTGGTTCTAATATATTCAGAATATCATCTTATTGTCGTCTTCAATGAATAGTGGGTTTTGCCATTTTCTGCACATTAGACAGTTTATAGCTATTTTTATCTTTTTTTTCTTTTCAGCTTTTCAAGCCCTCCATTTTTCTGTATAACTTTTAATGTCACCTGTGTAATGCCACCATTTAACCTCTGGAGGGCATCAGAGTACCAAAATGTCGGTGCTGGTGCTGTTTTTGGGTCACAATATTATTGGATTTCCACATGATGGCAGCAGAGATTAATTCAATTAAATTGTTGGCCACCTACAGTAGTTTCAGCATCTTTGTACGGTAGTTGTTCGGTTAACAGTAAACGCTTCTACTTAGTTTAGCAAAAGTATTGTGGGCCCGTTTTATAATCCTGATTTGTGCTTTCAGGGTGGAGTGAAGGTGCTTATTACTGGTCCATGGCAGGAGGCCAGCTCAAATTACAGCTGCTTGTTTGACCAGATCTCGGTTCCAGCCTCTCTCATCCAGCCAGGCGTACTGCGTTGCTACTGCCCAGGTAGTAAAGAGAAAACTAGCATTGCTGTCATAATAGCAGTTCTTAAGATTTGTTTCCCCCTTTAATATAGTTTGTTTTTATAATATAAAGCTAATTTTAGCATAATTATTTTGAATTTTTTTTATTTTTTTATTTGATGTGTGGTGTAAGTGAAGGAGTCCCTTCTTAATCCAGTTTGGTAACTTTCTTTGTTTCTTTTTCTTTCAACCAGGCAGGTTGATGCAAACAGACTTGAGTGAACCATTACTGGAAAACTGTCCACTTTACATAAAGTAGTCACTGTTGTGCATTGTCCCTTGGGTGACATCTTTATTGATGATTATCTCTTTTTAGTAGATGTTTGTTTTAATATTTAGTTATTGTTGCTTTTTGTATTATTAACTTACACCTTTGTCCTGCCTGGAGAATCTAATAAAAATAAGCCTACATGATCAAATGTGCCTCATGGACTGAAACATCCATGTTGGTTAATGTTTATTTAATCTTTTGGATAAGATTTTAAAAATTTGTGACACTTTGAATCACCAGATTCTAACCGTCTGTTCCCTGTTCAGCTCATGATACAGGTCTGGTGACGCTACAGGTGGCCATCAGCAACCAGATCATCTCCAGTTCTGTGGTGTTTGAGTACAAAGCTCGGGCTCTCCCATCACTGCCATCCTCTCAGCACGACTGGCTCTCACTGGATGGTAGGCGCTTCTTAATGGTCTTCCATTTGCATCTGTTCTGCTGCAGGGACTTTTTTTATGTTCTTTTTAAAATTGTCTGTTTTACTTTTTTAAACACCCACAGTGAAATCATTGCAATCTGTTCCTTTCCCCCTTTCTATTTTCCCATGTGGCTTTACCAGTTTTGGAATTTTGTTATGGAACACATGCACTCAGTCCCCACTTCATCAGAGAAACCTGTTTTATTGCTTGTTAACACAATAGAAAATCAACGATGAAAACACCGTGCTGAAGTTCAAATCAAGCATCAGAATGGGGAAGAGAGGGGGTTTCATTCACAACAGCATGGCTGGTGATGCCAGACAATCTGGTCTGAGTATATCAGAAATTGCTTATCTCCTGGAAATTTTATGCAAAATGTATTCTTTGGATTACTGAGGTGATCTGAAAAAAGATATCTAGTTACCAGCATTTGTGTGGCTGAAAATATCTTGTGGAAGTCAGAGGAGATTGCGTAGACTTGGAGTAATGAAAGGGAACTGTATCTGATATTATGCTCCTTCTGTGGTGTAGTGGTAAAGTCTTTGACTTTAAATCAGGGGACCTGAGTTCAAATCCTGTGCCTCTATTCACAAAGATTCCCAGAGTTTTCTCAGATAGATCCTGTTTTAGCCTAAAAACTCCTACCAAGGAGTCCTATCTTTAGAACAAATCAGATTTCTGCTGTGAGGAAATGACAGAAATGTGTATCTTAGTGAGGAGGTGTGGTTGACCCCGTTGCTAGGTGTGACGCTGTGATTGGTTGATAGTACAAGAAGAAAAAAACAAGACAAATGCTCTCCTAGTAATGCGAGGAGAGACATTAGACTGGATTAAGAAATATGTGCTGTGACGATGAAAACTACCAAAACATATTGTTTGTCACACAGAATCTAAATATTTTAAAGCACCTTATTTAGATCCCTATTATTTTGCTCACTGTTATGTTCACTCGCCAGTCATTTTACTACCTTATCTATTTGATATTAGTGCACACTCACCCATCAGAATTATACTGGGATTGCCCGCTGGTATAAAGCGGCTGAATTTGGCAAAATGGGGAACAGCAACACATCTGTCCAGTTATCTCTGGGAGGAGAAGGAGTGTTGAAAGGTAAATTGGTGCCCTGATCACGACACAAAGCGTATTGCTGCAGATCAAGGCGTCTTTTTCTCTGCACGTCTTGGTGCTTTTACGCACCACAAAAGTGAAGCACTCCGTGCGGCGATCAAAGCGAGGAAATGGTATCACAAAGCAAACTTAGATGACCATTTAGGCTACTAAAATGATCATGCAATACAGAAAATACTTCCTGACCTCTTTTATATACATTATTTGTAAAAATTGTTATCATTAACCAAAATTTCTGTTATTTATTTATCCTCCATAAAATTACGTTAGAGCCATGCATATAACCCGACAGAGCACTGATACTAGTTAATTTCCCCTATGGGAATTCTAAAGTTTATCCTATCTGCATATTAATAATTGTATGATTGTTATGGATGTTTATGTGCTTAAAAAAATTCACTTTAGGAGCTCTCTTAAGGCCTAAGATGCTTTGTGAATAACTTTCGTCTTACTGAAGTAGAATTCTAAGAAAAACCTTATAATTTGGGAAATTCTAACATTTTTTTCCTAAAATAACGTCACTCAGAGCTGCTTTTAATCTTGGGATTCTTTGTGGATACGGGCACTGGTTGCCTCAGGAAGGGCATGTGGTATAAACACTCTGCAAAGTCTGTAATGACTTGTTGTGGTGACCCCTAAAAAGGGGGGTTTATAGAATCTCTTACAACAAAAGTGTGCTGAAAACTATCTCTGAATAAAAAAAACATGTTAGACTTTGAAGCAGCCGATGATCACACTGGTTGCCACTCGTGGGCTAAGAACCATAAAATGAGGCTACAAATGATACGGGCTCATCAAGACTGGATAACAAAAGCCGGATGGTGTGGTGGATATTTTCTTGGCTCACTTTGGGCTACTTCCAACAGGATAATTCACCATGTATCAAAGTGGATTTTTAAACACTCTTCACTGTCCTCCATTGGCCGTTGTAGTTACCAGATTTTTACACAATGGTTCAGGTTCACGTTCAGCTGACAAATCTATGCTATTATGCTGATATCAACCAAATACTCCAAAGAATGTGATACCGTGTTGAATTGATGATGTGGATAAGAAAGGTAGTTAGGAAAAAGGGATCCAATCAGGTACAAGCAAGGTGCAGTTAATACAGTGGACACTAAATGTATATCCCCAGATAACGTATAGCAATTTCACCTAAAAATGCTCTTTGATTGATTCTTGTTATGGGCTTTCGGATATTTTTCCATTCTGGCTAATGAAATTTTAACTGTGTATAAAATATGTTTTGCATAAGGCTTGTATATCTGGTTTAAAACATTAGATATGCTGTTTAAGGTTTTAGTGCATAAGACTTTTTATTCTGTGCTGTTTTCCAAAAATAAAAATCTGCTGTTTCCAAACAGGCTATGTTGTCATTGGAGCACATTATAGTTATGAGCTAACTAAAAACAAGGGTGTTGGCTTTGCACAGTATTTTTTATTATTGAGCCAATTGCTGGCTGGTGTGTCTCTGGCATGTTTACTGTGTGTTTTTGCAGTTATTTGAAAGGTATTTGGAATAATCTGACGATGTCATGAGCTCTTGCTCAGCTTTTAATTTGGCTTGCATCAGAGTTTTAAGTGTGGCTATTTATTTTTTTTAAAAGTTGCTTGTTTACTAGCCGAGAAAGAAAATGTTTTTATTTTTAACATTTTAAATGCATTAATTTATTTTTATCCATGATTTCAATTGATTTAAATATTTATCATCTTAGAATTATATTAATTATTGTTAATATCTTTTTTTTACTATTATGTCTTACTCAGTTTTTGTTTTTCAGTGTTTCCTAATAGAGTTAATATCATTCCCTCCTTGGCAAGTTTGGTTTGATTATTTTTCTTTTCTTTGTATTTTAGTGTGTGTTGGTAAGTATTAAGTTACATGCGGTTGTTGGGCACCCTGCTTTATATGTGACATCTGTGCATATTTATGTTTCTGCTGGAAATGTGTGGGCTTTTTTGTTGTTGTTCGTTTTATTCATGCAGATGGATGTTTGAATGCTTCTATAATCTGTAGGACACTTCAAGTTGCTGCATTGAATGAAAAAGAGCACTATAAATTGACACAAAATTTGTCCAGTTGAATGATCAATTGCTGTAAGATAAACATGAAGTTTTGCAAAACATTGATCATGTGGTCAGAGAAGGCAAGGAAATACTTTTATTTTTTATTTGTAATCAGCTATTTGTTCTGCATTTAACAACCGATGTAAGGAGGCTTCCAGACTTATATTCCAACAAGTCGTGTCTGCGTATCAGCAGGCCTGCCGTAGGCTATTGTGGCAGAATATGATGCACATAAAAGCCATTAAGTGTGTGTGTGTGTGTGTGTGTGTGTGTGCTGCTGCTGCTGGCTGAGGTACTGCTGCAGTGTTTGAGCACTGACAGAATAAAGTAGGGCACGATGAACCACAGGCTCACAGGACAGCTGCATTGCAGACAGCCCTTCAAGGAGTGCGAGTGAGTAATAGAGACCTGCATGGCAGCTCACATACATGGCAGCGCCATTATATCCCTCCGCCATTCATACCCTGCTGCCTTACTGGGCCATTCACAGAAGCCGATGAGGAGGAGCTGACTGTATCAGGGAAAAACACAACCCACCCCATTACTTTACTTATATTAACTCCTTGCACACCACCTCTCACAATTTGTTGTGTAACATCCTGTTTCTGCCTATTTTTAGAACAGTGGTGTGTTGTAATAAGCAATGATTATATCTGTAATGTTTGTTTTTATCTAAGCTTGGATATGGGATGGATGTAAAATCATGTGTGACATTTTTAAAACCTGAAAACACTCCAAACTGATCATTTGGGGTAATATATTCAAGCTGTTACTGCACTTTGTCATGATGGAAAATTTGATTAAATTGTAGGAAACTGGTAAGATATTGACCATGTGTGGTTGTGTTTTTAAATCCATGGGTGCTTGTGAGAGAAAATAAAATTGTGATTGTGTGGCTGTTTAAATACTAATACGTGTGACAGGTGTCACACCCACATTTCAGAATAATTTCTGACTAAGGAATTATTTCTAGGGTTATTCCTCATCCTAGCACTCTCCCTTTCTTTTTGCTCTTGCCACTCAGGTCACCCAGCGGTTAAAATACCACAGTAGTGTGTTTTAATCATTACCTGAGTTGAGAAATATGTTATGTAAAAAAAAATAATATATATATATATATATATATATATATAAAATGTGTAAAAAATGTTTTACATAAGTGAATGCATATGAAAGTTAAGTTTTAACCCCTTTGTTACCAAGCGTGGCTCAGATGTATCTGTTTATGGATTCCAGCCATTCACCTTAACACAGAGTTGGATGTCCCTATCTCTTAGTAGCATAGAAATTGGGTATGCTGCTTTGCCATTGGGATATTTCTAAAGTAGCACACGTATAAGGAGCTGGTATTAAAAGGTTAATTAGTTCCAACTAGTTACCGTCTCTTGGAGGAGCCAGCCTGAAGTCAGCTGCTTAACAGACACAAACCACATAGTTGGCCAGTTGTAGTTTGCCTTATTAATACCAGTGGGTTTTTCTCCTTTAGTTAGCATACCATGGCTGTTCTTGTTTTAGCTACCTGGTTATATTCCCAAATTAGCTAAACCACTCTTTCTTGGAACGGAAAATTACAGCTTTCTATCAGCCAGGTGACTGGATGAAGCAACAGGTTGGAAAGGGGGAGCGCTGAGGTATGCTATGCTCCTTGCAGCTGGAGGAAACTCCAGTCATTCTGGCATCTCATTAAAAGAACTTTAGACTATGTAAATAATATGATGAAAAATCTTACCACATATAAAAAAAACTTTTTAAACCCTCTATGTCTTAAAATCAGTAAACTAGCCTATGCTTAGATGCATTTTATAGATTTTTGCCATTCCTCTATTTATAAAGTAACACAAGTATAACAAATAATAAAGTATAACACTGGAATATTAATTACTCCCTGCTAATTACTACCTTCTTGGGTAGCTAGCCCGCTGTCAGCTTTAAAAATGGTGCTCATCACTTCTAGCTGTAGTTCTGAAACAGTGTCATGCTAATAACAGTGACGGATGCCACTTCGGTTTCCACCTCATGAATGCCCATGTTTTCAAAGTGCAGAAGTGTGCTTTTAGCCATTTCTGTGCAGTAACAGTTTGGGGAGCATAGTGCAATGCACTACATTACACTATGCTCCGTAAAGTTTGAGACATTTTCTGGCATCTCATTAAAAGAACCGTAAACCATATAATGGAATATTTTAGCAGTTTTGAAACCAGAACTGTTTGATATACATCGGTACAGCATCTTGCCCATGCCTAATTAAGAGCTGAGAATGTGATTCGAGTAGTGGAATGGCCTAAAACAAATAAAGTACTTCCAGGGAGCAGCGTGTGTGAGCCAGTGCTTCAGCACCACGCTGGGTGGACAGCAACTGTTGCTGAGCGCGCTTTAAAATCGGTGGACTGTAAGTCCGTTAAAGCTCGCGTCCGTATGGGTCTGCTTGCTCTGGTAACCATTAAATCCAAGGCTGAAGCGTTGCTTATGTCTAAAACAGGAGGGGCAGGGTGTAGCTATGAGAACTCCTTACGAGCATAATGCCCAGATGGGAGGAACAACAGTGACTTCCAAAAAAAAAAAAAAAATAACGTGGCAGTCTCTGTTTCCCGTTCAAGCTTCTAGTCAGACTGATTAACAGGCTGCTGTCGTCCAGCTACGCGACATACGTGTCGATATTTAGTGCGAGTCTGCAGCGGTGTGCCGTTCGGCTCTGTGCGTTTCCTCTCCCGACTAACTGTGCTATGATGTGCTAATGGCACAGCTGCCTGCCTGCCTTGATTTGTCATAATGCAGAGTGGGGGAAGGGGCGCTTTTTTTTTTTTTTCCTCTGCAGCACTGCAGGTACGGAGCCATAGGCAGGACAGAAAAGCTCTCGGAGCCGCAGAGCCGCTGCCACGTAAAGTCCCCGATCCAAGCTCCGGCGACCCGAACGACTCTGGCAATAGCAGGATTAGAGCCCCGCTCAGAGACGTGCCGGCCGCCAGTGATTAGGGGAGCCTTATTGACGGTGCCGAGGCATGACAAGCGGCAGAGCGTTTACACACAATGCAGGCGCCGAGCAGGAGTGGGCGTGTTTGGGTAAACATGGCAAACTCCCGCGGATAGAACTGGTCCTGGGTTAAAGCATCACAGACGCTGCTGGAAGATCCGGTTTTCACGCTTTTCCTCCAGTTTGGGAGAGACTTCGTGCGTGCGTTCACGGAAAAAATAAAATAAAAAATCACCAACAAAAATTATCTGGTTCGATCTTAGTTGATCAAATCTGTTAGATTGATCGTTTTTTTAAGATAAGTTGATAGTCGCAAGATTATCCACAAAAGAGAGAGCGAATTTTCAGTGAGCGCGAGCGGGGCTCGTGAAGGAGACGGGAACTAAAGCGTCTGTTTACGGGCTGCACGTGCGCACAACGTTTTCCTCGCGGCGGTTTTTTTGTCATTTTACTGCAGGCAGGGGGTCGCAGCGACTACTAGAAACACGAGGAGAGCGTGCATGTGCGCGAGGTGAAACAAAGTGAAGAGGAGGGCAGCAGGAGGAGTGGGCTATTAGAGGAGGAAGAGCATGAGCGGTCTTCCTCTCCTTTCTGCGCGCCGCTCTCTTCCTTCACTTTGTTCTATTGTTGACGGGCGCGCTGTTGAGAGTCAGACTCAGTCTACACCAAGGATATATAAGCTGGGGTATTTTTAATTGCTTTTCTTCTCCGTGCAGCAGCATGTTTTAGTCTGGCCAGTTTGAAAGAAACGCGCCCCTGCTTGGACTTCTCTGGGTCAGGATGCCAGTGAATGACACCTGCATTTCCAAACAGACAAAGGGGCTGTGTTTTTGGCATTAAGCTGGATCCTACCTATGGAAAATAAAATAGAAGGTTAGAAGTGTTAAGCTCAACCTTATACCTGTAGTGCTGTGCTGTCTTGTGATGTGTTTTTTTTTTTTTTTTGGGTTGCCTATTGTGAATGCCACAAGTTCCACGTTTTTTTTCTTCCCTTGTTCTTCTTCTTCTTTGAGCACCGCATGCAGTTATTGTCTTACTGTATTCCTGTAGTGCCAGCGCTGTAGCGGAGTTGTTTTAGCCACATGCTTACAAACTGTTTCATGCGTCAAGAGCTCAGACTAAGCAACTCCTGACTCACGACTTGCGCTTCGTGCTTTCAGGGCGACCTCCGAAACTTAGAAACATTCACGGTCTTCTTTTAAAGTTATCTCGAAGGGTGCTTGTTTTCCCAAATACGTCTTACTCCGAGTGATTGTATCTGGGTGCTGTTGCCCAAAGGGTCAGTGTGACCCAGGTGCGGTTTCACGTGTTGTTGAGCTCTATAGCGCACTGGAGGCTTGTCGCATCCATAAGCTCGGATGGGTTTATCTGGGCCATGTGTGGCTGCTGAGAAGCTCCACAGCCCAGATCGCTTTCAGCACCACAGAGCCATGAACATCGACTTTAACAGCTTTGGCTCAGTAGTTTCAGTTCATAGACGTTTGCTATATTGTAATGGAGATCGTTCTTGCGCATTGCCTACCTGTTGCTCATTTGTGATGTTTATCCGTTGCAGTTGCAGTAAATTAGATGCATTTATTGCACTGTAGCTGCAAAGCCAGCAATAACACGGTTGCACTTTTTTATTTCTTATGCACTCAGTATGGAGATAAGTTGAAAACACTTTGCCTCTGCTTTGGGGGAAATCAGTTTCTGGTTGTAAAAAAGAAACAGTTGGGGATAGAGCACGTTGTTTTCAGGCAGAAATATAACCTTTTAAAACACAGCTTTGCAAAGATTTATGAGACCACCACAAAATGTTTAGCTCATTTTATTTATTTATTTTTTCAGAGAAATATTTTTAAATCAAATTGACATTTTTTAGCACATTCATTTAAATCACTGACACCATTCTTTCCAAATAAACTTAATCCAGTTTCTAGTATTTATTTACAAAAAAAAGTGTTTTCAGACCTCACAAATTTCAAAGATACAAGTTCATATTCATTTGTAAATGACATGACACAAACGTTTTAACTTAGAAACAGTTTAGAAATAAACATTTGAATGACCTGTTTTTTAGCATGCTTTCCACCAGTCTTCCAGAGATGCTGATGAAAAAAATGCATCAGCCTCTCATCTTTTCCAGAGCTGTATAGTTTACCAGTGTTGTTTACAAGTCGTTTTAAGTGCTGACTGTAACTGTAGTATATACTGTATGTAGTGTGACTATCAAATCTAACAGCTGTAGAATTAGGTCACGTAAAAGTTCATGTACTTTTACTTGTATTGATAAAAAAGAGTAATAGTTGTAAATCCACCAACAGCAGCAATGTTGTGGGTATTCTTCTACCTGCAGGTGATAGATCACAGGAGCATGATGCTTTGTACTGAAACTGTGTATTAAAGGTGCTATATAAATAGAGTGCTCTGTGTCACTTCGTATGTACTCAGTAACTCTAAATCATCTAAGTAAAGACAGTATTTTTACTATAACTGACTTCTCCTATAGATATGTTCCTTGATCATTTGTTTAATTTTCGTTGTTTTTTTAAATAAATTAAAATTTCACCCTATAGATAATCCATTATTTATCGTGGCAGTAAAGTAGCATCATCAGAATAAATTGGAGTTGTTTACATTGTCTGTATAGTGTCCTGAGACAACTTCTGCTGTGAGTAAGTTCGATAAAAGATAACATGAACTGAATTTAATGGATGCTGTGAAGATTGTCACTTGCACTTTGTGTTTCCTTGCCGTGATGTTGTGTGCTTTTTACGATATGCATGAGGTAGAATATGTCAGTAATCTGAAATATCTATTATTCAATTCACATCTGTGGCTTGAGTTTGCGGTTTTCTTTCTAGTAGAAGATTTTGTTTTGAAGTTGTGTTTGCCATTTGTGGATCATTGTATTTTTAATTCAAAATCGGGAATTATCTGAGTTAGATTTCCCGAACATAAACTGTAAAACTCCTCCTGCACACTTTCTTTTTGATTTTATAACATAAGAGAGACAGTTAAACCTGGATTTTAAATGATTTGTTGAAAAAGATTCAGAGGAAGGCTTAAAAGGGTTAAACATGTGGGTGCATTTAGCCCAACAGTGTTTGTTGAAGTTTCACCCTTTGAGCTTTCCGTATATTTTTTCTTGTTTTTTGTTTGTTTGTTTAGGTTTTTTTTTTAGTCATCTCTTCTTTGAAATAATCTCTGCACTCATCTCACATGTTTCTGCCTGTTACTGTATATTTCAAACATGTGTTGGGTGTTTGCACAAAAAGGAAGTTTTAGTAACATTTGGAAATGTTACTAAATCAGCTAGACATCTGAAAAATACATCTTGTCTAATTTCTAAGACAAAAAGCCAATACAGTTACTCCATTAGTGTAAGATCCAATGACAGTAAATCCCCGGGGTCTCGTGTCTTGGCATTTTACCTTTACTGTGACACACTGAATCTTTTGTGTCCAGACTCCACTCATATTGACTTGTATAACTGGATAAATGCCAGAAGAAGGGGATGGGATGTGCTCAAGACCTTTGACCTTTGTGATTATTATGGTATTTGGCTAAACTGGTGAAAATCTAATACAGCATATACACACTGTGCAACAGGTATAATAACTATGCTACTTGATGTTTTTCATATGTGGCCACTGTATGTTTTTATGCACAGCATGGGTATGATTCAAGTATCTCTGTGGATCAATGTCTATTTCTGTTATTTTTATTATCTGTATCCCCGTGAATCTAAAAATGCTAACAGGGATTTTTGTTTGTCTGTGAGGGTTTTTCTGCTGTTTCCCAACGTTTTCAAATTCACAAAAGAAGGGCTATGGGACCTACAGAAACTTTGCAAAGGTATTCATAAATCTTGATTCTTTCTGTATTTTGTCATACTGCAATCACAAACTTTAATATATTTATTGGAATTTTATGTGATAGACCAACTGTTTTACAGGATAACTCTAAACAAATATTGCATAATTGTGAAAGGCAAAGAAACAGATCTATTGTTTTCAAATAACCCGAAAAGTGTGGCTTGCATTTATTTGCTCTAAAAACAAAAATGTTTGCCCATTTTTCTGTGCTCAAGCTTAGTCTTATTGAACTGAGAGCATATGTGAACATCAGCTATCAACGTTTGCCACATTTCCAATTGGATTTATGTCTGGACTTTGACTGGGCCATTCAAAGTAATTAATAAAGGTTAAACTAAATGCTGCAAGTGTTGTTCTGGCTTAATGCGTAGTATTGTGATTTTTGGAAGGTGAACCTCCTCTGCAGTCCCAACTTATTTTCACCTTCTAACAGATTTTTTTTCCAGGATGCCCTGTAGGCAGCGGCATCCATCAACTCTGACCAGCTTCCTGCTGACATAAAGCAACTCCACAGCATGATGCAGCCACCACCACGTTTAACCATGGGAGTGTTGAGTTCAGGGTGATGTGCAGCTGTCTTGGTTTTCTGCCATGTATACAGACCCATTCAATAAATGTGAATATCACTGAAAAGTTACTTTTGTTTATTTTCTTTAGTACTTTCTAAGTCAAACACAAGATATAGATGAAACACACGCAGACGGATGTTTTCGACTCTTTCTTTCTTTTGATTATGCTGGTTTTACAATTACAGCTGCTGAAAACGCAACATTTGCCTTCAGAATATTACATCAAACCATTAAAAAACATTTTTAGTACAGAAACCTAATGAAACCTATGTTTGATACCTGGTTAAAGGTTGTCATGTTTAGAAGGTATAAACAAGCCTATTTTGTTAAGCCTAATAAGCCTAATGCATATTTTGATTATTTGAATATGACTGTAGTTGCTATGCTAAACTCCAACCAACATGTTTACTTTTGGTTTCATGTCTTGACTTGTGCCAAACTGCAAAAATAACCTTTTATATATTTCTTTCAACTGTGGCTTTCTTACGGCAACATATTCCGTAAGCACCAAATTCATCAGCTGCAGAAAGTAAGGCCAGATAGTAAAAGTTTTCCCATCTGATGAGAGCACCGTCTTCCAAATGTTTGTTATATGACTTGGGATGTGTGAATCTCTCCAACTCCTTCAGAGCTGCCATGGACGCTCTTGGCTGCCTCTGCTTAGTGCTCTCCTTGTCCAGCCCGTCAATTTAGGTAGACGGCCATATATCCATAGTTGAGCAGTATTTTCTATAGTGAACTGGTTGAGATGTTCCAAGTTTGGTCTCTTGTCTTGTGACCTATCCCTGATTTAAAATTCTTTACAACTTTATCTCTGATCTGTCTTGTGTATTCCTTGGTCTTCATGGTGCAGTTCGCTCACTAAATACAGTACTTGTATGACTATAGCCACATTCACCCAATCACACTCACTAAGACACAGACATTTATACACCAATATGCAGATTGGTAGGCAACTTTGCGGTTAAGCCCAGGGGCACATCGGCAGGGGGAAGATGGAACCGAATCCACAACCTTCTATTTGCAAGATGAGTACTCTACCCACTGATCCACAGTCGCCCCACTGATGTTCTTTAACAAGCCTCTAAAGATTTCACAGAACAGCTGACTTTATAGTGAAACAGACTCTCTTAACTTATTAGATCATGTCTAAATGCAAGTGGTTACACTGGATTTTATTCAAGGGGTATTAGGCTAAAGGGGCCTGGATTCAAATCCACGCCAAGCTCTTCAGATTTTTATTTGTAGAAAAGAAAATTATAAACCATTTATCATTTTCCTTCCACTTTACAATTATGTGCTACTCTGTGTTGGTCTGTCATCGGGGTAGGAGTAAGTTTAGTCCTTTGGGGGCTGGTCTCCTGCATGTTTTAGATGTTGCCATATTTGAACACTCTTGAATAAAATGACTACATCATTAATAAGCTCTGTGAAGGAGTGACGAGATAATTCAATTATTTTTAATCAGGTGTTAGAGCAAGGACCGTTTAGAAACTAGCAGGACACAGTCCACTGAGAACCCAGGTTTTGCATTTCTGTTTATTAGATCACAAAAGAGATATGAATACTTTTGCAATGCACTTTAGGCGCAGCGAGATCTAAACTCCTGACACCGTGTTGACGAAACTGAATATCAGATGGACAAATGGATTATAAATAAATTACACATATCTCCGTTACATGGTATGTAGTTATTAGTCTTTCAGAAGTTCAAATCTTCTGAAAGCAGTCCTCTTACAGGAACTTAAAGCAGGGATGTTGTGTCTTTGATGAGCACACAGCCATGTTTTCCAGCTGCGAGGGCGGTTGACAGATGGCCTGGCCTCTTCCTCTCCTTGGTCACAAATACCAGCCCCTGTCAATCAGCTCACACAAAGACCCAGGAGGAGGCCGGCCTCTGGTCTTTCCATAGGGTTACATATGAGAATGTGACTAGCTGCAGAAAGATAATGAGGTTCAGTTCTGAACTTGATTGGCATGAGCAGGACCAGAGGTTGGGACGTGAAGATTAAAGATGTTCTGTTGTGGTCGATCAGAAGTGAACTCTTTCAGGATGAAAGATGACAGCCTTTTCTAATAACAGAAGCATGGAGAGTGGAAACATAATGTATTCAAAACCAGACCAACACACTGAGATTTAGTGACTATGCAAAGACTCCTCACTTAATTGTTTGTCCCGGATTTTTTTCTGTGTTGTGAGTTGACAATATGCCTTAAAGTCCTGTTAATTTCATATTTATACTAGTGAAATGGTATAAATATGAAATATAAGGTCTATAAATTTGTTTAGACACACCAGCACCACTCCAGTTGTATTTCATTCCAGTAACAGTTCTCCTGCTCTCACCCTTAACACTTTCAAGTAGCGTCAACTAAATGCTCCATCCTGCTCCACTAGCACACTCTATCTTGCTATTCTCATTTATCTCTAGTCCTCTCCATAAACCCTCTTCTCATTTCCTTTTACCCTGGTGTCAGGTTTCCTCCCGTTCTTCTCTTGCTGTCTTCCTTCTTTCAGTGACCCCTTTGCTCTGACATCAAGCTCTGGTGGATCTTAATAAGCAGCACTGTCTTTCATTCCCTTATCCCTGAGTCTGTCAACCTGTCTCATGATGAGCTGCTGCCATGTCCTAGAGATAGTAGACCACCCAGGATTATATAATTGCCTGTTTAGGAAGACCACTCAGAGGGCCTGGGTGTGTTTTGACAGAAGCTAATATTAAGAAAGTCATTTTGCGACACAACAATTATAATGCCCTATCAAGAAGATTTTAAACAGCAGCATTTAGGAACTAGTTAAAGATGCGTCCCTTAAAGAAACCAGGACTTTCTCAGTTTCACTTCTTACACTATATTTGGTTGCAGCAGAAGGCCACTCATATGAGCTCAGGTCTGCTGAATGCTTCTTCCTGTTAAAAGTGAGTCATTCCTTTCCACTGTCACCACATGCTTGCACAGGATGAGGGATTTTTACACAGTCAATGACTCAGTACAATTAGGCGTTCTTCCAATGAAAGATAACGTTTTACCAATTGGTATTATGAACTGAATTTGACACCATTATATTATGAGTATGATTAAATTAAGTGGTATGTGTGATGTATTTGATTTTATTAAATATTTTTGGATATTAATTGGATCTGTCTCGTAGAGTGACTTGAGGGAACCTTTGCTATAAATTGGTGCTAAACTGAATGCGACTAAAAATTTAATTGAATCTAATTTGGAAACAGATACCAAGTCTGGATTTTTTGCTTGACAACAATGTTAGTAATGTATTTTAAACAGGATCAATCTAGAGAATATAGATAAAGTACCAGTGTGAGGTGGTCTCAAATCCACTTAGACTTAGACTTAGACTTTCTTTATTGTCATTTTGTATACACAGAGTGCATACAGAACGAAATTTCATTTTCACACAGCTCAGAAAGATTGCAGTAACTCTACAGGATACCTTGCGGTGAATTCCAGTACAGGATAGAGTGCAGTGATAAATCGCAGTCACTTACAGGATAACTTTCAATTGACTTCCGTATAAAGTGCAGCAGTGAACAGTAGGCAGTTGAAATGTAAACAATGTAAAACAAATGTAAACAAATATGCAGTAAGGTGCAGCAGTGATTTAAAAGTAGACAGTTGCATTGTACACAGTTTTGCAGTACGTTTCCGGTTAAGGTGCAGCAGCAATTTTGCAGGATACGATACAATGTGCAAATGTGCAAATGTGCAAATCAGCGAGTTGAGTGTGGTACACAGTCCGTTTTTATACTTCAGCAGTTCAGCAAGTTCAACAGTCTGATGGCAGCAGGGAAAAAGCTTTTGCAGAACCTAGTGGACCTGCAGCGGATGCTGCGGAACCTCTTTCCAGAGGGCAGCAGGGAGAACTTCCAATACCTTAATTTTATGGCCCTTAGTGTTTTGGTACTTTTGAAATATTGTGGAGATTTAAAAAAAATTATAAAATGCTTAAATATAATAAATCATTTAATTCAATATAAAATTATTGTCTGAATATGTAATATTAGACTACATCCAGTGACTCCATTTCTGATCCCTGTTTAGGCTATGTGACTCTTATAATTATAATCTCTGATCAAATAAAAAAAAACTCTAAGTGACCTCTTGCTTGGAGACATGATTTATCAGTCACATAACATGATTTCCTTTTTTAGACTACAAGTAAAATACAGAAAATTGCTCCAAATTTTGCACCTTTTCATTTTGTCCCTTTGAAAAAGCATTGTACAAAACAACAATTGCAAAGCAGCTAAATAATCAGAACCCTTGAGGTTGTCTAATTAAATATTATCAGTATGCAAAAAATAATAATTTTGCTATATGGCTCTGTAAACTATGAATACGTTGATTTAGAAATGATTTCTCTGGCCTACTTTGGCCTTCAGTTTGTGTGTAATGAAAATGCTTCAGTACAATCAAGGACCAGTGTAATGTTAGATTGTCTTGCTATGATTTAAAAATGACTACAGCAATAACTCACTGTAGCTTAGGCACAGGCAGTGAACTTGTCTAATTAGCTATGTTTGTCGTTATGTTTAAGACGTTAACATAACTATCAAACAGAAGATTTTGTTTAGCAGTTTTCAGTTTGTAGATTTCTTAATTGTTGCTAGTTGTTGCTATTTCAAGAGCTCTTGGGACACCCAGTCTAGCAGAGGGCCTGAAACAGCCGCATATTCCTCTTATGCCTATGGCTGGCTTTGCATGTTTTTCATCCATGAAATCAATCCAGATTGCCTTGAGGAAATAAACTTGGACTTAGGAAAGCCTGCAAAATGTGATTATGTCACTATTTATAATTTTATACTTGCAGAAAAATATTTCCAATCTCAGCTCTGCTAGAGGCTTTAATAAGAGTAATTTTCCGTAAATGCTATTTTAGCACATAGCTTCACATGGAATGAGTTTATTTATGCAGAGGTTTGAGACAGAGTGTAATGATTGGGATTTCATTCCAAAAAGTATCGAGGTGTTTATTTTCTATTCTATGCAACGTTTCAAAGAAATTTGAGCAAAGGGATGTCTGGTCAAAGCAGGGGAATATGGCATTGGCATCACAAGCATGTACAGAAACCTTATCAGAAACACTAACTTTACACTCAGCTGGCTGAAAAAGCACACTTTAAATTTCTCACACAGTGAGTTGTCTAATTTTTTTTAACAGGCATTGCTTTTTTTTTTTTTATACATTGTCAAAATCTGGCTCTAATGTTTGACAATGACCACGTCTGCAACCATGCACTGTCACAAGGGAGTAAACCAGAAAGGGGGAGGGCCCTCAGAACGTCACAGTGTTGTTACAGTACTGTTTGGCTGTTCACCTTCCCTGTCTCCTCCCACTTGTCTCTACCCCCATCCTTCCTCTGCAGTGGACGTGCATCGCATTTGGAGCAGCAGGCAGCAGGTGGAGATGACATCATCTGCACTGCAGCACACTGCAGCACTGGGTCTGAACAAAGACATGTCAGCCTACTGCTAACTATCCCCGACTCTTTCCCTCCATCCCTGTGTGTGTATCTCTTCCCACATATCAAGCGAAAGCAAAATGAAAGCACAAGCTTGTATGAAGGCATGTAGCTCAACCTTTTGACTCCCCTCTGAACTCACGAACTCAGGCCAGAGTAGGCAGGGAGGTCTTCACCTCCCTAACATCTACAAGCCAATGTGTTGATGGAGAAAGATAAGTACCGTCTAATGGGACCCTCTACAAACCCTCTGAGCAGTTTTCTGTTTGTTATGAAAATTATCTGCTGATCTGACGGTTTGCTCACCGAGGTAGCGTACAGCACACAGAGGAATTAAAGGCAGGGGCCTCATTGTGGTTCTTTCAGCCCATTTTTCACAGTGCAGCATGCTGTCAAAGAGAGCAGTAATTTATGAGCCAGTGGTATTGTGCTTTTCTTTCCAATGATAGAAGCTACTTGACCTCCTTCTTTGTGTCTCGCTATGACATTAGCTCTCTATGGAACCTTTAGCCGGGGCTGCCGGGACACCATACAGAGCAAATGTCACTGGATCATACTGTGAAGGCTCCCCACTTGGAGTCTACCTGAGGCATCGGCACTGAGAAAATGGCATGCAGGAACAGATTCATAGATTACATTTTCATTGTCTATTTACATTTTTGTCTTGTATACTGGGTCCTTTTCCTCCCCTTCATCAATAAGCCAATAGCACACAGGCGGGGCATATACACACACAGCCATGCTACTGTCGCCTAGTTACCACTCGGCAGCAGGTTGCCACAGAAACGGCCTCATAGTAGCTAAATGGGGAATGCTAATGCAGTCTTCTATACTCCCTGCTGCAGTGGGCTCTCTGTGCCCATCCTAATCCACTATCTGTACGTGGCATACCTTATGTGTGTGTACATTGTACATACACACTCACGCTCATAAGTGCCTGTTTTTCCTTTGTGTGTAGTGTGAGTATATTTTTTTGTTTGTTTAACCCGACAGCGTATTATCCTTTGCAGGAAATTACAGAAACTGCTAAACTAGACAAATCTAAAGTTTGAGGTTAAATAGTTGGGACAAAATGCCAACAGCTATTTTTTTCCCACACAAATAGATTGGGTACAAAAGCTCAAAAATACAACTATGCAGATTTTCTAAGCTGCGAAATTTCCTTCGCCTGCTAGAAATGGCTGTGTTGTGTCAATGAGAATGCAAAATGTTCTGTCCCTTAAACGCATCCCAGTTAAAAGCATAGTTTGAGAATTTTTCTGCCGAAAGACCTGAGCTTCCAAAGAAGCCTGGTGTACTGATATATATTAAAATGTCTTAGCTAAGTTTAAGAAACTTGCTACAAATTGATGTTTAGGAGTCAAATTAGAAATGTCCGTCCGTCCGTCCGTTGTCTTCCGCTTATCCGGGGTCGGGTCGCGGGGGTAGCAGCTTCAGTAGGGAGGCCCAGACGTCCCTCTCCCCAGCCACTTGGGCCAGCTCCTCAGGAGGAACCCCAAGGCGTTCCCAGGCCAGCCGGGAGACATAGTCCCTCCAGCGTGTCCTGGGTCTTCCCCTGGGCCTCCTCCCGGTGGGACGTGCCTGGAACACCTCTCCAGGGAGGCGTCCAGGAGGCATCCTGACCAGATGCCCGAGCCACCTCAACTGGCTCCTCTCGACGTGGAGGAGCAGCGGCTCTACTCTGAGTCCTCCCCGGATGACTGAGCTCCTCACCCTATCTCTAAGGGAGAGCCCAGACACACTACGGAGAAAACTCATTTCAGCCGCTTGTATCCGGGATCTCGTTCTTTCGGTCACGACCCAAAGCTCGTGACCATAGATGAGGGTAGGAACGTAGATCGACCGGTAAATCGAGAGCTTCGCCTTTTGGCTCAGCTCTCTCTTCACCACAACGGATCGGTACAGCGCCCGCTTCACAGCAGACGCTGCACCAATCCGCCTGTCGATCTCCCGCTCCATCTTCCCCTCATTCGTGAACAAGACCCCAAGATACTTGAACTCCTCCACTAGGGGCAGGACATCCTCCCCAACCCGGAGAAGGCACTCTACCCTTTTCCGGTTCAAGACCATGGTCTCGGATTTGGAGGCACTGATTTTCATCCTGGCCGCTTCGCACTCGGCTGCGAACCGCTCCAGTGAGAGCTGTAGATCACGCCCCGATGAAGCCAATAGGACCACGTCATCCGCGAATAGCAGAGACGCAATCCTAAGGTCACCAAAGCGGATCCCCTCAACACCTTGGCTGCGCCTAGAAATTCTGTCCATAAAAGTTATGAACAGAATCGGTGACACAGGGCAGCCTTGGCGGAGTCCAACTCTCACCGGAAACGAGTCCGACTTACTGCCGGCAATGCGGACCAGACTCTGACACCGGTCGTACAGAGACCTGACAGCCCTTATTAAAGGGTCCGGTACTCCATACTCCCGGAGTACCCCCCACAGGATCCCCCGGGGGACACGGTCGAATGCCTTCTCCAGATCCACAAAACACATGTAGACTGGTTGGGCAAACTCCCATGCCCCCTCAAGAATCCTGCTGAGGGTATAGAGCTGGTCCAGTGTTCCACGGCCAGGACGAAAACCACACTGCTCTTCCTGAATCCGAGATTCGACTATCCGACGGACCCTCCTTTCCAGAACCCCTGAATAGACCTTACCAGGGAGGCTTAAGAGTGTGATTCCTCTGTAGTTGGAACACACCCTCCGGTCCCCCTTTTTAAATAGGGGGACCACCACCCCAGTCTGCCAATCCAGGGGAACTGCCCCCGATGTCCACGCAATGTTGCAGAGCCGCGTTAACCAACACAGCCCCACAACATCCAGAGCCTTAAGGTACTCAGGGCGAATCTCATCCACCCCCGGAGCCTTGCCACCGAGGAGCTTTTTAACAACCTCGGCAACCTCCGCACCAGAGATGGGAGAACCCGACCCAGAGTCCTCAGGCTCTGCTTCCTCAATGGAAGACGTGTTGGTGGGATTAAGGAGGTCTTCGAAGTATTCCGCCCACCGACGCACGACGTCCCGAGTCGAGGTCAGCAGCACACCACCCCCACTGTAAACAGTGTTGGTGCTGCACTGCTTCCCCCTCCTGAGACGCCGGATGGTGGACCAGAATCGCTTCGAAGCCGTACGGAAGTCTTTCTCCATGGCCTCTCCGAACTCTTCCCACGCCCGAGTTTTTGCCTCGGCGACCAGCCGAGCCGCCTGCCGCTTCGACTGCCGGTACACATCAGCTGCTTCCGGAGTCCCACAGGCCAAAAAAGCCCGATAGGACTCCTTCTTCAGCTTGACGGCTTCCCTCACCGCTGGTGTCCACCAGCGGGTTCGAGGGTTGCCGCCACGACATGCACCGACAACCTTGCGGCCACAGCTCCAACTAGCCGCCTCAGCAATAGAGGCGTGGAACATGGTCCATTCAGACTCAATGTCCCCCGCCTCCCTCGGGACGTGTTTAAAGTTCTCCCGGAGGTGGGAGTTAAAGCTCCGCCTCACAGGGGACTCCGCCAGACGTTCCCAGCAAACCCTCACAGTGCGTTTGGGCCTGCCCGGTCGGACCGGCTTCCTCCCCCGCCATCGGAGCCAACTCACCACCAGGTAGTGGTCGGTGGAGAGCTCCGCCCCTCTCTTCACCCGAGTGTCCAAGACATGCGGCCGCAGGTCAGATGAAACGACAACAAAGTCGATCATTGAACTGCGACCTAGGGTGTCCTGGTGCCAAGAGCACATATGGACACCCTTATGCCTGAACATGGTGTTTGTGATGGACAATCCATGACGAGCACAGAAGTCCAACAACAAAACACCACTCGAGTTCAGATCAGGTGGGCCATTCCTCCCAACCACGCCCCTCCAGGTCCCACTGTCATTGCCCACGTGAGCGTTGAAGTCCCCCAGCAAAACGAGGGAGTCCCCAGGAGGGGCACTCTCCAGTACCCCTTCCAAGGACTCCAAAAAGGGTGGGTAATCTGAACTGCTGTTTGGCGCATAAGCGCAAACAACAGTCAGAACCCGTCCCCCCACACGAATGCGGAGGGAGGCCACCCTCTCGTTCACCGGGGTCACCCTCTCGTTCACCAAATTAGAAATGTTATTTGGATTTTAGACTGCTGACGTACCGTTTCATATCTTAAGATGTTTGTTTTCATAATAGAAATTATATGTAATAATTGTCAAAATGTTAAAAAAATTAAGCACGCTTGAAACATCAGAGATTAGGCAGTAGGTACCATATTCTATCAAAGGGTTCATTGACCCTAATAACTTAATTAGTCATAAATATGCCAAATACCTGTTTTTGACTGTCTCTGTAATTAGCAACCTAATATTTATGATTACTGAGCAATAAATCTTGTTATGTGACACATTTATAACTACTAAAGTCATTAGGTGTCATAAAGCAATCATTAGGGGGCCATACATTTTTCATCATGCAAGTTGCCTGTCATCTCAAACTGTACAAGCCCTGTCACGTCTGAAATATGCCTGTATGCCCCCTTTTTTAATGAAGTACGTGTTCTATTGCATCAGTACACAATACTTTACATACACCATTTTTTGCTCTTTTTTTTGTCCGTGAGAATCAACTGACAATCTCGGAATAAAGGTTCAATCTTCTATGAGTGCTCACCAGTGGTCAAAAAGTTATCTAAAGTAATCAGAAGGATTGTCAAAATGCCATCACATCAAACATTTAGGATGCAGGGGTGAGGGAATATTTGTCTATAAAGATCAAACTTCTTCATTGTTAAACATCAAATGTTGGAAAGTAATGTGTCAATTGCTGTAATAAATTGTCATAAATTGGATCAATATTGTGCAGCAATGACCCAAGATGGTGTAATACAGTTTGAAGCTAAATAAAGCATGAAAGATATATCTGAGGTAAACAGCCAAACAGCCAAGAAGTATTGAAAGGTATTGTAAATGCTGATAAAAATGTCAGTATAGTGAATGAGTGGGGCATCTAAGTAAAACATGAGTTCTTGCTCACTGTATGATCAGAGTTATGACATGATTTATTGTAAATTGTCTTTTTCTATAAAAATATTGTTTCTGGGGATCAGTAGAGGGTCTGACTTCCTTTTCAAAAGGATGTTTCATTGAACAGCTGCAGGTGCAACCATAGACCGCAAGTCCAGTTAATCCATTTAACTATTTATTCTTTAAACACATTTAACTGTAACCCGTCTTTGCTCTCTTGCAAAAATGGGTTACAGTTAAATCTCGGGTTTGCACACTCGTCCATGTCTTGTATGAATTTGACCTGGTGTCTCTGTTGGCGCTTGCACATGGCTTGTGGCTCCACCGGGGTCAGAATAGGAACTTCCTGGAGTGACAGCATCTGCAGACTAAGGATTTGGTTCTGTTATGCTCTTGGCTGATTCAGGTGGAATGCTGAATGTAGGCTGTGGAGATGGCTCTACTCACAGAAGTTGACATTTTTGCCACAGCCCTGCTCCTTGCAATGTGCTGATTGACATATGATCTTGGGTTGATGCGCTCCTTCAAAACAACAGCTGTCGTTTACGCTTTTTCCTGGTTTAGTGTTGTAAAGACTATATGCCCTGGTCGTAAAGGTGAAAGAGGTTTGGCTCCATGGCGGTGGTTATAGCAGAAGTCTTGTCTAGATGTCTCACTTGAGTCCCTCTGTTTAACATAATGTGTGGCCATTTTGTTCATCCCTTTCAACACGAGGAGTGTTGTTCTAGTGTTTCTCCCGATAAGGAGTTCTGCAAAACTAACTCCTGTTGCACTACAGGGAGTTAACTTGCAACACATGAGAGCTTGCCGAAGGACCATCTTTGTGGTCTGTGCTGCCCTCTCAGCATTCCCTTGATGAGGACTTGACCTAACATGCTTAAAGTCCAGCTCCCTTGCAAGGTCCTGAAACTCCCAAGAAATCTGAGGGCCGCTGTCAATCACCACTTTTTCTGGGATGTCAAATCTGCCAAAAGTTGAAATTAGCCTCTGGATTTCCTGTGTGCTGGTGGTTGGTAGCAGGTGTAAAACCCAACAATAGCAACTAATCCAGTATCACAAGATAACTTTTCTCCTTGTGCTCACGGATGTGAACCGTTCTTTTCTAGGGATGATCAGGTAGCAGAATGGAGACTAATGGGTCTGTTTGTTGAATCCTCCTCTGTTCTTGAAAAGACTGGAATTACATCACAATGGTTTTTAATTCTGCAGAAACTTCAGGGCACCAAAACAATGCATTAGCTCTGTCTCTGACTTGCACCAAGTCACAGCAGTTTGTTACAGGTCAGGTCACTATTTTGACTTTTCCTTTAGTGATGGTTATGTGGAACCGTTACTATTTTTAATACCTGTTTGCCTTCGGTTTTAACCATTTAGAGTTGCACTGAAAACATGACGTCAGAAGACTGTTGGTCACTGATTGGTTAGGGGGCGGCATCACTAGTCACACCATATTTTAATAACTAGTATCTTCAACCATTCATCATTTACACTCGGCTTATTGGGAATAAGCACTATTATTATAGCAAGCTAGCATTAGGTAATGTTAGCATTAGGTAACATGTTAGCATTAGGTGTTAGCTTACCGTTTGGTACCGCATGGCTTCTCTCTCTCTCCTGTACATATGCAGGGTGCTTCATCTAGCTGTCCACTGGACACTCCTCTTTTATTTTGAGTCTGAAAACAGCCATACCAGAGCAGCAGTCAAGGGCTGTTGTTGTGTGGGCGTATCGGACTGCAAGGTCTCCTTGCTATTGAAGATCCCGTCCCCGTTGGATTAAATGTAATGGAAAATGAAACTAAATGTGTCAAACTGACCCATCCAGAATAGATCAGTAACTAATAGAAAAAGGGCATTAGGCTATGTTCAGACAGTAGGCAAATGCGTCTTTGTCATGGCAGTGTGAATGGCCATATTTCGATCTTTTGACCCCCCCCCAAAAACAAATCTGATTTGTACCATTTCCATATGTGGTACTAAATCGGATTATTTCAAACCGTCTACAGTCTGAACGGTCATGTTGCATTTCACCCGTCTTTTTAAGTCATGGCCCTGGCGCTCACTACACATCCACACAGACTTCTCTTAAGCAGTAGCAGTCACGACTCCACAAACGGCCATTATTAATAGCTGTGCTGTCTGTGGTGCTTTCTTCTTGATATGATGTGATTTTAATATTTAATATTATTTTTCTTAATATTGTCAGCTCTCATTTCTCAACAACTTCGTACTTACATAGAGACGCTGGTATCTGCTATGACGTTTGCTTTTGTTTTTTTTACAAAGCTTTACTGAACACTTCTAATAACAATTAAATTCTGCATTACTTCTGTAAACAGTGTGCTACTGTGTAACTTCTTCTGTTATCTGCGAATGCTGGGATGTTGAACTGTTCAGACACAAGTCTGATGACAGTTGCATTTAATTAGTAGTACGAACGACCACGCAAAAAATCTGATTTCAACAAAAAAAATGGAATTGACCATCAGGCCCCACAGTGTGAAAACGGCCATAGTGAGCTCTTGGTACCAGTGGTGAATTCCCGTTAGAATATCAGTCCTTTTTGACCTTGGACGGGCTATTCTGCAGCATCTTGTGACCAGTCATTACTTTCAGAAAGCTCATTCATCAATTTCACCTATGCTCGGATGTGGTATGTTGCCACTGTACTCAGGCCAACCTTTCCTGATGGAGCTGATGACTAAATGTAGGGCACTGTCACCTACCGTTGCTGCTTTTAAGCCTCCATTGTTGAAGGCTCAACATGTGAAGCACAAGAGGCCGAGTCCATCTCCTGGCCCCTGGTACCAGATAGAACCATCACTGAACCATGGCTCCATCTATGCATCGAACTCTGCCACAGAACCGTAAAACCCTTGGTTCCAGTTAGAGCCGGACCCTCAGTCTGCACCTCCTGTTACGCATGGTCTGGTCCGGATGAGAGGCCGGGATCCGCAGGGATTCCTTGCATTAAAGCAACTACATAATATTCTACATCAGTGTGTGTGTTGGTTGCTGTAGATAGACAAGAGTTTTCCCAATCTCCAGAGAGTACTTCATGAGTCGCATCAGGATACAGTGACATCTCATTGGAACGTTCTCAAGGCTTCACTTGTTGATCAGTGGCACCAATGGTCTGTGGTCAGGCTCTAGGCTGAACCGTTTCAAGCTGCAGAGATATTTGTCGAACTTCTCACACACTCACATACCAGCCAGACACTGTCTCTCTATCTGACCATTGCGTGTGTCGTTGCGTGCTACTGGCCTCCATGCTTCTCCGTAAAATTGGAGCAGCACAGATCCCAGTTTGCTGGCATTAGAAAACACAGCTGTAGGTTTTGTAATGTCATTGAAGGCAAGGACTGGATCTGTTGTCAGCATCTTTTTAATGTTCTCAAAGGCTGACTGCTATGAGTAGCCTCAAGTATGGACGTTATTGCTTTTTAACAGTTCATATAACTGCTGACCTATTGTGGCTAGAGTGGGAATAAATCTTCCAAGATAATTCACTATGCCTAAGACTCTTTTGAGTCCTACACATTACTCAGTGCTGGCAGCTGCTGAATGTCCAACTTTTCCGGGTCTGGCCTGACCCCAGACTGGTTACTGAGAAGACCCAAAAAGTGAAGTTGGCTCTGTTTGAAAGAGCACTTCTCTTCATTGAGTTTGAGACTGCTGACTTGATGCACTTCAACACCTTCTCTACTTGAGTGTTGTGCTGTTTCTTTGTGGCGCCATACACCAGGATGTTATCCGTGAAGATTTCCACTTCTTCACGTCCCGCCTGCGTTTCCTGCATTGTTTGCAACTGACTGGGTGCATTGGGGTCTGCCAGAAACCACTGGGATCATCTAGGGAGGAAAACACAGATGCTCTCTTTTCACAGATTTGTTTAACTTTGCCAAATCAACATAAATCCTAGCTTTGCCAGTGTTGTTGCTTAGGACTGGTACCATGGGGGGCACACCACTCCATAGGTTATGTCTCCCTTTCAATGATATTGTCTCTCTCCATTCTTTGCAGTTGATCTTTTAATTTCTGCAGCATGGGAAAAGATACTTGCGTGCTGTGTGTACACCCTTGTCTTTTAACTAAATTCTTGGTTACCTTTGTAAGCCATTATTAGCACATTGAGGCAGCCAGTACACAGCAACTCTCCGACTGGGCTGTCTGGTGGAAGATCAGGTGGTTGTAACTTTGTTCAGAGGTCAATATGTGGAATGTGTCCTCATGAATAAGTCGCTGCATCATTCTCTACCCAAGGATCCCATTTTCTGATAGTTTTGGGACACAGCTTCCCTATATGGGCATTTTAGTTTTTTGCTATGTTGTTCTCTTCTACACTTTCCACATGTATTGTTGTATTTTTATCTTGTTGTGTTTTGCGTGGTTGTGGTTTCCACTGTGCATTTGTCCTTTGCTCCTGCACCTCTTGGACTGCTGTGTCTCCCTGCAGGCTCAAGCTGTGCCGCTACCCCCTCCACCTCCTGATGGTCTGTATCGTTTGTGCCAGCGTGACATCCGCCTTTAGCTGACAGCCTTTTGTCCAATATGGCGATGACGATTCTGTTGCAGATATTTTCATCTCTTGATGTACTAAAGTCAAAGTTTTCTGAAAGATCTTATAGAGCTCAAAGAAAGCTCCCAATTTTTTCTCTCGGTCACTGGACGCACTTGTGAACGCAAGCTCTTTCATGAAAGATATTCCTCTGTGGAAAATGTCTTCATGACAGTAGCAAAGTCGTTTCTATCCTCTCCTTGTGCAAACGTGAATGACTTAAGAAAGTTATTTGCCTCGATGCACATGGCGGGCCATTCCGATGGCTTGTTAAAAGAAAAACTTCAGGTGGATTAGACTTTCCTTTCCGTTTATTTTTCCTTAGTTTTCTTCGTTTGCTTCTGACACCATGTGGGATGATCGAGGGTCTGGTTCCCATTTTGAAGAGCATGCTTTGTTAAACAGCTGCAGGCACAACCACAGACAAATGTCTGGACACTTCCCGCAACACCCACGTAATCACGTCTCTTCACGAAAACGACCCAGTGCCGTAAATCACTGTCGTAACTCTGCAGTGGTATTAAACTGAACAGTAGATGCTCTGCATAAGCAAGCTTTTGTTGAACAGATGGGAGCTCTGTGGCAGTTAAACCACTCTCGCTGCCACAGACCTCTAAAGAGATTCCATTCCTGTCAGAAAATGCACCTCCATCCATCTTGATGTGTGACAAGGCTGTTTTTTCAAGGACCTGAGATAGTTGCCTAGGTTTTGATTCATTTTGAGCTGTCAGCTTCTTAATCCCTTTCCCAAACAGGTGCAGAGAATGTGGCCATAATGGGGTGGATTTAATAAACTGAAAAAGACCTTCAGTGGAATGGTATCGCTAGCTTAATCTGAAGTGGCCCGTCCTTCAAATTCTGTTAGTGCACTGGAGCTTAACTGCTCTGTGAAAGAGGTTTAATGTTGAAAGTCGTTGATGGATGTCAAGTTTGACTAAGCTATGTAAAATTATTTAATTGCTCAATAAATCAGTCGGTTGCGTAATCTATCAAACATCTACTTTTTTCATTGAGTTATCTATCCCATGTATAAAAAAACAAGGATATTTCTCAGTATTTATAAGGCTTAAAATTTTATGTAGGATCAATACTAATATAATCAACATTTCTTAAACTATTAACAGGAGCTAGTAATCAATTATATTAAGCATTAAGTGTGATGTTGATCAAAGGTCTATGATCTACTGATATAATCAAGCAAAAGAAACAACCTAACAACTAAAAATAAATGCTTGTTCAACTATGCAATTACAGACTAAAGAGGGAAGTTTTAAAACTATCTAAATTGATTAAAAGCCATGTTTTATCAAAGGTTTCCTGGACTCTCAGATATCTAGGGAAAGAGATTTTACTGCCCAATTTTAGTTTAATTTCTACTTTAATTTAAAACTAGGCAGAATTCAAAGCCTCAGTAAGACCTGGAATTGTCAGCTTTCAGGAAAAAAAAATTGACTATCTCAAGTTGGTCCAGAATCGTGCTGCTGTCTCAATCTCAGAACTGGAACAGTCCCATCATTTAGCTGGGGTGTCATGGGGGACCTCAGTATGAACAGCAGTCACGCAGTCTGGCAGGTTGGTGGTTTAGCGTCAGGTTGTTTAATGACTTGATGGTATCTCACTTTCGATTCGGAACTGGGTTGGATATGAAGAAAAACACTGTTAAGGGAAGAACTGACACACTGAACGCGTGTCGAAAGTAGACGTGCAGCTTTAGTGTGGGTTCAATTCCAGCTTCCCCTTGCCACATGTCGATGTGCCCCTGGGCAAGGCACTTAACCCCAAATTGCCTACCGAGCAGCGTCTCGGTGTATAAATGTGTGTGTGTTAGTGAGAGCGACTGGGTGAATGTGGCTATAGTGTACAGCGCTTTGGGTGGTCAGCATGACTGGAAAAGCGCTATACAAGTTCAGTCCATTTACCATTTAGACAAAAATAAACAAAGAATTGCATATGATGCAAAACAATCTGAAAAACTGATCAGGCCCAGAAAGCTCTCTTGATGGAGTTGTTCATTCTAAGTCTTAGAATTAAGAAGAAGCTGATCAACCAATCAGATGTGAGCTTCAGCTAAGTGAACAGCTGTCATCTTTAAGAGCCAATGAAAATTTGATATTTGATATTTTTTCAACCAAATAAAATCTAAAATTGTGTTTTAAAACAAAATTAAGATAATTTTTTTTTCAAAAATATTTTTTTCTAAAACATACTTCAGACAGTGAGAGACCAACAATTTCACTATTTTATCAGTGAGACTGTTTTCATATAGCCATTTACTTCTTAAAGTAACATTTACATTTAGAGTATAACCCAATAATAATCAACGTATATATTATTCTATATATAGTAATATTATATACTGTACTATTATTATATACAGAATACTATATATAGTAATGTATAGTATTCTGAATTTCCAAATTTGAAAAGATAGGATTATTCATAAAGGAGAAATTTTACCATGCTAACTTTATTTAGAGCACTTTAAACACCCACAGGACCAAAGTAAATGAACAGTCAAATGATAGCATTAAATCAATAATAAAATCAATTAGACCTAATAAATAAAACAGCCCTATACTAAAATAATACATTAATCGTATAATTACTAAAACAAAGTAGAATTAGTCTATAAAATTTGTAGTAAAACAAATTTAACTATTTCAAAACTTTGCATTGACAGGCATTCAGACAATTTTTTCCCCTGCAGTAATAAGCGGTTGCTTTGACTATACCTATGAACTGACAAGGCCATTGAGAGTAACCTGGAAACAAGTCATTCTTGGTCAAATCTGAGTTGCACAATATGATTTTGTTCAGGTAATCAATTTAAAGAAGTTTGTGATTGATACTATTTTTTATCTTGACAAGTCAAATTATTTGTGCAAGGATTTTTAATTAATTTATTTTATTTTTGTTTTTGCTCATTGGTGCTGCTGCTACTGAAAAGTGGACTTAAAGTGGAAGTACATTTGTTCCTAAATGAATGATCGTACGCTTCATGGTGTTCAGCTCATTCTGATACAGCTTGTGACGCATATTGTATGATCATTTGTGCTGTCAGAATTAAGGCTTTTTCTTGCTGGAGCGAGCATGCTGACAGTGTTTCCTTACAGCTGATGCTACTTGTGCGCACTGACGTGTTCTTCTTCTGTCTCCCACTTTTTCCCCAGATAACCAGTTCAGAATGTCAATCCTGGAGCGCTTGGAGCAGATGGAGAGGAGGATGGCAGAGATGGCCAGCCACCAGCAGACGAGCAGTGCGGGGAGTGGCGGAGCTGGAGGAGGAACAGGAGGAGGGGGTGGGGGAGGAGTAGGTGGAGGCAGTGGAGGAGGGGGCGGTGGAGGGACCAACACTCAGTCACAGGTAAAAAGCCACATCGTGCTCAAAGATTGCTTATGCACATGTGACAGCTCCCAGTGCATTCATTCTACTGTTCTATCACACATTGTTAGAATTATTGCATATTACAGACATATTTTTTTAATAACAGTGCTTTTTTTTTTTGTATTTGAGTGTGCATCTGGCCAGACGCAGGCCAGCAGCTCCTTTGAGAGTCGTGTCGTCGTGGTCTGTGAGAAGATGATGAGCAGAGCTTGCTGGGCCAAGTCCAAACATTTAATCCACTCCAAGACCTTCAGAGGGATGACACTCCTTCACCTGGCGGCTGGCCAGGGCTACGCCACCCTTATTCAGACACTCATCAAATGGCGGTGAGAATGAAATTATCCAGCATCCTGTGTAATCACCACTGTGATTGATCCTAAAAGTGCACCATAACAAATATCAGAGGTGCTTATTTTTTTCTCCCTCTTGTCCAGTACTAAGCATGCTGATAGTATCGATTTGGAGCTAGAAGTGGACCCTCTAAATGTGGATCACTTTTCCTGCACGCCCCTGGTAAGTGCAAAAACTCTCAGTTTAAAGGTGTATGAATTGCAAATATTCTGACTTGTTTGTTGCTGCTCCTTTGTCTGATTCCAATCCAGATGTGGGCATGTGCGCTTGGTCATCTAGAGGCCGCGGTGGTCCTGTATAAATGGGACAGACGGGCCCTTGCCATCCCAGATTCCTTGGGTCGCCTGCCCCTGTCAATCGCTCGCTCTCGTGGCCATACCAAGCTGGCTGAGTGTCTGGAGCAACTGCAGAGGGAAGAGCAGCAACCGCCAGCCCCTATACCACCCACAACTCGCATGTCTTTCTCCCCAGCCCCTGACGTGCCCACCTCTGACAGCTGGATGGTCAGCTGGGCAAATGACAGCATAGTGGCACCCAGTGGCAAGAAAGGAGGTCCTGCTAACACAATAACCACACCCAGCACGACCAGCCCCAACCCAGGTTAGTCTAATTAACGAAAGATCACCAGAAGGTGCGACCATGAGAGTGCCTTGCAAAAGCATTTATACCCGTTAAAATGTATTTATAGCCAACAATTTTCATTTGTCTCATTGGAATTTCATGTGATGGGCGAAGACATGACTATGGAGTGAAAGGAAAATTATACATTATTTATATGTTGTTGTAGTTTTTAGTTTTTTTTTTGGAAAACGTGACATTCATTTGTGTTCAGCCCCCTTAACTATGACACCCCTAAACAACACCCAGGACAACCATCTGCCTGTGAAGGTCACCTAGTTTGTGTCTAAAATAATGTCAGTATAAAATCAGCCGATCTGTGAATGCCCCAGAGGTTTGATCCCACACACCAGGCAGGTCAGGGATGAAGTTGTGGAGATGTTTGAAGCAGAGTTGGGTTATGAAATAATACCCCAAGCGATAAACATCTCACCGAGCTCTGATCAATCCAGCAACTAAAAACGGAAAGAATATGGCACAACGTCATGATCTTAAAGTAGGAGAATCTTTTACAGCACAACAGTGGTGCACTTGACAAATTAGGAAGACTGTCGAGAAGACAGCCATTGTTGAAAAGAAAGCCTTAAGAAGTTCTGTTCACAGTTTTCACAACTCTTGTTTGGGACATAGCAAGCAAGTAGAAAAGCTGATTTGATCGGATGAGATCAAAATTGAACTTTTTGGCCTACATACAAATTGCTATTTGTGGCAAAACACTCTGCATATCACCCTGAATATTTCACCATAGTGAAACACAGTGGTGGCCGCATAACGCTGTGGGAATGCTTTGCTTTCAGAGAAGCTAGTTAAACTGGATTTGAAGGTGAATGTAGAGTTAAATACTGGACAAATCATAAAAGAAAATTTCACAGAGCTCTGCTAATGAACTCCTTTTTGAGTCAGGTATGTTAAAGCAGAGATGCGTCTAAAGGTTGCAGGACACGGACTCCTTGAGGACTGGAGTTTAAAAGCTCTTTCCTAAACAGGCAGCCAGAGCTAAAAAGGAGTGGTTTAAATCAGAGCACATCAGGGTGTTAAAATGGTCCATCACATTTTAACACCCTGATGATGTCCAAGAAAAATGCATGGAAGTTTATAAAGTGTGTAAAGGAAGAACATGTGGGGGAAAATGCAGAAATGCTTTTGCAAGGAACGGTAGTCTTGAGTCAAAGTTGCTAATGGTGTAAATTTTTTCAATTTTATTTTGCAGATTTAAGAAGGCCAAGATCAGAACCTTCTAACTGCTACAGCACCGAGGGCCAAAGAGACCTCCCATTAGCTAAAAAACATAAACCTAACCCGGAATTATTTCATAATCGACCCGACAAGCCCATGTCTGTTCCTCCGAGCCTGGAGCAGCAACACCTCCACAAACTCTCTGGTACCAGGAGCCTGTCCTCGGAAGGCCTGAGTGCAGACAAAGGTCTCCCAACCGGAGGCAGTACTGGAACAACCCGATGGACCTCCAGGGAGAATTTCTCCCACAGCGGCCTAGGGAAGAAAGCTCTTGGGATGAGTGGGGGCAGCAGTCTAGGAAAGGAGAAGCTGGTGAGCCGACTGCGGCAGAGAGAACAGCTAGGCATGCTTGTTATGGCGGACAGAGAAATGGCAGATTCAGAACTTATATCGTATCGAGAAGATCTGGAGAACCATGACTGCCTCACACAGATGGATGACCTACAGGTGAGCAGAATAGTGTGTAAAACAGTCATCTTGCTGTGTAAAACTCTAGCTCTAGTGCAGCAGGACAATTTTAAGAGATCAGTCTATTACTAAATGACTTTATTTCAGATATAAATGCAGTTTTGAACAGGACCTGAAACAACACCCACAGAGCTGACTATATTTATTGGCACCCCTGATAAGGATGGGCGAAAAACCCTAAAAGAAATTTCATTTTCTGTTGCAGAAGCATAATCATTCTCTGAACTCTTTTTAATTTGATAGCTACCAAAAAGATATAGTGTTTCATTAAGAAATAGTGTTTTTAACAAATGCACTGGTGGCACAGGTACTGTTAATCATCTGTCAGTATTTTGTACAACCAAACGAACAGGACATAGTTTTTCCCCCTTGAACATTCCTCTCTGCACAATATCTTTAGGGTCCCTTTAGAGTCCCTGGTTCTCTCTCATGCTTTCTTCTGTTCAGACTCTTATGCATTATTATTATTATCTATTTCCCATTTTCTGCCAGAGTTCACCAGATTTTTGTTGAAACTCTCCCGCTATTTTTAGGGACTTCACAATTTCATGCCCTCACATCATCACAGATCCTCTGCCACACTGTGCAGATGTGCTTTCCCACACATTCATCCTTTGTTCTACCCCAAATCCTGGAATGTTTGTTGTTTCAATTGTAGTCTTGTTGATGGCTGCACAGAAAATACTTTTTTTCAGAAATGCCTCCCAAAAAAAGAAAAAAAACAGTTGGAATGTAGATGTTGTTTAATATTTATTATGGAAACTTGTTGACCCTCAGTTGCCGCTCTATGCTGCAGTTCTCCACCATCTGTGGTGGCGATTTAATTCGTACCATTTACACAAAATCCTGCACATGGCCCCGGGCTGTACGTTGGAAACCCCCGTTCAGGGTTTCAACATGTTTTAATTGTTCTTCTGACTGTAGGTGTTGTATGTAACAACGTTTTCCTACATTATAAAGTGAAAACCTCAGCTGTTTAACATGAATGGCATGTTCATCTGGCAGTCAGATAAAAAAAGTGTAACAAGTAAAATATTGGTGAACCTTTTTTTGAAATATAGTGAAAATGTGCAGACTGCAAAGGTTGTGGTACTATCAAAGGTAGAGGGTTGTATAGATACACAATATTGGCACCACCTGTATTTGTTAGGTAGCATATACAACAAAGCAGCTTGGCACCCTGTCAGTGACCATCACACCATAATAAACTCTGCTTATTGATCTTCTTCAACAGCCAGGAGATCCTTCCAGGCATCCATATCAGTCTAATTACTGCTCCAACAGATGAAGTGCCGGTTTAAGTATTTTAGCCTTTAGCAATCTCACTTTTATTGTTATTATCTTCTGTCTTGCCATTAAATCCAAAATTTGTGTCTTGGGGCCAAGCCATTAAATTCGTATGCATAAGTAGTTTGTGCAGATATCATCTTAAAGAAAATTAATTAAACAGGCGCTGACATTACTCGTCCTTTTTTTTCTTTCTTTTTTTCAAAACAACAGGTAAATATGATGACTCTGGCAGAGCAAATCATTGAAGCGACACCGGAAAGAATCAAGAGGGAGAATTTCAGTGCTGCAGACTCTGGGCCATTAGACACGTCAGCAGTCAGCACCACCATGAACTGGTTAGCCAGCTACCTGGGAGATGTAGAACAGCTGCCAAGCATCATACACCTACGGTAAGGAGGATCATGGAGGAGGGAAGACTCAGTGGGTCTCCACGGATTTCACGCGGCTAGTCAAAATGTAAAAAGAATTGTAGAAAAAGACTTACATGAATTATCTGTAGTGTTTTTCACAAAAACATGCTGTAGGTTTGTATACTTTTTATATCCACAGAATAATAAATACAAAATGCTTACTGTGAATGAGTTAAGACTACAAAATGATGTGTTATTTAAAGTACTATATATATATATATATATATATATATATACATATACTTGTCCAGGGTGTACCCTGCCTCTCGCCCATTGAAATACTGGAGATAGGCACCAGCACCCCTCGCGACCCCATGAGGGATAAAGCGAGTAAGAAAATGGATGGATGGATATATATATATATTGCATTTCAAATTTTAATTTGTTGACAACCCTATCCAAACCGAATTGGACCAATGTGGAAAAGTAAACCTAGATTGTTCGAATTCAGCCGCTTTGAAGATTTGTCAAGCATGAATCACCTGTCATCTTATGTTCACACTTTCCTGATGTTAAAATCTGAAACATTTTGGTATTTAAGATCATCAAAAGCAAAACCAGAAAAATCTTTAAGGGTGCAAAAAGTTTTTTCCGCAGGAGCAGAGTTTAATAGAGAAATATAAAGGAAGCCATAATATACATCATGAAAAGCTATCTATTGAATCGTCCATGTTTAAGTGATAACAAGGGCAAAACAATCACATGTCAAGGTCAAAATAGTGTTAATTTAAAAAAAAAATTAGTATCTGAAGGTTGCTTGTTTTCTACTGATGTCATCTTTCAGTGTTACTTAAGATTTATAGAAAAGAATATACGTTGCTGAAATAAGCCAGAAAAAAAACTGTAAAATAGCTTCAAAGGATCTAAATCTGTTGTCTTTTTAATAGATCTCTGTACAATGAACCACTGACACCATCATCTAACCCTAACCTGAGTCCTCGGGGGTCTCCGCTTAGAGAGGGCCCATTGGAGAGGTCTGTGGTCCCCTCCCCATCTGACTGGAGTGAGTTCATCAACGCCTCCAACAGCAAAGTGGAGAGAGACCTGGCCCAGCTTACTCTGTCAGATCCAGAGCAGAGAGAGCTGTACGAGGCTGCCCGATTGGTCCAAACTGCCTTCCGCAAGTACAAGGTACAGACCCGGTGTTCAGGCCCTGAAAGCTGTCAATGCTGTAGCCCAGACTCATAGTGCTACAGGCTAAGGATTGGTGTAACTGGATGGATCTGTTTTTGGATTTTAGGGATGAAGGATTCCCTTTAATCTGGCTATGGATTGAAGTTCAGCATATGTATGGCTTATTACCTACTTTGTCTTGTGTTGTACTGTTTCTAACCATGGTTTCAACTGATTAATTTCAGTCTCTATATTTGTCTAATTCTCTGTATGTCAACTTATAACTGTATTATAATATCAAGAGAAAACACAAACATGTCCCTGTGGTTCCAGCATGGATAAGGTGGCTTGAGCTGAGCATGGCCTTGCTTAGGGGAGCTGCACTGACCCCGTATCCCTGCATTACTTAGACACATTTATTAAGCAAATGAGCTCCCACTTTGTCTTTGTCTTTTCCCTCGTTGCCCAGTCCCATTCCTGAACCTCCTACTCACCCCTGAGAAGCTTTCAATAAGTTTTATTATCACGAACTGTTCACTGTCGTTCACAGTTGTCTTTAGCCCATCTGCCAGCTGATTCTGAGGTGGCTCCCTGTTGGGCAGCAGCTCACTTCCTCCACTGTTTGACAGGTGGTCTGTCCACAAAGTGTGCTCTTTATCTGAGGCGGATTCATGTGCTAGCCATGACAACACCTCAGCAACATACACATATCCTTTGTGGCAGCAAGGAGCTCCTATTGTAACTTCTTATCTGTCCCGCTCTACTTCCCAACAGGGGCGGCCACTCCGGGAGCAACAGGAAGTAGCGGCTGCTGTTATACAACGTTGCTACAAGAAATACAAACAGGTAGGCGACGGATCCCGCAAAAGTGTTTCCGTTTCTGCATATACTTACAGAGCAACATTCGAAATGTGTCTTCTTTCCCGTTTGCAAGCTAACATGGATAGCCCTAAAGGTAATTTTCAGGCCATGTTCTCGTTCAGCACGAACCCGCAGCACGCCTTCCATCGGGCACAACATGACATAGTCATGTTTTCTTGTCTCCAGTATGCACTTTATAAGAAGATGACGCAGGCCGCCATCCTTATCCAGAGTAAATTTCGCAGCTACCACGAACAGAAGAAGTTCCAGCAGAGCAGGAGGGCGGCTGTGCTCATTCAGCAATACTACCGCAGCTACAAGGAGTTCGGCAAGCTAAAGCCCCATCACCGTGGGGCTGCTGCTGCCCTGGTGCAGCACAAGCTGAGGTAAACACCGGCGTACAGGGGGAATTAGGGCAAGCATAATTGGATATATTCATCCTGCTATGTGCTGCAGGATGCGGGAGGAACCACTTCATCTTGCTACATAATGATAAAGTGACAGTTAAATTACAAGCCTTGTCTGCCAGACTGAAAAATGCTGGACGTCTTGAGTCATTTATCAAAAATAAAAAAAGAATTCATTAGCAAAAATAAGTTTGAGAGATGATGTGTTCTCTTTCGGCTTATTAAATACATAGTGATTTGGAATAAACCCTGTTATTTATTTTCTGCTTAATGGCAAAGGTAACTCCGGTGTTTCCGCTGCTTTACAGAGGGAGTCTGCTCACCAAGAGGCAGGATCAGGCTGCCAGGAAGATTATGAGGTTCCTACGACGCTGCCGTCACAGGTAGGTCCAGACGCTGACCCAAGATGACGCTCTGAACAAAGTGCCTTTCAAAAGTATTCACCCCCCACCCACCTTGAATCCTTTCGTATTTTTGTTAAGCTGCAAGCATAAACTTTGATGTGATTTATTGGGATTTCATGTGAAACACCAACACCAAGTATTAGAGCGTGTGTGGCAGGTATTTTTATTCCTGCCTGTTTGCTCTGATACAAATAAATTTAACCAGTTTGATTTAATCACCTAAGAGGCTTGACAGTGTTAGTAAATAAAAATACATCGTGAAGACCTAGGGACACTGTTCAGTTTGGTAAAATTGTGAACATACCAAGAAATGGTCGTCCACCTAAACTGACAGGCCAGGAAAAAAAAGAACATTTGTTTCAGAGAACCAGCCCAGAGGGGCATGGTAACTCTGGAGGAGCTGGATAGATCCAGAGCTCAGGAGGGAGAATCTGTCAACAGGAAAACTATATTCCATGTAATCCACAAACCTGGCTTTTATGGTAGAGTGGCAAGAAGAAAGCTATTGTTTCAGGAAAACCATGAGAAGTCCAGTTAATAGTTTGCTTCTGATTATTTCGTACCAAAAGGAAACTAAATGGCCTTCATGCAAAACTTTACGTGAGATGAAGAGCATCTGGCTTCACCTTTAATAAAACGGTCCCAGCATTAAAAAACAATAATGGCTGCATCGTACTGTAGGGATTTTTTTTTTCATCTGGGACAAAGAAGCTGCTCAGAGTTGATAGGAATATGGATGGCTCTAAATACAGTCCAGGAGGAAACCGTGTTGGAAGCAGCAGAAGACTTGAGACTGGGGCCGAGCATCACTTTCCGGCTGGACAGCGCCTCCAGACATACGTTCAGAGCTGCAATCAAATAGTTTGAGTCATTCATGTGTTAAAGAGGCTCAGTCAAGGTCCGGACATAAATCCAGCTTGAGACAGGGCTTAAAACCGTATCCTCCCAGATTTTTTCCATCCAATCTGGCTGAATTTGAACTGCTACTTTGTGTTATTGTATCACATCAAGTCCCAATAAATACAGTGAGGTTTTGTGGTTTTAAGGTGACAAACTGCAAAAGTTTGAATGGATGTCAGTTCTTTTGCAAGGCAGTCCAAATAAACGTCTTCTGTTCTGCTGGGTCGTGGCATAAAAGTGTTATTTCCATTTAAATAATCGACAAGCCACGGTCCGATTAACTGTATATAACAGCAGCAAGTACACCCGTGTCCAATAACACTTAACTTTCAATCATCTTGGTGATATTGCACACTGGTGTTCTTTCTTCCATTTTATGCTACTCTAACCAGATAGTTTGACCCATCAATGTTTTTCTTTGGCTCAGTGTGTTAGATTTTTTTTTTCCTCTTGAAAACGAATCAATCGTTAGAGATATCCCCAACCCCTAAGCTCCACCTTCCGCCCCCAGCTCTCCTCGCCTCTCCTTCACAGTGCTTACTGTGTGCTAATAGCTGTCTGGTATTGTTTTGCTGTTTATGCCAAGCCCCTTGATGGACCATAGACTGTTCAAGCGGGTGAGTGCAGCCTCAGCAACTCAGTTCGTGACTCTCTCTCTCTCTCTCTCTCACTCGCTCTCTCTCTCTCTCTCGCTCGCTCTCTCCTGTTTACCTGTTTATTCTGTAAAACTTTCTTTTCCTAAACTTCTCTTGTTTTACTCTCACTCTTTAATAAAACTCTTATCTCCTTCTGAAGTTTTATCCTTGGCAGTCTATCCCTTTTATCCTCTCTCAAGTTCTCTTCTCTCACTCCCAGTCCTTCTCATTTTCCATCACTTTTGCTTGATGCCTGCTTGCATGAGGGCTGCCGACCGGAGCCACAGGTGGACTGAGACGCTCAGATTTAGTTCAGAGCCTTCCCTGACTAACAAAATGCTTATGAATGACTTTTGTCACTGCAACACGTACCAGAGGCCTTTATGATTCTCTTTATTTCTGTGTTTCTCTCCTTGAAAATTGCACCTTTTCTACTTTTTTTCTATTCTTTTTTTTTATTTATTGAGCTTTCTGTGGTTTTGCAAATTGCCAGTTTTACAGTATGGGAAGCTTTTTCTTAACTCTGTTTTTTTTTCCTGCTGCATGTCAAGTGGTGACGACTATGGGTCTTGCTGTTCTACTTTTAGGCATGCTATGAACCTGCTGTTTCTCTGGTCGTTGCCTCTCTGGCTGGCTGGCTGGCTGGTTGACTGACTGTATGCTCTGTTTCAAGCCACTCAATAGACTGCGAGGGGAAGCTTTACCCCTTCAGCCTTTGCTTACATATTTCTGTGAAGCAGTTCAGTGGGATTCATCCAAAGCGTCTAACTTTAAAACTAGCTGTGTTATAAGGTACTCTTTAATAAGAATACAAGGTTACCCTGCTCTCAGACCAATTGTTGGGGTCGGACATAATGTGTTTCAGGGATTTCACACACAAAATCAGTTTCTGTGTGAGCTTATGTCTCTTCAGTATGTTGCAGCATTTGCCTTTTCTTAAGAAAACTCAAGCAGGATGAACGCCTGTCAAATTATATTGGGGGATATATTTGCATATGTCATTACAGTGAAGCTGACTGTGTTTTGCTTATATATTCAACTAACTCTGTTCGTATCCCTTTAGCTGTGTTTTTTTTTTTTTTTTCTCGTTTTGTCATGTCACAATCTGTACCCTGAGTGTATTTTTGTGGGGATTTTGTCTGATAGACCAACACAAAGCAGAGTGTGACTGTGTCACAGGGTTTTCCAAATCTTTCACACATAAAAACCTAATAATGGTGGCATCCGTTTGAATGCAGCCCCCTCTGCTCTGATACAGCTTATTAAAATCCAGTGCAGTCAACTACCCTCAGACGGCACTTAATTCTTAAATAAAGTCCACCTGTGTGTAATTTCATCTAAGTACAAATCCAGCTGTGCTGTGAAGGCCTCAGAGGTTTGTCAGAGAACATTAGTGAGCAAAGACCCAGTAACACAAGGAAGAAGCCTGCCAGAGTTGACGGGGAGATGAATAGGAATAAATGTGCTGCAATCTTGGATGAAAAGCTGTTAGAAGCTGTAAAAGCTTTGAGCCTGAGGCGGAGGTCCCCGCTATCACCGGGACAGTGGCCCTACACATAGAGCTGGAGCTACAGTGAAAGGGCCTGGGTCAAGGCATAGTAATGGGTTTGAACGACTCAGTCATTGATCTAAATCCAGCTGAGATGCTGTGGTTTGAAAGTTGCTGTTCACAGACACTTTGTGTTTTTTCTGTCATGTAAAATCCCAACGAAATACATCAGAGTTCAGGATTGTAATTTGAGAAAACTTGCAAAGAGGCATAAAATCCTTTAACTTGACACGGAAAAGCAACAATGGTCACATGCTGTTTAGAAATTGATAAAACTGTCTGATGAAGATTGGTTAACTGTTTGGTAATCAAAGATAGATGATCTAAAGCTTGTTAAGTGTGTTTCCAACTGAAAATTGATTTGTTTTCAATGTCTTGTTTATTTCAGTGTAAACTTTAAAGTTTTGGGGGGGGTCCCCTGGCAAAGAAGTAGCTCCTGATGACCTGGGTTTATGTTGTTTTAGTCTTACTCGACAGTGTTAGGCTTATGTATGCAACACATGTGCCTTGATAAATTAGTAGCTAATTTCCTCTTAGATTAACTGGTTGCCACCTGTCTCTGTGTTCCAGGGTGAAAGAATTGAAAAGGGCCAAGGAACATGAGACCCCTCAGAAGAGCCCCCTAGCGATGTGACATCTTTCTCCGGACTCCTCTTTTCTTTTTTGTTTGTACCTGAGACATTTTACAAGAGAACAGAACAAGAAAAGAAAAAAAAAAGAAAAAACATCAGTTCAAGCACTGCTGTTATTACTACTAGTAGAGCAGTGTAACAGGTTCAACTACGATTACATTGCACACAGCTAATGTTTTTTTTCAACATGTGTATTCTTTCCACTGACTTGGTGACTTCTGCAGGATTATAAATTAAAAGAACTGGGGCGACGGGTGCAGAACATTGGCTTCATGGCATCTTTTGCACTTTTCCATGGACTGCTTTTTTTCTGTTTTTGTTTTTAGCTACGAAGAAGTTTTGGACGGTGATGAGAGACGACGGACGACAGGTGGGATGAAAGTTAGGGCTGTTGCAGAAAATCTCAAAGGACAAGGAGACCATGCAGAAACACTCTAGGCTCTTATTGTGCTTCATGTTTTTTTATGGCCACACATCACTCAAAGAGAGATTTTTTTAACATACTAATAACCCACATACCCACCTTTAACCCACTGCTTGTGATTTAACAGTATCCACTTTAGCTTAGCATCCTTTCCAGTCCTACTTTGCTCTACCCCACCAATCTGCCCACCTGGGTGGAGCTACAAATGAATGTAGTGGGGTGTAAACATTCATGCTGAAGATGATTGGGGATAAAACATTTTCTTTTAAAAAGATACTATGCTTTATTGTATATATACAGTCCCTTTATTACTTGAATTTGTTTCATATCGTCCAATGTATTCCTTCCTTCATGTCCAATGTATTGGTGAGCTGTATCTTCAGGCTATATGTTGTTAACTCCTACCAAGAAGAAAAAAAATGCATGACTTCTAGACAAACAAAGTCTTTGTGTGATTATGGTCTAGTCCCTCAGTCTTTTCTTTTAGGATTTTCATTTTTCTTTCCACATTGCCCTTCATAGGAGCCTCTATTATTTCTGTAATTAAGCTAATCTCTGCGTTTTCCCAGTTACTTTGTTTCCGTCTCGGTTGTTGAGTTGGTTGCCTCTCTCATCGAGGGGATCAAAACGTCCATATTTTGTGTTGTAACCCTTAAAGTCATGGAGGTTAGTGATGTTCTTTACAGTTAAACTCCAGAACCTCTGCAGGCTTTTTGAGGGGAAGATCACATACATTGCCTTGACGTCTTAGAGATTCTTTGTGGGGTCCCTAAGCTTGTCCCAAAATAGGGGTTTGACAAATCCATATTTTTTGACAATTGAGTGATTTTCTGTATATAAAACGAAGGCTGCAAGTATGTAGGGGGGAAAATTAACATGTTCCCTTACAGGGATTGTATTTTAGAAATATATTATTTTATTCATTAAAAATGGGTCGAAAACAGGTACAAGACAAAAACAGAATATTTGTATAGTTTTGTTTGAATGCTGAAGAAGTATGGTTCTATTGTTTGTACATACTGTAAATATCTGGGATCAAGATGAGCTAAGTGCATGAAAATTATGAACAGAGTTAAAAGGGGGGGTAAAAAAACTAAAGCAGTAGTGGCTATGCTCTGTAAAATTAAAAATATTTCACTATTAGAGTATTTTACTTTATTTTGATTGTTCCGGAGACAAACATTTTGCTAAAGCATGATATTATTGCATATGAAAAGGTTAAAAAAAAATAACGTATTTAGTGTTAGGAGAGGTCTTTAAAAATTATCTTAAATCCACTATATTTACTTTCATTTTTTTTTTTTCTCTCATTATCTGTTTAGTTTGGGCTCCCAAGAAACTTTTGCCAATGGTGCCAAGGTATACGATTGCTATGAAGCTTAAGAGTTTATTTGAGTTCATTTTTTGCAGGACAGATAATCATACAGTGAAATACACACTAAGGAATGAAAACCATAATATCACGACTGGCTGAGGATTGAAGAAAACCGAACTTGCAAAGGGACTCATATTCAAACAGAGGGCCTTTTAGTGTACGTTTTTCATGTTTCCACCATCCATATATGTGGAGCTTATCTCCTATTATACCATATCCGATATGTGCTTGATTTTTGTTGCCATTGAAAATGGAATGTGATGCTTACTGAGGTATCTTATCTGAACTTAAAGATTGTAAATCGAAGCCTTTCCCATTTGGATCCTAACAAAGTAATCCAAGGTCCTGTTCTCTATCACTGAAACAGATGGACTTCATCGCCTCAGCTGTGCAATCTGATGCGCCAAGCTTTAATTTACGATTCGTAGACGAATATATGTAAAATGATGGTAAGATGAACTGGGAATTACGTATTGCAAACATTTGTTTAATAAGAAATCTTTCCAGTCATGGTTGCCAAAAGTGGATCTTGTAATCTGCAGTGTGGCACTAAACTTTGTGACGTTAAAGGAAAAAAAAAAAAAAAAAAAAAATGGGACCATGACAAATAATTTCCAAACTTATCAGCATCACACATATTATGCCAAATTCAACTGAAAAACAAAGCAAACAGAAAAAAGTACTTTTATTTAAAGTTGCAAGAATTGTGCACACGTTTAAATTAATACTTTGAATGCTGAAATTGAGCTGAAAGACGTTTCAACTTTCACCATGTCTCACCTTGACTTCACAATATTTGCCCACTCCACCGTACCTTGCAAAAAAGTCTCAAAATATCTCAGATCGTGAGGATATATCTTGGCCACCGCCTTCTTCAGTTGAACCCACAGATATTCTGTCAGATTTAGTCCAGGACTCTGGCCATTTAAAAACAATCTGAAGAAAAGCCGCCCTGCATCATGATGCTGCCACCCCCATCTGTAGCGTATTGCAGTGTACTTTTGGTGATGTACAATGTTGCTTTTGTACCACGCATACCTTCTAGAATCGTCATTAAGACATTTCCCCAGACGGTTTTAAGAGGTTTTAAACCAGGACTAGATGTTTTCTTTGAAAGAAGACGCTACTGTTTTGCAACCCTACTGCTTAGTTCAGTAGTAAAGATAATCTGGGAGCTTTTGTGCATGTTGAAGTCCCCCAGTACTTTTTTGAAATTCCTGCAGTTAATTCAGTGTTCCTGTTAGACTCTGGGGAAATCTCCATGACTCTTTGGGGTCTTGAAGTAACGTTCAGTTTTTGTAACGTCACTATTTTCTTCAGTTATGTATCACTTCCCTTATAGTGCAATGGTTTATACACAGTTATGCTCAAATTACTCATACCCCTGGCAGATTCAGGCTTAAAGTGATCTTTTTTTTAAACTAACATGTTTCTCATGACTAGAAGTAAAGCTAAAGTTTCGAATTAGCCAAGGCAGAGTTCCAAATTCAAACTTATAGAGAATCTGTGGAGGGAGCTAAAGATTCGGGCAATGGCAAGCAGGGCTTCCAACCTCAAAGACTTGACGTTCATCGCCAAAGATAAATCATCAGTATACCAGCAAAAACATGCAAAAAGCTGGTCAGCAATTATAAACACTGTTCAATTGCTGTAATTTAAAGTTGTCCAGTAACCTGACATGTTTATGATAGAAAGTTGGAGTACCTGCAGAGAACCCAGCCATGCGTGGGAAGAACATGCAGACTACACTCAGAATGATCCCGAGCCTAAAATTAGATTTTATACAACCAATCCAAGGTATGAACTCAAGGCTTAATGCTGAAATAAGATCAAAAGGTATTTGAGGAAAGTATTAATTTAAGGTTGTGCTCACTCATGGAACCGGGTAACTAGGTTTTTGTTATTCATTGTAACAGATTTGTTTGTTTTTCAGTTGAATTTTGTTGGCTCACATTAAAGGAATGTAATACAAATGATTTAGCGTAGTCTAATTTTTCACATCACACAAACCTGGCATTTAATCAATTTTATGATCCGCTATGTAAAAGAAAAATGGAGTTGAAAAACCGGGGGGCCAGCTGAACGTGGCTCTGTTTCTCTGAAAGCACACCTGCAACGTGAACTGTCAAAGGTGCTAATGTGATTTTAGGACAGCACTGGAAGATCTCACACATGTCCATGAAAGGTCAATAAGCTAAAATGACTGTAATATATTGTGTGTAAATTATAGCAGTAGTGTCTCTTATGAAACACTGGACAATATCAAAACCACCTAGGATGCTTAGAAACAATTAGGAGTCTTTTAGGTGCCTATTGGCTACTGTCGAATTCTTATAAAAAATACTTCTGCCAGAAAGTGTACTCTATCCAAACATGTGAAAAATTCAGCCAAGTGCCACTGAAAACTTGATTTTAATTTATTTATTTATTTATTTTTAAGATTATTAGAATAGATTTCTCTGATTTGATGTTCTGGATTGACTGGTTGTTGTCTTGTTATTTTCCAAGTCACCTGACGTGTAAACCTTATTTGCAGTGTTAATGTAGAAAGTGCCTATTCATGTCCTCATAACACCGGTTAGCAGAATGCATTCAGGGCACCTGGTCTCGAGGGCGTATGCCACATGATCGCCACCATTGTACCATTGCACTCGCTCCCCTGCACGTAAGAAGCAGAGCACTCCAGCTTGTGCGCGTTATGACTTTGCTTTTGTTCTCCTGCCTCTTCCATTTTCTACTGGAACTTTTTTTTCTTTAGATACGCTGCGATAGCCAATGCAATGTTTTGGGGAAAAAAGTGAGACAAGGATTTCTAATGCTTGCATGGTAAACTAGTAAACTGGGTGACAGAGCTCTAACTATAGCATGCTTATTTTCTTTGGACTGGAAGTCAGATAGACTTGTCTAAGACACAATGTTTGCGAAACAGTGAGCAGCTGGTTTGGTGTAACACACAAGGGGAACTGTGATCGTAGGGAGGGGGGGGGGGGGGGCGCAAACCTGCAAATTAAGCCAATGATCAGTAATCGGTAGCTACTGATGTTTTCATGGCAGAGCATGAGGACAGAGTTATGTTTCGCAACAGGTTTCTTCGATGTTTCATTTGCTTTTTGTTGTTCATTTAGACTCAGTCAGTGTACCACCAAATTCACTTATGGGACAGATGGAAACATAAGCATTTAGCGTTGTTTAACCTCCCTTTTGTATTTTACTCAGGGTGCCAAAATGGGGAGGAGGAAACAGAGCAGGACATGTGTTTCACATCAGAGGAAGCTGAAACTGAAAATACAAATGGTTAGAAAAACAATAAGGAACGGATGGTTTCATTATAAAATCCCTAAAGTGAATTTAGAAATTTTCTCTCAGCAATCTTGAACTGGTGGAACCCTGAAATAGAGTCCGTTCACATGTAGCTCTTTGAGATGAATGATTTTCTTTTATGAAAACCTGCTTTAATTTATATAAGTGACAAAATGTAGAGGGTACTTAAGATTAAGTGTAGTTCTGTGAAAACTGCAACTACAAATCTTGTTTTTACTGCCATTTCAGAGTGGGATGATAGGCACACTTGTTTAGCACACAGGATTTATCAGTTTTAAGAGGTTCTGCAAATTGACCTGAGAATCTGCCTTTCCTCCTCTTCCTTTTTCCGAAGCACCCGAACCGCAGAAAGGTAGGCACATCAGGGCAACAGAACAGAAACCCGTTTTGCAGTATGATCCACGTGTTGACACGGAGCAATAAAGAAACTATTTTGTGGAGCCCTACAGGCCTAGCAAAGTTTAAAATGACTGGACACGTGTAGTCGACTTACTCTTTATGCAAATGCCAGTATTGCAAGACAAGCATTCAGTAGTTTATTGACAGCAATTATATGGCACCCTTTACAGAATTGCACGTTTTCATCAATTCCAAACTGAAGAGAAGAAAAAAAGGCCCTGCTTTGATAGAAAGTCACGGGTCCTCGACACTTTGCATGTGAACTAGTGTTAGATCTCTTTTCCTCTCCTCTATAGCTGTCTTTCTCTCTGTCTTTCCCTGTTATGTGACCCTAGTTTTCTCCGCTCCCCACCCTTAAAAAAATGTTCATCTCCTCTCGGTTCTCCCAATGTGTTATGCTTTCCTCCTTTTTCTTCCCTTTTCTTGTTTGTAAGTTTTATTTTTGTAATTGTGCATGTACAAGCGTCACTGACTCAATGGATATGTTTAAAAAAAAAAAGAGATTTCTGCTGCTGAAGCCATGCAAAACATTTTGAATTGCCCTTAAAATATGGAAGATGTTTTCTGAATGCTTTATATTCTTTCTGCTGTAAAATAATAAAAAAAGGTAAAAACTAAGAAAACTTGAGAACCAACTTTCCTATGTCTTTTTGCTTCGTCCTTTCCTTCCATTATCATTCTCCTAAAATGTATCACCAGTCAGTGTTATACTTGAAAACAATAAGAGAAGTCATTTTGTCATAATACATTTTTATTCTTTATAACATTTGATCTTTACATCTAAAATTCTTTTCAATACATACAAAGATTTTAACATACATCTGACCACTGAATTTTAAACAGTTTTTGAAGTAAATCCTATAGAAAAAAAAAACAAAAGTCCCCTATCGGCCAATTGAAAGTGAATGTCTGAGCCCAGGAGTCGTGTAATTTATGCATGCATGGTGTTTCCAGCTGGTTTTATCTGCCCTTTAACTGTTTGTCAGGAATATGTTTTCTTTCAGAATAAACATGGCATATAGTGTAAGGCAAAAATGCCGGTTATTGGTCGGGTTTTAGACACAGTACTTCCAGAAACACTCAGAACTGTCGTTTCTCTTCCTGAACTGCTTGCGGATGCCCAGCAATCGGCTGTAAGGTTTCAGAAGACTTTGCTTCTCTAATAAGACCTAAAAGAAAGGATATAATAGTTATATATCAAAAACTACTAATCATAATATATTAATGCAGCACAGTCTTCAGTAACAATTACAGTGCAGTGCCTTGTAAGTATTCGTAGCGCTTGAACTTTTCCACATTTTGTTACTTTACATATTAACGTTTCAATGAATTTTACTGAGATTACATGTGATAGACCAACATAAAGTCATGCATAATTGCAAGGTGCGCGGAAAAGGGTCCATGCTTTACAAATGTTCTTTACAAATAAAAACCTGAAAATGTGTAGCTTGCCTTTGTATTCATGAGCCACCTAATTTGTTAAGCTTAGTAGAAATTTGTTGGGAATTATTAGTGGATAAAAAGCATCAAGGAGACGAAGGAACACACCAGCGTGGTCAAGGATGAAGTTGAGGAGTGACTTGAAGCAGAGTTAGGTTTTAAAAACAATATCTAAAGCTTTGAACATCTCATAGAGCACCGTTCAATCAAAACTATCGCTGCTCATCCCCCCTAACGACACCATCCCTATGATGAGAGACGGTGGCAGCAGCATCATGTAGTGGGAATGCTTTTCTTCAGCATCAAAGAATAGTCCCGTGTTTGGGCGGCTCAGCCAAAGTCCTGACACTACCTCTCTCTTCTTCCCCATTTGTGCAATACGGGTAGACACGACCCTAAATGAAATGTGGATCTACAAAGTACTGACTTGAAGGAAGAATACAAATGCACCCCACACTTTTAGTTTAGTCAGTCTGTATGTTATATACTTGGTGGTTTCATAATATTTTTTTCTAAGCACCATGCTTTTTTTTTTCACTTCATAATAATGCACTTTGTGTGGGTCTTTTGTAAAAAAAAAAAAAAAAAAGAAAAAAAAGAAAATAAATTATGTAAAATGCAATTTAGTTTGTGATTTTTTTTAAGTGAAATAATGAGTTATGGTTAGGATTACTTTCACAAAGGGGCCGTATTTCTCTGCTCCATTGTTGGCATAAATGTTTGAAATCACACACCTCTCTTTTGACTCCTCTTGGTAGCAGGCTGGTTGTCCTGACACCTGAGGGATACGAACAGAAACGATTTGAAACAATTCAGTATATCTATTGCCTAGCCTTTTGCCTTTGCCATGTTTCCTTGCATGCCGTGCTTCAAGCATATGAAAGCTGTAGAAAAAAGGTTCAAATGTGTTGCGTGTTCTTTCAAGTCCATGCAATTCTTAAAAGTGTTTTTTCTTTTTCTTTTTACCGTCTCTGTTAAGTTCCCCAGTTATAAAAGTGGAATATCGGAGACCAGCACCATCCTGAGGAGCAAACATTTGCTCGGGAAGAGACTCGTCACCCAGCGTGCCGATAACTCGATCCTCCGCTGAGGCTGAGGAGAAAAAGAAATCTGACTAGTTTGAATAAAAACACACAACAAACAAGAAGCTCAAATACTGAACATTTTCTAATCTTAGACACTTGTAGTCACTACTAACTAACAAAGATTTAACTACATTAATAGAAACACCTAATTTTTCCCCCTGCTAGCTGAACTTCCATATGAAATTTGGCACACGAGAAAAACACTGAGTATTGCAGCACTCAGGTAATTATTTCATGGCCCCAGGTTAAGACTGCATTGTCATTAATCTTTAAAAAATTAAATTGTATGACTGAAAACGCTAATTACACATCTTAATTGATGGATTATTTCTCATAAGAGCTATAATAGAGATATTATCTGTTCTCACCTGGTCCTGGATAGGGGATCTCAGCAGATTCTGTGATGGGGTGCGCCAGCAGGGGGCCAGAGGCCACAAGCACAAAGGCCCAGGAGAAGAGATGGCTGCACTTCATCTCTGTCGGATGCTGCTGTGGGAAGAAGTTCTGGTTTGCACAGGGGTCCTCTGGTGAAGACTTCTAAATGCTCCGTGGCCCCAGCTGTTTTATATACTTCCAGATGGAGTCTACTCCTGAGTGGCGTGGCACACACACGCGCACGCTTTTGTTTGCCGCAACCCTATCAGCAAGATGCCGAGTCACATCCGCTCTCGCAGGTATAAATCAACAGGGAAACACAGGTGAATTATAGACTTAATAACAAGACACCGCACTGTCCCGTGTTCCACGCCACCGGTCATTTTTCACAAGCTCTTTGGCTTGATTAACCAATTTTACAGAGTTTATAAATGTTAATAAATCTAGCGTGTAGATTGTTGTATCAACAGCATCCCTGGGGAGCAGGTGGCATGCACACGGTGCAGACGAGTCACCTCCGTCTTTATGTTACCGCTTTGTTGCATTCTTAGGCCATGTGACTCCTCCTCGTCTAATCCTTTTTGCACACAAAGCAGAGCGAGAGCCTAATAAACCAAAGTAATTACATCATGAGAAGTTCAGCGCAGGCTTAAATGTTCACAACCCTCCTTCCTCTTTTCTATGAGCTGTCTGACATTTTCAATCAATTCGAGGCAGCAGGAGATTTTCTACAGGTCACTAATTCAGACTGATTGATGCACAATATTTAGAAGCTTGGTAAGGCTGCGTGATGTTAGGTCTTTGCTTCCCCCTCTTCTTAGTCATGCAATAAACCAAACCTTTATGACCGGATCCAGTCTGGTTGGACAGCGACATACAAACTTTATTACTGGTCAGAAAGCTGAAAGACAGCTATTTAAAAAGTTACATTTTCTGCCTGTGCAGGCAATTTCCATATTTATTAGAGGCATGACTCAATTATTCAAATCCTAATCCGGGCAGATGAGGAGGCAAAGGTTGATTTTATACTTGGGAAATTACACACCAGCTATGCTGTAGTGTTCACTGGCAACATTTTAACTCCCATAGCAAACATCTCAGTTGGAACAATCTACTATTCATCAACAATCTAGATGTTGTTAAATCGCAAATATTAAACAGCATGGATATAATGTGCAGTAGCTCTTTTGCAAAACTGAAAACAAAAATTTGTTTCTGTTTCTGAGCTTAAAAAAATTGTTTAGTTGAAATAGTCTTTAGTTTATCTTAAATCCACAAATCTGTTAGACTATGTTACGTCTGAGATTTACTTGTAAGGTGCTCAAACTTGATTGATTTTAATATTGTCGTGTTTAAATTTTACATAAAGCTGAATGCTCTACAAAACAGTTAACAGTAGTAAATGTGAGAGTAGCCAAACACAAATTGATAAAGATGGTACTAAGAACTTAGCCTTGTGGGACACCACAGTACCCACCATGTGAAGGACTTCAAAAATACTAACTCATACAATTAATGATCTGTTTTTGCCCTTTGAGTTGTTGTCTCTGTTAATGCACTCCATTTCCTCCCACACCCAATCGTCTTAGTGCTCCACATGAGGATAGTAGGACAGTAGGATTTTTTTTTTAGCATCAGTCTATTTAAAATTTGTTCTGTGTGTCTAGTTGGATGACAATCTTTCTCATTAAGTTAAATTAGTTATGCAACAAAAATGCAGTTAAAAGCCTTCAGCTAAAAGCCTTCAGCTGATCCAAAAACTCTGCAGCAACAGTTCTGATGAAAATTAAAAAGAGAGATCATATTTTTCCTATCCTAGCTTCCCTTCATTTGTTCCCTGTTAAATCCAAAAAACAACAAACAACATTTTTGAGAAATTATTCAAATTCTTAAAAAAATGTAAAATTCTTCTTCTAACGTATAAAGCCCTTAGTAATCAAGCTCCATCATATATCAGAGCTCTGATTACCCCGTATGTTCCTAACAGAGCACTTCGCTCTCAGACTGCAGGTCTGCTGGAGGTTCCTAGAGTCTCTAAAAGTAGAATGGGAGGCAGATCCTTTAGCTATCAGGCCCCTGTCCCGTGGAACCATCTCCCAGATTTAGTCTGTGAGGCAGACACCCTGTCATGGCTGAAATGTCAGGACATGACTTGTTGATAAGAACTAATGTAGAACATTTTTAATTTACAACACAGTTGTTTAGCAAGAACTGTTTAAATGTTTTTTGTAGTATCAAGGATTTAAAATTTGTCAGAAACAAATCTGTTATTTAAAAATGAGCAGTCACTATACACTCCATGTACTGAAGATGCTGAAAAACACTTAGGACATCAAAATCATCCCATTTTTATTTTAACTGGGGGTTATTACATATACTCCTACAACGAAAAATTGCTTAAAGTTACAATGCTATGTGTTGTTTTTTTTTCTCACAAGAAATTCTCTGTTGTGTCCTTACAACAGCTTGCAAAAACTTAAACAGCTGTTGTAGTATTTTTATTTAATCCCATATCAGATGAAGTTTAGCCGTGGATACCGATGGGGTTTTAAAAGGATCAGACAGAACAGGTGGATAAAATTCAAAGTTGCAAACTTTATTTAAACATTCTCATTTAAAGGGAAGATTCTGCACAGATTACCACAAGTTAAATTTAATGATTAAGCATCGCTTGATCGTGATTATTTTTATTAGTGTTGCAGTGGAATGGGATCTAATTTCAGTCGGATATTAAGAGGAATACTAGGATGCTGTTGTGAGACTTTAAAGCATAATGCGCAGGTTAAATCACCACTTTGGCCATTTGTTTGAACACCATATCAAGGTTCTAGAGAACTTCAACAAAATCCAAGCAAGACTATCAAACGTTTACTTTAATTTTTATGTGGCTCGCGGACACCATCCGCTTCCACTGGGCTTGTTGAACAATTACAACCACCAGAGGGCGATGTTTTATTTAGGAAACCATTAACGAGTATACTGACGTTTCAACTCGAGCTGATCATTGTATTTCCTGGCTTTACACTACAGACGTGGCCTGATACCTTTAAACAGTCAAAATGTGATATAGTGACCAATAGGAAAGATAAAAAACACAATTTTATGGCAGTTTCTTTTCTTCATACGTATTTAGATAATTTCTAAACCAAATGAGATTAATTATTGCCGAACCAACTTTTTTTTTTACAAACATTACTAAAATTGCACTTTTTGTGTTTATTAAGAGGTTTCACCTGATGAGATTCTTCCTTAAATCTATGCTTCACGGTAACGTGTAAAGACTAAATAAGTATTTTAAAATGTTTTGACGTTTCAACTATAAAGGGACACCTGAGTGACTTGAACATGTGGCCTAATTAAAAGCTAAGTGCAATAAATATTTGTAGAATAACGAGGGCTGAAAGGTGAGTCTGGAAGTGTGACGTCCGGGGAAAGGTATTTATAAACTGAAAGTTAAAGAATGAAAAAAAAAAACTTTATTGCAATGCGTGTCACTGACAAACCCTTACCTGTAGTGTTTGGTTCGCTTGTCTCTGTTGATAACTGATAACTTTCGTCAGTGCGGTCAGAGTAAATATTGTAATAAGTATTTAACCTTGCAATATTCCACAAATAGTCCAGGAAGTGTAACAAAACAGGCGTGAAAGCGTTCTGACTAATGTCAGCTAACACTGGCGCCGCTGATTAAAATTTGGACCGTGAACAGTCGGAGCCCGGAGGTGTACGTGAAGGCAGCATTCAATGACCGCCCCCGCTGCCGCCGAACAGGAGCTGAGGAGGAACAGCCCACAGACTGCTGGCTAAACTTTGTCCCCTCTGGTTTCCCTCAGCGAGCCGACACCTCTTTGTTTCTGTCGGGGTCAAGTACCGCCGCTTCCCCGCAGGCTTCACGCCGAAAGTATGCGCGTTAGAGGCGGCTAGGCGCGCTGGAGACAGCTCGGATAATTTGCTGAGATCCACACAAAAAAAAAAGAGGAAGGGAGGGAGAGGAGAAGAAGGAAGGTGGGATTGAAAGGAGCTTGGAGAAGTTGACACCTTGCTGCCGTGTCGGGTACTTGTTGAATCAGCTGCGTGTGCGTAGCCTGTACGACGCACACTACAGCCTTTGTGGGCAGCGAGCTGGACGCTGGTAAGTGGCTTCGACATTTACCTTTCCCGATTAATGGCTTGCTACAACGCGGAAACAGTTGTTTACATTGTTACTAGTGTCTGCTAGAACGCTTGCTCTTCTGCTTCCACGCCAGAAATGTTGCCACTGCTTCGATCACATATTTAAATGAAGTCCACAAGTGTTTTGACATGGAATGTTTTTATTCTCATCTGTCTTGATCCATTGTTGCCTATAAGCCTCGTTTAATGAGTTTCACATAATAACCCCCAAACGTCTGCAACGTGCCAGGATCTTCTATAACACCATGACGGAGTGAGAGCAGGGAGCAGAGATGGCAGAGCTGGAGATTGACCAGTCCAACCTTCCACGTGTCGAACAGGGTAATCACACACACACACACACACACACACACACACACACACACACACACACACTGAAACACATAACTCCAGCCTTGATAGAGCCACAAGTGCATGGAAAGTATGTGCTGGAGAGAAGTGAGCTTGCTAATAAACCAGACTCTGTTCCTTAGCTGCAGACAAGGACCTAAAAGGACCCCTTTATTAGGTACACCTTGCTACTACAGGGTTGGACCCGCTTCTGCCTTCACAACTGTCTTTATTATTTGTGACGTGGAGTTAAAAAAAAAAAAAAAAAGATGCCCTAAACATTATTTAGAGGTGTTGGTCCACATTAGAATGTCTGCATCACACAGTTGCTGCAGATTTGTTCCCTGCACTTTCATGATACAAGTCTCCCTATTGATTTTGCCACATATGGACCAAAGGTGCTAATTGGATTAGGATCTGGTGACGGTGGAGGCCATCGGAGTGCAGTGAGGTTGAAGAAGCCAGTTTGAGATGACTCGGTGAAATGCTGCATTGTGCTGTTAGAAGTAGACATCGGAAGATGAACACTGGGGTTTTAATGGGATGGGCAGTAATGCTCAGAGAGGCTATGGGGTTTAAAGGGTGTTCAGCTGGCACCAAGGGGCCAAAATGTGACAATACAATAATCCCCAAACCATTACAGCATCAGCAGGCAGTTGGAATATGAATAAAAGCAGGACACATCAATTCTGACCTTACCATCTGTATGTCACATCTGAGATAGAGGTTAATTGACCCATGCAACTTTTTTCCAATCTGTCCAATTTTGTTCAGCCTGGTCAAATTGTAGCCTGAGCTTCCTGTTCTTAACTGCAAGGAGATGTACCTGATGTTAACTTATGCTGCTGTTGCAGATCTGTTTCTAAATTCAACATGTTTTGCATTCAGAGACGGTGCTCCTCGTACCTCGGTTGTAATGAGTTTGAGCCACTACAGCCTTTCTATCATCTTGGATTTAGTCTCCCTGATCTCCTCTGATATGTCGCCGTCGTGTGGCGTTACCATCCACACACAACTGCCACTATCTGGACATGTTTCACATTTTCTGACCGTTCTCCGCAAAGCCGAGAGGCGGCTACGTGTGAAACTCCCAGAGAATCAGCAGTTTCTAAAACACTCAGACGCGTTTGTCTTGCACTAACAGCCATGCCACGTTCAAAGTCACTTTCTTCACCATTCTGATGCTCAGTTTTCAACTTCAGCACATTGTCTTCAGCACGTCTAGGTCTTAAATGTGTTGAGTCGTCGCCCTGTGATTGGGTGACTTGCTATTTGTGTTAACTAAATAAGTTTAACGGGTGTACCTAATAAACTGGCCGGTGGGTCAAAAGAATGTTTTTTTTTTTAAATTAGTTTTTATGACAAAACAGCCATTTTAACTGAAAGATTATTAAAAGAGAATACAAGTGATTCATTATATAAATAGGTTAAACAAATTGAAACGTTTCGGTGGTTTAAAAGCTGAAATTATGGGATAAGTTATTTCCATTCTTAATGTCGTTTAAAACCTATGAAAAGTTGCACAACGACGTGAGAAAAATATGCAATATGCATGATTCTACAAGCAACACCCAGAGTACTAAAAAAATGAAGAAAACACAACAGAGAATTTTCTGCCTACAACTATCACATATCAGCTTATATCATTTTTCAAACTAAAGATCAAATCCTGAAATTAAGATAAAATGTAGATCTGATTTTTACTGGAATTCAGACATTGCAAGGACTTGTTAAGCATGTATCAAAATAAACTCTCAAATAAATTGAATGCATTAATTAAGACACTACAATGAAAGAAAACAAACAAGTGATAGACTGAGTTTGTTTCCATATTGCTATTAATAGCGATTCCTGAAACTGTAACCTGCAAAAAGCAAATAAAAAGCTGTCTTTAAGAGGGCAGCGCAGCCAGTAGCAGAGCCGCCAGTGAAGCAATCGGAGCACAAAAGGTGGAAGGAAACTCGCTGAGAGCAACAAACCTACTTAAAGGCAGTGGATGTGTTGCCTGTGTTTCGTTGAGATGGAAGAAAACAGTATGAATAACTAACAACAGTGCTTTGTGTCTGTGTGTTCCAGATGTAAACATCCTTGATAACTCCATTGTACGAGCAGAAGGTGAATTAATTGATATTTGTGTATGGGATATTGATTATCGGGTCTCACTGACAAGATGCTAAAGGAAATAAGTGGGCAAAGTGTTCAACTGGCAATATTGACTTCTCTATTGGCGTCTCTAGGGGTGCAGAAAATATGAATGTAGTCTGTCCAGGAGCTGTGTAAATATCTTTGTTCTATTGGGGTCATATTTTTCACACCTTTCAGTTTTCTCTCTAACCTATTTTGTATTTTTTAACAATTATGTCACTTCATTTACTGCGGAGCTGCTAATCAAGGTCATGGACTTTTGGCTAACCAATTTTGCGAATCCGCCATTTTTCTTTTTTCCCCTTCGATTTTTGTAGTCCAAGCTAAAGGATGTGTGAAAATCTTCTGGTGTTGGGTGTATTTTTTTTTTTGGTGTTGGGTGTATTAAACCACACAGTTCATTACACCGTCCACTCGGCATGCTGCAAAAATGGCGGAACAGGGTGGAGTGGAACTCTCTACGACCTCGAGGGGGGCGGCGTGTGAAGGGCCTCGTTTGCATTTAAAGAGACAGCGCCATAACGAGTTGCTCTCAGACACACCTCGGAGCAGGGGTAAAAGAGGGGCTGTGGGGTAACAATAACAAGGAATTCAGACCAAAGCATTGCAGTTTTATTTTAGATAGAACACAACTGAATGATTTAAATGTGAAAAGGAAGGCATTAAAAAGCATGGTATGTCTCCTTTAAAGTGTTTGCTACCCTCTACATCCATGTTTTGACTAATTTCTGTGGACAGTGTAGATTCCTGAGAGTTGAGTCTTTGGCTCCATCTATATGGGAAGAAGATGATACAAGTACGTCAAAGTAGGAGGGAATTTTCCACACAGCTTCACTGATTCAAATGTACACAATCAAGTTTTTTTTCTTGTTTTGTATTTTTTTTACATCTCTGGTATGCTGAGGGCAGATAAACAAGGGATGGCTGTAGTTTCTGTATGACAAAAACAACAGTTGACGCTTTGGATGCAAAATACACAATGAGTCTGAAATGTGACTGTAATTTAGGTAAATTAGAGCATAATGGTGAAGAGGAAGGAAATGGGTACATGGCTTCCAAATCTTTCTAAAATAAAATCAGTGAAATATGGCATGCATTTTCTGCCCCCTTTACTTTGATACCTCTAAAATAAATCCAGTACAAGCAACAGATCAAGGAATGCACCATGTCAGGCATAAGGTTGTAGAGAAATTTAGAGCAATGTTGGGTTATAAAACGCTATCCTAAGCTTAGAACATTTGCGGAGCAAGGTTTAGTCCATCATCTAAAAATGGAAAGAGAATAGCTCAACAGCAGCCCTGTCAAGACATGGATGTCCATCTGAACTGAATGGCTTGGAAAGCAGAGCAGTAATCAGAGAAGTGGCCAAAAGGCCCATGGCAACTCTGTAGGGACTTCAAGATCCACAGCTCGGGTGGAAGAGTCTGTTGACTGTTAGTCATGCACTACACAAATCTGGCATTCATGGTAGAGTGGCAAAGAAAAGCAATGTTGAGGGAAAACAAGAAGTTTGCCACAACAAGCGTAGGAGACAGCACAAACATGGGAAAGGTGGCGCTCCGATGAGATGAAACATGAAAAAAAAAAACTTTCTGGCCTACATGTAAAACGATGTGTGCTGGAGAACTTTCATTGAATGTCACCCTAAACACACCATTCCCGTGGTGAAACATGGCGGTGACACCATCATGCTGTGGGGATGTTTCTTCAGAAGGGACAAATAAGCTGGTCAGATTTGATGCAACTCATACTAAATGCATGGCAACCCTGGAAGACATCCTGCTGGAGGTCCAAATCCTGTCCTTCAGGGCCGGTGTCCTGCATGTTTCACTTCTTTCCCCGGTTCGACACACCTGAATCAAATGATGGTTCATTAATGGGCCTCAGCAGACCTTTATGACACGCTGAGGAGTTGGTTGGACCATTTCAATCAGCTGGGTTGGAGCAGAGACTCATCTAAAAACTGCCAGGACTGCAACCCTTGAGGACTGGGGCTGGACACCCATGGTTTAGCTCAAAGCTCATGTCTTAGAGTCAGAGTTCAGACCTTAATCCAGTTAAGAATCTGTGGCAAGACTTGATAAACTCTGTAGTCCATCTATTCATTCTGACAGTTTTATTTAATCAGAGGAGCAAACATTTCAGTCTGTAGACGTGAAAACCCTGGCAGAGACATTCCCAGAAATGAGGTGCAGCTCCAATTGAAGTGAAACGTGGTGCTATAAAGTAATCAGGGGGGAGCTGAATACAAATGTGCCTCACCTCTCTGATTTTATTTGTAAAAAATATCTATAATCATGCATCATCTTCCTTCCGCTTCAGTTATGTACCACATATCTCAGCAAAACCCATTAAACGTCATTCAAATATGTGTTTGCAGTGTGACGGATTGGTTTAATTTTTTTAAACCAAGGAGTATGAGTACTTTTGAAAGGCACTGTACGTACACTGGCTAAATACTATATTTAAAAATGAATTGCGGATAGAAGACTACGTTTAAAAAATGCTGCCCTTGCTTGCTTGTGAATAGGAAAACATTCAGCGGTTAGGAATTTCGAAGCTGCGGCCTGGATGTGGATGGTTGGCTCGGTCTTTGGCACGTCCACACTAATGAATGGTTTAGGAATAGGCCTGTGTGTCTTTTATCAGGGGAGATAATTCAGAACTCCGCTCTTGTTTCCACACACAAAGGCCGCTCTGTGCAGCTCCGCAGTTTCCATGCTTAATCGAGCTGAGGGAAGCGCACAAACAACGGCGGTAATAGTGTCTATAAACTTGTCAACGGAACAATAGCAGCATGTAAATCAGATCTGAGTTCAGGATCTCTTTTCTTTTTTTTTTCTTTTTTTTCCCCCCCACGTTATTATCCACTTTGACCAGGCAGATCTGTCCTACTGCACTGCTGGCACCAGACTTGTTTGGTTAACATTTTCATCCAAATGCTTATGTTTCAAAATTCCCAAGAGGCTTGTCCCTTTTCACCTACATTGTGTTTTCTCTCCAACACAGAAGTGTCTTGGCTAAGTCAGCCCTCTTTGTTTTCATTGCACCCCCTTATCTATTCCTGTTTTGGCCCTCCTCCGGCTCCTCTTGATATAGCCCTGACGTGCCGAGGGAGCGCAGCCCCCGCAGGAATTCCCCCACCTCCCACTCGTTCCTGATTTCACCCTCACCAGCTGACCCCTCGAGTCCCGTTACCCCCCCCCCCCCCCACACCTCTCTTTGTTCTCATCACAACGAGGTCTACTTTCACAAGCTGCTTGGGCGCAGTTTTCAGCAAGACATTTCGGGCTGTGGCACAGGCAGGCTGTCTGTGGTGAATTTTTTTATTTTTTTGCAGAAAAAGCGAGGAGGAACACAGTGCGGTCCAGAGAGGTGGAGAAAGAGAGAGACTGTGTGTGTGTGTGGGCGGTCAGTGGGACATTTTGGCTGAAAATAGAACCCATGTCATTTTCTCCTTTTGCTGCTTTCTTTGTTGGCAGACACTCACCACTGCAGCTATGCAAGGAGCAGTGGAGACGGAAGAGAAATCTCTCTGTTTGTGTGATATGCTGCTCCCTCGAGCTGCATGCCTGTCATAATCGGCATAATTTTGACGTGTCAGTCCTCCTGAGTAGGTGCAAGCTGTTCGTCTCAAATCCCGCAGGTCATAGTTTCCGGTCCGCTGATCATCCAGCCGCAGAGAGTGTCTAACACTTACCTTTAGTGTGTAAACATTGCCCCAAGTTTCTGTTTTCTGCCAGCCTTTTATTTACTATCCTCTTAGACAACAGCCTCGGCCTGTTAGCAGCGCTTGTTAAGAAGCTTACAGTCGTCGCCCCTGGATTTACAATGAACATATGTGTTTGTTTTTTTTCTCCTTTTACCGTCACGCCTCAGTGCCTCACTTTCGTTATCTCCAAACCTGTTCAGCAGTCATTGTCACGCGGACGGAGTAATGTGACCGTACTTTTTAAAGGAGTTTCGAAAAACGAGTTAAACTGCAGTTCAGAGACAGCCACACCCTCGTGCCAGACAAGACGTTCCAGTTTTCACCCCATCTCTCCATCTGCCCACCTGCCGCTTTGCTGTCTGTGCTGGAATTAAAAGGGAACCGTTCTGGGCTATCACATTGCCCTGTCGGATGAAGCTAAGACTTTAATTCGACCTCTCCCTCACCGACTGGCAGGTCGGAGATCCCATTTAGAGGATGTTCCTCTAAGCTCCGCAGCAGGTGTAAGTGGCAATGAATGTCTCTGTTGGTGTGGTTTAACTCTTCCAGGGGGCACATGGGGGTTCATTCTTGGTGTAAACAGATCCCTTCAGGGCTTAGTGATGTCTAGGTCGGGCCTCTATAGAAATATGACTCCATTTTTTTCCTGCAGCAAGACTTTTTCAGTTTTGCTTTTGTGTGTAGCAGGATTTGGTCATAATTAGTGCTGCAGAAAATTAGAAAATTATCTGATTGCAAAATTGCGTGAAAAGGGCAGTCTTGATAAATCTACGTTTTCCTCACTCCTCTCTTTCTCGTCTGTGCTTCCAGTGCTCTGTGACCTCAAACATCTTTGGCGCGATAATCTGCCGGGTTTGTTTTACCAAGACTCCATCCAACAGGCTGAATGTTATTGCCCACGTCTGCCTTTGGTTTGGCATAAAAAGGATATGCAGCTTTAAGTAAATTATGTTCCAGCATCCCATTTTTTATGAATCCGCCAACTGCAAGATATGCACCAGTCAAAGCAGGCTTCTGAAGATTTTCCGTTTTTGGTTTTTATTTGGACACGTCAAAAAATGTTGTGCTACGATCATCACAATTTAGAGGTGAATACCACGTACTCTATATGTGTCACTGTTATTAAATATACGCACGTGCTGCTCAAATGTCACAGCAATTGCCAGAAAAAAAGCTGTGTGCTATGCAGCTGTTATCTCTGTGCTGAGGAAAGTTAATTCACCTCATCATTTCAAATCCTTTAAGTGGCTCCCATGGGAGGGCTGTCTGACCCATTTTCTTATCGAGTCAGCTAATGATCTTTTGACAAATTGGTAGGGCTGGGCGGTATGGCTAAAAAAAAAAATTCTCCAATTTTATTTTACCAAATCTGATTAATCTTTCCTTTTTTTTTTCTTTCATTTCATGAAAGCAAATCACTGAAATTATTTTTAATAACTAATTTTTACTCATCTGGAAGTTTACCTGATTTCAAAGTGCAACTAGTTATAAGCTTTGAAACATGTTTCTAAAACTGAATGGTAGACCTCGCCATAATAAACAATAAAAATCTAACACAAAATGGTTGCTGCTAGTGGTATTGCAAATCTAGAAACAGGCCTCACTTGTATAACTTCAAATTAACTTAAAGTGCCTCGTCTTTGGGTAAAAAAATATTTTGACACTACATCTTCTTAAACATATATTCAACATGGCCTGCTATTACCAAAACAATTTCCACTTTCAGGGCTGTTTCATGGAAGCTCGAGAGAGAGTACATTGGCCAAAAAATGTTTTGATTCTTCACAAAAAAATAAATCTTCAAGCATTGCAAATTCCAATTATTCGATCAAATTGATTTATCGCCCAGCCCTACCACTAGGGGGAAATAATGTGTATAGGATATTAAACTTTCTTCTTCAAGATGGTCAAGACTATTAAGCATGGAACATTCAACACAAGCATGCAGTGTGGATTCAAGAAGCCTAGAATATAATGGTGAAATAATCAGCATTATTTCTCATGGTAGGTCTATAAAGCCTCTGTCTTAGAGGACTGAAGCAGGATCTGGGAAACCAACCCTCAATTAATTTTAACACTGCAATCTTCAGACCTGAAAACGGACAGTTGTTTGTGTTTTAAATGTGATGTTCTCTGAGTGTGTATAAAGTGTTATCGCTGTAAAATATCTGCTGTTATTTTAAACAAACGTTTGAACGTAGATGTCAAACAATGGCCTGGGAAACCTGAGTCTTCAGAAATATGGAAAGTTGAAACAGATGTAGAAACTTGAGGCAAGTGGAAAAAAGTTTTAATTGGAGTGTAAATCTGGAAAAAAAACAAAATGTTTATGGGCCCCTTACATGCCATTTACTAAAACAATGGGCAACAATGAACAATAAAAGCAGAGCCTGCTCATAAAAAAAAAAAAAAACATAAAAGCAAAACCTAAAATTAAGCACGAATATTTTTAACAACCACGAGAAGACTGAATCATGCCTTAAATGCAAGAGACTAGAATTTCACACAACCTTTTCAGAAATCCGTTTTGCATTGTTTATGGTTTGCTGCTGCTCTGTCCCCGTTATGCCGTGTAAATGGTGTTTGCATGCTCTGTAATTTTGGGGGTTTTCTGAATTCCAGTTGCATTTCTTGGCCTTGGTATGGGCCTCTGTAGTGTCGGGTTTAACAGCATAGCAGGAGCTGTTGAAGAGCGCACAAAAATATCAGTGCAGTAAAGTAGTCCTCAAGTGTGGAATGAGTCAAATTCTTGAATGTTTCACTTGTGAGTGAGCTGCACAGATGGCTCCTGCTGGCTGGACATAATAAGCTCAGTATATCACCCTTTCATTGAGTCTTGTCATTTGCTTCTCAGTCTGTATTTAAAGCCTTTATTGTTGGTTAGAAGTCCATAGAGGGTGTTTTTCTTAAAACCCAGGAGCTATTTTGGCATTTTGATCTGATTACTGTGAGTTGTAGGTCTTTAGAAATTGAGAGGAAGAAAACAACAATGGGGCTGTCTGTTTATTTCCTCTTGAGTTACTCTTCAGTTTGTTGGACGGATGTGTAAACACTCAGGCTGGCTAAAATTGTGTGTTTTAGTCTCAACCATGTCTTTCTAGGAATGGGGGGGCTGTGACTTAATGATGGATAAATGAAGCTTATTTTGTCATCGGCAGCAGCTATAAATTCCACACAATGATATTCTGTTTACCTCGCTATCTTAATATATTCAACAGGTACAAATTCCCTTTAGAGGTAGCAGGTTATTGTTCACAAACGTTGCATGCTCATTTGTTTGTTATATAATCTGCTGCTAAACATCATTGACCTCTTAAGAGTTGTTCAGCAATAACATTCATGTTTTACTCTGGGAAACCGCCGTGCACGCACATCTTTATGAAACAAGTGACTCCAGGATGACAGGTGATCTTAGTCTCATGCACACTGCCCTTAAAAGTCTCCACTTTATTGAAATTTAGATTTCATTGAGACTAAAATGTACTTAGAAGTTCATTTACGCTAGAGTGATAGTTGCACTCTTCAGCCTTTGCCAGATGCGCAGATATACAAAGCACAATGTTTAAAAAGTCAACAAAGTGCTAGCAATTTAAAAAACCAGCAAGATAAACATATGTACTATGATCAGTATCTGAAACAGAAAGGGCTGAAGTTGTTGACTTGTAAATTAGACTTAGACTTGGACATCTTTATTTGTCATTTTGTATGTACAGAGTGCATACAGAACGAAATTTCGTTGCATAGAGCTTGTAAATTACAGTATAAATTGCAGCAGTGATTAAAAAGTAAACAATTGAAATGTAAACAATGCAGGAGAAGAGAACAGTGTGTGATCACGGTGTACAGGAGAATATTTAAAACCATTTGTAAGTGCAGAAATGATGGTGCAAAAGGCATTTGTGCAAAAATGCATTTAGAAACTAAATGTAGACCAACTACTGCATGGACTAATATGTCAAAGGTTTTGGAAAAATGTGCTAATTGAATTTCTTATCTTAAAACATTTCATTTTAGGCCAATTTATACAATAACCATAGCATTGGATAAATTGTCTGGCTTTAATTCTCTGTGGAATTTGCTAATTTGATCAAATAACCCTTTGTCTCGTGCCCACGTCATTAGAATACGAAGCCGTGAATCCAATTACCTGTTTATCAACGGGTGTCCCACAGGGCTCTGTATTTGGTTTGATTATCTTTTATCAATAGTAAATAACACTGTTTGTGGTCAATGTGCTAGTTTGATGCATATAAAAATGTGGTTATTTTTACACGTACTAAAACCACAGGGGAAGTTGTAAGCAGGTTAACAGATTTTAAAAGAAAGGTTGTATGCTGCTTCTGCAAATGCTGTTCCAGCTAAAAGTATCCACAACAGTTTGAAAGTTATTCAAGCCCTGAGATTTCCATCTTAGTGAGATCACAAGTCGACTCAAAATATACATATTTATGTTTGTATTTGAAGTCAAATCTAAACTATTGAATGTGTGTAGCACAGGAACTACAGATGAAAGATACTTTTCTAACTCAGATACATTTACCTGATTTGATTATGAATATACACTGTACCTTATTAACATTAATAATTATTTGAGCCATAGAGGCATTTGCAGAACTTATATCCTTCTGAAACACCTGTCTGGTTTCCCTCCTCTGTTTTGTTGTTACACGTTTAGTGATGTCGGTGGGGCACTGAAATGCTGCTGATGTATTTTGTTTCAGTTTGCCAGACCTTTGCTGTGCTGGAGGATGGGGTGTTGGCACACAGCCTCCAAGAGCAGGAGAGTAAGTATAAAATGAATTGGGCCTGTTTGACAGCTGTGTAGAATGGCCAACTCTCTTACAAAACAAGCAAAAGGTAAAATTACAAAGGCTTTAAAAAAGTAGAATTTATGATTGCATTGAACTGCCATTCAGTAGTAGCACATGTCTTTTGGATTTCTGTTGGCTGCCGGTTACTTTAGTCATTGTTAGTATGAGGCTTTGCACACTAAACATATCTATGTCTCTTGTAATATTTCAAGTTCAATTTCAAGCTGACAGACCAAGTTACTGTATTGTAAAGTGAAATTGCCTTCTGCCGTTTCTTTGCTTTACCTTTAGTTGAGCAATACTATACCACCAATATCCAGAAGAACCAGCTGGTGCAAAATGACATCCGGGTAGCCCGGAGGCTGCAGCATGAGGAGGAGCAGCAGCGGGCTCAGCAGAGCGCCCTCCTCAGACAGGTTTCCAGACAAATGTAAGTTACCCCAGCTTTCTCTGACTCTCCAAAAGGATATTATAGAGACTTCCCCGCATGCTGTACGCTGTCTCTGCAACCAGTTTATTTGTTTAGTAAGTCATGATTATAAGAAGCCATTTTCTTTCCTGTTCAACAGAGAAGAGCAGGACTTTGAATATGCTCGTGTGATTCAAGAAGAGCTCCAGCGACGCGCTGAGGAGGCACACAGGAGGGAGCAGGACGATGAGGTGAGTTATGTGCACTCGCTTTCAGGGATTTCAGATGCCCTGCATAAATACAACAAATGTTATACGTTTAGTTTTATTTACAGTTTAAAGTGACAATGTGCTTTCATATTTTGGGAAAACTTTCATAATTTGCAAATGAAAAAAAATATTTCAGTGTTCTTTGCTGTAAAAATTGTGTTTTAGGTATTGGGTATTTAGTTTTAGGCATTGGGTATTTAGTGTTAAATACCCAAAAGTCATAGATAAATTCAGCCAGAGACTGTATTCTGATCGTGATACCTACCAAATCAACGTCTAAATTGGATAGTGATATTACTGTAACCATTAACGGCTTGAACAGCTTAGTCCAAAGTTGTCATGCCTTATCTTAATAAACGGGTCTATATGTGTCTTCACATATGGAATGTGTTCTTCTAAGCTTCCCATTGAATAGTGTGACACTTTGTGAAGTCGACATGGAGGTAGCGGCAGGATTCAGGTTCAGTAACAGGTTAAGAATGTTGGCTGTGTTTTGAAATACCATAAAACATTTAGGTGTAAACTCTAGTTGTAAGGGAGAATGCATAAACAGTATGGCATAGGCAGGCTTAGTCTTATGATATTACTGTTCCCAACAGGATGTTCAGCCGCTCTTGTTGCATTTGTGTACAGAACAAAGAGTGTAGTTACCAGTTAACAGCCTGCTGTTTAAACAGTAAGGGTTTAAAAACATCGACTAGGTGCCAGTTTAGTTAACAACATCTCAAATTTCTGCCAAGTTGCACTGAAACAACACTACAACAGAACAAGGTAAAATCAATCAATATTTTAAAAAATGACTTGTTCTCAGTTGTGCATTAACTTCACTAATATTAATGAAAAAAACAAGAAAAAAAACAATTTAGATGTTGTCAGTAGGGCTGGATGATATAGGAAAAAAAAGCATATTGATAAAATAGAAATCATATTTATCGATATCGATAATTATCAACAAATTCAATATATATATTTTAAGTGCAGCCCTGGCCATTTTATGCTATTACTTAGCGACCTTTTTTAGTTACAGAACACACAAACACTGAATTCAAACTCAACCCTTTATTCAACCAACATTTTACCAAAATTGCAAGTTCCTGGGTCTGTGTTTGTGATTGGGTGGGAGGATGTAATGAATGTAATATTAACCTACATGGCTAAAATGCATAAGGAAGCAAAATTTTTATTCTGTTGAACTTTTTACTGACCCTTTTTTCTATCACTGATATACGTCTATCGATCGATTTTATATTGTTATTGAATTATCGTCCAGCCCTAGTTGTCAGTTACAGTTTAGCCATGCACAGTAAACACTTAAATGAAAATGTGAAAACATTCTGTTGTTTTAGGTGATTTAATCCAAAAAGGAGCAACTTCTTTTCTTTAAGTGTCATATTGGTACAAGTAGGGGTGGACAATAATTCAATATCAATATATATCGCGATCTAACTTTATTCAGTAAAGTGGATATGACATTTCGGATATTTCAATATACATTACAATCTATGATTACAGCATTTGTCACTGACTGATGTTCTGGGTTTTATGTAGTTTTATTTTTTAAAGCAAATATTTCATAAATGTTAGAGGAGTTTCATAAACATGGCAAAATAATTGTCATAAGTTTGTACAGGCTGTTGTGGGCATTCTTTGCAGTCTTTCTGAGGCTTTTATTTTGTTTATATCAATATCGTAATTATATCGTATCGGCAGAAATTAAGAAATATATTGTGATATAAATTGTTATAAGTTGCGGCCATATCGTCCAGTCCTAGGTACAAGTAATCGCAGCAGAGCAAAAACCCATTTTAAAAACAGTTCATCACAAATTTTAACTTGGTATTCAGCATCTAGGAAGTGCTTTTTCCACCTTTTGAGCACCACTTTTTATGCCATTGTTCTAACCACTGTAAATTACTTATTAGAAGAACACAATGTCAGACAATGATTTGAGTGATTTAGCTATTGAAGTTATGAAAACCAAATGAAACAGTTTGCAGTTAAATTTGGTTTTTGACTTAATCGGGACTTTAAGTTAATTTACTGAGTTGTTTACAGGTTTTAAATCACTTTTTAAACATTGTACTATAAGTAGAAAATGTTTAATGGGTTAATTAAAAAAAATATTTTCCACATAGGAACGAAGACAGTGTCGTGACACTCAGGATATTTTCCTGTCTTAAGCGAGGCAGGGTACGAAATATGCATACCTTCGCTATCACTTTTATAATTAAGTCAGTAATTCCTGGCATCGGCAGAAAAATGGGTCTGAGATGAACTTCTTGTCCCCCTAGAGGACTGTAGGGGCCATGCCAGCTGTTAACCAGAGACCCAACTTGTCAGCTGCTCATCTGAATGACGACTGAAGCAGTTTCTCTGGTGGCTGATGACACATATAAACTCAACACCAACACAGTGTATTCGCCGTTAGCTTTGTAGGATTTGGACAGTAAAATGCAAAACATATTGGCAAATAAATTGAATCAATAGCTGATCTTATTTTTTTCAGTTTTGGACAAGGATTTACCCAACTACTTGACTTGAGGCATTTTTTTATTATGTGTCTTAGCAACTGAATTGTGTAGTCATTTTGAAAAAGCAGAAATCTCACAGGAGACATAATACTGCCTCAATCACATCTCACTTGTTTTTATCTTACTTCTCATGGCCAATCAAAGACTTTACCTTCATGTTTTTGTGCATGAGTAAAAGCATTTCTAAAAAAAAAAACTATACATACACTACCGTTCAAAAGTTTGGGGTCACCCAAACAATTTTGTGTTTTCCCTGAAAAGTCACACTTATTCACCACCATACGTTGTGAAATGAATATAAAATAGAGTCAAGACATTGACAAGGTTAGAAATAATGATTTGTATTTGAAATAAGATTTTTTTTACATCAAACTTTGCTTTCGTCAAAGAATCCTCCATTTGCAGCAATTACAGCATTGCAGACCTTTGGCATTCTAGCTGTTAATTTGTTGAGGTAATCTGGGGAAATTGCACCCCACGCTTCCAGAAGCAGCTCCCACAAGTTGGATTGGTTGGATGGGCACTTCTTGCGTACCATACGGTCAAGCTGCTCCCACAACAGCCCAATGGGGTTCAGATCTGGTGACTGCGCTGGCCACTCCATTACCGATAGAATACCAGCTGCCTGCTTCTGCTCTAAATAGTTCTTGCACAATTTGGAGGTGTGTTAAGGGTCGTTGTCCTGTTGTAGGATGAAATTGGCTCCAATCAAGCGCTGTCCACTGGGTATGGCATGGCGTTGCAAAATGGAGTGATAGCCTTCCTTATTCAGAATCCCTTTTACCCTGTACAAATCTCCCACCTTACCAGCACCAAAGCAACCCCAGACCATCACATTACCTCCACCATGCTTAACAGATGGCGTCAGGCATTCTTCCAGCATCTTTTCATTTGTTCTGCGTCTCACAAGCGTTCTTCTTTGTGATCCAAACACCTCAAACTTGGATTCATCCGTCCACAACACTTTTTTCCAGTCTTCCTCTGTTCAATGTCTGTGTTCTTTTGCCCATCTTAATCTTTTTCTTTTATTGGCCAGTCTCAGATATGGCTTTTTCTTTGCCACTCTGCCGTGAAGCCCAGAATCCCGCAGCCGCCTCTTCACTGTAGATGTTGACACTGGTGTTTTGCGGGTACTATTTTTTTTTTTTTTTTTCCCAGTGTCCTGTCTAGCAATGTGGCAATAAAAATTGATATCTTAATGCCAAATAGAGCTCGACAGATTTTACTTTCACAAGTGGAGCAAACAGCTTTCGCCATAATGCTCCGCTTGATTTGTGCGTGTAAATAGCTTTATTGTGATTCCTGCAGGGAGAATTTCAAATTATATGGACACTACAATGGGAAAGTAGGAGAGTAAAAGAAAAACAAGAAGAGAAAAAAAAAAAAAAAAAGAGAAAGAAGAGGTGAAAGAAAGAAGAGATAAAAAGAAGAGAATGATAAAACTTCCTCTGTCTGCTCCATCACCTGGAAAGAGACACAAAAAGAACAGCACAACCAACAGACATAAAGCAACAGATACAATCGTGTAACACCTTGATACCATTGCTAAATCATATGTATTATTATTTAAGCTGACATGTGTAATGTGATACCTAAAAAAAAAAAAAAGGTAAAAGAAAGTAAATAAATTATAGCCTTTCTGTATATAAGTGAACATTTAATACCTGGGACCCAGCACCTGTGGGAGTTTGTGAGAGTGCACTAGTTTAGGTGAAAATTATACAGAAGGAAATAGCTCGATAGTGATTGTGGAGAACCGAAGACCCACCTTCCCCGAGCACAGAGGCAGGGGTCAGGGGACCCATAACCCCGGACTCCCAAAGGGGCCCCCAAAGCAGTGCGCCCGAGAGGGGCCTTCACAGGAAATGTACAACCCCCCCCCCGAGGAAAGAGGAGAGACGACCCCGAGGAAATCCCCCAGCCACCGCAATGCCGACGCCCCCAAGAGCCGCGGGGACGAGCCCGTGGGCTCCGCCGGCAGCCGGCCCCGCTGAAGTGGTCCCGGCCATGAGCCCTGGGGGCCAGAGGCCCCAGGGGCGCCCCGCCCCCGCGGCAGGGGCCCCCGCCGCCCCCCGGGGGGCCAGGCCCCGCGAAGCCACCGCCGGGAATGGGCCGGCGCCCACCCGGGAACCCGCCCCAAACCCGAGGACCGTCAACGCGCCAGAAGGTCAAGGCGCCCGCCAACGCAGCGGAGGAGGGCAGGACGTGGGGGGATGGGCTCCGCACCTAGCGGAGACTTGAGATGATCTTGGGAGAGGGAGCTGACCGAACCCAAACCTGGGAAAAAAAAAAAAAAAAAACTCATTCACACCATCCCTCCCTTGTGCCCTACTTGCCACACACAGACACCAAAAAAAAAAAAAAATAAATAAATAAATAAAATAAATAAATAAAATAAAAAATAAATAAAAAAAAGGACGCTTTACACACATTCCCACATAGCATTCACATCCAAAAAACCCAAGTGGGGGGGGGGGGGTCACCACAATTCAACAATACGACTGCCTGTGCCCGACCCCCGGCCCCGCCCCCGGACCAGGCGCCCCCCGGACCAGGCCCCCCAAAGAGGGGGGGCCGACACGACCCGCTCGGGCCATCCGACCAGAGCCCCCCATCACCCACTATATACCTAATAAACCCCCTCCCACCCCGACCTTACCCTAGCCAGCCCTGCCCCCCATCCCTTCCTGGGGAGAGCAGAGGCGCCAGCCCCAGATCCGGTAAGCCGCCGGCCAGCCGCAACAGCCCCCCGCCAAGACCCCGTACCCAGTGGCCCGCACCTCCTCCAGGCCCCAGACTCTGTGCCGCGATCGGAGATCGGGGGTGTGCAAAAGACCCCCGATCCTCCCTACGCCCGCTCAGATGTTGTGTTGTTGCATGTTGTTCTCAGGTACTATTTAATGAAGATGCCAGTTGGGTACCTGTGAGGCGTCTGTTTCTCAAACTAGAGACTCTAATGTAGTTATCTTCTTGCTCAGTTGTGCAACGTGGCCTCCAACTTCTTTTTGTACTCTGGTTAGAGCCGGTTTGTGCTGTCCTCTGAAGGGAGTAGTACACACCGTTGTAGGAAATCTTCAATTTCTTAGCAATTTCTCGCATGGAATAGCCTTCATTTCTAAGAACAAGAATAGACTGTCGAGTTTCAGATGAAAGTTCTCTTTTTCTGGCCACTGTGAGCGTTTGATTGACCCCACAAATGTGATGCTCCAGACACTCAATCTGCTCAAAGGAAGGTCAGTTTTGTAGCTTCTGTAACGAGCTAAACTGTTTTCAGATGTGTGAACATGATTGCACAAGGGTTTTCTAATCATCAATTAGCCTTCTGAGCCAATTAGCAAACACATTGTACCATTAGAACACTGGAGTGATAGTTGCTGGAAATGGGCCTCTATACACCTATGTAGATATTGCACCTAAAACCAGACATTTGCAGCTAGAATAGTCATTTACCACATTAGCAATGTATAGAGTGTATTTCTTTAAAGTTAAGACTAGTTTAAAGTTATCTTCATTGAAAAGTACACTGCTTTTCCTTCAAAAATAAGGACATTTCAATGTGACCCCAAACTTTTGACCGGTAGTGTATACACTATATATTATTGGTAACAAATAACTACATTGCATAAAAGGCCAAGAAGCAAAGAAAAAAAGAGAGCTTTTGCTGTAAACCTCCCCATCTGGTCCAACACTCTGTGCCTTAAGGCTGCACCACCAAAATGTTTTTCTTTTATGCTGCAGTTTCCTTTTTAAGATGAGGGGCTGTATAAAAGCTCATTCTTTAAAGAAAGTGACTCTATTCATCTTTGCTGAAAGGGTTTGGTTTCAATTCATGTTTACACCTACAATTAAATGTTGAAAGATACAAAAACCCTTCCTGAAGTATGAATGAGGGTTTCTCTGTCATAGTTTGGTATAAATTCAGCAGGATTACCGGAAAACGCCTTTGCTGTCAGCCTTGTTTTAGGTTTTCAGTCAGTTCAGACAACCAAATAAACAGGTGCCTCTAAACTAAATTTCAGCTTTATCGCAAAGTTACTTCTATAACTAAATTCAAAAAGTGAAACGCTTATGATAATAGTTGATTACACACATTTCACATGTTTATTTTATTTATTTATGTCATTATTTACTAAAATTCTCAGAAAAGATTAAATCAATGGAAAGTTGAGTGAAAGGAAAAAGTGCCTAATTCAACGTCATGCAGAAGCATATGCAGGACATGTATTTTTATTTTTTTATTAAGCTGCTTCTGAACTAAAAACAATGTAGAAGTGGACAACAATAGCCTACTGAATAAGATAAGATAAGATAGGCTTTATTGATCTCACATTGGAGAAATTCACATGTACTGTACAATATACTGACTTAGTAAAAAGTTGGGGCTCCTTTTGCTTGGAATGATGTGTAGTGGATGTTGGCAATTAGCCCGTGGCTCTGCTTAGGTCTTAATGAAGCCTAGCTTACTGTAATAACAGCATTCCCCTCATCTGCATTGTTGGCTCTAGTGTCTCTCATCATGACAGACCTCATAGATTGTCCTTGGGGTTTAGGTAATTCCACTTACTGACCAATCAGGCCCAGTGATCCTATATTCATTAAAGCTAGTATTGGTTCTTGCAGGCAGCGAGGATAGGTGTCAAGTCCTGCTGCAAAATGAAATCAGCATCTGTATAAAGTTTGCCAACAGGGGGAAGCATTACCTGCTTAAAACCTCCTGCTAGACAGCTGTGTTGACTTTGGACTGGATAAAGCTCAGTGGACCCACACCAGCAGATAGCATTGCTCACAAATGTCTTACCATGGAAACATTTATTTGTTAGAGCTTTTATTTTGCCGTTTAGACGTTTACATACACCCCGATTGCTGCAGCTTTAAACAATTGGGGAAGGTCAGATGATGGTGTGTAAGAAGGCTTTAGAGAGGTCGGTTATAACCTTTGATTTGAATACAGTCACACCTGTGGATGTGTTTTAAGGCAAAAACTCAGCCATACTTCCTCCATGGTGGGCCTCCACCACTCTGGTTCCTCCTTGGGCAAAATTTCCAGATGCTTGAGGTTGCCACCTTCATCTGTTCAAAGCATTAAATACAAGCATAAGCACCATGGGAATTTCTAGCGTCATACTGGTTCGGACAGAGTCAGGTTCTGTGTCCCAGAGATACAGCCGCCTGCAAAAGCATTCAACCCTATCGGCATTTTTCATGTTTTGTTGCCTCACAACCGGGAATTAAAATGGATTGAGCGTTTGTGCCATTTTATTTTCAGAACAGGGCTACAACTTTTGAAGATGTTTTTAAGTGACATTTCTTTTAATTGTGAGGCAAACAACAAATAGGACAAAATAACAAGCACGGCAAGTCACTCTCTCTGAGCTCGCCACATCTTGCCACTGAGATTTTTGCCCATTCCTCAAGGCTAAACCGCTCCAGCTCCTTTACGTTGGATGGTTTTCGCTTGTGAACAACCATCTTCAAGCCTAACCACAGATTCTCAATTGGACGGTGGTCCGGACTTTGACTAGGCCACTCCAACACATCTAAATGTTTCCCCTTAAACCACTCAAGTGTTGCTTTTGGAGTATGCTTCCGGGTTATTGTCCTGCTGGAAGGTTAACCTCCGTCCCAGTCTCAAATCACTGGCAGACTGACAACGGTTCTGCTCAAGAATATCCCTCTGTTTGGCACCATCTATCTTCAACCTATCTCGATTCAGATAGGTTTCCCAGTCCCTACAGCTGAAAAACACCCCCAAAGCATGATGCTGCCACCACCATGTTTCACTGTGGGGATGCTGTTCTTGGAGTGATGGGATGGGCTACTCAGGATGTAGTACCGCAGGAGCGGAGTCGAGTGGAGCTGTGACGTGAGCAGACTGCTGGTCAGTGGTTGGCCCTGGGTGTGGTCAGTGCACTGAGCCAAAAAAAGAAAGTTAGGCATTTTCTTAGGCGTACGGAGCGGAAACTGGGCCACACGGAGGCGCGTGGTAGCCAAAATTATGTAATATGGCCGCGCGGACCTTGCTTAGGGTGGTTTGGAACAGATCAGTCTCTTCTCCCTTCTCCGCTTCTTACACACACACACACACACACACACTAATTCTGAATACTTTTTAAGGCAGTGTAAACATGTTTGTTGTGAAATGTGCATATTATGTGGTTTACTGTAATTAAAGTTGAGGGCTTTATTAATATTGACCATGATTGGGAGCAAAAATAAGCAAGCATTAGAAAACCATCCCACTACAAGCACTGGAGTTACCCAATGGAAAAATGGAGAGGGACTGGTGCACTTCACAGAACGATGGGTTCAATTATGTATATGCAACATATTATATATAAATATTGAAGGTACATCTGAGGATAGCAACCAGGAAGGTTAAGTTTTGGCACAAATATGTCTTCCAAATAGACAATGACCCTAATCAAACAGTAAAACTACAAAACGGCATAAGGACAGCAAAGGCAACGTTTTGGAGTGGCCAAGACGAAGCCCTGATCTCAGACCCATGGAACAATTTTAGGCTAAAGCTGAAAACCCATCTCGCTTGTTGCAGTTCTGTCCAAACGAATTGATCAAAATTGCAACAAGAAGCTTTTGGAAAGATATGAAAAACAATCCAGACAAGTAATCCAAAGGCAAGTTTAGCAAATACTAAAGAAATATAGGTAAACCTTTGAATAAGAAGAAAATTAAAACTTCTCATTAATACGCTGGCATTAAGCTTATAGAAATATTTTTTTGTAATCCTAACTGACTCAGTAGGAAAAAGATTATTTTAAAACAATATGTGCAAATGTAGTTTCTGTTGTCTATATTAGGAATTTTAGTTTTTGATATACACAAAATATGTATTTTTTTTTTTCATTTATTTTTTTACATAATGCGTCTCCTTTAGGACTTTGTTTACCTCTTGACTGTTCACTGATTTGAGAGTGCTCATTTTAAACCCAAGTAAGCCAGTAACTGGTTGGAAGTGGTTGATAAACATTTGCCTCCCATTAGGTTGTCTTTAATTAAGAAACAGAAGGTGTCGGGGTGTGCAGTTGTAAATGCCAGATCCCTGTGGCTCTAAATGCCTAACCTGTCATGCCGAACTGCTAATTAAGTGCTGATGTTGGCAAAGTTGCTCCGACTGCAGACAAAAAGGAGCTGGGCTTGCTGTTTGTTTTGATTCATATTGCAAAAGAGCCCTGTAGAGAGTTCATTATATTCACAAGTAGAATTTGCTGATATCTGGAGAACATTATTAGTTGTTTCCTTTCTTGGAAAGCAGCACCCGAGTGTGACGCTGCCTCAGTGAGAGCAGAGACCAGACGGTGGCTTTTCTAACCCCTGGTCACAAGGCGTTCAAGTTTAATCGTCCAGCTGACCTGTATCTGTTAGGAACGAAAGGTCAGCTCCTCCCGAATGTTGTCTGAGCGGTTAATTGGTGAGATTGGTCTCATGGTGTTTTGTGGCGGTATTTTTGGGGTATTTTTTTGTCACTTTATCAGTTGGAGCAGATCAGAGCACAGCAGCTTCAGAATTTCCAGAGAATAGAAAAAAATGAATTACTGTTTCTCTGTGTTAAGTAAATTTGTAATCAAGAACAAAGGATATATAACAGTATTTTTTGAATGTTTATTTCTTTAAACGGTTAAGCAAGTCAGCTTGCTTTCTTCTACAGTCTATGCTGCACTGCCATCTGTTGGCTGAAAGTTACAGTGATCATCTGCATCAACCTTATTTTTTATAGCATTTGGAGCTTGTATTACAATGTAAGCACAATCTAGAAATACGTCACAAAGAATTGTCTTTACTGGGTCCTTGAGTAAGACCCTTAGCCCCACAATGCTCCCAGTCATCGGACAGTGGATGCCCACTGCTCCCTAAATTTCATTGGAATATATGTTTCTGTTGTTGTTGTTGTTGTTGTTGTTGTTGTTATTATTATTATTATTGTTATTATTATTATTATTATTATTATTATTAAGCTCTGCCTGATTTAATATAATGCCAAGTATGAATGTGTGTTTGCAGGAAATAGCTAAACAGCTGCAGGAAGAGGAGGAGCAGCGGGTCAGGAGAAGGAGCCACGAGGATTTTCGTGAAGGTGCATTTTTCATTTTGCTGAGTATCAGAAGCCTATTTTCATTGTTGGTGGGTTTTTTTTGTGTGCTGTGTTTTTGTTACCTCTTTAGGAGCCTTTCTAGTATTACACCTTAACTTAGGAAGAACATCAGTCAAAGTGAACTGTTATTTTATTTTTATTTTTTTCAGGTTAGGGATTATAGAAGCGGGTAAGGTGCGAGTTAGGTTTAGGCTACAGTCGGACATATATTAGGAAGGATATGGCATTCAGCTGCACAAATGAATGGAAATTCAGTGCATTGTCTTAATCAGAACTGAACTGAAATGTAGATTTTGTGTTTGGTTGTCTATTGATATGGGTGTTTGTATGTATGCATGTGGCATGTTCTTTGTTTTAAAAGAGATTTAGAGCAATATGTTTTGCTCTAAATCTGTTCTCTGCATAGAAAATGGTCTTTTAAGCATGCCAGCACATTTTTAAAGAATATCAATATCTCCAAACAGTACAAAAGCCTTAGGGTTCCCAAACATTGTAAAACTGCTCATAACTCACATAACTTACAGCTTTTTAGAAGGCTATTTAGCATTGTTATTAACTGCACTTGTGTTACACCATCCTCTAACAGACTCACCCACCCTTATTGCTTCTGTTTGCATGTTTATCAATGCTGAAGGCTGCACCAGTGACCCTGCACTGCCATCCTCTCACCAGCACACACTCAGCAGCCATCACCAAGGAGAGGAGCAGTACTTGCCTGTCACCAGCAGGTGGCAACGTTCTGCCTCTCATCGTGGCGCAGTGTTAACTGGGCCTCAGACTAGTTCTCCCAGGAGAACAGCATCTCATAGAGACAGAACCTCATGGTCAAATCAAGGACAGGTAGAAACCAGCAGGCAAATAAAGGCTGGACTGAGCGAGCCCATAAATGAAGATTCAGAAGACTCGGATGCAGTTTTTGCTGAGCAGCTCTCTCTTTGGGCTCGACGAATGTATGACAGAGGAAATACGGCACCTCCTCAACAACAGGCTGCTTTAAGACCCCCACAAGAAAGGAATTGCAGAAGTCTCTCCACTAGCAGCAGCTTCACAAAGAACTTCAAAGGCTGGGAGGAAGAGGCCGAGGAAGACGACTATGCGGAAGATTATGACGACAATGATCATACGCAATGGAGGATATCTAGGAATATGGATTCTGATAGGAAGTCCAGAGATGAATACAGAGACTTGCACAGTGGAAGGCCTACGGAAAAACCCCGTGGGTCAGCGGAGGTCGGCGAAAGGCGGAGTCGTCGCAGTGAGTCGTTGAGTGTACACGACCGGAGCGGTCACAGAACCGGCAACCTGGCAAGAACCTGGAGCTGCAAGGAGAACCCCGACAAGCACGTGCGCTTCCAGGATGACCAGAGGAGTTCCACCAAGCAGCAGAACGACAGCCTGAAGGTGTGGCAGATGCTTGGCCAAATCCTCCAGGAGAGGGGTGTGCCTGTGAAGGTTGGCGGCGGCGGGGCGCCGCTACAGATAAGGCCTCAAAGCAGAGACAGCCAGGTGCTTTACGGGAGCGAGGTCTCCTACGGTGACTCCCAACCACATCAGAGAGCCTTCCACAGAGCTGCCGCCACCAGGCACAGTTTCCATGGAGATATCAGGCAGAGGAGGAAATTGACACCCGCAGAAATCATCGGGAGAGATCACAGAGAAGACCAAGACTGGCATAGTTGTAACAGACAGGTTCATGAGCCTAATAATGGAGAGTCTCATGTCATTAACAAAGAGAGAAATGGCAACACACGGTGGAAGGAGCACAAATACGTAAACACTGACAATAACAGGGAGAGAAATGCAAATCATAACAGAGTAAAGAGGACAGCAAGTCAGCGCAGGCATTGGCACAGGATCACAGAAGAAACGTTAAGCTCAGAGGAGGAGCAGGAGGCGGAGAGGAGAGCGGAGCGTCCTATTCGGAGAGCGCTACAGCGCAGCCAAAGCTTCTGCAGCAGCAGGGGTTCGACCAGACATAGGTCAAAGCACATAGCAGCAGGTAACAGCCGGACCTGCAGTCGGCTCTGATCTGCAGAGGGCGACGCTTCGGATGCTGTGTTCTTTCCATCTCCTAATCTTCCCTCAACTTCCCCGAATCATTGCTCTGGGAGTGGGCTTCTGTTGTGGCTTTGGCTTGATCTGTAGCGTGATATTTTTCTGTTTTCACTCTAGAAGACCTTGTAGTTCTTTAATGTATCCAAGGTTGCATTTATGCCAATCAGCCCGAGTCTTGATGTGCGAAATGTCTTCTCTGCATCCTCTCATTTCTTGGTGTGATTTTAAACAACTTTGGGCTTTGTGGATTCCAAGCACTTTTACGGCAATTGTGTGATTCATCATTGACCTATAGTCACTTCTCTAACTAATCATGTGCTTTTACTGTTATCAAATTTGCATTAAATTGTATTGAAATTACAATGCCAGCCTTCACCCTTACAGGGGCTTCACAGCAACCTGATCCAAGCGATGCGGGCCTGAATCTGGGAGAGCTGCAGCAGGTCCTACTGGATGAAGAACTGGCCCGTAAACTTCAGGAGGAGGAAGAAAAGAAGTTAAGAAGGGTAAGTGATCTGAGGAGCAAATTATTTTAAACATTTCCACGTTTTGTCCCTGTACAACCACAAACACCACTTTTATTGGGATTTTATGTGATACACAAACAAAAAGCAGAGCATAATTATAAAAAAGGAAAATATTACATGGTTTTAGACATAATTCTTTTTTTTATTTTTTTTATTTTTGGAAATGTATAACGTGTTGAAAATACATGATGTTTTCAGACGCTCTCCATCAAATCTGACAAAGCCTGAGCTATTTATAGCCCAGGCTGTGGCCCAGAGGCGACAGTGGTCCAAGAGTTAGGGAGTTCATCTTGCAGTAGGCAGGTTGCTGGTTCGATCCGGCAGTCGTTGTCCTTGGGCAAGGTACTTCCACTGGATTGCCTTCTGGCGGTGGTCAGAGGGCCTGGTGGTGCCGATGTCAGGGCAGCTAACATAGCTTACCACCTTCAGGGTGTGAATATGTGCGTGAATGACTGACTTCGAAATTGTTTCACTTCAGTTCTGATCTACTTTGAATTTACTTAAAATCCTAATAAAATACATCAAGGTTTGTGGCTGCATCGTGAAAAAACATGGAGAAATGTTTAGGGTAAGCAATATTTTCACAAGGCACCATAGGTACAGGTTTTGTTTCTGGGGGACGTAACAACTAATGTTGATGTCTCAATGCCAGATAGAGCTCGACAGATTTTGCTTTTACAAGTGGAGCGAACAGCTTTCGCCATAGTGCTCTACTTGATTTATGCTTGTAAATAGCTTTATTGTGATTCCTGCCGGGAGAATTTCAAATTATATGGACATTACAATGGGAGAGTAAAGGAAGAACAAGAAGTGAAAGAGAAAGAAAAGAAAAAGAGTAGAGGTGAAAGAAAGAAGAGATAAAAGGGAGAGAATGATAAAACCTTCTCCGTCTGCTCCGTCACCTGGAAAGAAAGATGCAAAAAGAACAGCACAACCAACAGACATAAAGCAACAGATACAATCGAATAACACCTAGATGCCATTGCTAAATCATATATATTATTATGTAAGCCGACATGTGTAATGTGATACTTGAAAAAAGAAAGTGAAAGAACATAAATAAATTATAAGATTACTGTATATAAGTGAACATTTAATACCAGGGACCCAGCACCTGTGGGAGTTTGTGAGAGTGCACTAATGTTACTTTCGTTTCAAATCCTAGTCATCACTACGCAAATCCTATCCAGAGGGGGACTTCAGAGTAGCGCAAGTTGCACAAGATGAGGTACAATGATGGACTCCCATGTGCTGTTTATAAACATATATTTCTTTGTAAAATTACGGTGAGAAATCCTACCATGTTGTTTTGTTTTCTTTAGGAAATTGCACATTTTATGCAGAAGCAGGAAATTAAGGCAAAGAGGAGATCTCGAGAACTGGAAGGGCCAGGGTCTTGGCATGAGCACAGAACGATGATTACAAACTATGACAGACGAGCTGCCAGAGAAAGACAGGTACATGTGCTCTACTCTGTGGGGAAGAGTCGTTTTAAAAAGAAAAAGAAAAAGAAAGAAACGTAGTCCTCTTTTTCAGATCCACCGAGAGAGACTTGACTCAGAGGGTCTTCCTTCTCCTACTGAAGACTGCTCACCCGAGAACCAGCCACCCAGTCCCATTCAGGCTGTACCGTAAGAAAAAACAGAAAATCTCCATTATTACTGTATCTCTTGTGGGTTATAGATCTTCCATTTGAAAAATGCCTCCTTTGCAGAAAAACCCAGCAGATGAGGAACATTGCAGAGGAGCTGGATCCTACCTTCCAGGCCCGGAGGCATGTCCCAGAGAGTTTCCAAGCAGGACAAACTGGTATTACAAACAGGATAAATGAGTCAGTATTATACAGTCCAAACAATGGCTTCACATTGTCTTCTTGAATCACAGGTCAGACCAGGGAGCCTCTTCCCCTAGCACAGTCTGGCTCACAGGACATCCTCGAGGAACCCCCGTTCATACCACCGACAAAACGGCAGACGGACAAATCTGCACGGAGTAAACTCAAAGAGAAAAGGGAAGGATGCAAGCAACAATAATTTGGAACAGACTGTGCTGATGGGATTTTTTTTTTAGGAAGTTATCAATCTAACCAGAATTCTCATTGCTCGATGCTTTATTATCAAAAACTGAACGGAAAACCCCATTCAAGTACTTTATATCTGTAAAATAAGGACACATTTTAGATGATTGGATAAAGAATCCTCACATTTTGGACATCAGAATTTAAAGGGAAATGTGTAATTTGTTAAAGTACTTTTTAAATGTAGATATTGAGTGTTTAATTTGAAAGTAATAGCGCTAATGTTCTCATTTTTGTGTAAGGAGGCCCCCCCCCCCCCCCCCCCCCCCGCCTTCCGGGTTTATGGGCTTGTTTTTTGGTGAAAGTCACAAACCGCACCATTTAGTTCAAAGCCACCAACTATTTACCAAGAAGGCCAAAAGAGAAGTAACACTAATAACATGTGACATTTGTGCCACCTTTGTTTTCAGGTATTGTTTACAACTTTTCAGTGACAATCGAATTTCCTGAAACGAAAATGAAAACTGATAAACAGAAAAATGTTTACTGCTGCAATGCTAAACAGAAGTATTTTTACCCCTTGAATGTTCTTTTACATTTTGTCACATTTAAACCACAAACTTCGGTGTATTGTATTGGGATTTAACGGCAGACCAATGCAGAGTTGCGCACTAAGTAGTAGATAAATTATGCATAGTTTTTCTGAATTTTGTTTTATCAGTAAAAATCTACAAAGAGGAGCGTGCATTTGTATTCACCCACCATGAGTTATTACTGTGTAGAACATCCGCTTGTTGCAATTATAGCAGCAGTTCTGTTGCGGCACACATATCAGCTTCACACATTGGAGACCATTCTTCTTTGTGAAATAGCTCACGCTCAGACCCGATGGAGAGCATCTATTAACTGCAGTTTCCAAGCTATTCGTGTTTGGATTTTAGTCTGAACTTTGACTAGACCATTCTAGCACATGTACATGCTTTGATCTAAGGCTTTCAGTTCTAGCTGTGACTGTATGTTTAGTGTTGTCCTGCCTGAAGGCATTCACTTCCCCCCGTCTGAACTCTGGAATGCTGTCAACTACTTGTGTTGTGTCAATCGCTCTTGGAGTTTTCTTCTTGCCACTCTTCCATAAAGGCTTGATTTATTGAATGCGCTACTACAAATTGGCTTTTCACCAGATTCTCCCAACAGAGGCTTGGATCTGCAGCTGCTCCAGAGTTATCATTATTGTTGTTTTTTTTAACAGTGCTCTCCTTTCCTGGCATAGGTGGAAGTCCATGTCTTTATAGGTTTGGAAATGTATCAGACTCTTTCCTTTTGTAAACCTAACATAGCCCTGTTTTAAACTTGCGTACAACTTGTCTAGCCTTTTACACTCCTATCTCTCGGGGAGGCGGGAATATGTTAAACTGGGAAATCTCACCTCTACTACCAGATTGGGTGCCTCCGGTGTCCCCCAGGGGTCAGTCCTGGGCTCCCTGCTCTTTTTAATCTACATGCTCCCCGTTGGTAATATCCTCCGAAGCCATGGCATGAGCTTCCACTCATACGCTGATGACACTCAAATTTACCTCCAAACCTCCCCTGACACTCATCTGGCTCTCTCCCAAGCCACCAAATGTCTCAGGGACATGCATCATTGGATGAGCCAAAACTCTCTCCAGTCAAATGGCAGTAAGACTGAGGCCAACCTCATCAGCACCCCCCATCAAACTAAACAAGCTGCCGTCACCCACATCACCACCAACAATCACTCCATCCCGCTTTCTTCACTTTGTCACCAGTCTTGGTGTCAAGTTTGATGCCTCCCTCTCCTTTACTGCTTTGAACATGAACATTGCTAAACTCATACCCTCACTATCCCAACCGGACGCTGAAAGACTGGTCCACGTCTTCATCACATCTCCCCTTGACTACTGTAACTCCCTACTAGCAGGTCTCCCCTCCAAATCCATCCAGAAGCTACAGTATGTCCATAACAGTGCTGCCCGCATCCTCACCAAAACCCAGAAATCCGTCCACATCACCCCACTCCTCCACTGGCTCCCTGCAGATCCCTGCCAGCAGATATCTTTTAAGTTACTCCTGCTGGTCTACAAGACTGTCAACCACACTGGTCCAACCTACCTCCAGGACCTTGTTTTTCCTCAGACTCCATCTCGGTCACTCAGATCTGGCACCCAGAATCTCCTCACTGTCCCCCGTACTAGGATATCAATCATGGGTGACCGTGCCTTCTCCTTCCTGGGGCCTTGGCTGTGGAATCAGCTGCCTGAGTCGGTCAGGATGGCAGACTCCCTTACAACTTTCAACAGCAGCCTGAAGACTCATTTGTTTCATGCTCCCTTCAACAAATAAGACTTCCCCTATGATTTCCTCGTCCTTAACTGCAATTGTTGGCCATATTTTAATACTTTTGTTTTAGATTTGTCATGTTTTTAATCTTCATTATTTTAGGATTTTTTTATTCTAGATTGTTTTAAACCTTGTTTATTCTCGAACTCTGAAGCACCTTGAGAAGTCGCAAGATTTTAAAGTATGCTATGCAAATAACTTTATTATAATTATTATTCCTTGGTCTTCATGATGCTACTTTGTATTTGTAGAACTCGCTCTCAGTTGGACTCTGTTTACTACATACCTGACACCTAAAGATAATTTTTCGGAACAATAGGTAAGAAACACCCAAAGCTGTTTATGAGCAACTGCGTGCATGCACAAGACCATCCTACCTGCTCTTCCGCTCCTCATGGGTCACGTGAATAAATCTCCCAAATACCATCTGGTCTTGTTTCTTTCTTCTGAGGCCTTAATCTTCTTCTCACAAACTTGTACGCTGTTTGCCTCTTGTGACTCTCAGCCATTTTCAAAGTATACGGTGGGCGCAGCGGTGCTACAATGAATGGCTAACAGAAGCTAACTGGATACATAAACACGAGGAGTGCGCATACACAGCAAGCAAGCGGAAACTAGCAAAGAACGAGCACGTACATTGCCGTTACAGGAGTGCGTTACAATGAACGGCATGTGGGACAACCTATAAACAAGGTGATACCCCTGGAACTCGAAGCTGAAAAAGATCATCCACTATACCTTCTTTTTACAGGTATCAAATTAAAGGGAGCTGAATGCAAATGTTTGCCACACTTCAGTTATTTAAACAAAACTATCCCTCTACTTCATGAGTGCCATCATGCAAGATCCCCCCCTTCCCAAATATGCTCTGAGGTTTGTAGTTATAACATGAGAAATGTGGAAAAAAATGAAGAGGTATAAATATTTAATATTTTTTGCAAGGTACAATATTAAGATCCAAGTATCTAACAGAATGTGCTAAGTCCCCAGGTTCACCACTAACTGCCACTGCAACTAAGTTGAGTTCCCCGCCATGTTTTTAGATTCAATGAGGCATGACACCAAAGAGTATCTGAGAACTGGCTGTTGTACACGTCGGGAAGTTTTCATACACCAAACCCCAATTAATATTCATTGTCATGAAGGCAAAATCTGTATTTATCTTTGTTCTTGTTCCTGTTGTCTGATCTGAGTTTTTATTTTTATGCTTTTACTTCCTCCTTTCTTTCATTTCTTACAAATATAAAATACCACTTCTTTGTTGGAGTACAGTTTTAGTTTTTTTTTTTTGCTGTTCTGTATGAAAGCACTACAAATTAAAAAAATATGTATCATATTTATTTGGTGTTCAAAAATGTAATAAAAGTACAGTGTAAAACTGAATACAGTACAGAATAAATCCATTTTCTGTAGAGACGTTTTCAATAAAAAAAAAAAAACTATCTCAAACTTAAAGATGGAAACGGATCTTCAAACTACAAGTGCGTCATTTGCTTCGAGCAGCAGATGGTAGACAAAATAAAGTGCTACAGTCAGCATGTGTACGCGTTGGTTGTTCTTAGGACGACACCTGTGAACTCTGACTCACAGTCAACAGACTTGTGATAAATCACAATAGATGTGGGCTTACTTCTTTCCAGCAGAAGCCCACACAGCATATTTCTTAATTGTTCCATTTAGTAAAGAAACCCGCCTTCTACAGTTCAAGCAACAAATATGGCTTTAAAAAAAAAAAGACAAAACCACCGGCCAGTCTAATCTCATCAGCCACCAACACGGCTCAGGGGCAGGAGTTTCACAGAAAAACACAAGAGTGACGTGGGGGTTTCCACTTGACCTTGGAGCCTTGATCTGAGATATAAAAAAAAATATTTTATGGCACACTATATTGGCATCTCAATGATCTTTAAACTCTCACCGATGACATTTTCAAGTTGTTAAAGGTTTCTCGGGATCCCCGTGGCTTTTAGAGTTGTGCAAGGAGCATGACTCAGCTTGTTTAAATGCTCTGCTTAAGCTTAGCCAAATATTTGCTTGTTGTTAAATGAGTCCTATATCTAGACTCCTTGCTGTTTTAACACAAACTGTGCCAACATGGAGGGGGAAACCCCTTTTGTGGACTTTTTTTTTTTGTCATGACCAATTAAGCAACAACAGGAAAGTCCATAAGGTTTCTGTTAACATCACATTTTATACTAAGTTGTCCAGCAGCTTGTATAACAGGCTGACTACAGTGGTACTTTCACAATTAATGAGGTTAACCTTTAAGAGCTACATAGAAATAGAATATCCACAAGTTGGACAGTACCGATCCGTTGTGGTGAAGAGAGAGCTGAGCCAAAAGGCGAAGCTCTCGATTTACCGGTCGATCTACGTTCCTACCCTCATCTATGGTCACGAGCTTTGGGTCGTGACCGAAAGAACGAGATCCCGGATACAAGCGGCTGAAATGAGTTTTCTCCGTAGTGTGTCTGGGCTCTCCCTTAGAGATAGGGTGAGGAGCTCAGTCATCCGGGGAGGACTCAGAGTAGAGCCGCTGCTCCTCCACGTCGAGAGGAGCCAGTTGAGGTGGCTCGGGCATCTGGTCAGGATGCCTCCTGGACGCCTCCCTGGAGAGGTGTTCCAGGCACGTCCCACCGGGAGGAGGCCCAGGGGAAGACCCAGGACACGCTGGAGGGACTATGTCTCCCGGCTGGCCTGGGAACGCCTTGGGGTTCCTCCTGAGGAGCTGGCCCAAGTGGCTGGGGAGAGGGACGTCTGGGCCTCCCTACTGAAGCTGCTACCCCCGCGACCCGACCCCGGATAAGCGGAAGACAACGGACGGACGGACGGACAAGTTGGACAGTTGAAACCAGATATTTACGTAAACTTTAAAAAGACAACCTTTTTTATTATCTGAGATTAGAGTTTAATTTTTTTTTTACTTTTTTCTAAAGCACAAGTTTACATGTCCTTTAATATTTAGTAGATTTGCCTTTAAACATATGACTTGAGTCAAGTTTTGAACATGCTTCCACAAGCTTCTGGTGTAACTGAGTCAGGTTTGTTGGCAAACTTGCGCACACACGCGTTTTTAGTTCTGTCTACACATTTTCTATCACACGGATACAGGGGCTTTGTGATTTCTCCTCCAAAACGTTGACTTTGTTGTCCATTTACCATTTTGTTACAAATTTAGAAGTATGCTTAAGATCTTCATCCTCTTGGTAGGCCCATTTGCTCTAATACTTTAAGTTCCTGGCTTCAGATTTTGCTTCAAAAAACTGAATTGTGGAGCACTGCTATTCTCGTTCTGAAACTTGCCTATTTTCTTTTTTTACCATGATGAATCCCAACTAAGTAGTGTTTATCGAGGTTTGATTCAAAATGCATTTGCAGATAATCCTTCATTTAACTCAAATGTTCTGAGTCAACCTATCAGAAGGCTACAAAGCCAAGTTGTCATCTGGGTTTCCCCAAGTGGTTTAAAAGTACAGTAGTCTTAGTGTATGTACACTTCTGAATTTGAAGAAAATAAGTAATTTAAAAAGCTAATTTTCACATTCTGACATCAAATATAACAAAATTTTGCAGCCCTTACTGAACCAAAATAAATGTTTAATTTGTTGTCAGACGGTGTTAAAGAAAACGGTTGTCTTTTTACAGACCCATGTACATATCTGGCTTCAGCTGGAAGGAAAATAAGCTTACTGACTGAAAACAGCGCTGTTCTTACTTGGCCTCATTGACATACTTGCACAATAAATAACCATACAATACTCCTATAATACACTCAGCAAAAACTAGAAAATAATACTAGGTAAGTAGGTTGAACAATGGAACAAAGGTAAAGGCTAACGGTTGTACAAGAAGGCGTACGTGGGCTCAGAATGAAAATGACTAAAAGCTGAACACCCACCTCTACTGTACTTTCAAATTGAGCAACAGGCTAGCATACAACGTAAAATGTGCTCTCTCTCTCTCTCAATGCAATAATAGTAAAAGCAGTGGCTTCAGAGAGTCAGTCCACTGTACCTACTAATTACAAAGTATACTAATACTCTAAGTATTTGAAATGTAAGAACGGTGCTTTAAAAGGCACTAAGGCTGCTTTGTTAGTATGGGGAAGACCAGAGTAATTTACATGATGTAAAGGTCATTGTTGAAGGCCACTTGGTTTTCCCCCCATCTCAGAATTCCCCATGTTTGTATTTACAGAGTCATTAAAGGATTACTATTTGGCAACCAGCTGAGGGATACCACAGTTCCTTCACTGCACTCCATTCCTCCACTAGAAACCCGGGACATGGATGCAAGGGCGAAATCCTTCAATTTCGTGGCTCAGTTTTCAAACAATCACATCTTGTTCAGGATGAATCTGTTTTTGTCAGCTGTTGGGGCCATTTGCAGTCCAGTTTGCTTCCAATCACACAGTTTCCTGCTCCGAGGGGTCCTTGGAGATCAGTGATTCTGTGCTGTTACCCTGTTCCTGTTGAGCTTCGTGAAAACTGCACTCGATGGCAATCAATGTCCTTGGATCGTCTAAATAAGGGAAAATAGGACAATAGGACTTTAACTTCCCAACATTGGCTTAAAACTAAAGTTGCACTTTTTTTAAAATCATTACCTGTAGGGGTCCTAATAATGGGTGTTGTTGAGAGAGTTCTTGGTGTCTTTTCCTTTTTTCCTTTGCGGAGGATTTGCACAGACACAAAGACAATAACGATGATAAGGCACATCATAAATGCCCCGATCATCACAAATAATGCCATTGGCCATGTCTGTTCTGTTTTCTTGTCTGCAAAACAAGCAGATGCATATTACTGTTCATGAAAACAAGTATGAAAGCTAATCAGCATTTACATTTCTACACTCTCTTACCAGGTTTATCTGGACGGGTCACGGGTAGAGTTGGTGGAGGTGGAAGAAGTTCACATATAATGTCAGAGGTTGCATTTCCCTTGAATACCATTATGTGATTTGGATCTTGACACCTTTGTAGAAAATTAAAAAGTAAAAGAAGAATTCCAGTTAGTTTTCTTTGTTTATATTGAATCAGCAGTGAAACAACTCTAGCGGCCGTAAAGGTTCTAGAGTAAAAGATAACTCACCTGGTGCGCAAGGTTTTACATTTTTGGTGAATTTGGTCATTAAAGGTTCCTTCCGGACAAGGCGTGCAAGAACCTGTGAAGAGTGTATTTTGAGCTGATTTTGCAATAAACCCAGTCTGCCATGTGCCACAATCAAATATTTGCAGATTTACATACGTAATCTGTTAGGTTCATAGCCTTTGGCACACTCATCCACACAGAAGGAACAGCGGTTGTCTCCACAGCGGAGTCCCTTTTTACACTCGCACTGCGTGTCACTCTTGGGGGTGCAGTCTTTCAAATGGACCAGAGCGCCTGGGAAGGATGGAGATGAAGATAACGGGTAAGATCAGACTGCGATTGGGCTACAAAGAAAATGTGTTTGTTCAGTGAAATAAACATACCAACGCACTGAGTACAAATGAGACACTCTCTGGCTCTAGACGTGAGTGTGTACGTTCCATTATCACACGGAGTGCAGAGCTTTTGAGGATTTGGGCCTCTGTCTTTGACCAGACGATTCCCTACAAAGAAATCCACACATGCAAAATCACAAATCAGACACCGAGAGCTGTGAAACTTTTGTTAACGCTCACGTGCACGAACTTCCAGCTTGTCTGCACCACCAGTAAATCAACTGTGATCAAACCTATGATGACTGTAATTAAATATTCAAGGCTGTAAGACGTACAAGTTGATCCAAATATTCTGAGATATTCCAAACTGGTGAATGACTGGATTGATTAGTTGTATATGTCAAGCCTTTGTTGTGGGATTAGGTGAAAAACCACTGAAACTACATTTGGTTGCATGCAGCCACCGCAGAGGAACTCCCCAAAGCCGGGAATACTCCCTTTTTTTTCTTTGCATTTACACTCGTATGTATATAGCTCACAGAACAATTCGAGCAGAAAAGGAATACTGCCTTTCTATAACGTAGCACTCTAAATGTGAATTGCATTTCTAAGAACCTTGTTCATGTTATAGTCCTTATAATTAAGCAACAATAAATAAATACATATGGTGGCATTCTGATACTGATTTTCCACTTACCAGGGTGGCATTCATCGCAGTAAACATCGTCGTTAACTGAGTGCCATTTCTTGCAGCCAACTTCAATGTCTCCAAGGCTGCACAAGAAGCCCTGAGCGAGCAGAGCGAAACCCATCATCCAGAAGATCCCAGCCATCCTCACGTATCAGTTCTCAAACCTCAGAGATGATGATCAAATCCAAGAAATAGAAAAATTGAGAAAATCCTTTTGGTATTTCTGAGTATATCTGTTAATCTAAATCAGAATTTTTATGATTTAGTTTGCAGGCTTCAGTAATGCTTCCCTCTAAAATGAAACTAAGCAAAGCTCTGTGCTGTAATCCTCTGCGCTCAAACACACACAGTCACCCCACCACCAGCTGAGCCTGCTATTCATAGTTTCTCTTCAAAGGGGGAGGGGGGCGTGTCTTCAGATGTGAAAGAAAACTAAGAACAAGCTAAAACATGCTGTGAGGACAAACTTTTTGGATCACATTTTTGGGACAACTTTTATAACTCAGATCAAATTAATTAAACTAGTATCTTTCGTTTCACACAGATATTTTTTTTCACTGCATACATCCTGTTACAGCCGGAAAGTTAAAACTATAGCCATAAATCTCCTTGGTATTGCAATCTCCCATCGTCCCAGGTTTTATAGCAGGAACATACACTGCAGAAGAGCTTGTGAATTTTATAAAATGCTTTGGCTGATTCCACAAGAATGAGCCTCAAAGATACCAATTAGTCCAAGAGGTGGTAATTTAATGAGAAGGACTCAGCTTCTTTTATTTTGATGTCAATGTAGATTGAACTCATTTGACAGATTCAGTTTACCTCTTGAAAAGGTCATATCTATCAAGGCAGAACACTCACATGGAGCTGAATACTGTATCTGCACAGAAAAGTTTTGTCGACTTCCTGAATTTCACGGTTCTTGCGTCCCATCGGAAAATCCGCCACTACCTCACAAAGAGGGGTCTTTCTGATTGGTTGACGCACCGCGTCCAGCTGCAAAAGTTCTGATTTTCCAACTCTAGCGTCTGCCGCTTCAGACGCTTGAATCTCAAAACTCATCGCACCCGACGGGTGAAATGCGCCAGGACCTCTCAAGCGCCTCCACCAGAGATTTTTCATATAATGCAGACACTCCTGATGCTAAAATCGCGTTGGGTCTGAACGCAGCATTAGCGTAGGTAAAACCGCATGAAGCTGGAGGAACCGAAATCGGCAATGTAATACCAATGCCACACCATTGAGTGGTGTGGTAACGCTGCCACAGAATTGAAAAAGGAAGAAGAAGAAGAGCTGGGTGAAAATAATGAACGCAGGGAAGAGAACAGAGGCATTTGTGTGGACCAAAGACAAGGCAGTCCACACAAATTCAGTAGAGTAGTAAAATGTGTAAAATCCAAAGATAAATTGAATAATTTCTGAAACACAACTGCAACTAAGTAGTTGCAAGAGGCGAAGTCTATGTTGGTTCACATGCGCAAAAGCGGCAGTTTTGTATCCGGGTACACGGATAGGGGAATATATATATATATATATATATATATATATATATATATATATATATATATATATATATATTATATATATATATATATATATATATATATATATATATATATATATTATATATAAAACTGACACTGTATGGCAACCCTTCCCACCGTACTGTTGTTAATCATATTCCATACCCTGCCTATTGTATCAAATTAGGAAAGCATCCTGGTGAGTTTTATGGAAGAAAAAAAAAAACTCTGATCTCCTCTGTTCTCCTAACATGTGACAGTTATTAGGGAAGGCAAGTAAAATAAAAACTTCCCTGCTGCTTTTCAAATAATTTACCAGCATTGTTATCATTGTGTGTGCTTGAAGTAAAGCTTTTCATTTTCTGTTCATGGTGCAGGTGGCAAAACTGAAAATAAAAGCCCAATTAAAGTCCCTATTTTAAAAAAAATGTAAAGTGATGTTTTGCTTGACTAACTCATTGTTATCTATTTCCTCTGAAAGGGGAAGTCTTTCCTTCCAGTAAGTGACTTGAGTTTGGGAAAATTTATTGACTTATATTTCAAACAACCCCGATGTGCCAAAATATTCTGGCTCATCCCGACAGTCATGATCAGGCGGTAAATAAAATGCCTACATCATTGCTACTCAGCCTCTGTGTCATTTTCACAAGGTGCTATGATCATATAACATTTTCCCTGACATTTAAATGATGCTGCCTTTGACCTTCTGAAGCAACACACAACTATTGATTTATCCCCTTCAACGAAAAGATCGCACAAATATGTGATGTCAAAAGTCAACACACTTGGCTGAGAAACACCTCCCACACTTACCCCTAAACGCCCCCCTCCCGGCAAGCAAACTGCAGCTCGGAGGCCAAGTAACCCCCCTCCTCAAGCTGCCAATTAACATACAGACTTGGGGAAATACTTCTTAGTCGTTCGGTAAGCAGCAGTAATTTTCAGCCTGCTGGTAAATGATGTCTGTAAGTTACATGTAGGCAGACTAGGCTGCGAGCTGCGTCTGCTCTGATAGAAATAGACAACTTCTTCTTTAGAGCTTTCTAATTTTAAAAACGCGAGCGTTTAAATAGGTCATTTGTTTTGTGTTCTCGTGTGCTGTTCAATTCTGCCTCTGCCGCCGAGGGGTACAATATCGAGCGCTGACGTCACTTCCTTCCTGACCTCTAATGACACGCTCGTGAGTGGGAGCGTGGAGTCACATTTACGCTGGCTGTGTGTGTGTGTGTGTGTGTGTGTGTGTGTGTGTGTGTGTGTGTGTGTGTGTGTGTGTGTGTGTGTGTGTGTGTGTGTGTGTGTGTTGGTATGGTGGGTCAAGGCAAGCTGGGGGTCTGTCAGGCTGCGACGCGGCGTGTGAACATTGTGAAAGTAACGTCTGCCCACTGGGAAAGTACACGCAGCGGCGCAGTTGTTCGGAACTTCCACGCTGCGGGGTGTTAACGTGAACTCTTCAGAGACGCTGATGACACGTTTGGGGTTGTGGCGCGTTTTTTTTTTTCTTAACCCACATTTCGTCTGCAGTCGGTTTTAGAGGTAGGCTATAAACCTTCAGTTCATTGATACCTCCTATTATAGCAACCACTGGGTAATACCACCTAATAAAGAAATTAGTCACTAATTTAATTATGTGTCAAACAGGTAATTGTCTACAGAGAGTTAAAGAATAGTCTGTTATGATTAATTTAAACTTTTTTTCATCAGTGTGTTGGTGCTAAAGGGCTCCATCTAGTGGTGGTAATGCAAACTATTTGCTACCTAAACAGCTCTCGTCTTTGGTCCTGTTAAGACCCCTAAAGGTGTGCTGTGTGGTTTCTGACACCAAGATGGCAGAACCACATCCTTTTAAGTCCTGAATGATGTTGGACATGTTTGTCCAGCACACCGCACAGATCAACTGGATCTAAATCTGGAAGTTTTGGACACCCTGGGTGAACCCTATTCTTTGGAATCTGAGAGCTGGAGATAGACACTGTCGCCCCCCCCCCCCCCCACCCCCTCCCCGTGCAAAAAGGGTATGAAAAATTAAAGGAATGATGGATAGATCTGAGAAGCCAAGTCAACAGCTCAAACTCAAACAATTAGATTTGGCGGTGAACATTACTGTAAGATTAAAAAGTGAACGGCTAGTACAAAGGTTGGTGTATGTGAAAGTAAAATCCGGTGGGAGTGCAGGCAAGAAGTTGATGGTGCTGTCGGTGTTTGGGAGGAGTCAGCATGGACACCCTGACTGGTATGGGGCTGTGCAGCCCTATACACTAAAAGACTGTAATAAAGTGTAGTCAGATAATTTTCTATCATTGCAATGTATGTTGCAATGAAAAATAGATAATTATAGTAATTATAATGATCAGAACCAGCATTATCGTCTTTAGCAATTTCAGCTACCCTAGGTTGTATTTTGGATCACATCACACGGCCCAGCCTTCATACCCTACATGCTGGGCCTCGACCACTCATGACCCTGGCACTGCACCTTTCTCGGACCAGTTTTTTTGGGTCGTATTTACAAGAGCTGCAGTTTTAGAGATGTCCTGACCCAGTTGTCTGGCCCTTATTAATATGGCCCCTATCAGACTTAAACATATAATTTTTTCCCTCTTCTAACAGAAGCCTTCAAGGACAGAATGTTCACCTGCTGGCTTAATATATCCAACCCACTAACATGAAGAGATAGTCAGTGTAAAATCAGAAGATAATCAATTCACTAAATCACTAAAGTTTCTCAACTTTAGATAGAAAATAGAAAGGTTTACCCTTTGCACTCAGGATACCGTGGGAGATGACTGGTTGGATTGGGGCCTCACCTGCAGTGATGTGGTAAAGAGCTGAGCTGTTCCTGTTTAGCGGTCCGTCTGTGTTTTTCGTCTGTTCCCTTGCCGGTTCCTCCTGTCAGTTGAACTCACCATGGCGGACATGGATTTTACTGAGCGTGTGACGGTGCTGTACGTAATGTGGAAAGCCAAAAAACGGCATTGGCGCTCCTGGGTCCACCAGATCCTCCAGAAATGCACCCGGTTTGGCGAGTACCACCACCTGGAGAGGAATCTGGATGATGGTCACTTCCAGCTGTACTTCTGTCCATCCCCAGTATGAGGACCTGCGGCCACGCGTCGGATCCCTTTCTGGGTCACGAACTACAGCCGATTTCAGTCAGTTAATCCTTCATTGCTCAATAGAAATATAACCTAGTTGTACTGTCTAAATATGTAACACAAAAAAACACTTTTTTGCTTAAACAAATGGATGAGGAGCAAATTGACAGAAAAGTTCAGATTTTTGTACTCAAGCGGAATTTTGCTTCGCTCTAGACTCACGTCCACCACGCCTAATCTCAGTTTCCCTTCGCTCTATTCGGCCAATTCACGGCGTTCACAATGCTCGAAACATGTCGTTCACATTGCGGACCGCTTCTGAATGCACCTTTATGTAGGGATAGCACGTAAATCACTTGCTCCCTTCACCTTGTTCGTGTTCGGTGTGAACTTCCCTTAAAAGGATCGGCTGAGCTGATTCAACAATCTGAACAAGGTGCCTGTCTATGGAGGTTTTCTCATCCCTTTAGGACGAGACACTGGGGCAGACCAGATTGGAAACATTGGACGGACGGAAGATTTGTCCTGATATACCCACATTATTTAGAGGCTGAGAAACAAAACATTCTGCTGCTTTCAAAACGTACATAACTAGAGGTGGACCATTGCGCTTTTCTCGACCTTACATTTTAGGTTTTCTCTGAGATTCGACCAACTGATTTGTTTTTTTACCCACATAATAATGCATTCAAAGTCTCTGTGTGTAACTTGTTTTAACCTGATGTTTTACTGTGCCCAAAACTAATTGTATTTGTTTGAATTTGCCATAAACTCATTCAGGGTATGAAGTCTTTGTTTTAGTGCGTACTGAATAGACAAAGAAAAATCAGATTTTGCAGAGAAAACTTGCCACTTATTCCATTGCTGACCAATGAAATGGTACGTCATTGATCCTTAAAGTGTGATAGTTCATTAATGGGTAACTTTGGCTAAGGACAGAGTCGTCGACAAACATGTAGTGAGTTTGGACGATTTGTTCATCATGTACGCGTCAACAAGCACAGAAAAGGTCACTTCAGTTCAATGTCTGACAATAAAGACAAAGGTTTGAACAGATATATTTTTAATTCTTATATATAATAAATTTTATGTACATTTATTCTTCTTTTGTAACAAAACAAAATTAAAGAAAAAGCTTTGATTGCGAACAGTGTTTCATACTTAAAGGGAAAGACAAAATGGAAAAGTGCTCATAAAACTAGTGTTATTTCCCTGTTGTAGCTATTCTTTAAGTAGATGCAACAGGGGTTTGCCGTCGTTTTGCAAGGGGATGGTTATTTTGTTGGCCAGGATTCCCCTTGAAGTCACTTTAAACTCATGTGTAATGAGAAGAAACTGATGATAAACAAAAACAAAATCAAATTTGGCAACATAAACCGCTCTGACATAATAAAGAAAGATCCACCACATAATGTGAGGCCTTGGCTTCTGTCCCGCTGATGTTTTACGATGGCTGGCACTCGCTGCGACAGCAAACTGGTTTGACACTTTGAGTCGGGTAGTTGTGCTCACATTTCGGCTGCTGTTACTGTGCTTAAATCAATGTTGGCAATGTTCGGTCGCCTCACCTGATGGGAATAACGACGCGGAGGATGTAAAAAGTCTACACACCCCTGGTAAAATGGCAGGTAATGAATGATTTCAAACTCTTTTCCGTCTTTAATGCAAGGCATCTCCTTTACAACAAGAGCTCAGCATCCTGCATGAATGTGCAGACCGTGAAACTGATAGTTTGTGGATGTATCTTTTGACTGTCACCATTTAACCTTCTCTAGCATAAAAACAGCTGACAATGACTAAAACCTCCCTCGACTACTGAAATGACCAGGTCAATATTCCAGAAGTTTAATTGATTTGATATGATACCGTGTTTTTCGGACCATAAGGCGCACCGGACTATAAGCCGCATTGTGAATTTACGTGTCTACGTGTGTCTTTGTCCACATATAAGACCCACCGGATTATAAGTCGCATTATATATTCTTCCCAAGTGTGTAATACCACTCCGCCCTTCCGGTAGGGTGAGCAAATGATTTCAGTGTATCACGATCATGTGTAAGGCTTAAGGGCGTTTTTACACAGGATGTGTTTTTCCATTTTATTCCCTACCGAAGAGGAACGTATACGCGTCTGAAAGTAGAATTTCAATCTAATTTAGGTATTGCGTAACGTTATGCTTCTAGTGTAAATTTATTGACTGATTAAAATGAAAAACTAACTTAAGCGTAGGATGCTGCTTTGCTGCGCTTATGCACCGCAACGCATCCGGTGTGTTTCCTCCTTAGCACAGCTCTCTCCTGAGAGGGAGATCTATCCGTCTCTGCCGGGAGGACAGAGTAGCTGGATGACACTGCCCTGTTTCTAACATAAGGCCAAAATAAACAAAACTTTTATATTGAATAAACTTACTTGGTTTATTGTTGCTAGCGCATACTCCTTACATGAATGCACTTCTAGTTTAGACATTACAGTCAGGCAGTCTTGTAAAGCAGTAATACAGTGTACCATAATGCTCCGAATATCCATTGAGTGGAGCGGCTTCGTTGCTAACCAAAGTCATATTTACACTTTAACAGATTTTTGCACGCATTGTACCACATAAAATCGGTCAGTAAGCACAACGACAATCAGTGACGGACTGGACGGTCTGGCATTTGGGCAGATGTCAGAAGGGCCGCGGGCCCTACTGGGCCGTTTGGGCCGGCCAATCATGAGGCGGCATGATCGTCGGGTGTTCGCGGCCCCTTTCACCCTGTTCATTGTAGGGCTACATTATCTCTCGGCCCACTAATAAGCCAAATGCAGGGTTTCCCGTAGCGCTGTCTTGGCGAGGCGGTCGCCTCCGCGCAAAACTTGTCGTCTCCACCCCCTCCCCCCCCCGCTCGGCGCAAAACTTGTCGTCGTCTCTCGCCCCCTTGCCAGTCGGTCCGCGCTCGGCGCAAAACTTGTCGTCGTTCTCCCACCCCCCGCTCCTACTGTGGCCCGCTGGTTGGTGAAAATGCCAGGGACGTTTTTTAATCCCAGTCCGTTATTGACGACAATCATATATGAAGTGCACCGGATTATAAGGTGCACGATGAATTTTGGAGAAAATGTAAGGATTTTAAGTCAGAAAAATACGGTGCTTTACGGTACTGTAATTTTTGGGCAGCCTTCTGCTGGCTGATACCTTTGTGAGGAAAACCTACCAGAACAGCTTGACATTTAGCTCCGGTTCATTTGATTTGCTCTAACCGATCGCAGGTGTGAACTCAAGAACCCTGAGACAAAATGTGGTTCAAGAAAATATTAGTTTAAGGGTGTGCACAGTTATGCCACCATATTTTATCCTCTAGCAGATTTATTTGTGTTTCAGTTGAATAATAGAGGAAATATTTCACATTCAAGATGGAAAAATGTAGGGCTGGACGATATAAAAAAAAAAGCATATTGATAAAATAGACATCATTTTGATCGATACTGATAATTAGCAACAAATTAAAAACATATATTTTAAGTGCAGCCCTGGCCATTTTATGCTGTTGCTTAGCAACCTATTTTTAGATAAAGAACTCACAAACACTGAATTCAAACTCAACCTTTAATTCAACCAACTTTTTACCAAAACTGCACGTTTTTGAAAAAGAAAAATAGAACCCGTGTTCTCTGAACTCTTTGAAGGAGGCGGAGCTTGGTTCCTGGGTTTGCCTTTGTGATTGGTTGGGAGGATGTAATGACTGTAATATTAACCTATGTGGCTAGAATGCAAAATAAAGGAAAACTGTTATTCTATTGAACTTTTTATTGACCCTTTCTATCTATCATCGATATTCGTCTATCGATCGATTTATATTGTTATTGAATTATCGCCCAGCCCTAGAAAAATGGGGTGTGTAAACTTTTCATATCCACAGAATGTTTGACAGTGAACGGCTGAGAGAGCGGAAACCAGCCTCTTGACTCACAAAACGGTGATGTCTGATTGTCTGTCAGGGAGCCGGAGGAGACAAACTGTGACAACATCATCAACGCGACATGACCACATAAATAACATCACAAAAACCATCCAGTGTACGGATTCATCCTTTAGAACGTTGGCAAGAGGGAAACTCCTCCTTCTAGTTTAGTTAATACTTAAAACAAAATTAATCCATAACATTTCCTTAAAGCAGTTCAGACATGCACTACGCAGCCTTTGTTAAAACTGGCAGCCGGCTATGGAGATCTTCCTCATGAAGCTGAAGAAATCCACAGATCAAGGTTAGAGTTGGCACGTAAGAGCTCAGGCAAGCTGCTGGCAAAAGCCCCAGAAACTGTGGCGAATTGGGCCAGGAGCTTTGGACAACACAGATATGAGTCCAGAGTTTTCAGTCTGGGTCTGGGGGATTGAGATCCAGTTCCAGCCTCGTTAAAGGTCTTGCTGAACAGATAATATCCAAGATATACCCGAGAATGTCTGCATGGCAGCTTTAAGGACGTCACCACAGCGAACAGCACTCACATTTCACAAACTGTACATGTTTGTAAAAAAAAACAGGGGGGGGGGGGGTCCCAGGTGGAGCACCTGTGCTTGTGAGAGGAATCCTTCCATTGTGCTAACGCAGCCTGTGTTCCTTTCCGTGGGCATCGGAGAGCAGGGGGCCTACGGAGGGTAGTATCTACATTCTGAACCTAAGGGTGCTCAAAAGACTGAAGAGAAAAAAGAAAAAGATGCAGGTGAGTTCTGGGAGGATTGTTTTGTGCTCACTGTGTTTTGAAGGCACTGTTCTGTCACATGATGTCCACAAAGAACTCACAGGGGTTGCCCATGGCGTGCTGGAACGACTGCCGGCTGGCGGTGAGCTCAGGAGGAACGGTCGCTAGCTCTCTCCCAGGGGGGGCTCCAGGGGGGGTGCTACTGCTCACTGAGGTTTTGGGGGCAAGGCGAGCTAGACAATAAGGGGGAGGCAAGCCCGGGGGGCCATATGAGGAGGCATGGCTTCTCTCGCTCTGCGAGCAGGAGCCCGGCCCCGGCTGGGTGAAGGGGTTGTGGCTGTAGCTGAAGGAGGGGTGATTGTTCTGGGACAACGAGTGGCTCCTGTGTGAGTGGCTGTGACTGAGGCTTGACCTGGCGTGGCTGTGATGACTCATCTGGCTGGCGGACCTATCGCCCCGCCTCCCCCCGCGTAATTCGGATTCGCAGCATGTCGTCCTCTGAGCCTTCTCCTGCGGGGAGCGTCTGTCTTTGCCTGTGCTGGGGTTCGATCCACTGCTTCGACTTCCTGTTGACAGAAAAAAAAAAAAAAAGAAAGAAAGGATGTTTCAATTGGGCCTTTTGCAGGCATTTGCAAAAATCACCCCAAAACACACTGAGTGAGCAGCTGCAACGGATCAGATAGAGCTGACTCAGAGCCAGAAACTGATTGAAGGAAAAAAGTAAAAGGTCACACATTAAACAACAGCTTAAAATGAGCTTTACTGCAAGTCTAAACCTGACATGTTAAGCCTTCTGAGTAATGCGTAGAGGAAACACATGAAAGCTCTTTGTTTAAGATGTGACCAGATATGTTCTTATGCAATCTAGAAAAGGGTCAGAAGTCAGGAGCAAACAGGACTATATCAAAGATTTGAGCTTCAAGTTCCAACACAAGAACTACAATCAGACTGCAGCAGATGTTTCTACAAACAGTGAAACCATCACAGCTTATCCCGTGCTTTGGAAAACGATTCATACCACTTGATATTTTCACATATTGGTACAATGCAACCAAAAAAAAACTCAATATATTTTATTGGAATTTTCTGTTAAGTGGAGAGAAAGTGATACAAGGTTTTAGGCTCTTTCTTCAAACAAAAACGTGCGGTGTGGATTTGTATTCAGCCTTGTATACTCAGATACCAATAATTCAAATCTTTTTCCTTCAGAAGTCATCTAATTTTAGATTCCACAGCATCATGAAGACTGAGGAACACTGCAGACAAGTCAAGTATAGGGTTACAGAACCGAGTTTGGTCCAAAAACAATGATTCAACGTTGACATCCCATGGAGCCCTGCTCAATCTGTCATCTGAAAAGGAAAAGATTGGTGCATGCCAGCCAAGACATGGCTCTCCATTAATGATTTGGCCAACAGGCAATCACTATGTGAGACAGAAAATCAACCCTGTCCATCGCCCTCAACGCACCGTCCCCACAGCGAAACTTTGGTGGTGGCAGCATCGGGCTGTGCTTATTTCGGCAGGGACAAGGCCGGCGATCAGAGTAGATGGACGGAGCTTAACACAGGGCAAAAACTTCTGAGAGCCTGCAAAAAACCTGAGACAGTGGTGTTGGTTCACCTTCTGGAAGGGACAACAACCCTAAACATTACAACGGTTTAAATCAAACCGTGCTCCTGTGTTATCATGGCCCAGTCAAAGTCAAAGTCATGCAAAGAATGAGCAAGAAATACAGCCTCAAGATAAACAAAGCTGGTAGGGACATACCCTAAAGCCTGTAATTAAAGCAAGAAGGAGGTTCTACAAAGTACTGATTCTGAAAGGCTGAATGTAAACTGATGAACACCATGGAACATAAAACCTTGTATAATTTTTCCTCTTGACTGTTATGTTCTACTTTTTGTTGGTTAATCTGATAAAATCTCAGTAAAATACAATAACATTTGTGTTTGCAAAAACAGCCCGAAAAGGTTCAAGTGGTTGGAATACGTTTGCAAGGCACTGTTGCACATGAACATGATCCACCAGCATCAGAAAAAAAAGCGCAACTCATTTTGGTAATGTTACGCAAAAACTGAAGCATCAAGTTGGCCTCAAAAAAGGCAGTTTTAGCGCCGTTGTGTTGTCATACTGATGGAGGTGTACCACACGTTGCAAAAGACAACATTTCAACTTCTGCAATGAGCCCAACAGTACTGGGTAAAGTGGCGCACGATTGTCCCCTATCAGCACAAGCCTTAAGATTGATCATCCGGCATCATGCACCTCCCAGCACAAAGTACAAACACATGCCCAAAGGTGCAGAGAGGGAGGATCGGCTGTCAGGAGAGTCACACAGAGGATACACAGGGACAGAAAAATCACGGAGCTGGCAAAGGACGGGGGAGAGGAGAAAAGGAGAAAACTTTAAAGCTGCGGTATGATAGGTGGAAAATGCTGAGCGCAGGATAAAGAGATGAGAGGACAGAGGGAGAGCGAGACTGGACGGTGAGTGGAAAGAAGAGAGCAGCAGAGGAGGAGGAGGAGAGGGGGTTAGCAGGCTTACCGGTTCCCCCAGTGTCCTGGGACTACCTCCTCCTTCAGTCTACCGTAGCCCAGCAGAAACAGAGGGAACAACAGAATTACACACACCTCCCAGGCCAGACGTCCCCACACTGACTGACATCCTGAACCTGCTCCGCTACCTTCCAATTAACACAGCTTTTTGCCGTTTTTCTGCCCCCATCCAGCTTCATAAGAGTCATGGCTTGTATTCCAATAAAAATGATCACATGCAAATGATGGAAGAAAATGACGTTCTACTTTACAATCGGCAAAACAAACAACCCCCACCCACCCTTTCTTAAAAACTCGTTAGCTACGTTCTTGCCAAGCTCGGTGAAAAGAATGGCTGAAAGCGAGATGTGGCCATGCTTGGATGAATCACTCACATTGATGAGAAACAAATTGATAGCTTAACTGAACTGCTCAGCTTAAAATTCCCAACCCCCACCCCCCCTCCCCCAGGCTCTCCACGCTCCTTCAATGCAAAAACCATGCAGCACCGTCACATTTAGACTTGAAATAAAGACAAAAGATCATCTGAGAACTCATAGAGAAGGAGATGGGATTGCTTGTGATTCCAAATCACAAGGTTGATCAGATGTCTTTTAGTGTTTGTACACACCCAGTACTGCAGAGCTGTCCGCTGCGTGACTCAACGCGCTCATGATTGACCTTGACAACAACAGGATGCGTTTTAGAAAAACACAAACTGAACGATGGAGAAGGAAATCCAAAGCAAAGGGCCAGAACAGCTGACGTTAAGCACGAGTCACACGCTTGCTAACATTGATGTCATGTGACGCAGACAGTTGGATGCCATTTTCAGTCAGATTACATTAATTAATGATTTGCTGATGGAAAACCAGGGGGCCCGTCTTGCGCCTTCCTCGCTGCTCACCCTCACTGTGCTGACTCCCGGCGCTCCCACTGTGGAAACTGTGGCACGGGTCAGAGTATCCCGGGGGGAAGCAGGGGGGCGGCGGCTGAAAGGGAGGGTAGGGGAACGGCTGCCCGCCAAGAGGCCAGGGGTTGGTGGTGGGAGGTAGTGGTGCCAAAGTGTCCTGCTCGGAGCCTCCACCACTGGATCCCTCATTTAAATTGAGTGACGCCATGTCTTAAAGACAGAAACAAGGCTCACATAAGCATAAAAAAAAATCATAGAGGGGTTAAAATATTACACAAACAGACTAAGGCTCTGTACTTTGGCAGAGGTCCCCAAATGTGTAGTAGCACTGTTCGGAGAAGGTGATTTTGTTGACCGTGTGTCTCAGGTAGCCATGTTTCAGCAGACTGCTTGCGTACTTTCTTGCATCTCGTCGATCCTTGAAGCCCTCCACTCTGGAGTAAAGCCAGTCCACCACATCAGCACCTAAACACAGCAACACACAGAGAAAAAGACAGCCGTGGCGGCTCCAGCTGGGACACAGACGCTGAAAATACTGCCGACACCACAAAGGTGACCCCAGAGAATAAAAGCAAAATGTGCATGACCACAGTAGTTTTGATACTATCACAGCTCACAAAAGGCACCGACATATAGTGCAGAGTATACTAGGGCAGGGGAATAGATCGATTTAATTGATTCATTTTGAATTGACAACTTGTTACGATTTAATTTTTGGAAAACCGGGCACTCATTGGGCTTCCATGAAGAGAACAGCATGTAATGCTGAATATATATTTAGGAAAACATATTGTCAACTATTGTAAAGAGGAAACTATTTGTTTTACCATAATATGAGACACTTCAAATTACTCTGTTTTTTTTTAGGTTAGTTTGAAGTCACACAAGTGAAGTGAAGCCTGTTCTTAGTTTATTGGGTAAAACTAGCAGCAAACATTTAGTTATATTTTCATTGCTAACATGTTTCACAGCTTGTATTTAGTTGCACTTTGAATTTAGGTCAACTCCCAGACCAAATACTTGACATAAAAGCAAGTTTTTAAAATAATTTATTTTGTGAAACGGGGAAGGAAAAAAAAAATCAATTAATCGTATTTGGTATAATAAAGTCAGATATTTTATTTTTAAGCCATATCGCCCAGCCCTAGCGTATACCTATTTCAGCTCTGTTCAACTTACAGTAAACTGCCTTTAAAACCACAAACATTTTGCTTTGCTCAGCTTTTCTCACCTATGACGGCATTGGCGATGGTGATCTTCAGCCACATCCTGTCCCGTATCTCCAGGCCTGAGTCAGGAAGCTGCATCACCTTCACAATGGTTGCCATGTCTGTTTTACCAACAGACAGAGGCAGGTCATCAAATTCTGAGAGAAAGGAGTGAAAAAACATGATTTTTTAAGAATTTGAATAATTTCTCAAAAATGTTGTTATCTAATCCTAAAGAAGTCTCTGGCTGGCTTTACCGTAATGTGGATAAGGTCCCGTCAGGGCTGTGGTGTGAGATATCCAAGCTGCTGGGTCGATGGGTCTCACAGGCTCCGCTGAGAATATTAAACAAACAGCATCACTATCTCAAAATGACAGAAATGAACATTCTTTAGTTCTGACTTTTTCCGTTCCGTACAGTAGTGTGGAAATTATTGACAAAGTATTAACCCTAGTTTAAGGATCATGTTGCAACCACAAACTGTTATTCATTTTGTTGGGATTTTATGTGATAAAACACAAAGTAGGATATAATTGTGTCTTGGAAGGAAAATAATATTTTTTGAATTTTTGAGGGATTTGGATTAATGCCTTTTTACTTTAATAGGCATAAATAAAATCCAGTACCACCAATTACCCTTAAAAGTCCCCTAATTAGTAATAAGAGTTTATCTGTTTAACTTTCCTCAGTTTAAGTCAAGCTCTCCTGTTCCGTTCATTTCTCTGAGACTTTTTAGAGAACATTAGTGAACGAACAGCATCCCAAAGATTAAGAAACCCATCAGATGGGTCAGGGATAAAGACCTAAACTGACACACCAGGCAAGGAGAGCATTAACAGGAGCAGACAAGAGGCCTGTGTTAACTCTGGAGGAGCTGCAGAGATCCACAGGTCAGGTGGAAGAATCACACGACCTCACAAAAGAATTTGGCTACCGTTATGCAAGAGTGGAAAAAAAAAAGAGCCACTGATTACAAAAGAAAGTCCTGCTTGCACGTTGCCACATGCCACAGCAAGAACCAGAAAACGATACTAACTGAGACTAATTGAGAAGAAAACTGAACATTCATGCCTACACTATGTGTAGCAGAAAACTAACACTGCACATCATTGTGACCAGACCCTGTTGAAACATGGAAGTTGCAGCGTCATGCTGTGGGTATGCTTTTCACAGTGAAGTCCAAAAGACTGGCTGGTGGAACTGCAGTACATGTGGTAAAGCATCGAAGGCTGTGCACAAATGCACATAAAACCTTTTCCTTCCACTTCAGTTATGCATTACTTTGTGTTCCCACTAAACCAAAATTAAAATACGCTGAAGCTTGTGGTTGTGAAATGACAAAGTTCAAAGTGTATGAATACTTTTGCAAGCACTGCAGCATGAGCACTCCCTACTCGGCTGAGGAAGAGCTTACCTCGAGGGATGGTGAAGTAACTTCGTGGAGATGGATCCCAACACTTGGCAACAGTAAGGCTAATGGGGCTATTTGAAAGAAATAAAAAAAAATAATTAAAAAAATACAAACATTTGGACACTTATTGTATAACTTGAACATTTAAAACAACAGTGGAGAAGTATATTAAGAAATAAAACAACCCAGGAGGAAGGTTTCATTTATCCAAATAACACAACAGGACCTCTGCGTAATGTTGGCCTTTACATACAAAGTATTAGATTCATTAAATGGTTTTTAAATCAAAGTTAAATAATTAGGTGAGATATAACTCAGTAGTAATGATTGATACTGGTAAAAATATTCTACATTACCAGAACTGGGTATTGGTGTGCAAACCTTGATGGTTCATCAACTAACAGCTTGCTCCATATTTATTGGAACCCCTGGTAAATATGTGCTAACAAAAACTTAAAATGAATGTGTGTCTTATTAAAGCAGCATAATTTCACACTGAAATATCTAACATTTAATTAGAGTACATTTGGATAAAAAGTCAGATGCCAAACTTATAAACACCCCCAACAATTCCTTTAAAATAAATGTACATGATGCTTTAGAAAAAAAACTTTACACTTTACTTTTGTGTTGAATAAAATATCTAGGAACCTTTAATCGGCATTTTTGACCTCCTGTTTCCCTGGGGCATAATTATGTGTGACACAGAGATGTAATTCTCTTATCCAATCTTAAATTAATTAAAATTAAATTCATTCAAAGCAGGCTGATATGTGTTGATCTCCTTAAATAAGAGATCACTACAAGAAAAAAAACTGCTCACCTAAACATCCCCCGTATCTACAGTCAGGCATTAATAAGCAAGTTTAAAACAATTGGGAGGCTAAACATGGATTTAAGTTTATTTTGCCACCATGCAAACAAAACAGGGGAGTTTGGTGGGATAAATAATATATTCAACTCTCACTGACAAGAAAGTTCAGCATTTTCGTCACACTATATATACTATTACACTGCAATGAAACCGGAACTTATTTTAAGGCGTTTGACAAATCTTAAAGAGGGGTGACAGTAAACGTGGATTGCATGTATGCTGTTTGGAAAATCCCTCAACATAACAATCTGGCCGCAGACATGTTTTACAATCTTCTAAACATGATTTTTGTAGTTATATGAATCCTCTGAATATCTAAACCAGGGGTCACCAACCTTTTTTGAAACTGAGAGCTACTTCATTGGTACAGAATCATACGAAGGGCTACCAGTACTGACCTCTGATTATTTATGTAAAATAAACACATTTTTCATGCTTTGTTATACATGTTGTCATTTTTAAATCTATATAAATGCAAGCGTGAATAAACGGGAAGAGTAATGCAGAAGAAAATAAAGTTTTAGATGAAGCTCACTGGTTTATTGTGCTATTTTTTAGAACAGGCTCTCGGGGGCTACTTGGTGCCCGCGGGCACCATGTTGGTGACCCCCTTATGACTGAAATGTTCTGACTAAACTGAACAATTTAAAGTATTTCATTACAGAGAGGGACTGCTCTGAGTGAGTTTAATGCTCTTACCCAGTCTTAGAAACGATCTCTCTCAGGATCCTCACAGCGTCATCGTTGCTCATGTTCTCAAAATTCACATCATTCACCTGGTTCACATACAAAATGTTAAGTTCAGGTTACACTGTGCAGGTTTTAGGAACTTAATACCGTTCTGACAGTCTGGAGAGGGAAAGGGCTCAGATGTTTGTTTTTTGTCACGTCAGGGTCTACAGAGCTATAAGACCTTCAAATTCCTACAAGTTCTAAACCCTTTGCTATGCAGCACATGTAAAGTGCGGCGATCACAGAAACTACAATTAGCCTTCACGTGCTTCATATGTGTAACAATGGAACTCTGACGTACAGAGATCAAAAGATATCAACCGCTCAAAGGAAAACTTCAACATAAAAAGTTGAGCTACGGAAGTGAAAAAGATGTGGTTATAGATATGCTTCAGAGACCACAGACAGAGACTCATGTCCTTTAGCATCATTTGTGACGCATTAACGGCGGCAGCTGAAGAGTCATTGCTTTACATGAAAAATGCTGGTAATTGTCACAGTCGCAATGTTTTACAAGAATTTGCAAAGAAAAGTGTAAGAATACCTGCAGAAGCATGTCTCCTGGCTCTATTCTGCCGTCAGCAGCCACAGCGCCTCCCTTCATGATGGAGCCGATGTAAATGCCACCGTCTCCCCGGTCATTACTCTGACCTACAATACTGATGCCCAGAAAGTTGTACTTCTCTGTCAAAAGCAACAACAATAACAAAAAAAAAAAAAAAACAAGCGTGAACAATAGGAAATAAATTCCAGCTGTTAAAAAATAAGCCACAGTGCACATCCCATTTACCCATGTTGAGCGTGACAGTGATGATGTTGAGGCTCATGGTGGAGTCTGTGATACTGCTGAAGGATGAAGACTAGAAAGGGATGAAGAGGTTTGCAGAGAAAACCTTGTAAATAAAAACTGGCATGAAGTCTATATCAATCAGCTCTCCAATCTGTTTCTGCTGCTCGGCGTCAGCGTTCATTTATGCTCAGGCAGTGATGGGACTTAGAAGTGCGTACCCGGTCTATCTTGGCCATTTTGTGCCTCCGTCTGCGCCGCTTGTGTCTGCGCATGAGCTGTGAAGAAGAACTTTGTTCGGTGGAGCTACTGAGCCTGAAACACAAAGAGGGAAAATAAGGGCTCAGAAAGAGAATGAGGAGGAAAATGAGATGTAGCAGATTAAAACCAAGGCCAAGTGGAAAAAAAGAAAAGAAATGCAAGCCAGCCTAAGATCGCATAAATCCCTAAAGGTGTATTTCTTCTTGGAGTCAACTTTGTCAATCATTACATACTTGGGAGAGTCAAGGGTGAGGGGAGAAATTTTATGTTTTGTTCCCAAGCAACCACGGGAACACAACAAACTTGGATTGTCTTACAAACAGTTACAGTGTGCTTGAAATGTGACACCGGCTGAGAGTCTGGACAGGTCCCCAGTCCATCTCAGGGCAACAGAGAGACATACAGGACAAACAACCATGCATGCACACACTCATACCCGAAGGGCAATTTAGAGAGACCAATTAACCTAAGATCCATGTTTTTGAGCTGTGAGAGGAAGCAAGAACACCCGGAGAGAACCCAGTGAATGCATGGAGAGAACAAACACCATGGCTGTGTCTCATTCCGCCTACTTCTACACTTCGAACACTTAGTTTTAAGTAGGTAGTGTAGATAACACAAAAAGTCAGTGCACTGAAAGTACCCGGATGACCCCCTAAAAACGGGCACAAAATGCAGTGTGTAACGATGGACCCTACTCGCACTAAACGGACGCCATCTTGACTACAAAGCGGAAAGGGAGGGGCTAAGGACGTCAGGAAGATGTTCCCATTTTGAAAATAATGGCGGACAATTCAGCCGAGACAGCCGGAGCTGCGACACCGCAATCATATAAATGTAAGTAATGGTAATACGAGGCATTGTACTCGATAGGTGTTTGTAAAATACACGAACATACCTCATGTTCCGCCAATATTTGGAAGATCCTGCGTTGACGTCGGAGGCGATGTAATTTCAACATGCTGTGAATGTAAACGATTGTTGTTGTTTTTTTAAAAAACGGCGGCATATATTTTTTGGCGGTCTGAAAAATTCGCGGCCACGTGTGTTGGGTTCGTCACGTCATCCCGTCATTTCCGGTAAGTGTTTTAACATAAGTGTTCCTTTTGGAACACTACTAACGGTCGAAAGTGGGCACTACGGCAGTAAGTGGTCAGTGCACATCAGCAGTGCACTGACGGAAGTATTCGGAATGAGACACAGCCCATGTATGCAGAAAGACCCAAGGCCGGGATTGGAACCCAGGACTTTCTTTTTGCAAGGCAACAACGGTAACAACTGGGCCAACATGCTAATATTTGAAACAAAACAAAATAAAAAAAAATCCTAGTCATTTTAGTTTCTTTTATTGGTACCACTTTACAATAAGGTGCCCCTCATAGATGGCTAAAAAATAGTAGATGTGTAATTAATTAATCTGTAAACACTTTAGAACTCATTCATAAGTGTTTATTATGCATTAATTAAGGGTGAGCAAGGGACAAAACTGAGTGGTTTGTGCTTACAAGGTAGACTTAGACTGAAATGTTTAATATAAGCAACTCTAGATGTGATTTAGGCTACGTTCACACTGCAGGGAAAGTGACTCAAATCGGATCTTTTTGCCCATATGCGACCCATATGTTTCTTTTGAACGTCCCAATTCTGATCTATTCGCCCCCCCCCCCCCCCCCCCCCCAAAAAAATCTGATCTGTGCCACTTCGATATGTGATACTAATTCGGATACATATCGTATTTTTTTTCAAAACGTCCGCTGTATGAACGCTCATTTTTATCCGTCTTTCACGTTGCTCTCCTGTCTCCTACTACACATCCACACACAGTAGCAGCAATTAGCGCTCCATAAAAGGCCGTCGTTAATAGCTTTGCTGCTTTCTTTCTTCTTACCTTATTTCGTCTTGCTATGATGTGATCTTAATATTGTCGGCTCCCATTAGCTTTCTAATAATAACAAGGAGAGATGCGGCCAGTCATTGCATTTTGTTTTTCTTTTCAAAGTTTTTTTTTTAACAAAACTTTATTGAACACTTCTAGAAACAATTATATTCACATTACTTCTGCAAACAGTGTGCTGCTCTGTGACGTCGCCTTCTGTTATCTGTGCATGCGGGTCGCTTTGCGGTATAGAACCGTTCAGACAGCGGTATGATGGCGGTCGCAGCTAATGGTTGTATGAACGAACAGTCACCTAAAAAAAAATCCAATTTCAGCAAAAAATCGGAAGTGAGCATCTGGTGTGAACCTGCAGTGTGAGCGTAGCCATACAGTTGAACAGATTAAGCTCACTAATTGGCAAGAAACCAGGCATTAAAATCTATTAGTCTGAAAAATGTTATAAAATCCCTGCTAGGGCTTTAAGACTCCAGCAAACCACCATAGGAGCCATTAGCCACAAATGGGGGAAACATGGGACATGAGCGAAGCTACCCAGGAGTTCCCACCCCACCAAAACTACAACAAGAGGGCATCAACAACTAATCCATGCAGTCATAACAGGATACAGAAGTTCATCTAGAGCACTGCTGGCCTCACTTGTCTTAAGGTCAGCGTTAATGATTCAACAACAAGAAAAACGCTTGATAAAAATGGCATCTATGAGAGAGTCAACCACTGCGGTCCAGAAAAAAAAAATGACCCAGCTCACATTTACCATCGTGAGCATCTCCATGAGTTTTGGGAAAATATTCAGTGGACTGCCAAGAGAAGAGGGGAACTTTTTGTAAGGTACGCATCTCCTTATATCTGGTGCAAAACTAACAGCTTTTCAAGAAAAGAACACCATCTAGTAGTGTGATGGTTTTGGAACTGCTTTGCTTCTTTAGGCTCTTCATCTTGAACTTTGCTGTAATTGATGGAACCATCAATTCTGCTCTTTATCAAACAATCCTCAAGAAAAAAAATGTCCAGCCATTAGCCACCTTGAGCTAGGACACTGATCTGAAGAGCACCACCAGGATCACGTCTGAATGGCTAAAAAAAATGGTCTGACTTAAATTCAGTCGAGATACGACTGACATGGCCCTAAATTTACCGTTCATGCTCTAAAACGCACAGGTGTGCCAGCATTAAAATAATTCTACAAAGAAGAGTGGATCAAAACTTTCACTGTTGGCCAGTTTGCAAATAACAAGGATTCCACAACTACTTGCAGGGGACAATTGCTTTTTTTACCCAGTAAAAGGTTGGTTTGGATAACTTTTTTCTTTTAATGCATTAAATAATTTCTCAATTATTTAAAAAATACATTTTGGGGAGTACTTATTCAGATTTCCTGTGTGATATCTTACAATTTCGGCAAATACTTCATAGAACATGAAAAAAAAGGTATTTTTAGTGTTTAAAGGGCTGAGAAGCACATATTTTAATGTAAGGTAGCACATTACCTGCTGGCATCCTCATCCTCCTCGCTGTCAACAAACGAGCTGGACTCCAGCTCGCTGCTCATTACTGAGGCGCTGTCGTAACCCATGGCCGAGTCCCTCGCTGTACGCTCGGATTTAGAGTGACCGTTGATGCGAGGTACTGCAGAGAGAGAGAGAGAGAGAGAGCAGAAGAGCTGTGAGTCAGACGCTGAGGTCGTGTTGCTCACCGTGGGCTCGCATCCGAACAAGAGGAGAAAACAGGAAGGGGGTTGTTGGGGTTAGTGAAAAATCTGGATCTGCAGTGGGAGCAACATAAACAGGAGAGGCTTTAACCTATAAAGGTGAGACTGCGAGCATGACATGAAAACTGGAGTGCAGCTCCTACGCTTTGGATAAACTCTTTCCCTGATCCATACGTACACTGCCTTTGATGCGGCGCTGTCTCAGGGTAACAGCGGATTTGCCGGAACGGTCTCATTAGGCGAAAAGGGCGTGGCCGCCCGTGTTTTCGCCTTGAGCAAGCAAAGCATTCCAGCAACGCAGGGGTTTCCATGGCTAGCTCCACCCCTACGTAAGATGAGCTACTGCACAGGAACAGCGTCGGGATTCTCACCCAGACATATTTCTCCCCTACGACGCCTCCCTCCAGAGCAATAAAAAACAAAGTACCAAAAAGTGAATAAATAAAATAAAAAAAGTATACAGGTTCACCGAGCCAGACTGAAAATGTGTGCGTTTGTGGAGCTCGCCGCTCTCTAAGCCTCAGCCCACCAGGCGGCTGCTCACAGCCTTCACAGCTTATCTACAATAGAGACAGGGACAATAGGGGAGAATAAGCAGAAAATCCTCGAAAAACAAGTGAGCATTTCAAACTCGAAGGCCGTCTCGTTTCAGCTAAACATGTACAACTTCAAAGTTTAAACTGTGAGGCTTTTTTTATTGACAAACATCGCTAAATTAATGGTGGATGTTGTATAATTCATAATACACTAATAGGAAATAACTAATGTAACAATCTCAATCATGTTGATATTACATTTTGATAAACACTATATATAACCAATTAGAATAAAATATACCTTAGAATAACAGAGATTTTTACAGTAAATTAACCCTGAATTATTATTTAACATTACACAACGAGACCTCACCTCAGCTGAAAGTCCATCCCAAAGTGACAAAGTGAGTGAAGAGAGAGGAGAAAGTATTTCCTCCTCCCTCCCTCCCTCGCTCCTCATATGGCACGCAACTATACAGTAGACCCTCACTAATCTGCCTCCAACCAATCAGAGGACAGGATTCTACCAAATATCAACAGAGAAGATTGGTTTCGGGATCCGAGACAACATGCGGCCGTTTCCCCTCTTCTCTTCAGGTAAAAAAAAACTTTATTTAAGCTTAAATAATTATAAACCATTTTCTTTTAAACCAGATTCTTTTAAACGAAAAGAGGGTGGTTTGATTCACAGGCTGTGTTTTTCCTGCTCTCTGTTAATACTTTAATACTGGCATAAGTGCTTTGGCTTAGCCATGTCTTCTTTGACCTCAATCCAGACTGCAGGGAACATCATTACAATTAACATGATAACAACACTTGCAATATTTTATTTATGAATTTTATTTGAGATAGTGGACCTGAAACTTATTTTTTTCTCCTGATTCACGTTGCCCTTTGGATCAGACAGTTCCTTAAACCAGGCTTCCTTCACATTTTTCATGTAATAAAGCCATGTTTTCATATGTATCTGTGTCGTACGCAAACATTTATATTTAGGTTCAATACAAAATACTACACATTTATGGCAGATATTTTTACTATAGGCAGGCTTTAAACATAAAACCTCAGGAAATGCAAGGAAGGAAGGACAAGGAATGACGAAAGAAAGAAAGGAAACAAGAAAGGAAGTAAGGCCATCAAGGGAGAAAAAGATTATGGCAAAAGTAATGAGGGATATGAAGTAACGGAGATAGGACACAAAGAAGGAAGAGAGGAAGAACGAAGAAATGGAAATAAGTAAGGACAAAAGGAAGGAAGGAAGGAAGGAATAACTTGAAAGTAGAGAATTAAGGACACAAGGAAGAAAGGACATGTAGGAAAGGAGATAAGTTAAGTATTGAATAAGAATTAGAAAAGAAGAATAAAAGAGAAACAAGTAAGGACTGAAAGAAGGGAGGATACTAGTAAGGTAAGATGATTAGGAGGGAAGGAAAGAAGGAAGAACCAACAAGAGGGGAACGGGGAGGACAGAACATGACTACTGGATAGGGAATGATGTCTGGAAATAAAAAAAACACACATTGTATTATTCCAAACTCTTATTTTCTTCTTCTGCAGACCTGGAAAATCCTGATTTCAGACTTTTCCAGACTCAGTAGGAGATCGGTAAAAGGTTCAACTGTTGCATTTTTCTTTTTCAGAAACGAAGGGATATGTTTACTGGGGTTACGCACTCATCACTGTACAACAGTGAGCTTTCTCACACTGAGGAGGATTAGCCTAAAGCATTTGGATAGGGTGTCAGGGAAATTCCTGCTGCTGATGATGATCAGGATGCTGCAGGCAGCGAGGCGGGGCCCCCTGACTTCCTTCGACGTGCGTCTTCACATCCAACCCTTCACACTGAGCCAAATTAAATTACATTTCACCAGGCCATGTTTGCCAGATTTATGAGCTGCTGGTGAGCCCTAAGGGGCCATCCTGGCTCCCTCTGGTGGTTTCATTTAATTATCTCTAACAAACTTAGAGGCAAGAAGGGGCAGCGAGACGGAAGGAGGGGCTGTGTTTTGTCAGCGCGGTAAAGGATGTGACCCGTACGTAATCAAACAGGAGGACACAGGGAGAAGCCCGTTTGTTTGGGTTAGATATCACACAAAAACAAAAACATAACAGCAGCTGTTCAATTTGCTTGTAACAGCAGGGACAAGGAATCTGTTGCCAAATCAGGGTCTTCACAAGAAGATCCAGCAGAGCGTTGTGAGATAAATCCCTGGAAATAAGAGCAGAAGCATTCGTACAAGCGAAGCTTTTTCCTGCAACCACCACAGACTTTAGGGAACTCTACTGGGGTTTAATTGGACAGAACAACAAAAGGGCATTTTGTAAAATGGTAAGACAGAATGGCAGATAATTTTCACAAAAAAGTGTCTGCATTTATAATACCATCCCTAAATCAATATTGCGTAGAACAATTTTTGGTACAGCTGCAGTTGAAGTATGGTCTGTCAGTTTTACACATCTATAGATGGAGATTTCTGCCCGTTCTTCTCTGCAATATGGCTTAAGCTCAAAGTCAAACTTCCAGTCAGATTAGATGTAAGGCATTTGGGAACAATAATGTTTAAGTATCAATATGTGTAATATGACTGAGAGTGTCTAACAGATGAATATGCCAGTGTCCGAAAATAACTGCCTGATTCACCAGCTGTAAAAATCAACCGGCCAAGAATATTTTAATTATAAAATATTAATTCTGACTGACCCCTGCTAAATATCTCCACATAATCCCGCTACGTAATTAGCCTGAGCTAAACGCTCGTTGTTAGCAAACGGACATGACGAAGCTGCTGTCGTTCTTGCGTCACACGTGCGAGGGTTTGTGCACCTGCAGAGGAACATAAAGAAGCCTCCACCCAGATGATGACTGAAAAACACGACTCATTTGGTGCAAACATTTACTCGCCATGTGGCAGCAAGCCCTCTGAAATGTACTCGCCAAACGGAAGATTTACTCGCATTTGGCGTCTGGCGAGTGTTCATTTCGGACCCTGGTTTATGGTCTCTGCTAAACTACTCCATTGTGGCCCTGGTTGTATGTTTATTATTTTGTTCTCCCTGGATTGCTGTGTATTGCTGTAGAGAAGCATTCCCGCAGCATTATGCTGCCATCACAATGTTTCACTGTAGGGATGGTGACCAGAGCATTGTCTTTCACATAATTGCTGTGCCCCCTACATGGCTTGTGGAAATCTTTACATAGAAAACTTCTTATGTCTTTTCTTTATGGGTGTTTTTTTTTTACTTGCTCTTCCACAAGGACCAGATTAGGGGAATGCAAGAACAATAACGGCCCTGTCGACACAATCTCAAATCGGAGCAGTGGATCTCTGCAGTTTCCCCTGAGTTGCTCCTTCTCTGATTAATGGTCTCCTTGCCTGGCTTGTCAGTTAAGGTGAGTAGCCAAGACTTGGTAGGCTTTGCAGGTGTGCCGTACTCATTCTATTTTTGGATAAAAGACAGAACGGTTTTATAACTTGTTCCTTTTTGGAAACTTCTCTACACTTTATCCCTGACCCCTCTGATGTGTTCCTTATTCTTGATGCTGTTTCTTCACCAATGTTCTCCAAAAAAACACTCTGAGACCTTTAATGAAACTGTGGGATTAATACTGAGTTTAAATTACACACAGTACTTAGGTGACAGCTGAATGCACTAGATTTTATTTAGGGTTATTAGAGTAAAGAGGACTGAAAAACCAGCCACAGTTTTTAGACTTCAATTTGTAAAATCTTCTGGAAGCCTTTCCTATCCTCTTTCTTCTACATTACAATTATCAAATACGTCTTAGTCTATCACATAAAATAAAATAAGACTAAACTTTTTAGCTTGTAACGTAGTAAAATGTGGAAAAGCTCAAAAGTTCACCTCACAGGCAGTTGTATTAAGAATATGTTAGAACGTGGAAGCCCTTCCTACAACCCCAAACTGATGCTGAGCTCTGTCAAACTAATTGCACCACATAAATTAATGAGTATTCGGTTAATGAGCCAGCGGCGCAGGATGCATGGAGCCAGGCTCGCTGTGAAACCGACACAGAGGGAGCGCCATATCCAGTTCAGCTGTAAACAGCAGCAGCAGAGTCTGTGACGCGAATACACGTCTGACCTTATTTGCCTCTTTAGTCATGAATATAATTTCCAGATTCACTGTGTCAGACTGGTTTGTGTTTCAAAAACAACCCCTACAGAGTCCCCTCTAATATTTCATTAAAAGTAGTGCTATGAAAGGATCTAACCATCCTTGAGCACTGGCATGTGACTGGCAGGAGGAAATCACCCTCCGTCTGTAATCCTGAGACACAGAACGCAGAGGATTATTGGGCAAGACAGTAAATTCCAGAAACTTTAGGAGACAGCGAACTCATTCACTTCTTATTTGTTTCCCAAGATGTACTTCTTGGCTTGTAATAGTACAGGGTGACCCACTCAAACCCCAGAGGCTTCTTTGAGGATACACAGTGCCTTGGGAAAGTATTCATACCCTTTGAAATTGATCACATTTTTGTCAAATTAAGACCAAAATCTTCAATTCATTTTAGTACCATTTTATGAGGCCAATACAAAGTAGCTTGTTGTTGTAAAGCGGAATGCATGCGGGTGCATGGTTTCCAGTTTCTTTTTCGAAAACGGTGAATTTGTATTGATTCTCCTTTACTCTGATACTGCTTGATAAAGTTTATAGCAAACAAAATTTGCAGTGAACCTTTAATAAGCCTTTATTAGTCCCCCAAGCCTTGCAGCAAGAAGGTCCTGGGTTCAAATCCCAGCCTGCGGTCTTTCTGCATGAAGTCTGGGTGTCCTCCCTGTGCGTGGGTGGGTTCTCTCCAGGTACTCCAGCTTCCTCCCACAGTCCAAAAACTTGACTGCTAGGTTAATTGGTTACTCTAAATTGCCTTTAGGTATGAGTTGGCGTGTAATTGTTCGGTTGTCCTGTGTGTCTCTGAGTTGCTCTGCCTCTCGTGCATTCACTGCTGGAGATAGGCACCAAGCGGGTACAGGCAGTGGATTAGTGGACAGGTGGATAGTCACCTAATTAAGTCGGCGAGAAGCTTAAAGCAGTTCATTTTAAAACAATATCCAAAGCCTCGGAGTGTGACACAAATGCAGACCTACCCAAAAACAGATCTCCTCTGTAACTCTCTGGCTTTGTGTTGGTCTATCACACAAAATTCCAATAGAATAAAGTTTGCAATTGTAACATGCCAAAATGCAAAAGAGTTAAAAGACTTTTGCTAGGCACACTACCTGGTTTATGACCAGGTCTTTTTTAGGATGAGGACGTCGACTTACTTTATGACTCAGGCAGCATCGTAACGTAATAACACCAAAAAAGGCCCGAATAGTATATTTCTTTTTCAAATCAACCTGCTCCTGATAATACTCACGCTCAGTCTCTCGAGCTCTCCTGCGTGCGCGCTCTCTCTCGCGCTCTCTGCGGTGGCTCAGCAGAGATTCTGTCCCCGTCTCCGTGTCCAGGCCATCACGGCTGCTCACTGCGTTGGCACTGCAACACACACACCAGAAAAGGTTATTTATTTTATTTTTTTCTCAAAAAAGCTGCCACAGAGAGAGCGTTTTGAAGTCCCTCTCCAGCCGGCCAGGCACTCTCAAACAGAATCTCCAGCTTCAGCATCCTTCTGTCTGCTACGATATCAGTTCCTCTGCCATCCAGGCTCAGGGGAATATGCTACTCGTATCGCCACTGTTTCAAATTCACTCCCTCTGGGGCCAAAATAGCAGATACATTGTTCTGTGGTATGTGATGTGTTTTGCACTAAGTGTCATTAATGACCAGATAGCCCGAGAGGGAGCCGTTCCGGACAATGCTGGCATTAATGAGACCTATTGAAAAGCCCAGATGGTGCCCGGAGCGTGATTTGGGGAGAGACAAAGAGGTGAGAGTGACAGATCGCGTAAAAAGTGAGAAGCGGTAGATCAGGTGTGGGCAAAGCAATGAGTTGGCCTGTGTACTTGAGGTCCAGGAGGAGTGTCGAGGCAGATTGTCATTCTGTAAAAGGGCTGGAAACATGGTGGCCTAAGGCAGCGAGGGTTAAGGGACTCACATCGCCACTGGGCTCCTTGGAAACCTGAAGCTGGTGAGAATTTAACTCAACCCTGTCCGTCTGTCACACACACACGTAGGCAGGTTGAAAAACACCTGCATGAACAATCACAGGCAGAATGCATGCATCTGTGCTCAAACGGCCGCTCAAACGCTGCAAAACCGACCCGCAGTCGTGGCGCAAACATAATCCAGCCTTGTTTATAAACAATATGCTCTCATACCTCAGCGGCGGCATGCGCGTAATCCATGCAAATGAAACATAACCGAGCAGACAGGACTCTGTGTCTGCCGTGTTCACTCAGCGGGACGACGAGCTCAACGGGGTGTGCTCGCACGCTTCTTCTGCACAGGCCTAATGGCTGCACCTGGCGCAGGTCAGTGCCTGCATGCAAATATGAGCGCCGTCACACGGCATTCAATCCGCAGCCGATCAGACGGCAGCGAGAGGTGTCGATGGCCACTGATCCGGGGGGAGATTATCTCAAAAGCGAGGCCGCTACACCGGTGAACAAATCCGGCCCCTCTTTCAATATGCCACCCCCTCCCCACTGCGGCCAGTCGCCGCCGCCTCTCTCTCGGGAAATAGAGATGCGTGCTTTAATCCGGATTAGCAAACACAGGCACATCAGTTGTGCGTCCCTTCTCAGCCCAAAAATACCCATTTTTCAAATAAAGCTATTCGTGCAGACAAACACATGAAATGCATGAATAAGAGACAAAGAAGAAATGAAGTGGTAAGAATATTCAAGACAGAGACATATAGGATTCATTTCAGGGGGAAAAAAAGCAGCTTCGGCATAGGTAACACGCCACGCTGCTTCTGGGAGAGAAAGGGTCTGCCTTACGCCTCGAAGAGAGAAAGAGATACGGAGAACGCAGGAGGAAGGGGGTGGGGGGGTGGAGGGAAATAAGGGAGGGAGGGAGGAGGTGTGGGGGGGTCAGCATGCTGCCGCCGTCAACGCCACAAGGGGGCAGCGGTGAAAGCTGGCTGCTAACAATAAAATCATCAGGAAGGCTGACAGCTAGGCTGTGGCCAGCGGTCCGCAGAGGGCAAAAGCAAGCTGAGATGTCAAAGAGTGGATAAAGAGACAGACTGAGACATGGCAGATTGCATGTTCTCAATATAGAGCCTCAGTCTTATTGCTGCGGCGTCGTAATGGCAACAACCCCTCGCCTCTACTGCCCCCCCCCCCCCCCCCAGCTAAATTTAGCAAGGGACTTCTCCTTGGCGGCTGGTGTGATACTTTATAATCGGCCAGGTTTTAAGTTAAAGTCTAGGCTGAGGTGGGCACAGTCGGGCCGCGAAGAACCTCTCCGTTTCTGACCTCTGCAGCGTCGATGTGTTTTTGGGGGGCCTGTGTGTCTTTATTAGCCGTGCACGGATGAATGCTCTGGGTGACTGAACACAAAGGGCCTCACTGAGAGCAAAGTATTCGCCTGAAGACGTTTGCGCTGCAGAGGCTATTTCAAGCATCAGCGGCACTGATGGCGAGCGCATCATGTTTACATAGATGGGTGGACTAACTCCCCGCTTCATGGGTGCGTGGGTGGGACGGAGAAGCCAAACAAGTGGGAGAAATTCTCACACCCATGCCTGCTCTAACACTCGAGCTCCAGGACCGCTTCTTCATGCTATATAATCACACCTCGGCGTGAGACGCAACCTACACTCCCCATACGAGTCGGTGACGATGATGACTTTTAATTAGCGCGTATGGGCCGGCTGCAGCAGAAACAGCTCGGGCAGCACATGTGACTGCATGCTAGGAAAAAAAAAAACATCTGCCAACCCGCCTGCGTGAAAACCCGCACAGACGACATGCAGCCAACAGCCTACTTACTGGAAGGAGGGGGGTCGCGAGTCTCCGATGCCCCCTGTTCTCTCGAGGGGAGGGGGAAGCTCCGGATGGCTCTCTGTGCACTGAGACCCTCCATCAGAGTGTGCACTCTCTGCCAGGACCAGCTGAGAAGGAGCGGGGGTAAAAAAAAAAAAAAAAAAAAAGGAAATGATTAGAGTTATTTTTGATTTGCAGAGGTTCAGTCACTGAGGTAACATCCACCATAGCAGACTCCCTACTTCGGGATTAGAAGGACATACAGGAAAATGCTTTAAAAGTATAGTGTCGAATACACGCAGCTTTTATGAAGCTCAATGAGCCATCCTCTCATCTGAGCCAGAGTAGTGAAGGTTACAGCCAACACCATGCCACATTAGCAATTGTAGGGACTATGATTTTTCTAATGTAATGGGTCATTTTGGTAAAAGTAGATTCCCACAAGAAGAGTGGAGAATTGTTCTGCCTCCTTTAAAGAATGCTAATGTTCATGAAATTTGCAACACCCTTAGTTTCTGCTGTGTGCTGTCTGGTCTCAGTTATTTCTGCTTCAGTGTCACTTCTCCTCTAGAACACCACCAGAACAACACAAATATGCTCTGTTTGACTGAAGCACAGTTTGCAACATGTGAAATTGTGCATTTCTTTAAAGATGAAAGCAGCTAAACAAAGTGGATGCATGAAAAACATTAATTCTCCTAATGATCTTCTGTGATGGACCGGCAATCTGGCAGATATAAACACTTCCTGTGAGTCAGACGCGCACACACGAGAAAAGCTCCAGACCTCTGTATACTGATTAGCATGAAAAGGAAATCCAGTAAAAAAAAGATCCTTCACAATTTAGCGTTCCTCCTAATCATCCTGTGGAGGCTGCTTATAAAGTCATCACTTGATCAGAGATAAGCAGCATAGATAGGCACATTAAATCCCACAATATTCTTATTCACAAATGATCAAAATATATATTCTGTGATAGGTTTAGGGTAAGTTAAACTGCATCTTGTAAACCTTAAATCCATTGTTATAAGTGATAAAAAATACATTACAAAAACATTGAAAAGTTAATTTATTTTTGTAGCTCAACAGACTGAGTGAAACACATTATATAGATGAATTATGCACATGCTGTTATTTCCAAGCCACTATTTATGTTACAGCTAGTAAAAACACATTTCAATCCAATTCAGTTCCTTTACATAGCGCCAACACACAACATGCCAACTCAAGTCCCTTTACAAAGTCCATTCTATAAAATTAGAGAGTCAGTTTAAAAATTTATATCTAAGGAAGCCTAGCAGATTGCATGGATGATGATGTAGCGACAGTGGACAGTCACCTGCATTGCGTCCTTGACTTTGCAGCAATCCCTCATACTGAGCATGCATTTAGCGACAGTGGAGAGGAAAACTCCCCTTTAACAGGAAGGAACCTCCAGGAGAACCAGAACCAATCTCAGTGTGAATGGCCATATGCTACATCCAGCATTGAAGATTTTAAACCATTTCTTTTGCAGCATCTAGTGGCTTGCTTTTATTGACAGTAGACTGACAGGAAAGGGGCTGGAAGAAGGGGAGAGACATGTGGCAAAGGACCGCGGGGTCGGATTTGAACCCAGGTCATCCGCGTCGAGGACTAAAGGCCTCCAAACATGGGTTGCGCTACCCGCTACGCCACAAACGCGCCCAGCATTCAAGATTCTAATAGACCAATAAAAAAATGTGGGCAAAATGAAAGCTATTGTTAATATCTGCTAAAAGGTTGATATTTTCAAAAGGTCCTTTTAATCTGAAAAGCCTCATCAGGACGAATATTCTAATTTACTGAATACGGCTATAATGTAGGTGTCAGGGTTCTCTGTGCTGCTCTACTCTAACTCTACTCCTCTGGTGTATCTAGTGGGCTGAGGAGGCGTGGCCCACACCTGCAGCTCGTTGCAGGCGGCTTCCTTTGGCTTCTTAAGCAGAGCGCTGACAGATGGAAGACGCCAGAGCCTTAACCAGTCGTGGTACGACGTGGCCTCTGTCCCAACTCTCGGAAACCAGCTTGTGAGTTTTTGCTCTTCGTTTTTGACTAATTTTTGGATCTCTGTTTTGCTTCAGATTTTGGTGCTTGGATGCACTCACCTGTCTTGACGTCTCGTTCCGAAGAAACAGACCAGCAGAACCGTCTGCTCAGATTTTGCTCTGGCGCTCCCCTCATACTTCCTGGATGTTATCCAGCAAGGCCTGAGATCCCCTCTCCCGGTTTCTGCTGCTTCTGCATTTCACTCTGGTCAATCCATCTGTCAACCGTTGCCGACGAGGCTCGCTCAGGATCCCTCGCCAGTTACATCAGCCGTCCTCAGCCACTAGCCGCCTATCTCCAGCTGAGTAGAATCATAGAGTACTCCCGACGCTACTTCTTCCCGGTTAGGTCCGCCCAGCCCAATGGTAAGCAGCGCAACTTCTAGCAATTCTCCTGGTTCTACTTTCAGAGTTACTTACTCCCTCTTTCTTACAGACTCTCCAGCCGTGACGTTCTGACCCTGCCGAGTTGCCCGTAGTTCCGTCCGTAGATCTGCCTGTTTCCCAAAATAAACATCTTAAAACTGTGCATTGCCTCCCGATCGTATCTGCATGTGGGCTCGTCACCTGAAAACCATGACAGTAGGTGCACCACGAAGTTGGCTTCTGGGCTCCCTTCTATTCAGGTTGCATATAATGATTTACTATTACTTCAGCATGGTTTGAAAAGCCATGTGTCATGTAAATTCAATAAAAAAAATAAAAGGGTCAATATTCTTTTTTTGAAGGGTCCAATCTCTGATTGATGAAAATCATTATAAATCTGTAATTTATTAAACCAGGTCTCAAAATCTAAATATCCTGCTCTAAAGTTAGATTCACATTTAAACATTCAGAAGCATGTTGAGAAGTCAAGCGGAGTTATAAGAACAAACTTGCATACTTTGAAGCAAACATTATTACATTATGCATCCCTACAATTTGGAAAAACTAATGACCATGAAAGGTCTGGGAAAGGGCTTAATTTCTAGAATATATAAATGCCTGGCTGATGGATGTGCAGAGACATCTGTGTAGGGGTTGGAGGCATGGAGCGGGGACTTACAGGAGGACATTTCAGAGGAGGAATGGGAGAGGACATGTATAAAGGCACAATCAATATCTACTAATTCTCGCTTGAAGTTACTGCAGTACAACTGATTGGTGTAAATCTATTTTATAACTCCAGAAAACTGAATAACTAAGACAGAGCTATTTCTGAAATTTGTATCAAATGTGAAATGGAAAAAGATACACTTAGGGGCGATGGTGGCACAAGCGTTGGGGAGGTTATCCTGTAACTGACAGGTAGCCGGTTTGATCCCCAGCTCCGACCGTCTCAGTCGTTGTGTCCTTGGGCAAGGCACTTCACCTGAATTGCCTGTTGCCGGTGGACAGAGGACCCGGTGGAGCCGATGTATGGCAGCCTCGCTTCTGTCAGTCTGCCCCAGGGCAGCTGTGGCTACTAACATAGTTCACCACCGTCAGGGTGTGAATGGCTGACTGTAGTGTAAACTGCTTGGGGTTGTCGGACTTGATAAAGCGCTGTACAAGTACAAGCCATTTACCAATTATTCATTGTATTTGGCAGTACAGGGAAATAGAATATTTGAAGCAGTAATAAATTTCACTGAGATAATTTAAACTCACTTTTCAATATCAATGCTTATCCAAATTTGGATAACATTATGATAATTCCTGTTATAAATATATCCCTTATCCTAGGTTGTGCTCTCAGACATCATATTTCATATGACTGTTATTATAAACATATGGCCTTTTTCATGTAGTTAGACGTAGAGGATGAAGAAGGCCATGTGAGAAATTATTACTAAATGTTATCAATATGTTAGACAATGAGTCAACTGTTAAAGAACATAATACAGATGGTTAAACAACTGTTACAGCCTACAGTTGTGAAACACAATCCATCAGACACCTCAGATGATAGTGTGACATAAATGTTAATAAACGCTGAAACCTGTATTTTCCTTTAAGATCTGGTTTTCAAATGTTGATCAATAAAATTCTGAGAAAGCTTTGGAACACGCTGACACAACATGGGCCAGCTACCAGTACGAAGGTATATCGGAGGTTTTAAAAGTTGCCTTTCTGTTTCTACAGTGCAAAGTACCTTTAATAAGAGTCAAGCAAAAGTGACTGGGCTCTGTCTCTGGCTGTATGAAGTAGTGAAGCGCTGCCCCTCGCCCACCTGTTGCTACACACTGCTGGTCAGTAGCTGAAAGATGGCTCCAACGCGTTTCTCTTGCTAACCAGAAAGACTGTTTTGGCGCTTATTGTTGTCACAGTGTGCAACCTAAAGCAGTGCCTTTTTTCAAATCAAAATTCCATATTTTTTATTTTTACCTTTTTAACAGTAAAGTAAATACACAATATTTTAATGAAACAAGCAAATTAGTCTGACTTCTGTAGAAAAGGAATCTGTAAATCATCTTACACTTGAAACAGGAGTTCGCCCAGGAAATGACTTCCTATTTTTTGGGGGTTGATCGTCTTTTTTCTATATATTTTTGTGTGTGTGTGTGTGTGTGTGTGTGTGTGTGTGTGTGTGTGTGTGTGTGTGTGTGTGTATTTGGCTCACTCTTGCTTTATTTTGCCAAGTTAAATAAATGAGCAAACACAAGTCTGTGAAAGTTTGTCATCATATTTACTATGAATTTAAATTAAAACCAAAAATATGGCTGATAAATTATACAAATTTGTGTTGCACCTTACATTTTCCTTTTAAAGAAGATTTTAACGTGTGTCTCTTTTTTTTTTTGAAAGACCTCATATCAGTGAAAACTTCACAGGTTTCTTTAATGTGCATCTGCATCAACCATCTCAGCTGGTAAAACCAAATTTAGGCCATTCTTGATTGAGGGATGCCAAAATAATTAGGGGACCGCAAATGGCCCCCGGACCACACTTTGGACACCCCTGACCTAAGGTAACCCAACAGATTGCATTGAGCCATTGACTTGAAGCATTAAGTCTTAAGCATATAGCGACAGTGGAGAGGGAAACTATCCGAAACAAAAGCCAGCCAAGGATCTAGCTAATATTTGCTCATAATTATGTAATAAGTTTTATATTCAGCTCAATAAGAAACTGAAAACTGCTAAATTTAATGGCTATCTATCCTACATTTGTGCTATGGTCTAAGTATTAAAAACAAAACAACAACGAAGGTAGAGTTCGTTTATAAGCAGTACAAAAATATTTGATGTTTTCTTAGAGTTAAATATAAGAAATTAGGTCATATCATCATTGATTTAATTCTTTTTTTTTTAATAAACCAAGCTGCTTTCAAGCTAACCAAGGGATCTTATTCAAGTGTGGTTTTTTTAATGCTCTGATTTTTATTTGTATATTTATTTGTATGTTTTAGTTTCTGAAAAGTTGTTTGATCTTGGTGCAGCTTCACAGCTTTTGATGCCCAATCAGGGATTGATCTGCATATCAGCCTCTGGCTAGAGGGAGCAATTGTGTTGTTTTAAATCTAGCATTATCTCCTGTCATAAATGAAGTCAAATGAATGAATAAAGTCTGCCGTTAAGATGCAGAGACTCAGGGCAGCGTCGATACCTTAGGTCCTGCTGCCAATGACCGTCTACGCTAATTAACTGTTATTGAGTGTGGCAGTCCCTAACGAGTGCACAGCCAACACAGTGTGGTTAATTCTGACCTCTGACCTCCCTATGGAGGCAGGCTAGCAGAATAATGACTTCCTCGCAGAGATCAATGAAGGAAAGTAACATAATAAAATAAAACTGAGCAGTAACACAAAAGATCCATGAAGCTGATTGAACAAGGGACCTGTCAGACTAAATTATATATCCTTGAGTTTAGTTTTAGATCGATATTAAAAGGTAGAGCTTTAACGTTAGTCCTCTGTCCAGTGGGACAAAACAGCAATGGAAGATTTAAATCCTCCTCTCATCGATACAACAAACCTGTTTTGTTTTTTTTAACTCCCAAAGGGGAGCTCTGGTTTGTGGCCACGTTTCCAGTCCATCCCCGCAAAACACTACAGGGGTACTTAATTAAATAGAGCATTAGCTGATAAGATTAGAGTAACAGTATTAAATGTAAAAGAGGAGGATTTTAATATCCAACGGCAGCACTTACATCTTCACTCCACAGCTGAACGACGAGATCAAATTTTTAAGAATCTCTGAGGAGATGCTACATTTCAAACCCCGAACGAGCTACATTGCGCATACAGCTGAGGCTTCACAGTGAACAGAAAGGGAGAGTGGAGCAGCGAGGCCGCTCCATCCGTCTCACTTACCCAGGACACTACCCGCCCGTTGAAGCATGGCAGCTTGGCGTTGTCATCTGAAATCTCTTCTTTGACCACCCTGGGGAGAGGGAAGACACGTAACGTCAGGCTAACGGACCGGGAGGCAGGAGGATACCGAGACCCTTCCACCAGACAACATGAGATGACCTGGGTGGACCTGGACAATCGCACTTAAAAAGTCAAATTTTTCAGCATAGCTCCAAAAGCCTTATAAAACAGGGCAGCTCAGATCCCACTTTAAGTGTGTATCAGTAACACTTGGACATCAGGGTTGTTCGCTCAGTTACACCAAGCACAACAAGGCCTGCCTTTCCATTCCAGTACAGGTTTTAGGACCATTGTCCTGTTAGAGCATCACATTTTCTCCAAGAACCAGGCACCTGGCAGCGAAACAACACCACAGGATGATGCTGCCGCCACCGTGCTTTACAGCTGGCATAATGAGGTCCAGCTTAATCAGCCCATACTTGACATCCTTCATTCTCCAAATCACTGTGTCTTAACAACTTAATCCTTGGTAAATTAGCCTATTGAAACATTCTGCGGAAGGCATTTGGCTTGTCCCTGTGGGTAACTGCACTTTTCAATTGAGCCTCCAAGTCTACGTTATCGAGCTGAGGCTCTTTCATGAAAGGCATCTTCTTACTTTATGCTAATGGTGCTGATATTTCCCGGGTTGTTCCTGAAACCTAAACTGAAATTGAAGCATTTGATCATAATGAGTATAGTCATATTTTTTTTGGGGGGGGGGGGGGGGGTTGCTGCAGGATCGCTGGGTAAGCTTCACAAAATAAACAGCATCAAAGTGATAGAAAATATAAATGCACTGATCCAATACCTGGATCGAATATCGGATGAATGACGCAGATCCAGCATTCCGATCCAGTCATTTTTTTTATTTATTGATATCATACACAGCAATACAGTTACAGCAATCTAGTCACTTCAATTCTGTTTGCAACGTCGGTTACGTTAGGTAAGGTGTGTGCGAGCTAGGTGGCAAACAAACCGGACACGGTTACACGAGTTCTGACAGAATGGACCAAACTACAGTTAGGCTCTAGTGGACGGCCCCTAAGTGCTGGTGAAGATTCTCAGTCATCCAGGTCATGATCATTCCAAAAAAAAGTTAAAAAACAAAACAACTGGACTTTTTTTTCAAAGTTTGAAGACGTTTCGCTTCCCATCCAGAAAGCTTTCTCAATTCAAAATGTCTGGAGTAGTGTGGAGTTGCAAGCTTTATATTATTGCCCAAAAAGGCGTTGCTATGGCTTAGATAACATGCAAATTAATTTCGCAGAAAGCTTTCTGAATGGGAAGCGAAAGGTCTTCAAACTTCGGAAAAAAAAGTCCAGTTGTTTTGCTTTTTAACTTTTTTTGGACGGACCCCTAAGTCAGGCATGCAGTTTAAAAGCAATTCTGCCAAATACTAAAGGAAATAGACACACCTTTCAGATTTGAAGAAAATTAAAGAAATCCTCTAAACAATCTCCATCATCATCCTGGCATTTAGCAAATAGATATATTTTTCAGGATCCTAACTAAAATCCTAGCTAAAACTGGAAAAGTATACTATAAATTAATGTCAAAGACTGCGAGAAAAAAATATATTTTTTTACAGTATTTAGGTGTAGAAGTGTAATTTAGGTCTTGCTGAAACTGGAGGAAAGGCCCCCATAAATAAGCACCCTGTAGACCCAAGTCATGATTGCACATTTTTGCTGCATAATTATTCAATCACGGATGGATGATTAGATGAATGATTGGATGTGTAGACGGATGAGTCAGAGCCGCGGCGACAGCGTGTCAGGGAGCAGCACTGTGTATTAATAGAGTCGTCCAGAGTGAGAGGCTCCCACAGCGCGTTGGGCAGTAAATTTCCGACAGAAATACCTGACAGTCACCCTTTGACCCGCTGGGACGCGGTTCAGCAGCGAGCCGCCACCACACCTGCTTGGGTCTGTGTCACACGGATCAAGTGTGGCGCGAGCAGAGGGGGACCTGAAGTGGCATCCCAGCTCCCTTTCTAACGCCGTCCTGCGTGTCGTTAGTATGTTTTATTTCTGGGGATTTTCCCCCCCGATTTGTTTCGACCGAGTGTTTTCTGAAACTCCGTGGAGATCTCACATTAGCTCCTGGGCTTTGAACGGGATTTATAAAAAGGGAGAGGCACGACTCGAGAGCAGCAGGAAATCCTAAGAAGATTTTACGCAGGGGTGTCTTTGGCAGCGACTTTACAGGGTTTTTGTTTTTTTTTCCTCTTCTCCGGCGCTTCATGTTTGCCAGAACTTCCCTGCTAACCGAAATGATTAGCCAAGTTAGATGTTTTTTGTTTTTTTTTCTCTGTGTGTGCGCTGCTCTGGGAGCTGTATAGCGGGGAGTGGTGGGCAGCGATAACACAGCCTTGTGGCTGGAAGTGCCGAGCGGAGACTCTGCTGCTGTGGCATGTTCCACCTCAGGGAGGAAAAGAGAGGGAGACGAGGGCCCGACCGTCCTGGGCCAGCTGCTTGTTAGGTAGGAAGCGTTTGCATCCTCTTCTCTCCAGCTGTAAGGTGACTTGTGAGGAAGTGGGTGTGGTCTGTATAAATAACATAGCGGCCACGCTCCTTCCTACTGCTAGTCAGGATTGACTTGCTCCACTCAAACAGTCTGTGCTATAATCGCTCACTAGACGCCAGATTACATCTTTAACAGCCTCCATCTGATATCAGGACCGGTTTGCGTTGCCCTGTTGAACTGCTGACATGCTGAGACACTAAAAATGTTGCGAACGCACAAACACAAACGAACCAGCCGTGGAGAGGCATGTGGTTTGGTGTGCAGCGCCGCCACTCCTCTGACTTCTTACAGCGGACAGCTCACGCAGATTCTGCAGGTTAATGACACAGGATGAACCCCCGACAATCGTGGAATATTCTGCTGCGGATATTTGTCTAGCTGGAGGAGATTAGGCGTGTTTGTTTGGGCTTTCAAAGGAGAACAGGGTGGGTAACTTTGAGCCTGGACCAAAAAGCAGAAGGAGGTAGAAGTCGGCACACCGCGGGCGCCGGCGGTCCGAGGTGGGTTGAAGTTCAGGAGAGCATAAACAGGAAAGCTGAACACTCGTAGGTAAAGGGATTACAGACAGGTATGACCCACAATCTCAACAGATTTAGGGTCTGCAACCTGCGAGTTCTTACTGGCTCTTAACAACTTTGACAAAAAATGATAAAGAACAGACTCGTGTTTTTAAATATAGATATAATAACGAACGCTGTTTTAGCTGTTTGCAATGGATTTCCACAAGAAGGTACTAAAAGTACCAGCAATATTTTTTAAAAGCTATCTTTCTTGCCATTAAGTTGGAAACTACAGTACTGTGCGATTTATGTTACATCATTTTTCACAAATAACAAAATCCCTCATCAGGAAATATATCTTTCTTTTTAAAATCTAAAAATAGAAACAAAATTGTGTTTCCTAAAGTAGATATTTTTTCAAAATTCTAAGTTGTCTTTCTTCAAAAGGTCGGGTAGCATTCAGGCCAGAGTCGTAGTCTGAATCTGACAGAGAATCTGTGAAGGGAGCTAAACATCAGGATGATGGTAAACATGCCATTTCAGGAAATCTGAAATAAAAAATGAACATTTCCAAAAGGAGTTGCTGTTTTACATGGTTTAATGTCCTTTAGAGAGACGCTTGTGTCATTTCCCATTAGAAACAAACTTTGTGGTAAAAGAAAACCATATCAAACCTGAATCTGTCAGGGGTGTGAATAATTTTGGGTTTTATCTGCATCAATAGAGATGCAGAAAAAGATCAGAATCTGACAACTTGCCCTCAACTGGTGGATCAGTAAACACGTTGAATTCAAATATCTGGTTTAAATTTACTTATTCAAATAAACAAAACCAAATAAACACAATTGGTGGATAAATTATTCAAAATCATTGACTGAAAGACTAAAAAGGCAACAAAACCAAATATATGATTATTTTAACATAAGGTTAAATTAGAAATAACTCCTCCTTATCACCGCACCTCAGCTAGAAGCCAAACAGAAAAGATTAATGTTAAGTTTCCTTTTAAATACATCAATTGTCTCTCCTGTCCTCAGGTCTTCAGTGAGGCTTTTCCAGCCTAAAGTGACGTCTCGAGGCGTGAGTTATTGTTCTTACTTTGCATATCATCACAACACCTTCTTCAGTAGAGGAAGCTGGAGGCCTGCTTTGATGAAACTAAACTGAAGCGCTTGGTCATAATGGAAAAGCAGATCTGATAAAAATGGAAGAGGAATACCATTTATGATTGGTGCGTGAAAACAGCTACCACCTGCGTCAAACAATATAGCCCCCCCCCCCCCCCCCCCACACACACACACACACACACACACTCACAATTACTGAAAATCGCCACTGGGAGGTCAGACCTTAAAGAAAAAAGAGTATTGGCCAGAAAAAGCCTAATTGCTGCATCTCTGGTCATTAATTATATAACAACATTGTTAACAGCATCAAATTCTTAAATTTGATGCTTTTGGATACTTTGTTTTTATTTTTTCAACTAGTGCCTTTTATTTGACGGTTGCCAGACAGGAATTGGATGAAGTGAGAAGCACCATCCCGTTCGCCACCCCCACGCCCCCGATTTTGGCCACTCAGTCCTCTCCTCTTGTCACTTATTCATGAATACAATGATTATCACAGTGGAAATGTTGCTGTTTATGCTTTATGACAGCAAACTCAAGCACAGCCTCCAAATTTTGGTAACAAAAGTACGTACGCTGTGCATCTGTGCAAGAAGCTCCAGAATCTCCTCTTTTTGAACTGCAGAGGCATCACAATCTCGGCAAAAGAACGATCCCCCTGCCAGCCCCTCTATTTTCAGAGTCACAAACAAGCCTGGTTCTTTCAGACCTTCAGCTTGGCTGCTTCCTCGGTACCAGAGAGTCTCTGTGACTTGAATTATAGTGAGGTCCCGAACCCACTCACCATCGGCAGCAAAGCCCTGTAACACCACCTTAAAGTTGCCAGGAAAAAAAGAAGGCGAGTGGGTTGTTTCACTACAAACCCAGCGTGATTTGCTTTTGTTTTATGAATACTGAATAACTGAGGATGGTAACTAAAAAAAAAAAAAAAAAAAACGATGAAAACATTAAGCATAAGATCTGTTAAAAAAAATGACGTATTGTTTATGTTGCTGTTCTCTGAGGTGTGGATGCAAATGCCACAGCTCATGGTGAAATGTATTCCTCGTGATTCCACGGGGGACCTGAAATGTTCGCCGTGGTGAGCTCATATGCTCAGGGTGCAAAGCGTTTATCAAATTTGTGTGGCCGCTGCTTTAAGAGCTGATATGGCCAGCACAAATGTAGCCCAGAAATCCTTTAAGAAAATGGCTCCCCCCCCCTCTCTGCACAACAGGGGGTCTACTACAGAGGACCGAGCACTGACTGCTCATTTACATTTCAAACACTGAATATAACTGCAAGGGATTTGATGTTTTCCCTCTCTGCTCTGCAGTCTTGTTCTGTGGTTGCTAATTCTCCGGCAGCCATACTGTCTGGCTGGATGCAGCACAGCCAGTATGGCTACCACAAAGAGACGCTTTTCTCTTTGCCTTTGACTGCTTTTACTTCCATACTGTGCCAGTACCATAAGGCTCCCAGAGTGCCTGAATATTCACCCTTAACTCAAAGGCTGTTGTGAACGTTGAGAAGCCCTTTTTGATCAGTGGGGAAACAGCCCAGTGTGGAAATGCACCGTTCACTGCACAATCATGGAAGAACGTCTGGCATTCATAGCAAGGTGCTCAGGAAAATGGAGTCATGTCTCCATGTGGTGTGAGCAAATATGCTTTGTTTGTTTCCATAATCTGCTTGTCGATCACCTGAGGCCCAGCAAGAAGCGCGGCCGGCAGCGCAAGACAGGCAGGAAGCCAGAGCCGGGGACAAAGCAGTCCACCGACCAGGAAGAGCCCGTTTCCCTCGCAGGGTCAGAATGCAGTGGAAATGAGTCGAATGATTTTCCTCACCATAAGTATTAATGGGACCCGGGCCCACAAATTACTTTTAAGAACTTCTCTGTTAGGAACGTAGGAGTAGTATATGACGAAGGTTTGTAAATCCATTAACAAAGTGACTCAGTTTTAAAATCAAGCTTGGATTATTTACTGCTTCTAGGCAAAGTTTAAAAAAATATCTAAATTGTCCCGACATGAAGAAGGCCTTAATCAGCCCCAGAACTGATTATTGCAATGTTCTTTATTTCAGATTCTCTCCGTCATCCCTAAATCGCCCTCAGCTGGTCCAAAACACAGCTTCCAGTCTTCTGACAGACCCCTAAAAACGTGATCACGTCAGCCCTGTTCCTTCCTCTTTACGTTGGCTTCCTGTGCATTTTAGAATAGATTTTAAACTGCTATTGTTTGTTTTTTAGGCACCTAAAGCCACAAGGTGATGACAATAAAGAAGATTTTTTATAACATCCAATATCTATAAGGTTGAAAGGAAGCTCATGTGCCTCCATAAGACAAAAAAAAGACAAAAAAAAAAGATCCACTAAGAATTTGGCCGGTGACCAGAATCGTCCAATACTAAGTTTGATTTGATGGTCGGAAACCTAAAAAATATCTAATATTTCTCTTCCACCTAGACGCTTTTGCAGAGTGAAAAACAAACAAATGAAGCCACTCTCGTTATCTGTGACATGTTTTTTTTTTTTTTTAAAGTCAGCTAAGCACAAAATCTCAGAAGATATTTGAAAAGAAAGTGTCTCTTCTATCGGGGAGACGTGTCAGTGAGAGAGCAAGAAGTTCAGCAGATAACAGAAAGGCTAAACAGAATACAACAAACATTTTTATGCTTTCATCCTCTATCATTAATCATGCAGGATTTGGAAATATTATCAAGTCTTTTGGAAATCTCAGAAATAAGGTGTTATGACAGCTGTTTTAGTCACATTACCCATGTGTTAGTTGATGATGAAAGATGCTAAACGTAATGATCGTTTTGTCTTAACTGTAAAACCATCTATTATAGTGACGGCTCTCTCCCCAATGGCAACATGGCCTCTGCTCCTGATACAAACAATTAATGTCTACAGCAGGAAGGCTAGAAAGTAGGACTGGGCGATATGGAAAATGTTTTTAGGCTAAATGCCGATATACAATATTTATCTCGATATGTTTTTCTTTTCATAAAATAATTAAAAGAGGCATATCTGAGTCAAAGCTTTATCCCAAATGTCTCAAAAGCACATTTTTCAACAAAAAGCTATAGATGAATATGAGAAACGACTGAAAAATAACCAACTGGAATACAGAAAAGCATAACTTAATTATAACACAGCATAGACCATCTCGATATAAAGTATATAGTCTCATCTTATTTCTCTTTTTAAAAAAAAATGCCGATATTTTTTGAATCTCGATATATTGCCCAGCCCTACTAGAAAGAAAATCTTTTAAAAGCTGTTCTTATATATTCTAGTCATTTAGTTACTAAAGAAAAATCAGAAACAACAGGTTACAAAATCTAGAGATAGGAAATCAGCCACAAAACTGATCGATGCGACTCAAAAAAAATGTATAATGTGTTGTTTGCTTATATTGTTCTCCAACAAGGTCCATTTCTTTCAAAAGAGAACTTATACACATGTTAAATGCAATTAAATGCAACTCTTTGTGTCTATTATAGGGTAATTAGGGTGTAATTAGGTTACCTAATAGCATTAAATGACAATAACCAGAAGACTGGGATGCACAAACAAAGTCCCCCTCTCTGTTTTTCTTGTAAAGAACAAACGTGTATTTGTACCATGGATTCACGGTATTTGGACAATTTCTATTCAAGCGGCTCTAATTGAGGAGCAACGGTTGGAATAATGACATTTTACATTGGTTCTTCCTATTCATTGTGTACATTAAAACCTAAGAACCCTTAACATTTTAGCCTATTAACACATTAACCAAAAGCGTGTACTTTTATACTTTTTTTTAGTTTCATAAAAATCATATTAAGGTTAAATGTATACACTTTAATGAATAAAATTGAATAACCTCACAATTCCTTAATTTTCTGGTTTATTCTAAACCAGCAGGGGTTGGGAACATGTGCCTACATTTTTGCAACAGAGCTTTCGGATATTTATTACAATGCTGACAAATTTAAAGATACAATTCATCAAAGTATTTTTGCTGATAAGTCTTAAATCACAATAACTGTATTCAAACACATTTTGAAATGTAAATAAAGCAATTTCTAATAAACATTCGACCAGAAACAAATAACAATCCTAACCACAATCAAAGTTTTTTAGTGTTTGCAAAGGTCATAAAGCTTTAGCGATTAGCTTTACAGCAAGGACAATAAAACAATAACTTTCACACGTTAGCCCTGTACAGATTTGCACATCATAAAGTGTGCTGGTAATCTAGTAAAGGTGATTGGCTTAGTAAGTGGTCTGGGCCCACCTTATTCCACTCATTTGGTTTTTATGCTTATAAATCTGGCCTTACCCGGTTCAGATGATGAAGATCAGTTCACACTTTTATATCGAATATACACATACTGATTAAGGACTACGCAGTGTGACAGAGGGATTAGAAAACTCAACCAAAATCAAAATTGACAGGTCAGGGAATTGACAGGTTTAAAGAAAATGCTTCTGCAGGGCACTGCTCATTTATAATCTGTTGTTGCAATAACCCACGATTTTATTTAATAGAAGCCCTCAAGAATTAAAATAGGAGGCCAACATGGTGATGCATGATTATTATTATTCACATATAATTCCTTAATTCTCTCCAGGACACATTCATTCCTATATTAGTAATGGGTTAAACAGTTTCCTTTGTGACTACTGGAGAAGGGGGGGACAAATCACATGCTGTGTCAAAAACCGCGCAGGGAAAGTGAAAGAAAGGCCAAATATTTTGAAACCTGAGAACTTGGGCATGAACCTTTTGTCAGACTCTCACGCTGCTGTCGCAGCTGGCTGCAATATCGTGGCTAATGTGAGGAGCAGGGGGGGTCTGGTCTGAGTGTGTAATGCGCGCAGAGCTGCGTCATTAGGGCTCCGGACGGATCTGGTCTCACTTCAAACGACCCGTGTGCCTCCTCCGCTGCGCGCAGGGCAGCCTGGAATAATGAGCAGGTGCCAGGAGCGTCGGAGACAGACATGCAACTACAGTTTACGCGCAGGTAACGCGGCTGCAGCTCCAATCGGTTCGTGTTACATACGATGTCTCTGGGCGCAGCAAATGCGCAAGCCGGGCTGGCTAATAATAATCATCACCACCGTAATTACAGAATAGCAAAGATCGCCGACGACGGCCACTTACCCAAAATCCTGGTCCATGGATTTGAAGAAGAATTTGTAGCTATTGACGGGTCGGTTGTTGAGGACATTTTTAAAATCCGCCAAAGTGACTTTCTCCGGAGGAACGGACAGCTTGACCAGATAAGGAGTCTCCTCCTCGTCTATGTGATATATTATTTTAGTCTCCGCCATGAGAGACTGAGAGGAGGACAATCATTGACACAGGAAAGGAACAAGGGTTGGCAGCGCAATTAACAGGCCTGCTACGTTACCAGCTACCCGGAGAACAGCATAGCAGTGTTCCCTAACAGCGAAAGCCGTGCAGCCCGCGGCGCGCACTGCCGCTCCGTTCGTCCGACGAACGCGGCGAAAATCCGGACATAATCGCGTTCGGGGTGCCCGTAATCCTGCTACTGTCTGAGGCGCTACGGTGGCTCTCTCGGCACTAGAACAGGAAGGGACAGTCCACATCCTTGCGATATGGGAGTTGGGAATATTGCTATTTGTCTAATTGGTTGGACCGTGCTGCCATCTAGTGGTGCGTTGGAGCCGTGCGTCTTTGGCCGCCTTACACAATTCCTCACCCCACCGCACAACACAGACAGGGAACAAAGGGAGGGTGGTTGAGCCTAATGAAGCGCGCATATAGAGTCGTTTTGCTTTTAAATCAAAGATGCACGAATGCGTCACAATAAATTGCAGTACGTGCTTAAAAGGAGATTGTTTCCGGAACAGTATTCAGACTGTGAAACTCGTAGATTTATTGCACAGATCGTGGTAAAATAATTTTTAATGATCTTGACTCACAGATGACAAAACCAAGATTCGGTTTCTCAGAAAAAAATTAAAGTTAAATATGATCAACGAGAAGTATTTTAATACAGAAATGTCAGCCTACCGAAAAGTATATACTGTGCAGTATCTGCATTAAGTACATGAATATTGCTCCTTGTGCATGAATTACTGAATCGATGCAGCATTGAGGTGATCAGCCTGTGGCTCTGCTAAGGTGTTTATTAAGCCCAGGTCTTTTTCATGGGGAGTTCGTCTGGATTGTTGGATCTGGTGTCTCTCCACTTCCTCCCCGTATATATCCTCTTTGGGGCTCAGGTCAGGCCAGTTCACTGGGCAAACAAGCTCACTAATACCATTAAACCAAGTTTCGGTAGTTTTGGCAGCATCAACTGGAAAATGAAATTAGCTTATCCATAAGGCTTACCAGTTTAAATTGCTCTACTGTGTTGTCTGGACTTTATGAAACACAGTGGGCTGACACCAGGCAGTGAAATCTGAAAGGCACAAATGTGCCTTTCCAAGCCTCTTCCAGACTTTGGGATCTTATATTCTAAATCATATGCTAAATTTAATCACTGTATAAATATTACTTTGGACTACTGAGCAATATTCCCCTCCTTTTTTCTACTGAGCCCAGGTAAGGACAGGTCTGACTGTTTTTTTTTTCCTTTTTCTACCCCACTTTTTCCTTCCTCTCGATTTTCAATTTTTGTGCTTTGCCTCCTTGTGGAAGGTGTCAGTGACTACTAGAATATGTCCAAGTCATTCCCATGATTGTGCAGTCTGTAATATCCATTCATCTTTCCATCATCAATACTCACTTATCCATGCAGTATCGCAAGGGAGCTGGTGCATATATGCAGCGATCATTGGGTGAGAGGTGGAGTTCACCCTGGACAAGATAGTCCATAATATGACATTTTCATATTAAAAAATAATTATGTTTTGCTCAGTTTTATGAAAATTTCTGATTTCCTGAAAAATAAAAAAAATGAATTTTGTTAGATGTAGGCCATAATTAAAATAAATAAGCATGGGAAAACTATCACTGCATGTAATGAAACAAAGTAATACATGAGAAGAATCAGAGTTTTTAAATTACTGAAATGAATTAACTTTTTTCATATTGTAATTTTTTAATACACCTCAATACATTTCATTGACCAAAGAGCTTGATTTTATTATTAGAAAACAGAAACATCTTTTTTCACGCACAATTTATTAATGCAGCCACAAATATGTTTGTAACAAGATTAAATCTTTATTTAAGAGAAACAGACACCGAAGAGTGCAAATATGTGGAAGATTGGGCTATTGTTTGGGATTAACAATAACCAGCACTACCAATACCTGACAGAAGCCACACAGTAGATAACATATGTATGTTTGACATGCAGGTTACCTTAACAAAATTTCAGTGATTGATTTACCAGATTATGACATAGTTTATACTTGATGTAGACAAGAACAGTTTATCTGTTAATCGAATATCCATTTATTTCCTGAGTTTCCATTGACAGAGCCCTTAGTTCACCTTCATGTTATTAAAATATTCTTTTACCTGATAAAATGACAATGTCCACCTAAAGCAAAATATGATTTGGGGAGTTATTTGTTAACCTAAAGTTAGAAATAATTCCTTTTCAGGAAAACCTTTTGTTGGAATGCCACATTTGAGAAAGAAAATAAGTTGTTTTTTATTATTATTATTTGTCCATTAAAAGGAATGCAGTTTAGGAAGCAGTAGCAGTTCTAACATGAAGGGTTTCCGGGGTTAGTTTCTCCATGTGAAGCACTACACTATAACCCACCTAGAAAATCCCCCCAATTGTAATGGATAATGTTTATTATCCTCCAAACCTTTTATACTAGCCATGCCTTGAATCTCTATAACAAAACACAGTCAAGACTAAATTCATTCACCCTGGAGGTGAAAAGATTTGTTTATTGTAATTTTTTAGCTATTTAACAACCCAAAAAAATGCATATGTGAAACTATATGAGCCAATTTAAGGAAAATGATGAAAGCTGTGTTTGGATGATATCAGAGTTCAGAATCAGAATCAGAAATACTTTAATAATCCCAGAGGGAAATTACAGTTGTGGAAAATTACAACAAAAGTTATGGAAATTAGAGTTGTGGTTGACTTAGGCCTCCATAGGTGGACATAAGGGGGCAGGTGTACCTTCACTATACAGGGGAGCTCCTATCCCTATATTCTGGACAAACAAATAAGCAATAGAAAACACATTCAGTTGGAATTGACAGACCCTCCACCAAGTTCTCAGATCCAGTGGCGGCTGGTGGGAAAATTGTTTGGGGGTTGCACTTGGGGGTTGAACATAAAGCCTTGCACAATCACCTGCCTGCTGCTGGATTTTTAACTGTGGTGATAAAGTTCCTTTATAAGCTTTTTTCCTCCAGTAAAAGCCTTGTGAAATGATCATTTTGTAAATAAATGACCACATTTTCTTTTGCTGCCACTGTTCTCTCCTGTCTTTTTGTTGTCGTAGTCCAACTCTTCTATTTGCTTTGGTGTGTTCGAAAGACATCCGCACCTGCTCATCTAAGCTGCCAAGGGTGTGACTTTGATTGACAGGTTTGATTAATTCCTCTAATTGGATGAGGAATGACACAAAAAGCACCGATTGACCACAGGCACAGCGAAAATCTTTAAGTAACAAATTAGAGACAAGCATGAGGTCACATGGAAGCCACAAGTTTTAAAAGGTACACTTATTTATCCAGCTCCCCGTGGTTTGAAACATTAAAATGGCATACATTAAAAAAAATACCCTCAAATAAATCCAAAATGGAATGGGAATGCTGAAAAGTCAGACACATTTTGTGAGAGAGCAGATTTAATAGTTACATTTTATTTTGTAATTTATGTTTACTGTGGCTACACCCTTTTACTGCAATTCTGATGGGGGTGGCACCCTAGTGCCCCTATTGACATAATATCTTGAATTATATTTTACCGACTACAGTAAAACTGACTTTTTGCAAACACGTGAACATTAGGAACACATGTCAATAAACTGAACGCTGTGAATCAACACATGAAAGAAAATATATTGAAAAGATCCATCTAAACACATACTTTTGCTGAGGAAAATGCAAGCTATACATATATAAGAAAAGAACGGGAAAAAAAGTGAAGCCTTTAAGTGAAAAAGCCTTGTTTGCTCATGTTACAGCAGAGGGAGTAATCCTCCTGTGTTTTCTCCTGGATTTCCTGTGTTATTTTCTTCCCCCTTCTTCTCATTCCAACATCCTTTACGCCTCAGGTGTTTGCCCTGGACCTGCCAGCAGCATCTTGGAAATATCGCACTCACTTCACATCCTCCCATCGAACTCTGCAAGAGAAACAGTTGGAAGACAGCCTTCATAACATAACATGTCAGGTTGTTTATTAATTGAATGGCGCTGAATTATGTCTCACCCTTATTGCACTCTTTAACCATTTCTCTTTCTTTGAGTAGGTTGTTTTTGTATTCTGTGGAGTCAGGAAAAAACACATGGGCAATCAGGGGGAAAAAAGCCCATTTACTAGCAGAAAAGGCCACATGTGTGTTTACGGCATGAATATGATAGTTGGGTGTACCTGAATTCAAAGGGTCTTGATTCAAAGTCCTCAGCTCTGTGCAATCTAATGCCATTTCATCTCCACTGATCACACTGCGTCTGCACACGAATAAGCACTCTTATAAGTATAACATTAAATGGAAAATATAATAATAAATAGCAAAGAATAAAGTCTTACCTAACAGATCTACCCATTTCATACTCCAACCCTGAAACAGACGACCAGTAATCACAGTGAAAACACATTTCATGGTACTGAAAAAGAGCCTGAAATGGTCAGATAAAATTACCAAGACGGCAGCTAAAGAAACACGTTACCTCTCTTTTTCCGTCGCCTAGTCAACACGATGACAGCGAAGACAATGAATGCCAGTAGCAGGAAGGTTGCCAGGAAGTAGCCCAGGTGCTGCACGAAATACCCTCGTTGCTCAGGGAGGAAGACGTTTACCACGCGGGGACTACCGTCATCTGCTGAGACCTCCTCCGTCTCTGGAGGCAGAGAAGCGACAAAATCAAATAATTAGTAAAAATTGATGTGAGCATAAGTAAAAAGTTCAATTCAATTTTATTTATATAGCGCCAAATCATGAAACATGTCATTTCAAGGCACTTTCCAAAGTCAAATTCAATCAGATTATACAGATTGGGTTAGATTATACAGATTGGTCAAAAGAAATTCCTATCTAAGGAAACCCAGCAGATTGCATCAAGTCTCGACAAGCAGCATTCACTTCTCCTGAAAGAGCGTAGAGCCACAGTGGACAGTCGTCTGCATTGTCCATGTGCAGCAATCCCTCATACTGAGCATGCATTTGTCACAATGTAAAATGAACTCAAATAACCCTCAATACAGTGACTATAATAACGTTAATGTGAACATAGTTGAGCTTTTCACATTTTGTCAACATTACAATTTCAAACAGGAAGGCATTTTATTGGGATTTTATTTAATACATCCCCCCCAAAAAAACACTTGTGCATAGTTGTAAAATGGAAGAAGAAAAAAAGTGCATGGTTTAAAAGAAATGTTACGCAACAAAACTCTGAAATGTGTGGGATGTATTTGTTTTCTGATACCCTTAAAATCCAGTGCAACTAACATTCTTCAAATGTCACCTGATTAATGCATAGATTCACCCTGTGTCTATAGGAAGCCATAAAAGGTTTCAGTTAAAGTTTGCAGCAAAACATGTGGTCATATGGGGATGCTTTTTTTTTTCAAACAGGGGCAGGGAAGGTGTTGAGAGCTGATGGGAAGATGGATGAAGCTAAATAGAGAAGAATTATGGAAGAAAAGCTGTTAGAGACTGAAAAAAATAACAACAACATGAGACTGGGACAGAGACTATGGCTTTTAACACAGCCATAGCTGCACTGAAATGGGGTTCAGGTCAAAGCATATTCATGTGTTAAACTCAGTTAAATCCAGACATAAATCCAAGTAAGAATATGTGGCAGGAATTTAAAATTGCAATCCATAGACTCGCCATCCAATAAGATGAACCTTAAACTATTTTGCAGAGATATATGAGCAAATATTCTAGTGTGCAGATCATACACAAAAACACTTGCAGCTGTAATAACCCCTCCTGTAAAAATAGTTCTGCAAGTGTTAATTCAGAAGGACTAAATACAAATGCATTACATGCCTCATATCTTCAAAATCTACAAAATCATCTACCGTTCTCCTTCTAATTTACAATTGTCCACTACGTTGTATTGAATCCTATAAAAAATACACAACTAGTTTTTAGTTGTAAGGCGACAAAGTGAACGTTTAAAGGTTATAAAATACATTTGGAAGGTAAACGGATTGGCTAACTCTGGTTCCTTTAAGAGAAAAAAAACCATCAGCAAAAGCAGGGAGTTAAATGTCAGAAAGCTGCTCGGCTGTAATGACTTCCAGACCTGATGTCATGCAGCTGTTATTTTTTTCTTCTCCTCGGTAAAAACACACACTGACCAGAAAAGAGCAGAAGTGTGAGGAAGCCGAGGCAATTTCAGTAATGTGGTCTGTCTGCATGTCTGCATTAGTTTTCCATTCGGAGCGCTTTTAAGTCTTCTTGCAAACACAGAAATCCAGTTGCTGCGTGCTTGGAAAATCCATCATTTAGCTCATTGCTGAGCAGCACTAAACAGGCGGGACTACTGGATGAAGAAAACTTTGGCTTTTTTTTTGTGATGTGAACTAATTGTACAGGTAGAACAAATATTTTTTTTTTTTGTCCTTGATATACAGGGAGAGTTTAAACAGACTAGAAACAAATACGCTGACATAGCTAATTTCCTGTCGAGGAAAGCTCTGGCCATGCTTACAAAACCAGCCAATCGCGAAGAAAAAATGAAAAAACAACAACAAAAAACTAGCCCCCTCCTCTGGTGGAGCTAATTATCAGCTGTCATTGTATAATGTAGCTAATATGCATGCAAATTGAGACATGTCTGAGGCCATTGTCTCTCAGGAGTACAACTGACCTGCAGAGAGCCGGAGCCACGTTACCGCAGCGGCCCATTAACATCATCCTGACAGATCAGACGAGCTTGTTCGTGTCAATAGCTATTTCCCATATGCTGCTCACAGAATTCCCCTTTCCGTATTATGCTGTTTTCTTTTGCCCAGTGGGCCGCGGATCATTTGCAAGTCGATGAAGCGAAGAAAAGCGTCTTAATTTTCAAAGGGTGAGATTTCATCTGAATTGTTGACAGCTCACAAAATGTTTTCTTTGTGATAAAGGGGATGCGAACTGTTTGTACTTGACACGGGCAACCGCAGCATGAAAAGGAAAAGCTCTCATGATTTGTTGCTGTTGCTCATTTAAAGAAAAGAAATAAAATAAAAAAAAGCATTCGGCTTCAGTTCAAGATGAGATCGACAACGTGGGAAGAGAAGCTAAATACCTTGTTGAAATGTATTCAAAAGAGCTGCATCCCACTGCTTAACGTGTGCATAATTTACTGTGTTATTAAATGGGCTGGCAGCTCTTGAAGAGGGGAGGAGGATGTATAAGCTGACATACATTTGCCCCCCCCCCCTTCCTAACTTTGTTCTTTTATGTAACAGCTGGCCCAGATGTTGAACAGATGTAGGAGGACTTCCTTTGACTGCTAGTAAACATGGCGCGGCCAGAGGCTGATACACATCAGCAGAGAAGCAGAGCAGAGGCTGACTGAGGAAGAATAAACAGCAGTGCAGATACCACGCCAGTCTAGACAGAGGGCAGGGAGTTTTTGGAAAATTACGTTTAAAAAAAAAGGAACAAAAGAGCAAGATATACCCACCGTCTTTCCAAAATTACTGCATTTTTTGGTCTACTCCTTAAAATGTGTGCAACTACACAAAGAGCCGTAAACTATAAAACAGTCAGTGGGGAAAACTACACGACTTCCGCTGCAGGCAATTTAAAGCTTCTGAAGAAAAAAAACATGATAGACAGGGGGAAAAAAGAAAAGGACCCAAAAAAAAAAAATGCCAAGTGGCCATCACGCTTCAGAATGGTCTGTCTCCTTTTTCTTTCTCCTCTTTCCTTCTTTCTCAGTCTGCTGGCCTCTACATTCCTTCTGCAGTACCTCCTCCCTCTTTAACTCAAACACAAAAACAGAGATGACTGAGGAGAAAATTGGGTGGAGCGGGGTCTGAGTTTACTGAGCAAGCATGCCTATAAAAATTTAAAAAAATAAAAATAAACACTGCAATCGACTCCATCTCTCCACAGTTTTCCCAGGAATCTGTACGACAAGCACCTCCCAGAAAAACAAAGTTCTGGTGAAACTGGTGTTTCTCTTAAGCCTGACCCACTTACTTGGTTCTAGCTCATCATTAAAGACGATTCTGGGAGGCGTCGTGGGTTCCTGGAGAAGTGGAGGTGCCACGGTGAGCCTGAAGATGCGCCTCTCGTACAGCCCACAGTAGTGATGGTGCAAGTGGCAGGAGTACAGGCCTTTATCCTCGGGCTTCAGGTCGGGGATTGAAAGTGAGAAGTCCCCGAACGTGAAAGCGTCCTCCGCCACGCTCATCTTTCTCTGGGCAAACATCGGGCCGTAATCCCTTCGCTCTCCAGAGGCGTAGAGGTCTACCAGTCGGTCAGCCTTGTTGGGACGTACCCCAGGCGGCTGGAAGTCCCAGTGGGCCACCTGCTGCAGGTCTTCCTGGAGGCCGTCTCTCCACAGGGCCCGCCGGTTCACACAGGGCAGGCTGACCGAGCTGCCCAACAGGACCACCAGCACGGTCTTCTCTCCGTCCCAGTAACGTTTCTCTTTCCGAGCTGGAAAAGCAGACATTGTTATTCAGCCGACAGGTTGAAGAATGGTGTCGTGCCGCCCGGTAGCCTCACCTGACTTGGTGACGTTGAGCTGGATCTGAATGGACTGGTGAATCTGACAATAGTGGTGATGCAAGTTACAAGTATAAACGCCCGTGTCACTAGTTACCACATCTGGAAGGAAAGACAGAAAACATCCAACAGTTAGTGTAGTAGAGGGGTTTATTCAGTCCTTTGCAACAGTGTTCATACCACGTATTACATTTATGCCATGTCACCATCAAAAGTGTTGCTATGGGACGGACCGAGACAAAGTAGCATACAAATCTGTCGGGGGAGCAAAGTAACGCAGGGTTAATCAAAAGGTTTAACAAACAAAAACAAAAGAATGGCATGCATTTGAATCCAACCCCTTTACTCTAAACTAAACTTTAGGGAACTCCTGTTATTAATTAGGTTAATGTCAGTATGCATACAACTGTTCTGCGAAGCCCTTAGTTTGTTAGAGAACGTTACTGAAGATCCGCATGCACCCTAAAGCCCAAGGAACGTACCAGACAATCTGAGAAGTAGCCAAGATACTCAAACTCTGGAGGAGCTGCACAGATCTACAGCTCAGGTGATGTTATCTTTCAACTTGACCACTATTAGTTTGAGCGTTCCGTAAATCTGGAGCCGTAAAGACTTCGGTTAATACTTTGCCTCAAGCCATGGGGAGGGCTTGCCATACATGTACAAGAGCGTGCTTCTGGTCCGCTGAGACCAGACGTGAACCTTTTTCCACGTTCAAAATGCTATGTGGCAGAAAGACTACACATCAACCAAAAAGCAGCATCGCCGATGTGAATTGTGGAAGTAGGAGCGTCCTGCTGTGGGAATGCTTTTCTTCAGCAGGGATCGGAAAGCTGGGCGGAGTTGTTGGAAGATGAATGCTGGACAATACTGGAAGAGCTGCTAGAGGCTGCAAATGACTTCAGACTGGCCCTGAGCTTCACCCTAGACATACAATAAGAGCTACAATGGAAGAGTTTGGCTCAAAACACATTTCTGTGTCATAATGACCTAGTCCAAGCGCAGATATATAGCATTAAAAGCAGGTTTCTCAAACTCCAGTCCTCTATGAGTGGCGTACTGCAACATTTTGATGAATCCTGTTCCTCAAAACCTATAAATGGAATAAAGTTTTGCCGAGAGCTGCTAAAGAGCTAATTATTAGATTTAGGTGTGTTCAGGCAGAAGCAAACCTAAAAGCTACACTCACCATGAGGACTGGAGTATAAAACCCCTGCGAATGAGACTCTGTGGCAAGATTTGAAAACCACTGCTCACAAAAGCCCTCCAGTCTTGCTGAGCTTGAACTATTTTTGCAAAGAAACATGGGAATAAAGTCCAGTCGTCTGAATTGCGGTCGGTTGAGACATACCCCAAAATAATAAAATAAAACCTATATAATTTTCCATGTCACTGTTAAACACTACTTTGTTTTGATCTATCACATACCATCACATTTTGTTTGTTTTGGTGCTATAGGAAAACAAAATAGTCTCACTGTTGATGACCAGAGAGAAATTTCCATCAGTGAAAGCGGAGTCCGGGATGGAAATGCGTCCCTTATTGAAGCCATTGTAAAGCCTCTGTCGAGCTCCAGGCGACATGTCCAAAACCCGCTCCACCGAATATTTGGGGCTGCTGTGGACAACGTCCCAGTGCACCACCCTCTGACGGTCCTTCAGCCTGTCCTGGGTCCACACCATGCGGGGGCTGTGGCAGGGCAGCTCGGCCCTAGAGCCCGCGGGGAGGGTAATGTTCTTGGCCTCCACCACCACACCACCCCCACCGCTGCTGCTTTGACCCCAAGCTGGCACAAAACATGGACACATTCACATAATGTGCACAAATACGTATATTATAAATTCATCATTTATTGAGACATTGCATAGTAATATGAGTATTTTACCTCCTGGCAGGAAGAGCACAGCAAGAACTGAAAGAGTCAGAAGACATAATGGTTAGATTTTTGATGCTTTCATTTTATTGCCTGCTGTGTTTTGAAACAAAATAAATAAAAAAAATTGCCTCCTAACAGATTTTGTTCCCCTATTTTTACATTTTTGTCACACTTAATTGCATCTAACAAATATTAATATCAGACAAAGACAACCGGTTTTAACACAAAATGCAGTTTCTCAAATAATGATTTTATTTATTAAAGGGAAACATTTTCCAAACCAACCCGAGGAAAAACTAAAGACCTGGTCCAGCTTCCCTTGGCAGCAAACACCTGGCACTAATTCTTTGCAAAAACTGGCAATTGGTCTTTTACGTCCCTGTGGAGGAATTTTACCTTTGAAACCACTTTCATCCTTAAAACTGCAGCATTGTCATAAGGCTTTGATCTGCACTGCCCAGACAGTAAAAACGTCCAGGGTTTGAGCAGATGTGGGTTCAGTTCAACGTTACAGAGGAAAGGATATAAAAGAAATACATGGTAAAAACACGAGACGCCGATGTAGAGCGATGCGGAAATAACACCCTTAAATATAGAGGTGGTTAATATTTGTTTGTGTTTTCTTCCTCTGGTGACTTTCCTACAGCACTTTTGCCATTTCTAATAATTCTTCCCACAGTGCTTTTTGGCTGTCTGTTTACTGAAAGACCAGCAGGGATGCATGCTGCCAAAGCATACAGAGCCTCTATTCATGGAGGGTTTTTGCAGGGCCGTGATCCTGGGGGGAAGAAGAAAAAGCAGTTCTCTAATTCAGCTTACTGCCTGGTCTCCAAAGTCCAGGAACCGGACCAAACACCTGTGTGTGTCTCCTCTGGACTGAGAATAAAAACACCAAGTAATAAAAGCAAGCGCTGTTACATATGTTTGTGTATTGGGTTGAATGTTCTTATTGCACATGCACTTTTAAAAAAAACTAAGCATAAAACTCCCATCAAGTCTTGTGGAATCTCTAATTGTCCAGGGCATACTTAGCAAGGGTAAATAAACTTTTAAATATTTGACTTTTGTAAACAGTTGAAGTCATCTTCATCTCAAACTGAGCTGTGTACAGATTTTATATTTAACAGCTCGAGACTGCGGCTTGTCAAAAGGCGCCTCAATGTCGTAATTAAGGTTGTTTTTTTTCTTCTCCTCAAGATCAAGCAGAGGAAAAAATATTGAATCAAGAACGATGAAAAGAATCACAATAACTTCTTTGCTCCACCATCTGTGGCGTTTTTTCAGAGGTGTCAAAAGTATTCGCATCATCAGTATTACTCAAGTAGAAGTATAAACATTAGGGTTTTAAATATACTTCAGAAGTAGAAGTATCAACTCAAACCTTTTGCTTAAGTAAAAGTATAAAAGTACCAGATATAAAGCTACTTGATATACTGAAGTAGAAGTAACCCACCTCCCCCAATACTATAATTGTGTAGTATGATGTTGATATTAAAAAAATATATAATTGGCTTTTTGTTTGAAAACAAACCCTTAAATGCAAAGCAAATATATTAAAGGTCCATATGGGTGCAACACTGATTTGATGTCTGGTTGTCTAAACTTTGGTGCAAAAAGTCAAACTTCAGAGACATATTATCAATAACCTTTTACTTGTTATTATTGGAAAGTAAATGAACATGGAAGCGTAGCTAGCTACAGCAATTGATGAGGGCAACAGATGTAAGATAACAACACTGAACATGACCATGAGTGCATTAACCTCTTATAACAATTACCCTTGTATGGTTGTGTGTATACAGCAGACAGTGTTGTCAAAATGAATGATTAATCCTAGCAGTTAATCAAAAAAGGAAGAAAAAAATTAAAATAACAAATAATCCTAAAAATGCAATGTTCTTCTTCTATGGTTGCTCTTCTTAAGATTTTGTTGGGGCGTTTGGCAAACAACTCCAACCCCAATCAAAATCACTCTGTTTGGGTAGCGCTATTTATTTTAATTTTTTTGTTTTGTTTTGTGTTTATTTTTGTTTTTTTATTGACAAACCAAAACTAAAAACAAGCTGAAATAAAATAGACTATTTTCAAAATGTAAAGAGTAGAAAGTACAGATAATTATATGAAAATGTAAGGAGCAGAAGTAAAATTAGGTTAAAAAATAATTACTCCACCAAAGCATAAATAACCAAAATTTAGGTATTTATTTGTAAGGTAACAAAGTATTTTTACTTAGTTACTTGACACCTCTTTTTTTTACCACATTTATTCTAACCAGTATTCGAGGTTTAAAGTCTTGCACCCACGTGAAATATTTTATTTTGTTCTACAATATTGACAATATAAGCTCTTTTGATAATGCTCAAAAGTGGGCCACCAAACTTGATAAAGGAAAATCAGGAAATCTCCTCCGATTTAAGCCTGTTTGCTATTGCGATGACCCAGATAACTGAGAATTTGCACAGGCATAGTCTCTTAATGAGTTGCCAGAAAAAAAAGCCAGAGTGACTGGAGTTTTAGCTGCCGCTGTGATACATAGAGTGACACCCGCCTGTCGCTGTGCACTTCCAGTCAGCTGGCTGAAAGCAAACTGCTGCTCTTTTTCATTCGTTTGTCCAAGAAAGACTAAAGTTACCTTTTGGAAAGCAACATTTCTGGTCGCTAAATACAAGACCAATCACGCCGGCCTTATCATTTTTTTCTGCATTTATTACAGGCCAGCATAGTTGTATAAAGTTTCTGCAATAAGCGCTACTGAACTTGGTGGGAAAGTCAAATAAGGAAATACTTAGCATAGATAGCATAACTACCTGTAATAATAAATATGTTGTAGTATTTTTGCAGTCAGAGGAATAACTGTCACTTTTTCTTTTAGAAAAGAAAATCTGTTAAATCTTGCTTTACATTTGAAAATAATTAAAAATTTGCTTAAATGTTTTCCTTTTTTTTAAACGTAACTTTATTTAAATTTTTGTATGTTTATACAGAATGATTTTAATTTATTTTCATGTAGCAGGTGTATCCAGGCTATAAGTTTATCATGTTGTCACATATTTTAAAACAACTTTTATTTTGTGTATTTAACAACTTTCTTCGTTAGATAATTAAATACAATTTTAAATGTGCAAGTTGCAGCAAAGGTAGAGCTGATGAAACAGTTGTTTTTTCTTTCCATCATGGCGCTTCTTCTATTGTGACATTTCTTTAAGCTTAGGAAACTGTTTGGGAAGCCACACCGATCCCACAGAGGACACCGCACTCTGGAAAACTTTAGTGACTTATTTTGTTTGAAGGGTACTTTCCTGAAAAATTTAAAACAACGTGTCTCAGCTCCTGTAATTGTGTCTTATAAAATGAGCGCAAGCCATTGACTCACCAGCCTGTTTTAGGACTTAACTACATGCTACTGAATTACCCAGTGATAATAACATATATTTAGCAAATGACTTAAGTCATTTGAACCCTATGAATCACAAGAAGAATCATATCAGGTAAATAAAAGTCAGGGCATACGTGGGAGTAGAAAGCAAAAATTTGATCAGTAAACAGAAAATTGTTATCCATGACTGCTGTGAGTTACTCATGGTGCAGTCACAAGTTCAAGCATGTCAAACGTTTCTATCTGCACTGTCAGCGGAACATTCAAAGTTGAACCGAGACACCTGGTGTGAGTACTGAGGACACTCTCGGGTGAGTAACAGAAATGGCAATGAGGATTAGTTCTGGATGAGAATGAGTTCATGTGTTGGTCAAAATGTTTGTACCATTAGGCCTACGAAACTGTTGATCTGAATATAATCAAAAAGCTCATTTGTTTCTGTAATTCTATTCAAAAAGTAAAACTCATCACGGATTGTTTGCACAGAGTGATATCTTTCAAGTGTTTGTTTCTCTTAACTTAGTTGATTATGGCTCATAAGTAATCTGTTTGTTTCCTTCAAATTAGAGTAGTCCATTAAAGAAATAAAAAGTATTATGATACAAAAATGTCAGCGTGTTGAAAAAAAGCCCTGTGTACAGAAGATGCACTCAGTACTTGGTTGGGCTTCCTTCTGCATGAATTACTGCAGGTGGTCTGTCGTGGTGGAGGCAACCTGTGGCTCTGCTGCGGTGCTAAAGACGCCTGGGCTGCTCCAGCTCATCTGCACTGTTAGATCTGGTGTTTCATCTTCCTCCTCACAGTACCCCACAAGTCCTCTGGTAGGGTTCATGTCCGCCCAGTTTTCTAACCAATCACCTACAGCGATAACACGGTCATTAAACATGTGCTGGTGTTTCTGGGAGTGTGGGCCGGTGCCAAGTCCTGCTGGAAAATGAGATCAGCCTCTCCCCAAGGCTCGACAACAGAGAGAGAAACATTAAGTGCTGTAAAATTCCTCAGCAGACAGCTGCGCTGACTTTGGACATGTTAAAACACAGTGGACCAACACCAGCAGATAACACGTCTGTCCACCCATTCCATCACAGAGGGTGGAAACTTCCAGGACCTTGGCTCCTGCTCTTCGCTACTCTTCCTCAAGACTCACATTAAATGCAAATTATTTCACCTGAAAACTTCATCTGACTCTGTACCTTTAAGAAAAAGTTGCGTCCTTTTACTCTGTACCCCAAGGAAGTCATCTCTGACGGCGACTCTGGTTTAAGTTTGATCTGACACAATGTGTCTGTCTGTGGAGGCTCAGAGGCACTGAATCCAGCCATAGCTTGAGCTTTGTGACTTTCCCTGTAACTCGAGAAATATCTTTGCTTCACAATTCTCTTAAGGCTGTAGTCATCCTTGTTGCTTGTGCACTTTTTTCTTCCGCTCAACTTTCTATTAATATGGCAGCTTCTTTGGCTATCTTACCCTGCTATTGGAGGGCCAATGTCTGTCTGTCTACTGGATAACTGTCGAGTGACGAGTGAAGATGTTTTTATCTTATATTCCAAATTTAAGCTATAATCTCCATCATTAACCAAAATAAACACATCATTCTTTGTTTAATGAATCTATGTAGTAAATGAGCTTCACTTTTTGTAATACTGAAATACATGAGCTGTTTTTTTAGATTCTTTTTCTGGGTTTTTGTGGCACTAGTGGCTCATTTCTTCAAAGTAGGCTGACAGGAAAGGGGGGAAGGCATGCGGCAAAAGTCCCGAGGCCGGAATTGAACCTGGGTCAGCCACGTCGACGACTAAGGCCTCCGTACGTGGGTTGTGCTTACCAGAGGTGGCACTAAGTCACTGTTTTGCAAGTCCCAAGTAAGTCTCAAGTCTTTATCCTCAAGTCCCGAGTCAAGTCTCAGGTACGGACAGCCAAGTCCGAGTCAGGTCTCAAGTCCCAAGTCACAAACTTCTGATTTCAAGTTGTTTTGAGTCTTTAACAATTTTGAAATGCATGTTAAATGTAAATAATAGAGCATGTGTTCTTTTTAATTCAGTATTTATCTCCAAACGTGATGAAACCAGTGCAACTGACCTTACACAACAGTAAAATTAAACTTAGCTTCAAGAACAGTCTTCTTTTCCAGAATATTCAGTGAAAGATTCAACAGTAGAACTTCATATATAGACCCAAACGAAATTACTCTTGGGAGCATTTGTGTCATTATCTTTCTTTCTTTGCCTTTTTTTTTTTAAATCTGGGTAATCTGATTGGCTGTGCTGCAGCTCAGGCACACATACGTAAAGAGTGGGGAAAGAGAGAGACGGTCTGCGTTTGTAGATACTGATTGAGTGAAATGAATTAATGGTGCGCACTTTTTAAATCATAGATGTCTTAAGCTTTAGATTTTGGGTAAAATATCAATCTTTTCAAGCAAACAGGTTCAAGTCCAATTCAAGTCTTGAGTCATTGCTGTTAAAGTCAAATTACAAGTCTCTGAACACTTTTTCAAGTCGAGTCTAAAGTCATAAAATCAATGACTTGAGTGAAAGTCACGTGACTCGAGTCCCCACCTCTGGTGCTCACTACCCCTCCGCCATCAGAGCACGCCCCATATACAAACTATTTGACGATGTTCTAATTTACTGTGATGCAGTTGAACCACTTCCAAGCTGTGATAGGTGGCCCACTTTCAGCAGGACCAAAGTGACTGATCTCTTCCGAGTCCAAACAGACTTATTCTTCTTTCTATGAGCCCCTGTCATTTTCTGCCTCCAACGACTAGCTGCATGCAGCCGTGGTTGTTCTAATCAAAACAGCGGTTCTCATCTTTTCCATACCCCACTGCTGTTTGTGGCTGATCATTAAAACAGACCTAACCATCATAAACATGCTTGGGATGGATCCCCCTCCCGCTCCACGCCGCCCCAGACCCAAAACAACCCACTCGTGGTAAAACACTCATTACTGACACGTATAATGACCGGCTGCTGGATTGTGCTGACTCCAGCTCTCAGACCGCAGTTAACTGGAAACACATTGGGCTGAAGCCATTAAAAAAATCCCACATTCAGATCACAGTAAACTGCCTGAACAGGACGGAGACAGTCGCAGCCGTACCGCCATGCTGTAAGCTGAAATTCCCTTTTTTCAGAGAACAGAATCCATCTTCTGTTCAAACCAGAAAATCAGAAGAATCAGTTTGTGTCCTGAGAAATAAAGATATACTTCAAGGTTTCAGAAAGTTAGACTTAAGACTGTAAGATCCATGAATTCTGTATTAAAACAAGAAAGTTCACCACATAATTTAGTCACTATATTCTATTAAACTATTGTAATAACTTAGGGAAATTTTATTATAGCTTTGTCAATTAACTTTGCTTTTTTCAGCTCAGGTAGGAAATAATGTTGCTATTACACCTTGGTTGCAAAACTTTAACATCTTTTAAACACAATATATTGTAAGTTCCATTATGCATATTGAGAATAAGTGATAGTTGCTGTTGAAATCCCTTTATTTCCAGCCAAACCTTGTTAGATAAACATGCCAAACTAGTTTATAATGGATCACGCAGATTCATAGGACCTTTAATTCCTCAGTAAATTAAACGAATAAATGCAACCGGAACATTTGTCAAAAAAAGAAGGAAAAAAAGCAATTAAAAATCAAATGTAAAAAAAATAAAATAAGAGTTTGCATAAAGACTGAATGTATAGAAAATATATTAAAGTTGACAACTTAAATAAATATAAGACTTTGAAGCATATAACTCCCTGATAGATGAGAAAGAGAGAGAGAGAGAAAAAAATGTAATGTTTTGGGGGATTTCTCAATATCTAATCGTTGGATTTTGATGCAAAGCAGCATAAAACAAGACATGTTTTTGGATGAACACTGGAAAACATGTTCTTCTATGAGCAAATTCAACCTGAACATGTTGCTTTAAAACACAATTATTGGGTAATGCACCCCTCCAGGTGGAAAAAGTACCTCAATGGATCATTTTCTGCTTTCATGACCAGCATATTGTTAGCCACAAAACACAAGTTTACATGTGACCCTCTGGGTTGGGACTGACACCAGGCTTACTACCCACTTATAAATTTATATGAGTTTAAAGTCTGGTGTTTTGGAATAAGAGGCTAAAAGCCATTAATTAGATAGATAGATAGATAGATAGATAGATAGATAGATAGATAGATAGATAGATAGATAGATAGATAGATAGATAGATAGATAGATAGATAGATAGATAGATAGATAGATAGATAGATAGATAGATAGATAGATAGATAGATAGATAGATAATATTCTTTGCAATCTGGATCAAATTACGAGAGAGAAACGTTCCTTCATTACTTTCTTCACTTTCTAAGAGGATGAAAAAAAAGGATCTTACTCTGCAGGAGATTCATATCATGGAGCATCTTCTTCTCAGCGCTTGTAGCAGATTTGCGGGTCCGTCAGAGGTGATGGTGTGCACACCAGTTGCTAAAACTGCAACAAAAATTTGCGAATCTGCAGCTGAGCTCTGTGCTGTTCCTGCGAGTTGGAATCTTCACAAGCTCCACCTTCTCCAGGCCAGGAAATTCAACACCGCCACAGTTATGGGCTGCTGCGCTCCAAGCAGACCTGCACACTGGCTTTTAAAGCGTGTTGTGATGGAAACAAAGCAGTGTGCAATAATCTACACTTAATAGACACACCAAGAGCCGTGGTCTTATAACGCAACGCAATTGTTCCGTTTACACTCAGTGTGCTGCTATATATAAATATGAAGTCATTACAGGACGTTCCTCAACTTATTTTCCTTTCAAAAAAACCTGCAGCTGGATCTGCTTGGAAGCCGTTTAATCATCTGCACAGCAACTTTTACAGATAGAGGTATATTTAATGCTTTCATTTCCTGCATATTTCCATTAAACAATTTTTTTTCCATATGGAAAACAAATCCTCTAACTTTCGAGCTTTCTACTGTAAAGCAGAATTTAGGACTAATTTTTTTATATAATTAGCTAAATGCCACCACGAAAACGCATTATGTCACTTCTAAATTTGTAATAGCACAATACTGCCATCTAGTGTATACCATTGAAAAGCCATTTATAACCCTTGAACTTGACAAACTTTAACAGTTTGTGTTTTAACAGGTACACTACTACAAAGCAGCTCATAATTGCATGTAAGTGACACGCGCTTTCTGTATAAATACATTTGTATTTAGCCCCATGTATTCTAATATCCCTAAATACAGTCAATTTGTAAAATATTGGAAAAATGCAGCTGATCTGTGAAGGCCTCAGAGGTTTGCTAGAAAACTAACCTTGTGAGGACCAAGAAACACAGCTGACTGATCAGGGACAAAGTTGTGGAAGAGTTTAAAGCAGAATTAGATGATAAAACGATCAAATCTGCATCTGCAAACCTACAGCGGAGTGGACGTCTATCCAAACCGATAGGTCGAACAAGGTGAGCACTAATAAGAGCAGCCAAGATACTTGTGGTTACTCTGGAAGTTGTAGAGATCTGCAGCACAGGTGGGAGAACATGTTGATACCACAAGTATTAGTCATGCAGTCCACAAATCTGTCCTTCATGGAAAAAATTAAATTAGAAGGCTATTGTTGAAGGAAGACCGCACCATTAACCGTTTGCCACAAACCATGTAGGCACAGAGCAAACATGTGAAAGAAAGGGGCTCTGGTTGGCTGAGACCTAAATGAAACCTTCTGGCAGAAACCTAAGACTGCCCATCACCCTAAAGGCACCATCCCAACAGTGAAACATGGTAGTAGTGACAACTTCATGCTGAGGGGATGCTTTTCTTTGGCAGGGACAGAGAGGCTGTTCGGTTGATGAGAAGCTGGGTGGAGACAGATGCAGGAAAAAACTGGGAGAAAACCTGTTAAGAGGCTGCAAAAGACTTCAGGCTGGTCCAAGAGTTCATTTTCCAGCAGACGGAACCTAAACACGGAGGAGCTGCAATGAAATGGTTTGGATCAGTGTTTCTACAATCTGCTGTCCGGCATGTTTTAGGACTTTTCCTATTCCCACACAGCTTACTGGAACAGATGGGTGACAAACATCTACAACACCTGATGCCCTGCTGAGAAGGGAATGTATATTCATTTAAATCAAGTGTGCTGAAGCAGAGACACGTGGATGATATGGAGGACAGTGGGCCCTAGGACCAGCTTTAGGAATCAATGTTGGATTAAAGACAAAGTCCATATCTAAACGTAACTGAGAATCAGTTGAACTTTTAAATGATTGCTATTCATAGATGCTCTCCATCCAATCTGACTGAACTTCAGCTGTTCTAGAATTTGTAAAAGCTACAGTTGTAGATATGAAAAGCTGGTAGATACATAAAAAGCTGGTTCTACCTACTTTATAAAAAACATCCACCATTTTTTTCTTGCATGTTACAACTACACTTCTTGTGCTGCTCGGACACATGGAATACATCAAATCTGATTGTAATGTGACGAAATGTGAATAAGTTTGAGGATTGTAAATATTCAAAGCCCTGTATGTAGAGAAAGGCAGAGAAGAACATATCTATGTGTGAAGTGAGGCAGGGAGATCTTTATTCAGATGATGTGTTTGGAAAACGGAACCGTACACGAGGAATATGACCTCGTCCCTCAGGCGGGCAGAAAGCAGTGTGACCGCCTGTCAATGAAGCGCGGTGTTCAGGGTGAGCCAGAGGCAAGGACACGACACAGACAAAACCTTTGCTTTCAGTGTTTATCAGTTCCTTCTGTTTCCTTGTTGCTTAATATAGATCTTAGGCGTGGTCCATCCATCCGGAGCCTTCTTCAGTCCAGCTCGCATCCATATCCTCTCAAGTTCCTCCTCAAATTTTTTCTGCACATAATATACACATAATTAGCCATGCTTTTGACAGCAAGCATCTTAATAATAGTACACGGGAACAAAAGTGTTTAAGCAACAACAGAGTTGCATTCAACCAATTTGTCCTCACCTGCTTCTTTCTCCCCCTGCCCTCCAGCACTCTTCTCTTCAGGAACTTGGTCCGTTTTTGCAGCTTCTTGTACTTATGCCGGTTCATCTTTCGCCGTCTGATCTCCAAAACATTCTTACATCTCATGGGTGTTGCTGTGCCCTCCCCGTCCTCCACCGCAGGCACAGAGTTTGGTGGCAGCAGCTTCTCTTCCGGCAGCTCCGTGTCCCCCTGCGGCTTGGCGGACTCCAGCAGGGGAGGCAGGGAGTAGCGTAGTGACAGCCAGCTTTCCAGGGGACTCACCGACAGCTTCCGTGGCACCAGAGCCTCTTCCAGCTCTGGCTCAAGCTGGACCCATCGCGGGGGAGTCGTGTTGTCTGCTGCTGTTGAGTAATTTCTTGTTTTTTTCTGTAGTGATGAGCAGGACGAAGGAAAAACTGCGGAGATGCATGCATTTAGAATCCCTCCATGAGCTTGAACTCCATCTGGGAATTAAAAGCAAACAATAATTTACGATTGTTTTCCAATATATGGTCAATTCAACTCACTTTTTTATATTTTTTATATTTGACACACCTGACAACCGCGTCCCTTCTACATAAAAGGAAAAATATGTGTATCAAAATCATTTATTCGGCCTAAGTTGAGGAAAAGAAGGTGGTGAATGAAGGAGGTGAGGAAAAAAACTCCAGCAGCCCCGATAGCAAGTCCATCTATTCATCAATCCCATAATGCAGCAGTGAACGGTCATCTTCTCTTTGTTGCAGTTAGGGGCAGCCTGAAGTTGCTGTATTCTTTTGCTCGACTCTTTCTGACAAAAGTACCAGAGCTGTTAGACGCTGAAAAAGACTTGAGACTGGTCAAGAGCTTTGCGTTCTAGCAGGACGACCCTAAACGTACAGCCTTAGTCGAATGGTTTAGAGCAGGGGTCACCAACATGGCCCTCAAGGACTGTTCAAAAAGTAGCACAACTCTCCAATGAGCTGCATTTAAAATGATATTTTATTCAGTTGCTCTTCCTTTTTAATCATGCTTGTACTTACACAGATTTAAAAATAATTAAAAACTTAAAAACATGTTTGTATTACATAAAGTTAAGGTGATCTCTGACTCAGATGTTAGAACAGCTCAGTAAAAGTCCAGATCCAAATCCAACGGAGAATCTGTTCTGAATTCAGAAATGTTCTCCACCCCAAATCTGAGAGTTTGAGCTCATTTACACAGAAAAATGGGCAAACATGCCACTCTAGATGTGCAAAGCTGTTAAAGATAAACCCCCCGAAAGGTAATTTGAAAAAGTACTGCGTAATGCACATCCATGCCACACTTTTGAGATATTAAGTCGTATTTATAAACCATGTACATTTATGTGCCTACTTCATGAATGTGTGACTTTGGAGCAGTGGAAAAAGGAAAGAATAACTTAGCATGGCACTGCACTATAACTATCCCAAGGTTTAACGACAGTTTTGGTAGCAAAAAAATATATATTCTTTAAATTATTACAAGGTACCAGCCACAAAGCAAAACAACAGAGAGATAAAGCTTTTCTAAGCCACAGTTTTCTCTGGAGAACAGTGGAACAAAATGCCGTACATTGATAGTTAAAACGTTATTTCTTATTTGTTGATACTTACAAGTTGCTCTACTTAAAAGACAAAGTCGCGGGACAACCCTCAAGGTAAACATCATCAATGATCAGCTAAATAAAGTCATCAGGGACGGGCTGACTCATCAAAGGTCCTGAAAACAAGAAGAGCTTAATTAGTCAAACGTGATTGAAGACAATTAAGGAATACAGAGGAGAGAGACAACGAAAGGGCAGACTGGATTGGATGGCAGATGTTAGACCCAGAAAAGTGGTTTACAGGTGATTAGAGACAACAATAAAAACGATCAGCCAAGAACCAGCGTCCTGCATATTTTAGATGCATCCCTGCTGCAACACAGGGGACTCAGATGGCTGAATTACTGGAATTTCTCAACATATCACCAGGTTTCCTCAGGATGGGGACTCATGAACCATTTATTTAACTCTGATGTGTTGGACACATGCAGGTCCTGCATCCAAACCTACAGGACCATCCCTGAGCAAGAGGCAGACACGCTGAGAAATTATTTTGTCTGCAATCAGATCAACACAGCCCCAAATTAAGCGATTAAGATTTCATCTGACAAGAGATTTGTTTGATTAGCATAAGGGTTACGGTTTACCAAATCAAGAGAAGCATATTTTGGTTCTAGCTCTCAAACATAAGCAGTGTTAAATTATTCTTCATTGAAAAAAATGAGGCTGCTATTGGCAGTTAGTTTTTGAAAATTAGGAAATGATATGTAAAAGAAGTCAGACTGCAGATGAATACAATTAAGAGCACGTCAAATATTTAAACAGAATGTGAGAAAACGGACCCAGAATAGCAATAACGATTCAATACCATAAATTATACATCCTGATATATATTTAAAAAGGGCAGAAAGTAGAGACCAAACGCAAAGACACCGACAACCTAGTCATTTTTTTTCCTCGCAGCTAGTTCTGCAGAAAACTGTGGATGCGGACGTAAAAATCGTCATATTGCGAAATCAACAAACGAGCAACGAAGTCCCACTAAACAGGGAGAAGCCGTGAATATTGATAACTTAAGAAAAAAAAATGAAACATTACCAAATATTTTTTTGTGACCGAGTTTCCTCGTCAATGTGACTTAGGGAATCAATTTCCGGTATGTGCGACGCGTGTTTACTGCGTTTCCTGTTTCCCGCAGAGAAGAAAGGTTCCGCGGGAACAGATGGAGTCCGATTATGAACAGACCCACTACTGTAGATCATCATATTATATGTATTATCCCCCTACTTATGTACCCATGTGTTCTAGTGTTTAAACTAGTTTATTCTTCCAATTTAAGAGTTATTTTTGGAATCGGTTAATTGGTATTTTTTTTTCGTTTTTGTCAATAAAGGAAACAAAACATTGTACAATAAATTTCTTTATTGTCCCACAATGGGGAAATTCGGGCGTAACAGTGGCAAAAAATACATAGGCAGGGTTAAATATTAAATCAGTAATGAAAAAACAAGCTTATCTAATCTAAAGTCAGTTCTAAAGCAACAGTGAATGAATTTATCAGAAAGGCCACAATAAAAGTAAAACCAAAATCACGTTTTTCCGAGTACGTTTTGCACAATTATTGATAATATGGCATATTCAGGCAAAACAATTAAATATTCAAGTTAATCAGAGGAAAAACAGCAGCCGACTTACACAACAATATGAGAAAAATTTGCAATATGCATGGTACGAGCAATAGACAGACAGTGTAAATGATTCATGATCAGATCAGAGGCCGTGCAACCATCAGCATGTTGTAAACACTAATTGAGTTTGTTTTGAAGAGCAGAGATTATAATGTCTCACAGCAGCTGGGATGAAGGACCTGCAGATGTGTTTCTTTGAGCATCTCGGGTGCAGCAGTCTGTCACTGAAAGAGCTCTCCAGCTCTGCAACAGCTCCATGGATGGGGTAGGAATCCATCCCAGGACAAAGATGGCCTTCAGCCGGTTCCACTAAGCTGCAGATAAACTGATGCTTCAACAAACCACACCATAAAAGATTGCTGATGCCACCACAGAGTCAAAGAAGGTCTTCAGGAGCACCCCTTGCACTCTAAAAGACCTCAGTCGCCTTAGCAGCTAGTCTACTCTAATCCTTCTTGTAAAGAGCATCAGGGGTCAACGACCTTCACAATCAAGAGAGACATTTCTGCTCTTGGTATAGCGTTAAAAAAAACCCTTGTCTTACTGTTAAAATTGTAACCTGCTTTGTGACTCCTGGGGGTTTACTGGGGCTCTCCTCTGCTCTTCTCTGGGATGGGGGAGGCAGTTATCCCTGTGTTGGTCATTAGGCTCTGGGTGGTAGGTCTTTGGCTCCTCACAACCACCACTGAGCATTTGTCTTATGGATAAACCTGACATACACAAGCATACTCTCACAAACACCCACAGGTGCATGGATCCAGGTGCTCCCAGATATACTTCTATACAGATAAACCCTAAAATTAGCTTTGGCTGTCACTAAGTACATCTTGTATTAAACAATACTGCATATTTTTCAGTGACGTTACCAAAGGTGTTGTTTGTACCTGTGATACCCTTTTTGGTTGGATTTGCCATTCTTTTTACATCTCTTTCTGCTGGTGTAGAAGCAGACTCTGAGGATGTGTATCTTGTGCTCTCTTTTTCCTCGGCTCTATTTTTGTCACCTTTTATCACCTTTTTGTCACCTTTTTAAGATTTTGCCTCACCTTTTCTCTTCTTTTATTTCTGTCTTACCATTGAACTTGAAATAATCCCAAAATAATATCCAATAAAGTTTGTGCATATATATCAAGGAGAGCATTGTAGCAAAAGCAATAATGCTTCCACTTGTTAAAAACCAATCTGTTGGGCTCGCTTTGGCATTAAGAAAGAAATTCTTAGTGCTACACAGCCAGGCTGGACACGTAAAAAAAAATAACAATAAGAGATAAGAAATAAAATCGTAACCTATGGGCCAACTCCAGAAATTGTGTTAATTTTTCTGGTAAAATTAGCATAAATAAAATTTTATTTCTATTTTTATGCTTTAAAAATAAAAACATCACAACCTGCTAAATGTTAAATATTTATGAAATTTATATTGATTTAAAAAAAATGGAAATATAAAAAAACAAAAAAGCAAAAGGGGGAAAAAAACAATGTTTGCAAGCCGATGACATATTGAAAATATTTTGTCACCATTAGTTTTGACCTTTTGTGGACATTCTATCAGAATTTTCTTTAAAAACACAGAAAAACTACTGAAGTTCAACTTTTTTTGTTTGCTTTGTGTTTAATACCACTGCTCAGTGTTTTAAGGGCTACAGGTTGCAGGCCCTTCTTTAGGGAAAAATTGGGCAGACTTTCAATAAAAGCCACAACTACAATTAAGATTGTACATTAGAACGTCTTTGAGTGAAACACCATGTACAAATAACATATTTCTCACCATAATTTTGCAATCTTGTCTTTAGAAAAAATTGAAATCTTTTTATTTATTTATTTTTGTTTTCATGTCCTCAATATCTATGATTGTATTGTTTATTGTTTCACAGATTATCTGAAGATGTACAGAAAAAAATCCACAGAACACTTCAGCATTTCCCTTTTCACGTATGTCTGAATATAACAGAAGTAAATTATAAAGTTTTTTTCATTAGATGTGATGTTTCCAATTTGTCAGACAGCATCTGTAATTGCTGAGTGTTAATTGGGGCACTGTTATAATCTGCTCTGTTCACTGAAGTGTCCATTGTGTTTGGTGAAACAGTCTGGCACAGTTTTCATCCTCATTATCACCTCACCATCCTTGGAAGGATAGCTGTGCAGTGAACATTTACAACCTGGTATGCTGGTATAAATAACATTTGATGCAATCTTTAAATGGGAAGGATACATTTGTTGGCGCCTCTGCTAAAGGAATATATTAAGCTTTAAACAAACAACCCCCTTTAAAAAAGAAGGCAGCACTAGTTGTCCCTTGTAACAAGGTTGGAGCAAACAAAATAAGGGACTTAAAAAATTTTCTAGATTGTCCAGAGTCCTGGACCCTTTCTTATGCTCTCCTCTTCCCGTTAAAAAAAAAAAAAAGATGCTGTTTTGGTTCTTTGTAGCTTGATATATCTGAAGATGTCTGCTTCCCTTATTGGATTCTACAAATGATGTTTCCAGTCTCAGATAGCTTTGAGGCAGCCCCATCAAATCTTTTACTAGTGTGATTTTCTCTTCTTTGGTCTTATTAAGATCATGGGAAATAAAACACCCTCTGTCTCTAAGCATTTCACAACACTAACCTCTACTGTGCCACATTTAGAATACTGTATTTTTATCTTGTCTTGGAAAAAGGCGTGAAAAGTCATACGCAGCAGACGTTAAACTTCTCAGGGTATTTATTTACAGTAAAAACAAGCAAAAACAAAACATTCGTTACATAGGAAATCCTGATGACTCAACTACTGGCTATACTGGCTTGACTTACACCATCATTGTGTGATATAAGGCAACTGAAATGATCAATGGGATGTACAGACACATTTTCTCTTTTACAGTCTGAAAACCTTTTAAAAATCTACAAAACTCTCAAAAATAAAATCTGAAATCAGGAATACATGAAATTAAACAGTCAATTTTGAACTTGGCAGTAACCTTATGGTGTTGCTCCTTCTGATTTAAAATCCACTGGCTATACATATATGTACTCCAGTTAAATTTCTATAGATATACATAAAACCAGTAGTTTAGTTAGGATTTAGTCACTTTTAAAGCAAATAAATATACATGGTTTGATCATATTTGCATTGCAAACTTACTGCACTGAACAAGATCCGACCCCTGAAATAAGCCAGGTGTCACAGGGAACAACTACAATTATGCCAAAGCAACATATACAAGCTGTATGAGAAGACGCTGAGTGTTATTACCATAGCGGTATAGTGTAACTGCCACTTTACCAGGCGCCAAGGAACAAGTAAAAACACAGGTTACAGAAAGACAGAAGTAAGAAAATAACATATACGATAACTGTATCGGCACATTCACTGACCACACAGAGAGTGATTGGACACAACAGGCAATGCAACCAATGATCCTATGCTCCAGCTCTGGAAGTCCCTCTAATAAAGTTTGATTCAAATTTTCTCTAATAAGATGAATGCGTTTTGGTGGGAAAAAAATGTGGTAGAAAAAAACTGAGGTAACATCAACTTATTGGTTGAGAAAACAACATGTTGAAGCTCTAAGGCTATCAGTTGATATTCTTCTTCCCTGTATGCTGTTAAGCTTTGTTAAAAAAACAAAACTTGGAGAAAAATGGCCACTTGAAAAGAAGTGTCTTATAGCAGCGATCCTGTTCTTCTGTTTGGATTTTACCCGCAAAATGATGAAATAAAGCACCTTCCATTCTAAGGACAAAAACTTTTCTGATAAAACTAATTTGTTAATAATTAATGAATTTATATCTTGTCTTAAAAAAAAGCCAAAAACCCTTGCTTAAAGGATGAAAGTTGCCATATGTTAGAGCCGTAAAAGAAATTAAACAATACATTTTTAAAGCAGATAAATAATTTTAAGACGGTTTTCCGAGACATAATTGTCTTTGGAAACATGTCGTCTAGAGCAGCAGAGTGTGTCAGTATATTGCTGTAAACAGAAAAGGGATTGTTTCCTTAACAAAGACCTTCCAAAAAGGAAATGTGTTGAATGGATAATAACTATCTTTATTTGTCATTGCAACGTACATTCCAATGAAATTTGTCCATCTGCATTCAACCCATCCCCTTAGGGAGCAGTGGAGCATTCTGGGGCCAAGGGATGTGTGGCCGCTTGTTGGCAACACAGAAAAGAATTAAGTGAGCATATTTTCCCAAAAGATTCTCCATGAAGGAAACGTGGGTGAGATTCCTGTAAGTAAATATTTCACCCGCCAAAAGCAACTATGTTCAAAAGGCTTTATAACTAAGGATAGTAGCTTAAGCATGAGAATGCACAGTTCTTGCGAGAGCTGCAGAGGTAGCTGTAGAAACTACGAGACATACCTTAATATGCTGCAACGATTTTAGGTTATTAATTGGGATTTTTGTCACAAGTGGTGTTTCACCATTGTGGTGAATTACATGCCAGTCAGTTCGATCTCCACAATGCTGCTTTCAGACAGCATTTCTCCAAACTTCTTGCTTCTTGTGGGACAGATTTGTGTATAAATCTGCACCTTATTAGCTTATAATCAAGCAGGAGACCTTGCTGCCACCATTTCTGCTTTTGGTGACCGATGCCTGAGTGTGTTCAGGGTTCTGTACTTAACGGTATCTCTCTTTAGCAAACGTGTGGTTCCATTCGTGGCCGTTTTGTGGTCTTTTTCTTTGTTTCATAGATTTTTACATATTGCTCTTTACTTCAGAAATAGAAATGATTACTGCTATTGTAAACCAAAAGGCCTAATGGTAAAAGGTGAAATGGTAAATATGATATATGCCCTTTGAAGTGGCTCATGACATTATCTTTAGGATGCATCTTTCCACACAATGACAGCTAAGAGCACAATCTGTCATTTATATAGCCAGCATACCATGACTTCAACAAGACAACTAAACATCAGTGACATTTTTCACAGATAAAACAGTTATAGTTGCAGAGCAAATGTGCACTTCCACAACGAAGGTCAGGTAAAAAAAAAATTACAGTCAGGCAACAGATTTGGGAACAGGCAAAGAAAAGAGTGGAAAGAAAGAAGAATGTAAAAGGCTGGCTCCTTATTGTGCGTAACCCTTTCTAGTGTCCTCTGGGTCTCTGGATGCATGTCCTCCCTGAGCAGCCAACTGCAGGCTCCATCTGATATCCCGTTCTCATCTTCGTCAGCATCCCCCACCTTCGCTTCACTCGTCATGTGAAATGCATGGTTCTCAGAAGGAGTGAGACTTATGGGACTGCTTTTGGAAGAAGACAGGTATCAGGTCAAAACCCACAGACAGAAAAACATCACAACTGCAAGCATCATTTTATAACCCCAACCCTGCGTTTATTTCCTCTGATCATAGTAACAGGGCTAAACAAAGCCATTAGGAGGTAAAAAGGAGGGTCTAACCTGAAGATAAGAGATTCAGGAAAAAGTCAGGTGGGCAGGGCTAACAGTTCTGCACAAAGAGAATCACAAATCAAGTTAAACGCCAATAAAACTCTGCAAAAAGCAGCAGAGATTTGGGATTGGGAAATCTAAAATAACTGCAGGTGACTCACTGATGATTGATGGTCATGTGATCGATCTAATTTGATGCGAATTTCCGTGGCCTTCCCAGTCTTACCGAGCCCTGAGGGACAATAAAGCAGCTGAGTTAAAAACAGGGCTTTAGGTTCTCTCCACCCTGACTCGATTCTTGTCTTCCATTTCTAATTGACTGCCTCTTGTCACAATACAACTCCAAACTTCAAAATGTTTTCTTGGGATTTTCTGTGACAGGCCAACACAAAGTAGAAAATCATGTTGTTGTTTTTTTTTTTTAACAATCTTGGGGGGAAAAAGTGTAGAGCGGGCAATTGTTTTCAGCCCCCTGAGTCAAGACTGTAGAACCACAACTGTGAGTTTTTGTTGGCAGGTTTCTACCAGCGTAATTTTCTTCAGTCGTGTTTCAGGCCACCAACAGTTGTCCTTCCAGGACTGTATCTTCTTATTTATCATCTTCCCATCACGTTTTACCTGCTCCCCTGTCCCCGCTGAAGAAATACCATGAATTTTCCAAAACCCGATTCTACTGTGGAGAATGTGTCTTTAAGATGTTAATTTCAAGTACACATAGTGTTTTACATTTGAGGTGTTTTAAACCATATGAATTTGTCTTTTATCATAGTTAGCAACTATTTATCATATTTCACATAGTTACTTTTTATCTTATCAAGAAAAAGGATAAACTAAAACATCAGAAATTTCAGTGACTAACTGCTGCATCTAAAGGGTGCATAACAGATCCTTCCCCCAAGCAGCCGTTAGAACATCACTGCTCCCAACAAACTCAACAGGTGTTGAGTTTTGTTTCTTTCTTGTTATTTATGCCCCAATATTAATCCACATTTTGTATATTTTTAAATGAATTCCACTACTCAGTTACATATTTATTATCCCTTACTGTTTTAGTTCTTCTTATTTTCAGTTTATACATACATAAACACACACACATATACATATATATATATATATATATATATATATATATATATATATATATATATATATATATATATATATATATACATACATACATACATATATATATATATATATATATATATATATATATATATATATATATATATATATATATATATATATATATATATATATATATATACATTTTCGTGTATCTGCATGCAAAGTTTCCCCACTTTGGGACAATGCAAGATATTTCTTTTCTATTTCTATTATGTTCTAATATCAGATTTTGTAAAAGGTATTTTCCCCAGCAGCAACTTCTTCTTTTTTCCTTTGCTACTTCAAAAAAAAAGAAACCGGGGTTAGTCAGACTCATTTATCCCAAAGCCTGCTGAGATACTCATTATAATGATGAATCTACAACCCTCAATGCTTTTCATTATGTTGCCACAAGAGGGACTCAGAGAAAATGTCTTCTGTGTTTCATATGAAAAAGGTTCCTCTCTTTGCAACATTACTTTACAGGGCTCACTGTCATTTTCAGAAATGGGGACTTCAAAATGTTGTCAAAATGTTAAGCCAAATGTTGTGCTCTGCTGCTTATGCAACTTCATTGGCTCCCAGTTTATTATAGAATGCATTTCAAGATCTTAGTTTTGACTTAGGGAGCTCTGCATTGTCAGACAACAGTCTACATTGCTGAGTTATTACATCCCTACACCCCTATTAGGGCTCTGAGGTCCAGTGATCAAGACCCACTGATTGTCTCTCATACTAAATTGAAAAATAAAAGAGACAGATGTTTCTCTTGTGTGGTTCCAAGACTCTGGAACTCCCTTCATCGGACTCTGAGATCAGCAGACTCAGTGGTTTCTTTTAAAGGCCAGCTAAAAATTTGTCTTTGTAAATCTGCTATTTGTTTAATTTTGTCTTGTGTATTTTCTACCTTCTGTTGTAAAGCACTTTTTATTTTTATCTTGAGATGTATTGTATAAATAAATGTTTACTTACTCACTTACTTAGTCACTTACTTACTTACATACGCAATGATAACATTGAACTGCGACCAAAATAAATTTATTGCTGCACTGAATAAAATACTTACACATACGTGATATGGTACATGTTGATCAGAAAAATATAGAGCATCGCGTGGTTTCTAAAGATGATCAATCTGGTGTTATTTGGTACGTATTTGTAATAGACTACATAAGGTTTTACTCGTATTTAACCTATTAACCTGGAGAGCTGCCACGGCTGTTGCTGCTGGTGCCACTGAGGCTGTCCTCCAACCAGGTGGTGTAGGTGAGGGAGTCTCGCTTGTGAGGTGTCCCAGCTGATGACATACTCTCCTGGACGTGGCATATAGCAGACATGTGGAACCATGCATGAGGGCAAGAGAGAAATGCTGATGCTTTTTTTAATTACATGCTCATGCAACCGACAGTACGGGACTACACACTCACCATGCCTGTGTCATAGTCGTCTGCTGCGTCAGCCTCATTGTCCTCTACCACACTGGCAAAGCTGCTGGCATTGGAGGAGGAGCGGGAGAGGTCGTGGCCCTCAGGGATGGAAGGGGTCCTGCCACAGAGATAAGAGCTACACCCTGGGTTACCACTCTCCGGCGCAGTAAGTTCTGATCTTAAATGCACAGGACACAGCAGTATAACATGCCGCCACGCTTATGCAAGGTGACGCATGCCAAGTCAAATTCTGCTAGAAACTTGTTTTATGGCTGCAATCTGCCTTGCTTACCTGTTCTTGGCAGTTGTGAGGACCTCAGGAGAGCTCTGATCTGAGTTGTCAGACTTTGGGTCTTGAGAAACGTGGCCACTGTCAGGTGTCTTCTGGGTGTTCGGAGACGCATCTCTGCTGCAACAGAAAAAGAAAAACGCCGTTTCTTACAAAGCCTTTTAAAAGGGAAAGTTGGAAATTGCCAGCAGCCAGGAGTGATGCAAGTGCAGTGTCTCACAAAAGTATTCACACCCACTGAGCTGTGGATCTCTGCAACTCCTCCAGAGTTACCCGGGGTCTCCTGGCTGCTTCGGTTATTTATACTCTCCTTGCTCAGCCTGTCATTTTAGTCAACGTTGGTTTAGATAGACGGGTTAGCAGTGGTGCCACACTCTTTCCAGCACTACTCTGTTCAAAGCCTAGAATACAGTTTTATAACTTAGTCTGGCTTTAAGTTGCTCAATAACTTCAATAACTGATCCACCTGGTGTGTTCATTGGTCTTCATGAAGCTGTTAATTCACTAATGTTCTCCAGCAAACCTCAGAGGCATTCAAAGAACAGCAAGATTTATACTGAGGTGAAATTATACACAGATGAACATTTGGATTTGACATCTGGACCCACTTGGTGGCACTGAATTATCTAGGAGCAAACAGAATACAAATACATGCCATATTTTTCAGTATATGACATATATATTTTGTTCCACTCTGTGTTGATCTATAACATAAAACCAGGTTAAAATGCATTGAAATTTGTAGTTGTAATGTGACAAAATGTGGAAAAGTTCAAGACACAGTAAAGATGGAGAAGACTCTTTCATTCACCTTCTCTCCTGGACTTCTTGAATGTTTTCAATCCCAATGGCACTGCTTCTCCTGGAGCTGAAAGGACCTGACTTTTTCCTTGTTGGGCTTTTTCCTGGGATGATCAAAGACTGGCAGGGAGAGCGGAGAAGCAGAGTCAAACAGTGGAAATATTTTCTTAGTCCTATAATGACCCACAACACGGACTAAATCAAACGGAAAAGGAAAATGCATTTGAAAAACACATCACATCTGATTTATCAGGCTAATATGTGTCATCATTTCGGCTTTTCAGTTGCTACAAAGATGAGGAAAAGCAAGGAGGAGTATGCACTTCATGCCAAGAGCAGGTGACAGCCCCCCCTGTCAGAGCAGAGCGCACTGAGGCGAGAGATAAAATGTGGGTTTAAAGGCTCCAGAGCCTGCCTGTAAATTTGCATTCTCAGCAGCCGCTTTGTTAATTCCGTCTCCATTTTGGAGGTCTCAAATTAAGAACTATTTTTTTTATTATTTTCATTTAAAGCGGCTTCAGAGAGCGGCAAATCAGTTTTCTTTGAATAACCTCTGCGAGGGGGGCTTATTAAATTATTTGAATGAAATAATTGGAAACAAATAAAGTGGAGAGCTGCCATAAAACACAGCAGAAAGGGAGCACCTACTGCAGCAAAGCAGAAAACATAGCACAAAGAGCCTGAAGTAATTTGGCTGAAGAAGTCAAGTATTAAAATAAGCTTATAATTCTTTAAATGGTGTGTTGGCATCAAATATTTGTCCATTGGTCTTATAATGTGGGATACATGTTAAATGCTTGGACTTAATGTTAAGAGGAGCAGAAATGTGCAGGGACACGTGTTTGGCCGTGATGCAGTCAAGCCATGCAGGCAAATAAAAACAAGAGAAAGCAAATGTAAGTTAGAAGGTATTTAGTAATTAGACATGAACCTCTTCTACTGTTCCTATCCCTATGGCACTGCCTCGGCGTCCATATTTACTGGGACTTTTGCCTGGGACAAGCAATGACTGAGGCAGACAGGAAGAGAGGAAAACAGAGAGAGGACAGACAGAATGAGAAAGAGTGAGGAGAGGATGGTGATGACAGATGACAAAAAAGAGAAAGGAGGAGGAGGAGAAGAAGAGAAAACAAGAGATTTATACAAATATATGAGATCCCATGCAGTAAGTCATGTCAGTCAAACAAAAGTTAACCAGAGAGTACAAATGGGGACACAGTCTGGCTCCGTGGGTGCAACACAGGCAGCTGAATGGGAGAGAGAAATGATGAACCAGTTATGTAAGCCACATATGCCTGCGAGGAAGACGATGAAGAAGAGATTTGAAAAAAACAGCAGACATGTGCAAAGGAAAGATTATTCTTTAGGTAACATCATAAGTCAGTAATTGTATGTTAAACCCCATTTGAGAGTGTTATGATAAAAATTATGTAATAATTTAAAGGAAGCAAAAATAAATCCTGTTCGATGCATAGATTTTCATTTATTCCGTTATACACACAATTTAGCACAGCAGAAAGAAACTGGCTCAAAAAACATATCCAACCTGCTGGAAAGAATAACGCAGACTAACTCTGGACTACCTACAGCTCTATTGACATATCTGGACTAAAAAGCCAGGTCCGTGCCAAGAAATTTAAATATTTAAATCACCAATACCATTTCTGCCAAGAAGATTAGTAAATAATCCAATCAGGATTATGACTAAAGCTGGTTGCTGGCTACAAAAAATATGAATTTTTAACTTGTAAAGGGATAAATAACAAAAGTGCCGGCTATGCGTATATTTGGGTTTATTTGTAAAATTTTGACTGTGTGTGGATTCGATAAAATTTACATAAAATACAAACTTGTGCAGCCACTATTGCTTTTTTTTTTTAAATCTTTTAAAGTTGTATGCTGTATGATTATTCTACCACTGAAAAGCAATGGTTCAATTCAGTTAATATCAAAGCTCCAAATTATTAGGACAGTAATGCACATGATGAGTGTATGTAAGCTGTGTACATAGGTATGGCCAGTTAAAAACCTTGTAAAACAGTTTAGACTGGAATAGCACTGTTGATAGATTAAACAGTTGAAACAATAACGAGGCTTTGAATTAGTTCATTAAACTTACAAATACCCTGAAGCGACGTTACAAAGTTAGAAGGTTTTCACCGGAGGGCATGGGTCTTACAGCCTTTTCTGTGATTATCAAGTAAAGACTCATGCTTGAGTTGTCATGCACATAATAACAGACATATTAACAACATAATTGGAACATGTTAGAAATAGGTTATGCTTGTATTCAGAATGCAGATGCATTAGGGTTAAAAGGAAGACAAGTAAACCCCATCCTTAACCCCAAACCATCACCACGAGTTTGAAAACCAGTCAGGATCCTCTCACTCCATCTTGCAGATAGTTTAAAACTAATTGCAATATGAGAGTCAGCTTCTGGACCAAAGCGATTTGTTATTGTTCCTCTTGGCTGAAGGCATAGCACGTCAATGTGAGAAGTTAATGCGGCAAGCGTGTGCGGAAGAGGCGGCACTCTAGTGGAGCTGCTGGAGGAGGCAGAGGAAGCGAGGCTCGTCTTACTTAGGGGGATGAGAGGCGCTGTACTTACTATCCCAGGGTATTTAGGGCTCTCTGCAGGGCTGTGACTTGTCAGGTTATTGGAGACAGGGTATGGCTTCTTGAAAGCTAGACTCATGGCATCCATTGACTGGCTCCTACCGCGAATCACCCGCTACGGAGAGAGATGAGGAGGAGCAGATACATTCAGATCGCACTGACACCTTTGACCTCTTTGCATGACTGGGATGAGCCTCTGGGCTTTCCCCTGAACGCTCACCACCACAGGCACCGGGACCACGGCTCCGACTACTGCTGACAGAGAACGAACGTTGCCGGGCTTTAGTGGCCATCGTTAAGGTCAGACAAGTTATCATGTTTAGTTAGGTAGCAGGAGGAGAAAGAATGAGCAGAGGTCAAACCACCAAGCAGCAAGAAGAAGTTTTAAGTCCCAACAAAACCTCTTTAAATGTAACGCAACGGAGAAGCAGGGCCACCCGAAATTCCTCCGTTCGCTTTGGATTTGTGACACACTGAGATGACAGCAGAGTGCGGCGCCACAGCAGCATGCAGAGCGCACAGCGTCAAGTTACTGCTGGGATGCACAAGGAAGAAAAGAGGAGGAAAGAGCTGCAGAAATCAGCTTCATTCAGATTTAAAAGCCGACTGGGAGGCGGTGATAAAGCTCTTATAGCCCAGCTTGTATGCAAGTGTAAAGAGCCCCAGCTGCCAGAGAAGAGCCATGAGAAAAATCCAACCACAGGAATTAAAAAAGAAAGGTCACAAATGGCCAATGTTTCTGTGCTGTAACATCGATTTTTTTATAATCTTGTAATATCGGTAAAAGCAATGTAGTCAGTTTGAATAGTGTGACATTTTTGAAAGTACAAATGTTTGCTTTTGTGCAGTGAATTATAGAAAAAAAAAATCGATAACCTGCTCAATTCTGTCTGCTTTATAAAGTTACAGGCAGCAGTAGGTTATCCAGGCTTAAATAAGACCAGAAGCAAGGAGCTGTCTGCAAATAACTAATTACAGTAGCACCTCCAAAGGTTGCAGATCAATACAACATTGCAAATTCCTGCTGTTGTAGCAGGTAAAATGTCAAAGGAAACATTCAAATCTTACAAAATGTAATTCAGAGCTATGTTAAGGTACTGTATGATCTACTTGAATTAAAGATTTGCACATTTTTTAAGCACAGCTTTTCTTTTGCAAACAGTTTCTCGTGCCACTCTCTTTCAGAAGGTTCCTGGACATGACGCAGTTTCTGCATCAGGGTCTCCAGTTACCTTAAAGGACTCAAAGAAGCCCCCTCCTCCTGCGTTGCCATTTTCCAGCTTGTCGTCCTCTCCTCCAATTCCCATTATGGCCTGGCTGTTCACGTGGAGTTCCTCATAAAGGGTTTCAAGCAAAGCTGATCGAGTTCGCTCCTGAAAACCAAGCACACGAATACAGACAAGGAAATAAAGAAAATGTCTCTTTTTATGTTTGACAAGAAAACAAATGCAATGCTCAACAACTCACCTCCAACTTAGCGAACTTTTCAGCTTTGTAGCATGCATATTCTGCATTGATTAGCTTTGTAAACAGAAACTCGTGAAATTCAGGGCCCTAAGCAAAAGCAAAGCAGTGAGAAAAAAAAACTAACAAAAACAGTGGGAAATTAAAAGATGACAATGAGATTCTGCAATTATTAAGATTAGTGTTTCTCTTACTTTTTTAAATATGGCAGGGTTTGGGAGGGCTGGGCCAAAGAAAGGAACATCGTCCCGAGCTGTTACAGAAACCTATTAACAAATATTAAGGTTAAAGAACAATCACTTGCTCCTACTTTCTTGAAGAAGCAGAAAAAAGGAAAGTGAGGGAAATTTACCTTGTAGACAACATTGTCAGAGCAAGGGTTGACCACCTGGACCACGACATAAGCATGAAGAAAGTTGGACGCAATCATATCTGGCACAAAGGGGGTATTTTCCTCTTGGAATACAATGGCCACAATGTCATTCCCTATGTGCCTTTTTCTCTGCAACTGCAACAGAAGATCCCCAGGACAGGTTCGTGGTTATTATGCGTTTAAGTGTTTTTTTATTTTTACAGTATTTTGCAATCACATTATAAACACAGACTGCAACATATTTTATTATGATTTTATGTGAAGGATACTTAAAGGATACTCTTATTTATGAATGGAAATCTCAAAAATGTAGTGCGGTCAGCCCCCTTTTACGGAAGAGGATTAGGGCCACTCAAAAAAAAAAAAAGTCTACTCAATTCTGACTTTTTTCTCAGAATTCTGAGAAAAAAGTCAGAATTCTGAGAAAAAAGTCAGAATTTTGACTTTAATCTCAGAATTCTGAGAAAAAAGTCAGAATTGAATAGAGGTTGTTGTTGTTTTTTTTGAGTGGTCCTAATCCTTTTCCGTACCCTTTCCTCTTATAGCCCTGAATAAAATCTAGTGTGACTAACTACCTTCAGAGGTGATCATATTAGTAAGTAGAGCCCACCTATGTATAACTTTATGTCAGTATAAAAGCAGCTGTTTGGTAAAAATAACAGATAACCATCATGGAAATCAAGGAACACAGGCAGGTTAGGGATAAATTGGAATTTAAAGCCACGTTAGGTTAGAAATCAATATTTTATAGAACACTGTTTAGTCCATCATCTGTAATAATCTGAGAAGGAAAGAACGTTGGAGGAGTGGCAGAGAACTACAGTTAAGGTGGGAGAATCTTTTTGCAGTAAAACTATTAGCCTTGATCTTAACAAATTGGTTCTTTATAGCGAGAAAAGCCATAGCTGAAAGAAAAATATATAAAAGGTCCTAATCACAGTCCTGTGGAGGAAACAGCAAACATCTGGAAGAAAGTGCTCTGCTCAGATTGGATGAAAATTTGACCCCTTGGCCTGCAAGAAAAGCACTATTTGTGGATGAAAACTAAAACTGCACCACAGTGAATATTAATGGAGCTAAATACAGGACAAGCCTGGAAGAAAATATGTTAAAGGCTGCAAAAAACCTGAGACCGGAGTGGAGGCTTACCAGCCCCAAACATACAGCCAGAGGTTCAATAGAATGGTCCATCAATCAGATGTCAATCCAATTGAGAATATCTGGTAAGACTTGAAAATTGAAAACTTTTCTCTACCCAAGCTGCCTAAGCTTGAGCTATTTGTAAATATTTGCTGTAAATCTCAGCATCTAAATTAACAGAGTTGGCAGACACGTGCCCAAAATCTATGAGCTGTGACAGCAATATTAACTATAATCTGATATGATAACAAATGCATGCCAGACTTCAGATTTTTTACTTGTAACATTTTTTAAAAACCATGTATGATTTTTCTTTAACTTCACAGGTATATCCACTGCTTTGTATTTGTCTAATTAATACATAAAAATCCCAATAAAATACACTTCTTGTTGTAATGTGGAGACTGTGCTGAAGTTCAAGGGGTGTATACAAGTTCTACAAGGGGCTGTGTCTCCTGTATTCAGGGGGTTATAATGCATTACTGTGAAAAAAATGTAATGTCCAAAGCTTAATTTCAAAGCCAAATAGAAAATCCTGCTTCTTGTTTATTTCTCTTATGTTCTGGCTAAATTATCATGCCGACGAAATAAAGCTAATAAAACTTGCACATCTCCAATTATGTAACACAAGACAGCCACAAGCAGCTATTGTTAAAACGCAATAGAGATAATGGATGTAGTTTTAAATAACAAACACCTTTTTATCAAATGAATACCTTTCATTTGCACAGAATATAGACAATGAGGATCTCATGTGACTCCTGCTCTGAGACGACAGTCAGCAGTCAGTGAGTTTGTGACGAACCACAAAGAGGCGCTGTTTCCCTTGAAGTCCGCCAGAGCGGTTTTAGGTCAACCTGGCATGTATAAATAATAACACCCACTACTGCTGGCTGGGAAGCTGAGCATGTGAAGAGAACCATTCCCCCATCTGTGTCTGTACAAAACGTGACATCCTGCAGCGTGTAAACCAGCACTTATTAATCAGTGTTTATGTGAAAAGCATGAGAACTGAAACCTCAGCTCACGCATGCAGGCGGCAGCAGTTCGTTTTTACAACCAATGTATGCTTTTTACGCGCTGCTTTTTGTCTGACTCAACACGGATGTCATGCAAAACGCGGTCCTGTTGGGAAACCTGTCGGGCTGCTCGCTATGAATCAGGAAAGGTGTGTCGGTCTCGTGGTATTACATTACCTGTTGGGTGTCCCCCTCTGTGTAAGGCAGCTTTGTGGACACATGGAACATGACCTCTTTGTTGCGGTAGTTGCAGTACACGGATTCTGTGCCCGTCTGCCCGTGAGTCACATCCAACCCTCCGCGGAAACTACAAGCAAACAGAAGCGTGTCTAACAGGATATTCCACCATCACTGCAGAAGCGTGACCATTACTCCTGTAGCGTGCATGATGGGATGTAAATAGGAGTTGACGTTGTGTGTTTGGCATGTATATGGAAAGCTCGCTTAGCGCCTTGACAGCTCTTGTTTCAATCTTACCCTTTAAAATGATGTAGTTCAATCTTTTCACCCAGAAACTCCAGGAACTCTTCAAAGGCAAGACTTTCTTCACTGTTGCCAAAAAGCTCCTCTTCTGATGTCTGAAGCCAGGAAAGCACATAAGGAAATAAAGATTTGTGCGACAGTGTCTTGCAAACATTTCCCCATTTTGTCACATTACAACTCCACATATCAATGAAGTAATTGGCATTGTATGTTATAGGCAAAAGCAATGTTGCATATGTGTGAAGTTGGACAAAAATCTGTTAAGTGCGGCATGCATCTCCCTTCAGTTTCCCCTTTTGTAGGACAGCCTCTAGCTCAAATTACAGCATTGAAAAGTATTTCCACAGATCGTCCATTATATTTAGGTCCGGACTTTAACTGGTCCATTCTAACATTTAATATGATCTGATCTGAATCATTTCACCGTAGCTCTAGCTGTATATTTTGGGTTGTTCTGCTGGAAGGCGGACCTCCGCCTCAGACTCCAGTTTCTGGCAGCATCTAAAAGATTTTCCTCCAGCAGCGTCCTGTATTAAGCTTCACCCATCTTCCCATCAGCTCTGGCCAGCCTCTCTGCACCTGCTTTAGAAAAACATCATCTGCTTTCACCACGTTTCACAGAGTCTTCGGGGTTCACACACAGGGTTTTACATGTAGACCAAAGGTTGGACTCATTTGATCAGAGCACCATCTTCCACATGTTCCCTGTGTCTCCTCCATGGTTTGTGCGAAACTGAAGCAGAGCTTTTAAAGACCTTCTTTCAAAGATGGTTTTCTTCTTGTCGCTCTGACCAAAGGCAACGTTCATAGACTAATATTTGTCAACGGATTCTCCCAAATGAGCAGTGGACCTCTGCAACTCCTCCAGAGATAGCATGGGCCTCTTGCATGCTTCTATGATTAACACTCCTCTACCCTGTCTGTTTAATTGGATGGCCATGTCTTAAAAGGTTTACAATTGTACCATACCATCTTCATTTTTAGATGAGGGAACAATACTCTGTTGGCTGTTCATAACTTCAAATATTGTTTATAACCGAACCCTGATTTAATCTTCTCCACAACCTGTCTGCTGTGTTCCTCTGTCTTTATGATGCTGATTTTACGCCACTCTGAGGCCTTTACTGAACAGCTGGTAAGTTCTGAAGGCAACTGGTTGCCCTGGATTTTATTTAGCGTTGTTAGTTTAAATGCATACCACAATCTAAAAATGGAAACCATGTACCCGTTTTCTTCGCCGTTCTTTATTATGTGCTGCTTTCTGTTATGTGTCTATCACATTAAATTCTAAGAAAATGCATTGAAGCATGCGGTTATAATGTGACAAAATGTAAAAAAAAAAAAAAAGTGAATCTTAAAATAGAAGAGCAAACCCTGTGAAAATTCCAAGAATGGTTTGCAAGTCTAGTTTACTAATATAATAAAAGAGCATCAGAGAACATTAGTCTGGCAGAGCGGCAGCGATGGCACAAGTACAAGAAAATAAAAATAAAGATGCACATCTTGTGCTGCGATAACTTCAATATTGTAACCAAATTAGACAGAACCTCCAGAGATGGGGAAGCTTCAACAATAATCTCTTCTGGGATACGATTATTAGCTGTGAGGGGAGCAGTTATGTGAACAAAACCCTGCCTTAAAACAAGTAAAATGGCCATTAAAACCTTCCTCCATGCTTGCATACACCGACTTAACCTGGAAGTCTTTCTCAAAATTAAAAAAAAATTCCTTTTGAGTTGTTCCCGGTGTATCTCATAGGACCATATTGCATCTAAGCTCTTATCAACAGTGCATGTGTCTACCAGAACCTGCAGGTTTTACTTGGAACTGCCTTCAGGTTCTCCTCTGCCCTTCCAGCCCCGCTACCTGACAGAGCGCACAAAGGGACTGATTGGCTCAAAAAACGAGAGGGTGAGCTGGAGGCAACCACGATGACTTGCTTTGACAGAAAGCCATAATTAGTACGAGAAGGACTGAGCACAATCACCTTCCTTAAGGAAATCAGAAATTGCAATGAATATGCATGCTCATTGTTCATATGAGGAAGACCTAGAGAAGAGGTTCCATGCATTTCTGCAGCAAAGGACCACCAGGATATGTCCTTCCTGACTCACCTGTCCAAACTTTTGGTAGATGACTCCAAATTTAAAATTGTTGCTGATCACGTGTTCATCAAATGTGACGATGAGTCTTGAAGCCTGTAGAAACACACACAAAAGATGTTTACACTTCCTTTCCAGACCCTATGGTGGCTGATCGATTCCAGCCAATTCAACTTAATTAGCAATGGGATTTTTTTAAATTTAACTTTGATATGAAGAATAATTAGGCAGCCAGTTTATGAATGGGGCAAGCCCAAAAATTACAAGCATCCATGCACTTGCTGAAGAATGGCATCCCCACAGCATGATGCTGTTACTACCGTGTTTCACTGTGAGAATGTGGATGTGTTGCCGTGTTTTTTTCTGCCACAGAAAGAACTTTGCATGCAGGCCAAAATGTCCATACATGGTCTGATCAGAGAAACGGCTCATGGCACTTCTTATGACTTTCTTTCTTTCATCAGCAGCTTCTTTTTTGTCTATCATACAGCATCCCATTAAAGTACACTGACGTTTATGGCTCTCAGATGACTAATTATGGAAAAGCTGAACGGGTGAAAATACTCTTTGATGACAATGTGCTGTCCACCATGCCCATCAATTTAGCTTCTAAAACAAAGTCCAACCAGATCGTCAAACTATTTTAATTTTGAATTGTTGAGAGAGACAAATACAAAACTGGTGATGCTAACTTACTTTTGGATAGAGGACAGGATAGAAGCGGTCTACGTTGACTTCCTCACAGACGAGCTTGGGTAAAAATGTGAGAATAAAGAAAATGTCAGAGTGAGGCCATCACGACTGATCAGTTATTGTTCACAGGAGAGCGCCTCGTCTCACCTTGGCCATTTGAACCACATTGGGGAACTCTGTTAGACAGGATATGGGGATCACATCATGATAGGTTTTCAGCTTGGTTCTGTTGAAGTCATAAAACAATAACTCATCCATCAGATGTGATAGAACAATTACTTTCACCAAACCTCCCCACCCATCCCTCTCTTTGCCTTCTGTCCCTCCTATCACACCCACTCGCTGGCCTAAGGAGTCCATCTGTTACTCTGCTGTGGAAATGACAGCTCTGTTGACACTGTCTTCTGCTTTACGACTGCTGCGCCGACACCTGGGGAGGATGTGTACATCCTGTCACACATTATTGCCACAATGGGCATTTCAGGTGAAAAAAAATCATTATGTTGCATTTGATGCAGCTCTTTCAGCTATTGAAAGTGATTCTCTTCAAGCCTCTGATATGATCATTTGAAAAGCTGACCATTACACATACTGCAACACTGGGCTGCTCATATACATAAGTGAGTGTTACCTGAGCATCAGGCGGAGATGTTCCTGGTCACCAATCTCATCGTACTTTATTGAGAACACCAGATGCCCGAGGGAACTGTCCAGTGAATAGTAATTAAAGTGCTCCTGAGGGCACAGAGTTAACAGAACACCATTAATATGCATTATAACTAAACACACACAACCAAAGCACATCCGACTAGTCAAAGCACATGTCCTTTTGCTACAGGACCTCTAGCAGATGAGCAAGCACAGATAGATTTGATGGCACTCCTGGTAAAGATGTGCAAAACATCTTTAAATACATCCATCTTTAAATGCACTAATCTCCAAGTCCAACTCAGATTAATGTCTGAGCACATTCATTAAATGAGTGGAAGATCTGATGTCGAGATATAGACTTTATTTTTGTAAAATCATTCTATAATAAATCTACAGCATTTTTTTTACGGTGTTTTTTTATTGTATTGTAGTTGGTTGCACAGGTATGGAAACACCTCCTGACAATACTTTGTGCAACCCTCTCCAACAAGGTTTTTGGAAGAAAAACAGGCCCACAGCGTCATTGTTCCTCTACTGTGCTCATCACTAACAAACAGTCTACCTGGAGTGTTTGTTATTGAAACACTCAGTTGAACAAACTCCACATGTTTATGTTTGTAATGGTAGGATGGTAGGACTGCCATGCCTCCTGACACTGTATGCACTGTGTCTGGAAAGATGAACATGAGCCATTGGCCACAGGATAAAATCAATGATTACTTTTTAGTAATTGAAACTTGAGAAATAAACATAAATAAAAAATGCTTTATTTATCCTAAAGGGATTTTTAGATATGCCAAAAGTTGGGCTAATGGTGATATTAAATATGATTACACAATTATATACTGTTCCAATATTTAACCCTATTTACACTTACAACTAAGGCTTTATGAAGAGAAAAATAACTTAATGATTAAAACGCCACATAAAAAGAGCATTCAAAAGAGCTGTACAAGATGTCATAATTTTTTTTTTTACAAGGATGCTGCCTCATCTTTAGAGAAAAGCTATTTGCAAATACTTAAAGAATCATTAACATTAGAACAAAGTTTTGGAATAATTTCATCATCAACAATTATCTTTGGAGGTTCAAATGTGCCCCAGTTAAGTACGTCGATCATTAAAAAGTGGAAAAATACAAAGAGCATTTATTAAACATACAGTAAAATAAATATTATTTTATCTGCCAGCCTGAAACAACAAAAAATAATTGCTTGGCTCCTGCTGCTCTCGATAAAATAATTGATCTGAAACTGACTTGCTGCACAGGATATCCAATAAAATAGGTCTAGGTCCATTTGAGCTGTAGGGACGATTTAAATTTCATATGCACTGCAGCACAATAGCTACAACATAATTCAATTCTGAAATAAATGATTTAAATATTGAACTTTAACTAAGGCATTTTCCATTTAAATATTAATTTATTTATTTTATTATTGATTCATTAAAATAGTTATCAGTATAAGTATTTATTATTTTTTGTCTTTAATAAATGTGTTTATTTCCAATTTCCTTTTAGTTTTAATACATCTAAAATGATATAATTAGTAATTTATTTTTTAAATTGCAGCACTTTTGGAACCTGATAAAACTAACTCCTTTAAGTTCCTTATGGCATACCTTAGTATTGCCCAAAAACAGCAGTATTAACAAACACCTGATCAATATTAAAAATCCATCAAAACCAACAATTGCAGCCTTCGATCCTGGTTCTAGTGTTTCAGGGAATCACTAAAAAACCTCAAAGATCGCAAACAGCTAGATCCTCACACTGAAGTGCATGAATGCTCAACCAGAATCTCACAAATAAACAAGATCACTGCATTATCACATCCATTTTGGAAATGTGTCGGTTTAAAAAGAGACACAACACAACTCTTTAACTACACTTCCATGCCTAAAGCCAAATATTGGCTATACAGTGCATTCACAAAGACTATTAATAATGTGACATCTTTTCTGTAGTTGTGTGATGGAGTTTCTTTTCTTTAATCCTCCCCCTGTGTCACATTGGTGTGTTGTTGATGAAGCCCACTGGTGTGTGAAGGAGAAGAACAAACATGAGATTGTTCTTGTCTAATCTGCAATATGTAAGGTTACAGATACAAGTGTCTGGAGAGAGACACTTGTATCTGTAATATTAAGGGCAGATGGTATTGAAGATCAATACCATCTGCCCTTAATATTTTGTCTCAATCTTTGAGACATAGAGCAAAATGAAGGAGAGGAAACCTAAAAACCATGGTAAAGTCTTTCTTTTTAGTCTTGTTAAAACATCAGTATGGAAAATATTCGATTTAAACTGAGCCACACTAAAGATTGAATCATAATCATTGTCCCAATTTTAGACCAGCAAAGGACTGCGTGGATCCAATGCTTGGTGGGTTGTTTTATTTTTAAGCGTTATGCACTAGTGCTCTGCAGGAAAATGCTACATTTGACTTTAACTGCCCTGGTCGCTTCTTTCTGATAAATAATTGTGTCACTGAGATGCTGAATTTCAGATAGTTGCATGGACAATGTGATAATGAAAAAGAAAAAGAAGGGTGAGGACAATGGTTAAACAGATAACATTATCTCAGTAATAGCATTGCAGTTTTATGTTTCCCTAAATTTAAACAGTCCTGAAAGGGAATATATTGTGAATGTCCTTATTCAAAATCTTGTGAGATAACTGGTCATTTTACAGACATCAGATGCAGAGAAAAAAATAAAACAAAACAGGTCCTTATGGGAAATACTGCATGTCTGTAGAGGCTTTTTTTAGTTGATTCAGTCAAACATGTTTACAGTAGTTTATTTAGAAAATGATCTTTATCTGTTTGTTTGTTTTTTTGTTCATTTTATTCATTTGTATAATCTCAATTAAACCTTTGACACGTTTGCCTTTTATTTTGGTATTGTAATAACTGTAATAACTGTTAATGGCAGTTTATTTATGAGGCATGTTTAAAACCACACACGTTGGATCAAAGTGCCATATAGCAAAGGTGGAACAGCAAAGGAGGAATAAATCAAGAAACCCATCATTAAAAACAATAGTACAACATCAAGAAAACAACAGGAAGAAGTTGAATTTCTTGGTTTGGATGTAAAATATTAAATAGAGTAGCCCTGGCTGAGTCTGTTCTTCCCTACGTGAAGTGTTGTATACAACTGCCAGCAAGAACATAGCAAAAATATCAAGAACAAGAGAGTTTAAACTTGCCATATCCAAGGTAGAGTAAAAACCACAGGAATTGAGCTTAAAGCTGCAGTAGGTAACTTTTGTGAAACTATTATTTTACATATTTGTTAAAACTGTCATCATGTCCTGACAGTAAAGTATGAGACAGATAAAGTATGAGACTTTCAAAATAATAAAACTCCTCCGACTTCTCCAAGTGGTCCTACTGCCATTTGTGGAAATACACCGCTCCTGGACAGACAGCAAATCAAAGACAGGAGGAATGTCTGGCTCTAATTGGTTGTTAGCAGTGTCAATCACTTTTGAGTGCTGCTACTCACACCCCCTCCCCCACACAGCGCTACCATCGCTCAAGCTCAAGACTGCCGGCGGGCTGCAGGTGTGCAGAGAAATGGTAAAGAAACAACTTGCTTTACAGACAAACTGGCAATTTGTCGAGCATCTGCTCAGAAAACAAAGACAGGTAAACAGAAGAAGACCGACAATGATAAGCAAAGTAAAAAGGAAGAATTAGACCGAGCCTGAGTTTTCAGTCTTGGGATGCAACAGGACGGAGTTGTGTTTTTTTCCAGCAAGCTGTTTTATTTTTTTAAAGAAAAGCACAATCTAATTCCCATCACAGCAGTACTTATTTAAGCCCCTCACGAAACCCAATTTACTATACCTGTTGTTGATATGGTGCTTGTGACTTTATGCCCAAATTTTGTATACCTTTCTTGGGATATTAAAAGTTTAAGAAGCAGGACATAATGCAATACTTTAACCACACTAAAATATTTAGCAAAACATTATCAATGAGCCATATCACATAAGAGCGTGAAAGATGCTAATGTTAGCCTGGCACTTTAGCAATCACCTCTGGATGAAAACATTGTCAGCCGGAGCCAAACGGGAGTTTAATGAAAACTGTAGCTCTATGTGTGGAGAAAGATTTGCGCATAAACAAATCATGAATCTATACATATTTTAAGCAATCTCTCATAATATTATAATATCCCCCATGACATAACTAACCCAGGGCTAATGCTAATATTCAAGCAGCATATTGAAGCTGATGAGCAGAAACTTTGCACAAAAATTGGTCTTTGTCAGACACTAAAGCATTGATTGAGCATTGATGATCACATTGATTTTTATGAAATACTGAATTAAGACTTGGTATTAACCAATTTCTATTTTGAAATGACATGGATCTGTATCAGGGCCAAAATAGCATGATCGATATAGGCCTAGTATTGTTATGTCTTAGCTTGATTGCTTTATTATATATTTGATCTTTCTTAGATTTTTTTAATTCATAGGAAAAAGTAATATTTTTACTCATCATTATAACACCATATTGAACAAATACAATTAGCTAACCTTGCCAAGAAAGTGTTTCCTGTAGAGTGTAGCCATAGTGTTGCATTCCAGTTTAGTGCGGCTGTTGGGTGACGGAGGTCGGTGGTGCTCCGGGTCCCCTGCTTTGCTCAGCTCATGGTTGGTGCCCTCAATCCAGTAACCGCCAAACTGTGGCAGCAGGATGAGAGGAAAAGGGCTTTTCTTTCCCAACACCTGTTTAAAATGCAGAGAGACAATCTGAACTACAAAAACGTATTTAAAATATTGATATGGCTGTACACTTATACAGAGGAAGGACAGCATAATGTATTCCTGTACTGATTATTTTATAACTGTTTTCACTTAAAAAGAAATGAACACTCTTTTTTATAGTAGTTTCTTTCGAATAGGGAGAAAAAATAACCAAACAATAGAGAAAAGGTTAGAAACTCATCACACATCATTGTGTGAAATTAGTATTTGACCCATTAAGATCAGGCTATAATTCTACCTTTTTCAAATTTGTTATGTGCCCCTTTAACTTCCAGCTCAATGAGTTAATCACTTAGAGTTTTAGATCAGATACTCCTGATTACTATTATTTATGGTATAATGCACACCAATCCACAAAATAATTTTCTTTCTTTACAACCTCCCTATCCCTATGACCAGGACCAAAGCACTGTCAAAGAAAGTAAGACACAAGGCAGCAATGCATAAATATGAAGTAGGCAACAAGTCACCCTTACTCTAGAACACCCTGCAGAATGGAGCTTTGTGTGGTGAGGACGATCATGAGAAATAGGATGACCTATCTCCTTTCTTATGATTACTTACACCCTATAATATATATCACTGAAGGTTTTGGGAGAAATGGCCAGGTGAGATGAAGGACAGCTTCCAAGAACAAAGTGGCATTGTGCTCTTCCTACCCAGGTTCCAGTTCCTGCAAGTTGTTTTCGAGAAATAATCTGACCAAAACCTTATTCCTGTGTGATGTCCTACAAACATTGAGCGACTGGTCAGAAATTTTTTGTGTTGCCATGCTGTGGCGTGCACAGACATTTTAGGGGGCAGGTGCTCTGGAGGGGGTGGGAGGGCACTTTTTAGCGTGCGCAAGGAGGTGGCTAATTTCGGGGCATTGTTTCAGTCGTTTTTAATGGCTCAGGTTTTCAAAAGATCATTTCAAAACCGACCTCAGTAAAATCTTAATAATATTCAGGGCAGTCAAACTTTTTTACAGTAGCAGGCTACACACTATCAGGTAGGAGGGTGCACTTATATAAAGATATATATCTATATATCTATATATATATATACACTTCAGACTAAACAATGGCTCTGTGACTACTGTAACGAACAAACTAATAGCAATAGTGTAGTCAGTGTTGCCAAATTAGGCAGGTTTCCAACCAATTAGGCTTTTGAACACATTGAGCTGGAAAAAAATAGCTTATGGGCAGATTGTAAAAATTTTCCGAAGCTTTTCATAACATTTGTTGGGCTTTTAGAAAGAATTACTAACAAAATATATCAAAATAGTCATTTATTTTTTAAATAGGTTGAATCTGTCGATCTGACATCATCAATGAATAATAGTTATAATGAATAATATTGATTGTTATAATAAAACAAGAAAAGACCAATGGTTAATCAAGTGTTTGGTCAATGTAAACGCCCAAGAGGGGTTGAGTTCTACTTAAAAATATTTCATGACTGCGTGTAAGAGAAATGTTTAATTGAGCTATACTGAGAGAAATTAAGTTTATATTAAGGTAGATTTACAACTCATGTTGGGAAGCTATAATTTATTTTTTCTGGGTGAAATATCCTGATTATTAAAGAGATCTTGTGTGTTATTTGGTTGTATGATTGTACATTTTGTTTGGAGCCCATATGCCCAGTTTTTTTTCTTTGCTTCAGCTCAGTTGTGTGCTAATGGCATGTTCTTATGTGTTTAATAGTTCTGTGCTTTTAACATGAGAGAGTTTGAGATTTGGACTTTGGACTAACAGTGACATAGGGTAACCTGTAGCGCTGTGTCTTAACTCAAAAGTCCAGCATAAGCTACACGCTAATAAACATGAGCGCTGGTGTCAGGCTGAACACTGACTAAAGTAACAATTCTGACTAGAACAGGTTCTGTAATTACAGCAGCTATGAGAACAAGGAGCAGAACAAAGCAGAGTTCCCTTCTACCTGCAAGTAACTCAAGTCTCTTCAGTTTGGCAGCTTTATTGCTTGATTCTGCTCCTTGGGTTCTTAGCTGTCCTAGCTCACCCTGCTAGCTGTCCTAGCTAACCTTCCTAGCGTGAATGTTTACTCCAGTTTAGACTTCATTGCTAACATTTCAAACAGAAACTAATAGCGCTCCTTCCAGCTCGCTCTCTGCTTTGTTGTCACTTCTTGTAATTGTTTGGTAATCAGACCAAATTTCCATCCCGCTCTACCGACACCAACGGTGACCACACCACAGCCGAACCGCGGCGGCGACTGAAGGCTATGACTCGGTGTCCCGCCCCTCTCCAGCTGTGATTGGCTAGCATGTTGCCTTCAGTCGTTGATTTGATTGGTTAAATTGTATGATTGACACATCAAAGATAGTACTACAAGGTCGATGGCCACTCCGAGGTAAAAAGAAAAAAGAAAAAAGAAGACGGCTTCCAGTCCAGGGTCTGCTCCGCGCTCAACCAGAAGGCACAAATATCGCTCCATTATATAATCGGGGAAATGTAGGCGGCGGCAAGAGCTGCTATAGACGGCGATTTGCCGCCGTTGACCGGCTACTTTTGACTGCCCTGAATATTAATAATAATAAAAAAAAATAAATAAAAAAAAACGAGTTTCAAAAGGGCATTTTCGTTGATAAAGGGCAAACTTCCTAGTGCTTTAGCACCACCTAGTGTCTATGTATGCACGCCCCTGTTGCCATGTATACTGTATGGAGAGACATTAACTAAAGGCATGTACATACTCAACAACAACAAATATCCTTTTACTTGAGGTGACAAGAACAAATAAAAAAGTTCACTATGTCCAGAACCTTTCATACTTCACAAAAACGAATTTCCCTCCCATTGTAGGATTTGTCAGTGTTGTCACCACACTCACTTAAAACGACTGACCAATCACACAATTTTTGTTGTATGACAAGAAAAGGCTGAAAGAACCCCCAGAGCAGGGGCACAAGAACAGTCTGACGTCATTTTAGGAGAGAGGGTTAGAAAGGGCCTTTGGAATGCAGAGTATGGTCTGAAGGGCCATAATTATTAAATCATAGGACTATTTCACCTCATTGAGGGGCCAATGGATCAGACCATGTACCATCAAATCTTGGAGAAGAACCTTCTTTATTCAGCTATAACACTAAGGTGGGTCAAGACAGGGTCATTCAGAATTACAGTAAATGCTTGGTAACAAAAGAGAGACTGAAGAAGAAGCACAATAAGGTCATGGAGGGGCCCAGCTGGCCTTTGGACCCTGGCCAAACAGAAAATCTGCACAGGGAGCACTAAGCTTCTAGATTCTAAGCAGCAGCCAGACAACCTAAATGATTTATAGGGGTGCTGGTCATTTGCCACCTTGCTTAAAGAATGATCATGTGAAGGAACCAGTTGCTATGAGCTGTCTGGACGCTTCATTCCTGCTTTTAATGATTTTCTTATCATAAGAAAATCATTTGAATTTATCGATATTCATATCTGATATACTCATTGTCTTCTGTAAGGAAATGTTGGTATGTGCCTCTGATAAATGATATCTATCCGCAGCAGGTTACATTTCATTTAAACTGGGGTCTTAATCTGTGATGTTTCAAAAAAGTCATCTGATCTATACAGAACCACAATCAGAGTCACCTTTGTTGATATTTATCTCGTCATCAAAATATTAAACTACCACAAAACATTTAAAATTTGGTACAAGTGAACAAAGTTGTTTGTTCAAAGGTATGGATTGAAATAAATGGAGGCGAAATGGCCGTGCATATGGATAAAACGAGGGTGCAAACTGGTCAATTGCCCAAGAGCCATTTAGAGTTTGTGAAAGGGAAGTATATTTTATCCACAGGTTCCAGGCAAACTTGGGGATAAAATACACATTTCTCACTTTGACATGAATTTTAACTTAAATATAATGTCTTTTTTTCTTTATTTTCAGTGGCTGATCTGTTTCCCTTCAATAAAACAGTACCAACATAAAAATGAAGAACTGTTCATTTCTTTGTAAGTAAAGAAACACCAAAAACTAGCAGGTCCTCAAGTAATGATTGATTCCCCCCACTGTACATAGAAAGTGATGAAAATGTTTTCCCACCTCATGGACACTTGGGTATGGAATGTAATCTTCTTCAGTCTGCAAAAAAATGTGCAAATAATAAAAAGATATATATGACCTAATGAGCAATCTCAAAATATACAATAAGAGATTAATTATTACGCTGTTCTGTTATCCAGTTTTGTTCTGTTCCACAATCAATACCTTCATCAAAGCATTAATTCAAAGTTTTTCTAGATGCATTCATTAAAAATCAAGTAATTCTATTTTACTACATGCATATTTTAATATTGGTCATATATTGTTAAAGATACTGGGTCTGTACATGCAGAGTTGTACCTTTAGAGTTGGAGGAAAGGTGCATCTTTGCTCATCCATCCTGCTGCCCTGTCACAGGTAGGAGGGTAGATAAAAAGGCAATGAAAGAAAAAGCTCACAATAAATAAGCGGCAGAGAGAAAAAAAAAAAAACAATGTTCGCAGAGCAGTGTAATAATCTTAGTCTAAAAATAAATCACAACAAACTGGGAGAAAAGGATCAAACTCGTTATATAACAGCAGAAATCTCCCAGGAGATGTGCAGAATGCAGCAAAGCAGCGTCAAAAGAGGGACAGATGGAAAAAAACAGGTACGGATAAGTTTCATAGACAGGGAAGGGATACTGAAAGACTGAAAGACAGTAGAGGGTGGGGAACGGACGCCAAGTATGGTAAACAAACTGCAGAAGTGTGGGAATTAGACCCTGGAGGGTTAAAAAACAGCTAAGTTGGGTAGAAATACTTCACAGCCATTCCCACTCAGGTGTGTGTGTACTACTTACAGCTTCATGAGAACATGTTTTACGTATTTTACCATGAAAGTGAGGACCTGTTTTGGGCCAGGGGTTAGGTTTAGGCCTAAAGTGTCAGTTAGGTTTAGGTTAGGGTTAGGTGTGTTCTGGTAATGGTTAGGTTTATGCCCGCTATAAAATGTGCGATTTTGGGCGTCTATTAATTAGAGCTGTTGTGATATGGGAGGCTCCACATGTCCTGAACACTGTTGCCCCACAGCTAAAGCAAAAGAGGAATAAATTCTGGATTTCTGAATCAGTTTCTATGAGGGACAAACTTGTCCGATCAGAGCAAACGAGCCACACAAAGCATTGACCAAGGCTGTGAACTTGGTGGATTCTCAGCAGCTGTGTGCATGTCAGATTGATGGGCATGTGCAAACTGGTGACAGTTCTATTCTCTTATTGTGGTAGCCTAAATCAAGATTTAGGCAATTTTGGTCCCAATTAATTTTTATTATTATTTTGCATCTGCAGCAGACTTTGATGTGCTAAACTGCAACTTTTTACCAAACCTATCTAGTACATATATATATATATATATATATATATATATATATATATATATATATATATATACAGTATATATATATCCATCCATTTTCCAAACCGCTTAATGCCTCATGGGGTCGCAGGGGTTGCTGGTGCCTATCTCCAGCGTTCACTGGGCGAGAGGCGGGGTACACCCTGGACAGGTCGCCAGTCTGTCGCAGGGCAACACAGAGAGACAAACAACCATTCACACCTAAGGACAATTTGGAGAAGTTGTCATGTTTTTGGACATGCTGTTGGAGGAAGCCAGAGTACCCGGAGAGAACCCATGCATGCACAGGGAGAACATGCACGCTCCATGCAGAAAGAAATATATATATATATATATATATATATATATATATATATATATATATATATATATATATATATATATATATATATATATATATATAATTTATGATGGGACATTGGCGTTTGATGAAACAGGTTCATACAAAGAGAACTCTTTGATTTATTACCGGACTATTTTTTTTATTAAAAGTATTTGATGGTGATTTTGTTTTGGAAGGATTGGGGATAACGTGAAGGTCCTCACTATTTTCCTCACTATTTTGCTATCGGTAAGGTTTAGGACTAAGGTGTGAGTTAAGTTTGTTATGGTTGGGCATGCACTGGCATTGGTAAGGTTTAGGGTTATTGCCAGGATTAGGCCATAGAAAGGGTTGAAAATGACTAAAATTGACAGTCAACACACGTTTCTCACAACATATAGCAAGATGAGAATGTGTGTCTTCTTGAGAGAGAGAGAATGAGGAGGGTCAATGCAGAAAAAGACGCTGCAGTCATGACAAGGCTGGACTTTATTGAGGAAAGTGTATCTTAAGCAGCTCTGTTTCCATCTGCTAAGCAAATATATTTGTTTGCACAAAAACCAACTGCAAAGAAGGAAATATGTGAAAGCTTCTGGAAGCTTTGCCTTCTGCAATAGTTTAGATTTTTTTTAAAATGATGACTAATGTGTATGCGCCATCACAGGAGAATAAACTGCAAACACCCAGAAATGTTGTGGCTTTTCATAAGCCCCATCATACAAATCTTAGCCTCTTATGAGTGGGATTTCATGACTTAATAAAACATCCTTCCAAAGCCTTCAGAAAACCAGGAGATGGCGTTTGAAGTGAGATAATAAGCTTACAGTGCTGTCAGCCAACGTCTCAACCAGAACATTTATACAGATGCCGAGGAAAAAACATACAGCTCGTCTGAAACCGTCAAGACTCAAGATCCTTTTCAGTAAGAAAAATAGAAAAAGACAAGGAGTGTCATTGTCAGTAACAGACACACCAGAATTGGAAAGAGACAGACTGGTTGGTTAGTGTTTTTAGCTGTGTGAGGCAAAGAAAAAATACAGAGATCTGTGCATCATCTTACCTGCATCTTTTCAATCATTTCAAATAAATCTGTGGTCTGGGGAGAGGAGATGACATGTCTGAGTATATCTGACAGGTGTGAAAGTTTACTCCTTGCAACAGGACGTAGTGAACTAATTGTGGGTCAGAGTTATATACAATTCACTGACTTTAAATTACATTTAATCTCAAAGGAATATATTTTATTTGCTAGTCACATAAGGAGCAAACAATACTTAAGCAGTAGTTTTGCAACTACAATGCTGGTAATACCTTTGAGGACATATTTTCCTTTCATGTGACATGTTTGATGTATTCTGCAGCAAATTATATTAAGGTTGAAACGTGAGCATAATATAAATAACAGGACGTACAATGACTTGTATGAGTATCAATATTGACTTAACCGCTGAACCCGACTCACTGGGATTGTATGTCACACATGTGTGATATGTATATTGCATAAATATTCTCCCTCCTTTACTCTGATACCCAAGAATAACATCCAGTCTGGCCATTTGCCTTCAGAAGTCACCAAACTAGATTTTTTTTAGGGATCGTATGTGATAGACCAATACAAAGTAGATCATAGGGATGCATGCAAAAATGCATATGGCTGCTTTTACTGGCTTCTGAAATCTCCTCATTAGGATCTATAGAGTCAACCTGTGTATAATTTATTCTCAGTATAAATACAGCTGGGCTACTGAAGGTCTCTGAGGTTTGTAAGAGAACATTAGAGAAAAAAATACATCATGAAATTCCAGGAACACACCACACAGGTCAAGGATAAGGCCTGTGGAGGGCACATAAAATTTTAAACTCATCATTCTGCATCACTTTTTCTCTTTTTGGACATTTCTGTTTTAATGTGTTGTGGAAAAACTGACATCTAGTGGCAGGATGCTGTTACTACATAGTTGAAAAAAAAAATCAACATTTGCTACAGAGTCACAGTTTTAGCCACTTTATACACTTTAAAAGGATATATGCTTCCACTTTATGACTTGATATGCCTTTTTTGGCTCTTGAGGGCCAAATAAATTGCCTTGATGGGCCGGATTTGGCCTGCGGGCCTCGAGTTTGACCCAATACCAAAGCATATTCATGTGTTAGAATGGCCTAATCAAAGTGCAAGGCTATTCCTGGATGGTCTCCAGTCAGCGATTTTTCTAAAGAAGAAGGGGTAAACATATAAGGCAAACCTTATAGAGACAAAGCTCAAAAGATGCAAAGCTGTAATTGCAGGGAAAGATGGCTTTCTTAAGGATTAATTCAGGTATGCTGGAGACAAATGTACACCACACAGATTTTTATTTGCATAGAATTTTCAAACACCAAATTAATTCCTTTTCACTTTGCCAATACACAATATTTTGTATTGGTCGATCACATAAAATTTCATTATCATACAGTGTAGTTTGTATTTGCAATATGAGAAAATATGAGATAGCATTATCAATGCTTTAGGAAGGCACTGTATACACTGTAAAAAAAAAAAAATCTGTTGTTTTTACTGAAAAACCTTGGCAGCTGTGGTTACCAGAATTTTTCAGTAAAAAATACAGTAAAAATGTAAGCAAGGTTACTAACCCACCTGTATATTTTACAGTGAAAATGTAAACCAGTTTACAGAACCACCTGTATATTATAGATTATAAAACTGTGGACTGCTTGATAGCTTTAAATTTTTAAATGTATATTTAACAGCTATTTTTTATTTTATTTTTTAGGATTTTTTGTGGCACTAGTGGCCCTTTTTATTGAAAGTAGGCTGACAGAGAGGGGGAAGACATGCAGCAAAGGATCGTAGGCCAAAATTGAACCTGGGTTAACTGAGCCGAGGACTGAGGGCTCCGTACAATGGGCAGCGTGCTACCTCTGTGCCACCAGCGCGTCCTAATTGTTAATTTTAATTGCATACATTATGATTATGACCAGTGCCTTGACTACACTTTTTAAAAATAATAATTTATGTATTTAACAGCGACAATTACGACGCTGCGGTGGAGGAAGCACGCCGGCTGACCCAGGTTCGACTCCAGCCACCTTTGCCACATGTCTTCCACCTCTCTCTCAGCCTACTTTCAATAGGCTGAGGTCCACTATTCCACTAATAAGGTCCACTAGTGCCACAAAAAATATAATAAAAAGTAGGTGTTAAATATACATGTAAAGATAACAGGCAGCCCATAGTATTATAATGTAAAATATACAGGTGGTTCTGTAAACTGGTTTACATTTTTACTGTATTTTTACTGAAAAATTCTGGTAACAACATCTGCCAATGTTTTTCAGTTAAAACAACAGATGTTTTAACAGTGTACAACTTAAGGATACATATGCAACCCTTGTTTCACTCTTAAGTCATATATAAAGCATCGAGGTAAATTGTATTAAAGTGTGGTGAATCTCAATCAAAAACTTCAAAAACACATAAGGACATTTGAACCAGGCTATATTTATTACCCTTACTGCACAGGAATATGCACAGAATCTTAAAAAATGCTAGATTTCATGATATTTGCCTATTTTTACAAAAACATTTTTTTTCACTCTTAATATCTGTCCTGACATTTTACCTTTTTTGCAAATAATGCTCTTTCTCCTTCCTTGCAACGCCTCACCCTATGCCTGCTCCATGCAAATCCTCTGAACTCCCTTGCAACGCCTTGTATCATGTAGTAAAGGAACACATGCAAAACTTTCCCGAAACAGCTGAGAACGAGCAGCACCAATCCGCTGCAAATCAGCCCGGTGTAGTTAAGGGATGGCTGAAAGGTTCAGCCCGTAAAGCCTGACACAATTACTCAGTGTACAGAGCAATTGTGTCTTAGCTTTGTGTGAGTTTGAGTTAAGTCCTCCACCATGAGCAAACAATAGTCTGCCACAAACCCTGAAAGTAAACACTTCTAGATGTAACCACAGATTAGGAGTGGAAAAGATGTGGCTCAGGGCTTTTGCATAATCCCTGCTGTTAAACTAAAATGTTAAAAGCTTTGGAACGTTAACATTTTATCTCGTTTTAAGAAGTGATCTATAACACACACAAAAAAAAAGAACATAACTTTAAGTGCATCAATAAAAAACATGTAGCATGAAATGAAGTGTTTTGGACTCACTATTCATAAAATTGCATTCCATTGCTGTTTTAGATTTCCATCCACCATGTTGTCAAAATAAAGTTACTTACACTGCTGGGTTTCTTCCAGCGTGTCTTTGTCACCATCGGATAATGGTGGCGGCTGCGAAGATCTTCAGCCATAGCTTTCTGTTTGCCTCACTGCTAGCTTCAAAACGCCTCACTGTCACCGACTCTAAAACATTGGCCTTCAATTCCACATGACTGCTGAGCTCCTCTGAAAACTCAAACAGGGAACTGCATCCTGACTGTGACACCTGAACCAAAGCTGCATCCCTGATGACTACGACCTGTAGGCAAGATCCGCAGGCAGTTATAAGCCAGGTCGTGGTGAAAAGCCAGCTGTTGTTGGCAGACATCTAGATAAGCAATCCTCTGTCTGAAGTTAGAGGTGTCTCCTCTTGTCTTTTAGCCTATGACAGGAGGAAATCCGGATCACATGTCATCCACCTCTCTTTAAACACTAGGTGCATCCTGACTGACAGCTGGAGGTGGAGTCCAACTTCTCTGCTATCATAAACTGCTGCAAAATCAAAGAATAGACTTTTTTTTAAAAAAATCACTGAAAGGCTCAGCACCGAAATGCATTAAAGATTATTCTCATTGGATCAGCCTACCAGACCAGTCAGCTCTTCTGGTTTAAGTCAACGCTGCATCCCCAGAATCAGAACCAATAATGGAGAAGCGGCATGCTCCTATTTTTTTGTTTTTGTTTCATCTGACCAGATTACCTTTTCCATATATTCACTGTGTATCCTGGTGGCAAACTGCAAATGAGACTTATTTTAAACGTCTTCCTGACACTGTTCAAAAAGGGCCAGATTGCATGATGAATCAACAGATTCTCCCACTTGAGCTGTGGATCTCTGCAGCTCCTCCAGAGTTACTATAGGTCTCTGAGCTGGTTAATTTTCTGTTTACATGGATGGATTGAGCACTTTTTATGTGAGATGTTGGAGTTTGTGATATGATCTTATATAATAACCATGCTTTACAAATGTCCATCACTTATCTCGGACCTGCTGGGTATGTTACTTGTTCTTCATGATGCTGATTGTTCTGTAACAAGTATTTCAAGTCTATACAGAACAGTTGGATCTGCAGCATACTGAGATTAAAACCACACACACAGTGGGACTCTAGATAGTAAGTTAGAGACTTCAGAAGACAGTTACACTGGATTTATTCAGGGGCATCAGAGTAAAAGTGGCAGTATAAATTTGCATTCCACACTTTTTGTATAAAAGTTGTATTTGAAAAAAATCTACTTGTGTTGGTCTATAACATAAAAAGCTGATAAAATACTTTGTTGTTTGCGGTTTTAATATGATAAAATGTGAAAAAGGTCAAGGGGTGTGAATACTCTTGCAAGGCACTGCGCGTGCGTGTATATAAAAGTCATGAATAGTGAAGGAGACCGTAGATGCAGCAGCAACATTTCGCGGCAACGGACACGGTGGAGGAAGTGGGGGAGGATCCCTGGGGAGTAAGGCCAGCACGGAGAGCAGGTGTGAGAGCTGAGACCTTCTTCATTATGAAAGCTAATCGGAACGACATTATGACAACTCACAAATTAAATGCACAACACCTCCTGTCCCCTTTCAGACATTTCAGCTGCAACTCTCTGTCTCCTAAAAGAGCTCGTTAAGACTGGGAGCTGCTTCCCAAAGTGGATCCAGCACATTTTTCTTTGATGTAAAATATATTTGGTAGAGCAACTCCAGTTTGTTTATATAATATCAGTGGATGTCTACAGTTAATCAGACACAACCAATATATAAAAAAAGCGTTGAATCGTATTTTTTTAAACATCCTCCAAATGTTAGGAGGCATCATAACGCGGAAGCAGAGGTTAACGACCAACGTTTCTGTAAAACACTTCCTCGAGTTTGCAACAAATCATATTCATCACATTCAAAGCTTTTCACATAACAAACTCTAAAAGAACACTGATGGTTTTGTCTGTGTCCGTGCAAATGTGCATGGTTGTGAACATGACAGTGGGGTTAACTGCAGATTGACCTGTTTTTTTGCAGGGCTCTGATCTGTCTAGTACGATGCTCTGAGTCTGGCCCTGTTAAGGTGATATTTGCACTGAAATGCACTTTACTTTCATTTTCCTGGGTTATATCTAATAGAACTGAGGCAATGAGTATGTAAGTAAAAATCTAAATTGAAAGTTATTCTCGTTTGGTGACTGGCGTGCACAGAAGAAAAGGAAAACTGGTGTCAGTCTGCAAAAGGATGAGGTTTCAAATGTTCTTCCCTCTTGCCTAACAGACCAGCAGGTGTAAGCTACCTTTAGACTGCTGCAGGGATCAAGAGTGACTGCTGAACAACCCAGTTTCAAATTTCTCCCACTCCTAATCCCTTTCTCGTCCCACTCCCCCTGCTCAGCTGAGATTAAGTCAGGTTGTGAGAAATGGTGTAAATAGATGGTGTGTGAACCATTTCGACATGACTGAGATGTTATCCGCTTATGATCCCCGCACAGTGTGCATCTATTTAATTTTTATTTTCTCAAAATACCCCTGGCAGATTTTTCTTTCCACGCGTCTTTTATTCAAGGTGCAAAAGGTAAGCGTGAAGGATTGAAATGGACGCGCGTCTGTTACAACTTTCAAAAACACTTGAGCCTGACCACTGGATTAAAATATGTGTTAAAAATCACAAATTTTATATATTTGGGTCTTCTTTTTTGCAGCAGCATAACGTCACACTGAAAAAACAAACCTTTAATTTGAAGGAGGGTTTTTTTTTTTCAGTGAGAAAAAGATCCCATGCTAGGAAATAGAACCTAATTTGTCAAAAGGACGGGACATTTCAAAAGGTTGGGGCTTTACTGAGAGAGGAATCTTTGACTATTCCTCTTTGCATAATCTTTTCCGGTGTTGGTTCAAGCTCTCTTGTCTTCAGCTCATCCCACAGAGTTTCTGGAGGATTCAGGTACTGTATGGGGACTGGCATGGTCGTGAAGACAGGTTGATTCTGTGTCCTATAAACTATTTCTGTGTTGATTTTGCCATATGTTGCGATATGGTTAGGGTTGGTGGAATGAGTCATTATCCTAAAATAGCCAGTAATGATACTTTAGCATTTTTTTACAGCAGATCTGAAGAAGTGTCACGAAGAGGATGCTCAGGTTTCTCCCTAATGTTCTTTTTTGCACAATCATCTCCAGAGACTCCAGAACAGAGCCAGCCTTTTTCATCACCATATCCAGCTTTTTCTTTGAGTTGCTTTATTCCTAAAGGAATAAAGTGTGCTCTGTGCCTTCTAGTAGACAGCTCCAATGTTGGGTCTGGTGTCCCGTCTGTACTCTAGGTGAACACCAAGGTGTATACTCCTCCACCGCCTCCACATCTTCCGCCAGGAAGGAAATAGTGTTTGACCCATTGTTGTTTCTCGTGAAATCTACAATCATCCTCTTAGTTTTATTGACGTTCAATATGAGATGATTGTTCCCATACTTTACCAAAGGGATACTTCACTTCTTCCTCTTAACAAGGTTTTTGTTTCCTCACAAAAAAAAATGATTTGCCCAAATTAAAGGTTGGATTTTAAGTAAGATTGTTCTGCTGCGATGAAAGCCTAATTCGCCTCAAGCATTTTTACACATCTTTAAAAGTGGTGAAAACAAACGTATCCAGCCCTGTAATATCTTTTTCGGACCAACAATCAGTCGAACTCAGCTGACTCTGCCTCTGTAGTAATCTATTTTCGTCACACACGACTGATGATGTTATGGGTGAGAAAGGGTGTCTTTTGAAATAAAAAAAGACGATTTGTCTTGTGGGCTTTGATGGAATCATGCTTGCTCAGTTTGGAGTGAAAATTTGTCAGCGTGAGGCTGACGATGTCTTGCTAAAAATAGGCCTTTATTAATTGAGTGAGTCAATCATAATAATTGCAGCCTCTTAGCTTTGTGTGCTTTAATTACACAAGAGATACGAAAGAAGGCGAGAATAAAAAGCACATCAACAGAATGCAGCTTGGACGGCTGAGTCTTATGAATACAAAAAGCTGAGCAAGTTTTTCCAGACAACAGAACATGAGACAGAATGGGAAGAGACGGCTAACAAAAGATCACAGAAAGAGGGGGTCACATGAGGTTAGGGGCTCACAGTTCAGACTTAGCGCCCCCCTCCCTACCTTGTGGAGAGGTGAGGTGCTGTGTCTCAGTTCAGGCTGCAACAGCTGGGAGTCTAGCGGTGCAGAAATTCGGGGGTCAGCCGCATCTTGTTTCCTATAATCAGACAGATGCAAGAAACAGATTTGGTCAGAAAAGGTCACTTAGTCTGCGATCGAACAAGAAAAGGTAATGTCATGGGGAAGGTTACAGGAACAGGCGTTTGTGTTTGAAACACTGCTGTGGCTGGAGGCTTTTTAGATTTAATTTAGACACGCAGAAACTTGGAATTGAATTTACAATAAAAGCCAGAAAGTATAAACTTCACTTCCGTGTAGAACCCTAATTGATCATTTAAAGACAGTAAATATCAAAAACCTTGAACTAAATATTTTTATTTACTTTTATATTCCATTATATGTTCATTTTGAAAGTTTATTCAGTTTTAACTAGAAACGCACAGAGAAAAAAGCTGATGATTGGAATCTGACTTTTTTAACTTGATTGTCCCTGGCAGATGACTTTGGTTGTAAATTTAAGACTGTTCTTTGTCTGATCTGTGAAAGCTCCAGCAGTTTGCTGCAAACGCTCATACTCAGTGAAAGAGACTCAAACGTAGCTATTTACAGCATCAGTGAGGTTTATAAAATTAAGTCAGAGGTAGAACAAGGATGTAAAAAGCTGTTTTTTTTTTTTTAAACTGCATTTCTGCATGCTGAGATGTGTCTGCAGTCATTCAGGCTACAAGAGCATGACTTTCAGCAGATAACAGGAAGGCTGAGGGGAGCACAGCAAAGCGCTTTGGTTTACTCTTTTTGAGCTTTAAACCTCTGTCTTTCGCACAGCATCTTAGATTTAGAAACGTTGGCAGTCTGTTGGAAACCTTAGAATCAAGGTTAAGGTACTGACGACGTGCTTTTTTCCTATATTGGCTATTTAGGTTGACATTTTGAAAATTGTTAAAAAATTGCCATGTGGGTCAAGATGTAAGGAAATGAAGCGAAATTCATGAACCATCAAGTCTGTTATGTCCCCGATCATTGTGTGTTGTTTTTGACACACTCCTAAAAGTGTTTTTGTATTGGGATCAAAGGTCTGGAATTCAGAGTTCAATTGTGTCAGAACATGGTCCGATACTTTTGCTTTGACACAACTGTCTTTTTTTTTTCATAATTAAGGATCAACTCACTGCCAGGGGATAAAATTTCAGTGGTCTATGAGCGCCAACAAGTGGTCCGATAATTATTTCCAAAACTTCCAAAAAGTAGGTCATACCCACAGTTTCACTTTCAGTTTTAGTAATCCCAAATTGAGTGAATCTTCGTCAGCACAGACTGAATGTTTGCACAGTATAGCGTGAGATTAAGTAACCTCGTTAATGGGTCATTGCATTACAATATTTGAGCAACAGTTGTGTAAATGTGCAGTAGTATAAATGAGAGCAGCACAATGATGCCACATTTTCTGGGGTGTCCAAAGCAATCTGTGGCAGCCTGTGAAAGCTGCTGATGAAATAATGTATGCTACAGTGTTAAATGTGATTTGAGATGATGTTGGAGCTTTATTTACGTAATGTAGCGTGTCTTACAACGCCATTTAAACGCGAGGCGGAAATGCAATCGCGGGGGTCCTGTTGCAATGCTAGCCACACTAATTCCTCCAACCAGACACACCGGGCTAACCACACTAATCAATAATGCAATATGCTAAAGCCAGTTTTCTTTGTTTTAAAATAAGAAAACCACAGCAACTGCTCTCCCATAAAGTGGAGTCACATAGCCTCTGCTCCCAAAATGCAAATTTAACAACCACTCTTGGCATAAAGACAAAATAACATTTTTGTTATGATACATTTTCATAGTTTGCAAAGAGAAATCAGAATTTCCCAAAATCTAAGTACAAAGTTGAAGCTTTAGGACAGTTGAAGATCAGAAATCAGCCCCACAATTCAGACCTATGAATGCCTACATTCTTTTTTTAGTAAGATACTTTTATAATTTATAAACAGTATGCATTTTTGTCACTCTAATTTAAATATTTTCTCAGCTTTTATTTGGAAAAAAAGACATTACCCTAAAATTTTAAGCATGTCTGAGTGAAGTTTCCCCCCCCCCCCCATCCCCTTTATATTTAGTTTATAGAGGTGCTGCTGAAGGGACACAACATAAAAACGCTTCACGTTTATTCAGTCAGGTTGAAAATTGCTATTGGCAAAGCCGCTGTCAGGCATCCTTTGTACTAAACTTATCCAGGCTGGCTTTTTTCTCCATTGATGAATGTGCGGCCCTCTTTGCACTGACAGACGGGCCCGATTCTGCAGAAGTTTGTTTAATGAATTAAGTCAGTTTAAAAACACAAAAGTTATGAGCATGAAAGCAGACCTGAAATGATCCTGATGCATTAATAATAGATACTGAATCCGCATATTGCTGTCTTTGATGATGAAAGAAAGCTGGAGCACCGGCAGGGAAGAACCTATCATATTTCTGCATGTAGAAGGCGTGGTGCACTCCAGCAAAAGTAATATTTAGAGCATTTTGTTACCCCTTGAGAAATCAATACTTTTAAGCCAAAAGTGATTAATTCTTCAAGGAGATAAAAAAAACAGGTTCCACATCATGAGATAAGGTTTGGAGCTGTTGCCGAGGCTATATGGAAAAGACAAACAGTGATTTGAATCTGTGCTCGCATTTGTTGAGTGCACTCAGTTTCAAATGTAGGTGAAGAAAACAGAGCATGAATCATTAACATCCAGCGCTGCCTCAAAGCCATTACACAACGAGCGAATATGCAATCAAGAAAGCATTCAAATGAAATGGGAACGATGCTGAATATGAGCTGTGCTCTCAGGATAACAAGAAAGCAACTCTTCCCGGAGAAGCTCGCCCCATGGGAGGTCCATACGGCTGGGCATGAGCTGCCCCGAACTCTCCTTTCCATCTGAGCCACGGTACACCGGTGGGGCGCGCAGAGACGCAAACGTGAAGATGCACAGGGAGGATTTCACGATGAGCAGCTAAATGAAACAATATGCTGTGGAGAGCATACTGGTGCAAACTTGCAAGCAAAAGCACTTATGAATCGAGGAAAAACTGGAGACAACATTTTCTAAGAAGACTAGGAGAACATTTGATTCAACGGGATCAAAGAGTTGGAGTGATGGAAAAATCTGAACTTCACGAGCGTGAGCTGTGGCACAAAAGCCTAGACCGGTTCGCTACACAAACACAGCCTCAAATTACATAACACACCCCAGCCGGTTGACAGAAGCGGCACAAAAAAATCGTCCGAGCGGAGACGCTGCAGGGGATGATCGGGACCGCCTGGCGTCCAGCAAGGAGCGGAGCTGCAAACTTACCTGCGCAGAGGGGCCGCTGAACGCCAGGTGCTCCCAGCGATGTCCGGACAGCGACCTGCACTCCGGACCGATGACTCACCGTCTGAGTCTCTCCCTCCTCCTCCCTGAGCTCGCTTATCTGCTCTGTCTCTGCTGCTCTTCTCGGCTCACTCACTTGCTTCTCATCCGCTGTTCACCTGCTGGCTTCAGTCTTAGCTCTTCAGACTGCAATATACTCCCAGCCAGCATCCTCTCTTACTCTCCTCCTTTCCTCTCAACCCTCCCACTCACAACCTCTCCATCACTGCTTTTCCTCTCTCCCTCCCTCTCTCTCTCTCTCTCTTACACACACACATGAAAACTCACATCTGCACTCCTCTCCTACATTAGATGTACATCCTTCAGTCATATCTGAAACCTGAAGCGCCACACAACACTCCCACTGAGCCTCTAGCCCTTGCTAATACCCTTATCCCCTTCAAAGTAGCGACCCTCCCCCCCTTTCAGCTGCTCTGAAAGAGAAAGTAGGGATTATTCAGGGAAAGGGCCTTCGCTTCAATCCCATGCTGTCTCATGAGCTTGGTAGAGCTGTTGCTAGGGCAACCTACATCAGACACATGTTAAAAACACACACATGCATGATCATTCATAAGAACACGGGCTCTGCCAGTGAGTATTTGTAAGCCTTAAACTAAAGTAACCTTTCATTGCATTAGAGAAATCTTGCATGAGAAAATTTTGGGGAATTACTTTGAGGAAATTTATTCAAGGGGCGAAAAAATATCATATTAAGGAAAATGTGCTTTTTTATTAAATTGCTCATAATAATGTGAACAACCCCGTTCTGCAAGCATAAGCAGCGCTTGGGCTTCTCCCATAACATGTCACAAGGTTTGGGGATACTCAGAAAGGGATGGTTGACCAATTCTCTTCACACAGCCTCTCACGCTTTAGGTCTGGGACCATTTCTGAGTTGATTTGGCCAAATGTTTTGGGTCTTTATCTTGCCGAAAGACCAAGAGACGACCAATATCCAGTTTTCTGTTAGAAGACACCGTATTTTTGCACCGTATTTTCTGAGAGTTCATGATGCCATGCAAACTAGCTAGGCTCTCAGGGACCTTTGAAAGGAAACAGGCCCACAGCATCCCAAATATTTCACTGTGCTTACAGTAATAGTGTGCAAGAGGTGCTTTCCACATGTTCACCCATTTCACACTGGACCTATCCAGATTGTTTGTTGCTTAAAAGTTCCATCTCAGTCTCACTTGACCAAAGCGCACAGTTTCAAATAAAGTTAAGGTTAGGACTCAACTTGTTTACCTTTGTGATTGGCGTAATTAGGCTGGTGTTGCATGGATCATGTGCGATGGGATCAAGGGCTTAGAATTCACATTGTTCTGCAGCATGAGGATGAGTTACTTAAGATTAAAGTTACTTACATTATTTTTTATTCTATATAATTTTAGATCAACTGACCCACTTGGTATGAAATTCTAATGCTCTATGAGTGCCACCAAGTGGTCGTTAGTTTCATTTTCATTTTCAAACATCTGGCGTACAAGGAAAGTGAAGTAATGCTATTATAAGATCGCTGTTGTGATACGTGAGTTGCAGTTGTGCCGATTTTAAAGTGGTTGTACTCATATGGAATCATTGTTTTGTAAAGCCCCACCCTAAAAAAAAAAAAAAGTAGTTGCAGTTTGGCTTATCTGTTGATCAAATTGTGTACACTGACCTCCCTTAGTATGTCTTACATTGGGTGGTGGGAAGATAAATGCCTGCTATTATTTAGCTTTGTAGTTTTGTGGTCAAAAGAAAATGGTATCCATGTTGGATCGTATTTATATCTTTCGAAAACAAAAAATTCATGGATTACTAATTAGAAACTCTGATCAACTTTCAAAAGTTAAGCAAATATTTATTTCAAGTGCCAAAATGTCCAAAACAATTATTCTGCAACCTGTTTTTTTTTTCTTTCTGCAATACATCACTGCACTCAATTTAAATGTTGGATATTTCATAATTCTTCAGGGCGAGATAACGCTGCTGTAATAAAAGACGGATTTATGTTAACGCCGCTTTTCTACATGTCTTCTCCAGCAGCGGCAGTACATTTTTCCCACATTTGCAAATTAAAATTACATGTTTGTAGTAATCTGACTCGAACAGAGTGGTTATGTTTAACATTAAACTCCCAAAGGTTGAAGAAGCATTCCAACTTTCATAAAGCTCATTGTGCAGCAGGAGAAAGCCTGGGTGGAGAGGTTTTTAATTACTGTAATGAGTCTGATGAAATCCCCTGTGAGCATGTGTGCTTCCTGCACTAATCTGACATGCACAATGCCCAGGAGACCCCAGCCAATGTCAGAAGCAGCGCCTTTTCATGTCGAGCCTTTTCTCCCCGTTCTGCTCCTCGGGCGGCCTCTCAGAGTTTGGTACCTGAGCCGAGGTTCAGTGCGTGTGCAGCGTACGAATCGTGTGTCAGACATGAGCAGATATTAAGGGATTACAGCACAGCCCCTGCCGTGCTCTTTCAGGAGCTCTGTACGATAACAAACAAATACTGCTGGTGTCATCCAAAGCTTCATGGATTAGAAATCAAGCTGTAAAACTGAAACAAGCTTTAAAGATTGCTCTTATTCCCGCAATTTTTAATTTTTAATAAAAAGGGGTTAAAAAGGACTTTTTAAAGGCAGGAAAAATGTTGTGGGGGTTGATTGAGTGCTTTGAGCTTATAGATGAAAACGCATGATCTAATAAGAAGGGCCCGCCTAAAATCTGATTAAATTTAGATGGGATTTTACCAAGGATCAGTGCAGCAGGCTCATACCAATTGAAAACGGCATGCACGCTGATGTTTTGGGACAGATTACTCACATGGTAAAAAAATAATAATAATAATAATAATAATACAAGAATAATATGAAAATACACACAAAAAGGCTGAGTCTTGTGGGGCTTTATGTAGATCTCATGTGGACAAGGATGGCTGGTTTTAAACTGACAGCACCCTCTCTGCTTCCATGTCCTTTGCAGAGACCCAGAGGTTATCCCCTGCGCCTGATCTCGCCGTCAGGGATTCCCATCCCATTAGCTCGGTGAAATGGCCTGTGCTCGATCCCCTCTGCCTTGATCCTCGGAGAATTGCTGCTATCCCAAAGTTTTTCCATCAGCCACCTGGTATAGCCTCACCTCACCTCTCAATTTCAGCTTTCGGACAGCTTTTGTCAATCAAAGAAGCGTGAGATAACATCCTTTGAGACTGAAGATTAAATGACACTAAAGCGTGCTGGATTGCATAATTCCAAAGGGATTGCAGCCAGACAAACGAATAGTAAGAGTGAGGTCTCAATGATTTATTTTGATTTTATATGAGCAGAAATTCTACTTTTATTTTATTAAAACTGCATGTCTTCCAGGTAGAGATTTAATTAGTATTGGTGGGCCTCAGGAGTGGAAGAGAGTTTGGGGACTGGGGTACCAAACAAATCAGTGAGCTACCAGTGGGCATGCTGCAAAACAGAACTGAGCATAACTCCAATAAAGTTTTCTTATTTCCTCTCCTTATACCCATAAAAGGCTTCGCAAAAACACCCCTTAAACGTTTTACCCATTTGTCACATTACAACTACTAATTTCATGTCGTTTATTGGGAATTTGTCAGATAGACCACAGAGTAGTGAGCCATTAAAGGAAAACCGCAGACAAAGTTGTTGTTTTGTTGTGATAAGCCTCAACAAGCTTTACAAATCCAAAGAGAAGTATTTACTCACTGTACTTTGCAAAATACCCTTCTGTAAATGTTCTGTAAATGATGGCTTAAAATTATCGCACAGTATTTACTTTGACCGCTCGGGTCTTCTGGCTCAAGTCTGCTCTGCGTTCCCAGAACCAGACATGGAGAAGCAGCATTTAGTTCTTATGCTACACTTATCTGGAATAAACTCGCAGAACACTGGAAATGTGTTCCAGTTTGAAATCAAGGTTAAAACCCTATTTGTTTAGAGTCGTCTTTAAATGTTAATTTTCAATTTAAACAGTCGTAGATCACTGAAACATCACAAGTTTGTAGCCCAACCTATCTTGACCTACTGCTACTATTTCACTGCAATGTATGTGAAAAACAGTGGAAAACTTCAATAGACATGATTGTTTTTGCACACCACTATAACCCCACGAACTAATAAAGTTACATAAATGTTTTCTATGAAATAAAACTAAGTGTGTGTTTTCTAGCAGCATGACGTCAAACCTTTTTCCTGCTGGTTTTGAATGCCTGCCTCGTTTCGCTCTTAAACAAATGATCTGGGTATTTAATCAGGACATTTGCAAGGCAAATGCTGAGTACTAGTCACATCCAGACTTCAGTGAACTCTGCAACCCTTTGAGGATTTCTCTGCAGTATATCTAAGCCCTGCTGTGACATCAATTGGGACGGTTTTTATAATCATGAGGCACTGGTTGATAAACATTAAAAAGACTTTGCTCCAAACAGAAAGACAAAGCATATTCATGGTAAAAAGGTTATTTTAAATTTGGCCACTAGCATTATGAAGGTTTATTTCAGGTATTCATTTAGCCAAGTACCAAACCCCATTAAAAGGTGATTGTTCAGATTTCCTTTTGAGGAATTTTTTGTTAATTCTTCTTGAGGAATACACAGTTTCATGTGGACTATAACAGCTACTTAATCACTTGAGTGATGCACCGTAAAGTCAAAGCTGCCCCATTGTTTCGACAAAGGCATCATTTACTAGCAGCAATCCAAAAGTTTGATTTAATTTTGCACTTTCTTACAAAGCAAAAAAGTAAGACATTTGTAAAAGTCTTCAGGCAAGATCAAGAACATTTTTCACACTTTATCATGTTACAACCACAAATTTTAATGTTTGTTTATTGGAATTTTACAAGATAGACGAACAAAATATTGTTCAAAATTTTGAAGTAAAAGGAAATTTTGGCAATCGTTTTTTATTCAGCCCCTTTATTTGGATAACCCTTAAGAAATTAAGGGCAAACAATTGCCTTTAAATGGTAAATGGACTGAACTTATATAGCGCTTTTCCAGTCATACTGACCACTCAAAACGCTGTAAACTTTAGAAGTTACCCTATTTGTAAATAAAGTCGATCTGGGCATAATTTAATGTCAAGATGAATAAACCTTCTCTGTGATGGCCTTAAAGGGTCTTAAGAGAACATTCATAAACATGCGGTCTCACGGAGACCAACAGCCCACCAGACAGGTCAGGCATAACGTTGCTGAGATGTTCAACGCAGGGTTAGAGCCGTCCATCGTCTTTCAATTATCCGAGATGGGGTCACAGGTCCAACAGGTTCAGGAGGGATCCCCACACACCCCTCTCCCCAGCGACATCCTTCAGCTCATTCTGGGGGACCCCAAGGTGTTCCCAGGCCAGATGGGACATATAGTCCCTCCAGTAAGTTCTGGGTCTTCCCCGGGGTCTCCTACCAGTGGGACGAGCCAGGAAAACCTCCAAAGAGAGTTGTTCATGGGACATCCTGATCAGATACCCAAACCACCTCAACTGGCTCTTTTCAATGCAGTGAAGCAGCTGCTCAACTTTGAGGTCCTCCCAGATGAGAGCTTCTCACCCGACCTCTAAGGCTGAGTCCAGCAGCTTCTGGAGGAGGCTCGTTACGGTCCCTTCTACCTAGGATCAGGTCCTTTCAGTCCTGATCCAGACCTCATGACAGACCGGAGCATCGGCCACATGAATTCAGATGAAGCCCCAACCCATCTGCCTTTCCATCCCACTATCACTTGTGAACAAGAGATCAAGACACTTAAGCTCCTCCTCTTATAGAAGAGAGTGACCCCCAACTCAACGGCCCATCATATTCCAGTTCAGAACCGTAGCCTCAGATTTCGAGGAGCTGACTCTGATCCCGTCTTTGTGCCAAGAATACAGACACAGCTCTTGCTTTGGCCATCCAAAGCAGGGTTAAATGACAAATGTGCGCGTTGGTGAGAGCGATTGGGTGAATGTGGCTATAGTGTACAGCGCTTTGGGTGGTCAGCATGACTGGAAAAGCGCTATATAAGTTCAGTCCATTTACCATTTTACAAACAACATCCCAAGCTTTAAAATTCTCATTGAGTACTGTCCAAACCCTCCAAAATTGGAAAAATATTGCAAACATACCAAGATATGGCCTCCACCCAAGCAGACAAGCAATGCAAGCAGAGCATTAACCAGAGAGGTAGCTAAGAGGCTGATGGTAACTCTGGAGCAGGGATTCAGGGAGAAGAATCTACTGACAGGATATCTTGTTATGCACTTCACAAATGGGGCTTCCTAGATTCCTTATTTTAATCATGTAAAGCACTTTGCATTGTCTTTGTACTGAAATGTGTTATATATAAATAAATTTGCCTTGCCTTGCCTAGAGGAGAAGTAGGGCGATCCAGTAAAGCTGTTTGAAATCCTGTTCTCTCTACAAATGGCAAACTGCAACAGGCCTTGCAGGGGCTACAGCCACAAGGTGTTCTGTTCTAGCCTGGCATGTTAGATTTATAATGTGTAGCCCTCTACATTCTGCACGACATAAATCTGGGTCTGCTCCCATCGAATCCGTTCGGGGAAAGGAGGGACATTCAGCAGAACTTTCCGAGCTGATTGAGCGAAGCGACACAGTTACACAATAACAAGTTACGCTGGTCAAGGCACTTATTGCTGTTCTTCTTTCAAAGCAGAAATGGTGGATTCTGACATAACAAATGTGATAGCATCAGCTATGCGTGCGTCCTCCTGCCATCATTATTTTGGTTCGGCTGTGGGTTCGGCAGCTCTTGCTTTCGTCACAGCGGTATGTCCCGCCTTAAACCATAATACTGCAAAGGGAGATGGGAGCGAGACGAGATGGATTCTCATGTGTTTGTGAATGCACAGAAAAGCGTGAAAATTCAGCTTGCAGGCAAGGTTAGTTCTGTTCAGATGAGACTGAAATGAAAGGTGTCCAACATCCAAAGCGCTGAGGAAGACTAACGCTGAAACAGTTTCTCCCCATAGCGAAGCACGGTGATGGCAGCATCATACTTTGGGTATACTTTGTATGACAGGGAAAGGAAAGCTGGTCAGAGTACATTAGGAAACGGGTCGAGCTAAATTGTACGCATTCTTTTTGATTCTTGGGGGCCACATGAATATTCGACACAAACTCTTCAGGTTTTTATTTGTAAAATTTTTTAATTCCATTTATCATCATCTTTCCGGCTCACAATTATGCACCGCTTTGTGTTGGTTAACCACATACCAATATAGTACACTAATGTTTGTGGTTTCAGTGTGATCAAATTCGAACAAGCTCAAGGGGTATGAAAATCTGGGCAGTCTAGGTCAGAGCTTTCTTCTAATGTCAGATTTCAGAGGGACAAAAAGAGGTGTGGGATAATCTAATAAATTATTCTAAAACTGGATTTGGATTTGCCTTCCCAGAATTCTGCAAGCAGCTGCATCATAAAGTTTCACAATCTCCCAGGGCACGACTCTCCCATTTCTTAATAGCATTAGGATCTGGTGAGACAGGTTACTTCCAACACTTTGCTGTCTTCTTATGGTTGTCTTCCACTTTGCAGGCATCAATTACTTTAATTTCCAGAGTGCTTGGCAGCTCCTCGGTGGAGCCCATTGGTTTTGATTGTTAAGGCAAGGCTTGAGAAATCAAATTATCTTTAAAGGCCTATCCTTATCTTGAGTGCACGGCAACATACACAGTGTGGTGATTTTTTTTTTTCGTATGGATTTATCAAAGCTTGCAGCTCCCACTACATGTGCTTTAACACTCATAAAAACACATGTTTTCAAATTCAAATGCTTGGTCCCAGTCGGATTGTCTCAATCACGATGTCACAGTGCGAGTTCCTTCTGTTGATGTGGAAAAGATTGAACTGCCTTACCACATTTGCATTTAATGTAAATAAATTCACTCCAAAAGGGATATTAGTGTGAGCGAGTGAGTACATATCCTCTAGGATAGACCCATCAATAAACAGATAGTTCCTGTCTTTTAAATACCTGGGAATCTCTCAACTTAAGAACGACTCTGCAGCTCAAACAAAGTTTCTGCAGGTGAACGGGTAAACTTTCAAACTGAGAAGCTGCAAAACTGCGATAACGTACATTTCACATGTCCAGTCCCAGTTGTGTGGACCTTATCTCTGCTTCCAGTAGCCTGCTGTCATCTGAGCTTCATGCGTTTTTTTAAAGACATCTCTTTCTGGCGCCAGATGATGGATGACACGGCAGCGTTTGGATTACTGAGACGGGCAGAACCAGGGGCGAGCTTGTCACTCCCACGCTATATTTGGTTGGACAGCAGGAGACTCGCAAGGAGAAAGTCTTGTCTTCATAGGCCCTGACGTTGTGCTCTCCCACAGCGGCCACTCTTTCAGACAGCTCGATTTGACGTGCACTGATCAGTGTGGACTGACACCCGGCACGACTTCACGCGTGGGCCAAGGAGGTAGGAGGCGGTGGACATAAACACAGAGGTGTTTACAGTGACAGCTGTTTTGTATGTTTTGACGCAACTAAACGGATGTGAAGAACTGAAGTGCATTGAAAAACAATTAAGAATCCCTTTGAAATAGAAGATGGAAATTATTTGCTTTAAAAAAATAGATTTAATTTTCTGAAAAGGTTACCTGTTCTTTTTCTTTGTTATTTTAGACATCAAATACCAAACTTCCTTATGGCTTTATGGCAGATAATTCTTCTATGACCTGTGCCTGTATTCATAAAGAACCCTAAGAATAAAATTAGCTCTTTTCTTTTTATTTTTTTTTATTTACTCCAATAAGATAAATGTGATTCACAAAGCATCTTATACCTTAAGAGAGCTCCTAAAATAAAAAATAAAAATTAGGAGTAGAGAAGAGGACTTTTAGCAAGTCTAAGTGTTTTAAAGGTACATAGCCACATTATTTGACTTTTTTTTTTATTTATGCGTCAGTAACTCACTCTGGTTGCATACAAAGTTTTTAATAAAGATTATTCAAAGCGTTTTATGCTTTGTTTTTGCTTAGTTTGTTATTCAATTCAATTCAATTTTATTTATATAGCGCCAATTCATGAAACATGTCATCCGAAGGCGCTTTCCCAAGTCAAAATTCAATCAGATTATACAGATTGGTCAAAAAAAATTCCTTAGTAAATAAAGCCTTTCATGTTTATTTACAATAATAACAGAAGTTCGTCACTGCCCATGTGCAGCAGGGGATAAACCAGAAAACAGCTGACGGCTATTAGCATCTCCCAGTGAAGTAATGGAAACGATGGTCCAAGATCCAGTGAAAAAAGTGCAAAAAATATGTGATTCCAAGAGGAAAAAGACTGCAATAGACCTGGGAATACAGTATGAATGTTGGTGTTCACTGAAGCAGACGCTAAAGCTAAGCTGCCGGGATGTGACTGCAGAGTTGACTGACGTAAATGTTCTGATTTATAACAGCAATGCGCTTTTTAACATCTACAGTCTGAAGTAAAAACAACATTATAAATAGATCGATTGATTGGTTCTTACCTTGATGCTGTGTCCCTGTTTTGCGTTTATGAACGGGACATTAATTAATATGTGATATTCTGATATGAGTTGCTGTTAGATCGTTTTATTTAATTAATAACGGTCGGTCCTCGATCACGCTTTACATTCCACATTACTATTAATAGTGACTTATCAATTTTTGTTTTATTATGCTTTCCAATAGTTCTGCAGTACTGCCGGTAGATGGCGTCACGTCTGTTTATATCTGCCCATCGAGCCCGGTGCTGGGGTTATTTTTAGGCTCAAATGGACTATCAATACACTATCAGGATGGATGCTTGGTGTATATAATCTTATTTTATCACGATCAAATGGTTTTTGGTCTTTTTTATAGACATATAATGTAACTATATACCTTTAAACAGGGAAGCTGGTGTTAACAGACAGAGCTGATTGGTTGATCCACCGCTTAAACAGTGGAGGAAACGAGTACATAAACCTCTTTAACAATCATACAATTATTAATATGTAGAAAATATCAAGTTTGTCATCCCCATAGGGGAAAATTCATTAGTTTCAGCGATCCGACGGATTGAAGGTGCAGCTCTAGTAACAAAATTGTATTGAGCATAAATAAATAATAGGAATGATATTGAATAATAATGAATAAAAACATGGAGAAATTTACAAAGACTATAGTATGGAGGAACTTTTATATTATTTATAGAATGTTCTCAGTAGCCTAAATAGTCATCTGAAGTTTGTTAGGTGTATGCTAACTCCTCTCTGGCTTTTGCCACTTTCCAGGCTGATGTGTAAAAGCACCAAGACGAGCAGAGAAAAAGGAACACTGATCTACGCTTTAAAGTCTGCCAATTTGCATCATGATCCAGGGACCAATTTACCTTTCAATGCTCCTCTTTTCTCCTCCCAGAACTGTAAGAATTTTGCTAAATTTCATCATCATCATCATGTGACAGATTTCTTAATCCGGTCTATTCAGTTAATTTATCTCCTTTGATGACAAGGAGCGCATTTGTGTGTGTGTTTTTTTCTTGTACTATCAACCAATCACAGCTCTTAAAAGACAGCATCACACCTAGCAATGGGGTCAACCACGCCTCCTCCCTAAGATAGAGTTGCTCTCAGCACCTATCTGAATCACTCTTAAATAAGACTAGGTGGGAATTTTACATTAAAACAGGAGCTCTCTGAAAGGACTCCTAGATAATTTGGGAGTATGGGCCCATGTTTTTAATGCAGAACCTGCAAAAACAGATGAGAAGGGAGCAGATGGCCTGGTGGATGAAAGAATGAATAGATGGACAAATTGATGGATGGTGGAAACATGGAAAGAAGGAGAGACAGACAGACCCTTACAAATGTCTTCTGTTTTTGCTATTTTGCTTTTGTTTTGTTTTTTTATGTTTAGTTTTTTATTTTGTTCTTGCACTGAAATGCTTCACATCATCAAAAAAGCTCCTATCAGACAAAGATAACTTGAGTGAATTCTTTTTTATGGGAAAAAAAAAAAAACTATCCAAACCAACCTGGCTCTATGTTACTGTTTTTTATCTGTACGTACAGTCGATCTCAGTTTTTAACCTGCAATCATAAAACCGTGATTAAGGTTTTATAATTACAGGTTATCTTCGTTTGATTACATGAAACATTAAAGTGTGCAGAAAGTCAAAACAGAAGAAATTTGTAAATGGGCGAATACTTTTTTACAGAAAATTATGGATGGATGGATGGATGGATGGATGGATGGATGGATGGATGGATGGATGGATGGATGGATGGATGGATGGATGGATAGATGGATGGATGGAATAACCAGCAATATTAAGATTAAAGACTAAAAATTAAAGGTGAAAGATTAAAAGTAGTGTTATGACTTACCTATAATATTACCTAAAATAGAAATTGATGCTACTCTTTCAAATCTTACCTAATATTTTTTTATGTTTAGCACCTCAAGGCAGTTCAAAAGGGAAGCTGTGTCCTGCTGGAAAGCCAAGTGTGCTGAAGCATGTATATGCCAGCAGCATCATCGGCAGAGCTCTCTCAAACACTAGGCAGGGAGCAACCTGCTACAGCGATCCATCCATCATGCTTCAGGGAGCCAGAGTGCACTTTGTGTCTGGGTGTATGTTCGTATGTACAGAGAGAGAGAGAGGAGGAGAGAAGCCCTCAGAGAACGTCTCAGTATTGCCATTATCCACACTCTCCCATTTCCTCCCATCGAGGGAGCTTAGCATGGCCGGATTACAACCAATTACGGACCTCCCTGGAGAGCATGAAAACAAGGCTGAAGGATCATCTATTCATTGTGTACGACCCACCAGATGGGAGATGGTCATTTAACATTTAATCAGCTATAAGAACCAGAGGATCAAAACTGAACAATTCCTGACACTGAATACATGTAACGGATTAGGAGCAATTACCCACTCAGAGCACATACAGCATGCTGAACTTTAGATTAAAAAAAATTAGCAGCTGACAATGAAAAACTTTATTTCTCCACTTTTTATACTGGCCTAATCGTTGCAGGGTTGCAGGGCTGCTGGTGCTGATCTTCAGTTCTTAAGAAGAGAGGCAGACTATGTCCTGAAAGGACGCCAGTCCATCACAGGGCAACAAACTCACACCTAGGGGGAATTTAGAATGGCCAGCTACCAGAACATGTGTGTTTTTGGACTGTGGAAAGCAGCCCAACTGGGCCAACATTTGTCCATGTAATCCTGGTCAGATACAAGCAAGACTGAAAGCAGATTAATATGGATCTAATAATATGGGTCTGATAAATTTGTGGTTTTATGAAGTTAAGGAAGAAGCTTCCTTAACTTCCTGATAACTTTCTTTTGTTTTTTCCATGATGTCGCAAAAGAAAGCAGTGCGTTTAAGGTCTTGCATTAAAATACACCCATAGGTGTTCCTTCGATTAACTCAAATGTCGGGAATTAATTTATAAACTTACAAAGGCATCACCAACTAGACTTCCCCACTTTAATTAAAGGCATAACAAACTTTTGCAAACGTCTGGATCCTAATGAAGTGATAAACGGTCTTCCTAAAAATCTCCCTCTATACAACGGATTTTGTTCATCCTAAAGTCTGATAGAAATCAGGTAGTGAGAAAGCACAGGCTAGACGCATTTTTACGCAGTGTATCTAAATATCTGGTTCCAAATGTGTCCGTTTCCACTGCTATTGAAAATGCTTGAGGTAAAATAATGCTGACATAACATTCAGATCCACTCCTTAATGTGTGATCTTCTCTCATCAACCTCAGGTTGCATTATTAAAAACTACTACACTTATGTCTCTCCCCCCCCCCCCCCCCCCCCGCACCATTACATTATACATCAAGACATTACGAACAAAACAATTTGACCTAGACGGTTTTTATTCACAACCATCCACATACTATGCTTGAGAAGAAAACAAAATGCATCTCATGTCAGTGGCACCAGGTTGGTGTCCCTATGAACTGGTAAACGTGGGTCAGTTTTGCAAAAGAGAACCATTGTGTTTTCCCCTCTCAGACTTGGTCTGGGTGTAGAAAAAAGTGATTTAAATTCCCTGTTCCTATATTGAGACAGTGTCCCAACAAAGGACGAGCTAAAATTAGATAGACCTTCAGAGCCTTGCAAAACTATTCCAAGTTGTTGGACTTTTTTACATTGTGCAATGTTACAACCACAAAATTCAAAGCGATTTGTTGACAGCAGGTGATAAAGTAACAAAATATCAAGCATGATGAAGCTTATGTAAAATGATACATTGGTTTTAACATTTAGACCACTGGCTTTGGAATAACCTGCTGACAAGACGTCTATTAGTTGTGCACCACACAAATCTGGTCTTAAGGACAATATGGCAGAATAAACCAGCTGTAGTAAAAAATAAAAATAAAAAAGCTGTAACAACAGCAACTGTTTACAAAAGCCTTGCAGGGGACACAGAGAAAATGTGGAAGAGATGACTCTGGTCAAATTATAACAAAACTGAACTTCATGGCCTGCATGTGGAAAGCATAACACTTCACACCATGAGCACACTGGATGGTGTGCTCAGGGTGGTGGCAGTGTTATGCTTTTAGGATGCTCTTCTTCAGCAGTGGCAGGAAAGCTGATCAGAGTTATTGAGAAAATGGATGGAGCTAAATGCAGGGTAGTGTATAAGAACCAATTAAAACCTATAAGTAAAAAGGAAATGTATCGAAGGGTGCGGTAGACCGACTGGGCTGGGGTTCACCTTCTCCTGCCAGTAGGACAACAACCCTAAACATACAACCAGAGATACGATGGAATGGTTTAGATATATTTATATATGTATATATATTTAGAATGGCCTAGTCAAAGTCCAGACCTGAATCTAATTGAGAGTCCTTGGTAAAACTGGAAAGCTGCTGTTCACACTCATTCATTCTGACTGAGCCTATTTTAGTTTGGGAGCGGCAACAATTTATGTCTCCAGATGTGAAAACATGGTTTAATAAGGATACGCAGCTAGGACTGCAGTGAAAAATATTCTACAAATTGTTGATTCAGTTGGACTGAATACAAATGCACACTTTTAACTTAATTTTATAAAAAAAAAAAAAATTGAAAACTATGATCGATTTTACTTGTGCGCCAGAGTTAAAACGTGTGTTTTGGGGGGTTTTTTAGATTACGACTCAGTGGCTGACAGGAACGTGGGATGAGTGGAGACAAGGTTTATTAATAAAAAGATACAAAAAAAATTACATCATGACACAAGGAGCACAGGACATGGAACATGAGCAGAATGATGGAAAAGCCGCAGGCATGGCAACAGAGGTAGTAACAAGAAGGCAAATGGAGGAACCCGGCAAAAAGAGCAGCACGAGCCGGATTGACAGGCACACGTGGGCTGAATGAGCTTCATTGTTGGTAAGTGTGAGTGATCATAGAAACGGGGAAGCAGAGGGAGAGCAACTAATAAATGGACAAAGAGCTGAGCTGGGACACAAAGAAACTATGAATCAACAGGAAGATAAAAACAGAGAGGTAAGAAAAATAATGCTAAATATACAAAGAACAAAACTAAAGAAAAAAGACGAACACAAACTCGTATGGCAAGACCGACATGAACAGAAATAAGCAAAAAGGAAATGCTGAAGACATAAAGACAAAAGGACAAAACCATAACATCTAGTGATCGTGACAAATTTGTTTGTATCTGTCACATAAAATCCAACTAAAATGTAATAAATGTTGAAGCTGTATAATGATAAACTGATAATTATTCAAGGGGTTTGAATACTTTTGCAAGTATTAGCTGTAGTAAATGTATTTTGACCTGTATTTACCATTTAAATGAATCAAAACTTTTGCTGTCACTTTCTCACCTCGGTAATAAACAGAACCCATTTAATTTAATTAGTCCATCTAAAACGTTTCTTTTTACATAATCCAACTTTTTAAAATAAATGTTTTTTGATGACTTGAACCCAAGCATAGTCAAGTGTTTTTTTAATGATTTTATACACTGTAATAAATTTTGACTCTCTTCTACGTAGAAACGAAAGTTGAAAAGCTGCCTTAAAACTGTAAGAAAAGACAACTTCCAGATTTGCATGTTCCTAACTTAAGAAAAGTCAGGACAATTTACATGTATAAGTTAAACTTTGAAAAACACAAACTTAAGTTCTGTGTCAAAAGTTCATTATAATAAGTTGAGTTGATAGGACAAAATAAGTGCTTTGAACTTAAGAGGGCTGCCAGTTTTTAGTGTAAAGTTTTGTCCCCACAAATATGTGCATATTTACAAAAAGAAAACGATCCCGTCTTTAAGGACTGCCTGTGCCTGACATGGTGACTCCGTACGTGGTAGTCAGGTGCTTGAACTGTTGCCACAAACAACACGTTATTCATTCACTAGTTTTCATGTGAATCTGTTCGTATTATAGTGAAAGGTTACGGTGACACAGTGGAGAGGGCCCAAACAAATCATGCTGCGGTGTTCATTCGCTGAATTTTAATTCCTTCTTTGATGCAAAGCGGACCTGGCCATCTCTCATCTCATTCCCTCGGTTCTTTTGTCCTCTTTACCTCTCGTGCTGTTTTGTATTCAGCTTTCGATCTTCCTTTTCATCGTTACTGCCTTCTTTGGAAACGACGCAGCCATTTTCGTCTGAGGCAGCTCCGGCTGACGGACAGGTTTGCAGCCTGCGCAAAGTGGGCCAGTCTGACTGAGTAATTCAGGCCCGGCTGTCAAGAGCGATTGCCCCTGTATCTGTATTCCAGTGGGAAGGTGTGATGATTTCTGCGGTAAAGCACTGCTCAGTCTGCTGGAGTCAGGCGGAGGAGACGGGAGCCCCGCAGTGTTCCCGCAGCGGCAGGACGTGTGCATGCTCACATCCCCGTCGGCCCGCATGTGTCACGGACGGCTCACTCCAACCTTGGCAGCTCTGCACAAACCGCAGCACAGACCGATCTGCTCTACCTTTCACAGGCTCATTCGTCTTACTTAAAGTGTGTGGCTGGTGGGCAGATGCACACATCTGAGCATCTCAAGGCCAGTCTGAGTCATTGACACCGAGCTCCAATCCAGAGAGACACACAACCTTTATAAACTGGGTTTGTCCTTTTTTCTTTTTAAAGTTGTTTCGTTCTTTGTTCTGTCCACATTGCTGTCACATTGTGCTTACATTCACTGCAAACACAGACTAAACTAAACTAAAAATAAGTAAAATTCTTCTTGAAATTAGTATATTTGTACTATATTTGAGCAGGCAAATAAGATAATCTGCCAATGGAATAAGATTTTTGCACTTAAAATAGGAAGAACTCATCTCCATCAACTTATTTTAAGTGCATTATCTGTAATTATCTGATTTTAGGGGTAAAATTACTCTTTCCATTGGCAGATAATCTTATTTACCTGTTCAAATCAAGGACATATAGACTCATTTCAAGAAAATGTTACTTATTTTTAGTTCTGTTTTTGCAGTGTTGAAAAAGAAGAAATACTCACCAAATGCTTCTTGCCTTGGAGAAGGTCTTGTCTACTCTAAAAAAAAGCACACAACATGAAGAAATTACTCTCGATTCACAGCTTTATTATGTCTCAGATCATCTCCCCTGAAATGACAAAAATCAGATAAAACCCATTTCTTTTGAGCGAGCGCAATTGAAAGGCTGCATGCAAAACACTCGTTGGGGTTTTCTCAGGTAGAGCGACGTATGCTTTTCAACATGATTTACAACTAAAAACCTGGAGAGTGGCATGTGTTTACTGGCAGTATCATTCTTCAGCAGGGACAAGAAAGTAAAACGCAGGCAGATCCAGAAAGGAAAGCTAATTGTGCAGCAAAAGTCTTTAGAAATACTTGTGCAATGCTCTCTATGTGGCTGACCTGTCTACCTGAAAAAGCCGGATGAAATGAAAGCGTGCCTATGGAGCAAGCTGCATTACACTGAACTACCTCCTGCCATCGGTTGAAGTACCATTTTCAAAAATCAGAGGCTGATTATTCCTTTTTTTTTTTTGTGAAGTGAATCTTATCCTGGTTTGACTCCCAGCTGTGAGGCTCATTACTCACTGTCATGTAGAGAAAGAAAAGTGTCGTCTGTTGCTAAATCAGACCCCAAATCTCATTATATTGATTGCTTTTCTGGCCCTTCATGGCCTCTGTCCCTTCACTCTTTTTTCTTCCCGGAACCGCATGTGCTGCTATACTTTAACATCCTCAGGCAGAGGTCTTTCTGTTCCAGGGGGGGAGCACTTGAAGTCAAGACCCCGAGGACCAGGAAAGATCTGCCTGAAGAAATCAGGTCAGATGAATCAGTGACCTCCTTAAAATCCCAACATCAAATATATTTTCACCTGACAGCTTGTCCTGATGTTTATCTTCCTTACTTCTTTTACTTTTATGATGCCATACTGACATTTCGAAATCTAAATATCTCTTAACGACCAAACCTTAGCATAGGTTTGTTTTGATCCACTTTTGTGGATATGCCATTGTGGTGCATTGATGGAGTTCTTGCAGCAATTGTTTCACATGAATCTTCTGTCCCTTGACTTTTTTTGTGCTGTACTAGTGATTTTTCGGACTGCAAATGCATCAACAACCTTTAAATAACAGTCCATCCGTTATTGCATTTTGTTTTGAGTTTTGCAAACATCATGTGAAGGTTAGGAACATCTGCTTTGATCCATAAATGGGGATGATCGAGCAAAACCTCAGTTGTCTGTTTCAAAATGAGCTGTCTTCATCAGGGAACATGAAGCACTTTTTTTTCTCTTTTTGTGAGATTTATTTGTAGAAATAAAACAAAATTCCATGATTTCTGTTTAATCCATGTATTCTGTTTGCTTTTAGTTTGATTATTGTTGAGAATAAAATAACATTTATTGCAAAACTTGGTGCTTTTATGGATTATTAGTTTTTTTATGCTGCCCTTGCGAAATACTTTTTTGCTCGGATTTTGATACATTTTTATCAGTAATTGCCGGCATAGCAACAATACCACAAACATTATATTAATTCAGTGTTCGAAACTACGAAGATGAAAATGTAATGCCACTTTCCGCCAATAGATGGCACTGCATGTGCAGAAGAAAAACTAGCACAATCCTTTCATTTCAGAAGGGTAACCTTTGCTAAATGACTCTAAAGCATTTTTTCATGCTTTTATCAACAGAAAGTTGCAACAGAGATAAACGCATTCTTTGTTCTAATGCAGCTCTAAACCGCCCCAACATGATGAAGCAGACTCATGGCTGCAGTTTGGGTTCCTGTTATCCCTTTGCAAAAAGTAGTATACTTGAAGTTAATTTTATTACATATACTTAAGTATAAGCTTAAGTCTTACTATTAATGTACTTAGTCTTGCCTTCTGTTTATACTTTTCAGTATAAGTCACGTATACGCCACTATACTTTGGTTAAGTATATGAAATATAGTTTATAAAAAGTAAACTTCAAGTACACTGCCTCCTTTTAGGTATGAAATATGTATACTCATAGTACACGTCAATAAACTTCTTTTTGCTAAGGGATAAACATAAAAACAATGCTAATTCAAGTTTACTTTATGTTGTGGCCCATCCCTAATAACAACAGCAATAACAATACTACTACTACTACTACTACTACTACTACTACTACTACTACTACTACTACTACTACTAATAATAATAATAATAATAATAATAATAATAATGGGATGTTGAGGCTGGAACTGCCAGGCAGACGGAGGAGATTTATGGATGAAGTGAAGGAAGACATGAAGATAGTTGGTGCGAATGAAGAATATGTGGACGATAGTTTAGATGGTTCAGATGCCCTGCTGTGGCGATCCCTGAAAGGGAAAAGCCAAAATAATAACAACAACAATAATAATAATAACAATCATGTTATTATTATAAAAGATAAACCTTTTCTGGACAGAAGACAGGCTCGTCTCCCAATCTGAACACCCACAGGACAATAGCACCTTGTGCTGTTTTTAGTTTGGTGAGCTGTGGCTGATGGATTTGTCTCGGAACGTGGAACTGGTGACTTTCTATGTGAGTTAACGGCATTCCAGCTGCTAGCTGGAACTGGGATTTACTTCTTATTGTGATGACAACTACTATTAGCAAAACAATCCAATAATAACATTCCTCTCCATTTTAAAGGAACATTCTCACAACTACAGACGTTTAATGTGTAACACTGGATTAAGTGACACAAATGACCATTTATAGGCTGCGTACACAGGGAAGCCAAACTGGATCCTGAACTTTGGATCGTTTGGGGTCTTTTGATTTTCCAAGACAGAATTCCAACTTTAGTTATAACTTTAGTTGATTTTTCCCAGCTTCAGAAAAATAAATTCTGACTTATGTGTGTGTGCAAGTCAAACATACCCACCCAAAATGCAACGTTTTAGACTACAAATGAGAGCAGGGTGACTAAAGCTGGGTGGTAAAATTAACCTGTAAAATTATTCATAATGCTGGGAGATGTTGATTCTTTAGCAACTCTCTAATCTTAAACTTCCTCCACAGATTCTCAGATTTCTGTCAAGACTTTGGCTCTGCCTCTCCAAAACGTTATTACTAATTACAGTCAGAAGAAAGATGTTGGCTAAAATAAACATGTTTTTTTTATTTAACTTGAATCCTCAATCTTACATGGATCTGAGTAATAATTTTGGGCCTAACTATGTTTAATTTGTACTTGTAAGTTTGAACTTTAATGTTCAGATTAAGAAAATTAAATTGCTGCCCTAATTTTGCCTTGAAATCAAAAAAAAGTTTTATATTCAATATAGCTGTTGCACAAGGAAAATTTTGCAGGAATAGACGTATTTCAATCTGAAAAACTCACAGAGAAAGAAATGGCAATTAGAAGGATTTTATTGATACAATATTTTAAGTCTTTGGCGCTCAGACCTCGGCAGGAACATTAATGCTGAATTATACTTTAATATGCATAAGTAGATGTATGAGAACAGGGATGTTCCCCCCCAGGTCTGAAACTGGTGGTGGAGTGGAGATAGAAGAAGTTTGTTCAGTCCATATGATGATCTGTTTAAGATAGATGTCCAACTTGATAAACACAGGTTTACATGAACTGTCCATGATGAGCAAGCTTGAAGCGACTGTGGAGAGGAAAAACTCCCCTTTGGGAAGAAACCTCTGGCAGAACCGGGCCCAACATGGTGGTCTTCTGCCGGACCAATAACAGGCGATAGGGAGTGATGAAGACTGAAGGGAGAAAACACTCTGATGGGTTGAGGATGGAGGAACGTCTTGGAAGCTAGATGAACTCAGCTATGATGGTGGAGAAGGGGTTGGGGGTGGGTTGAATCGGACATCTGATTCGAAATCCAACACGCAATCCGTTTGCGCTTGCTGGTTAGCAGGCTGAGACGTGGATTTGAAGTTGCTTTTAAGATGAGCGCGGGATGCTGATTGGCTTCATGGAGGTGCGGTTCGTAGCTGATTGGCTCACATCAGAGGCGTATCGGACTCTGATTGAATGGAGGCAGGCGACGAGTTTCTTCGATTGAACTTGCGCCTCAGCTTCATTTGCAAGTCTGACAGTTTGTGTCATATTAAACCACAGGCACAATAAGTACTGTAGAATGCCTATTTTTGAACATGTTCATGTTTAGTGATTGAAGGCATAAAATGGAAGAAAAAAAAGACATTGTACCAATAATAGTAGTTGACAGCACAACAATCAACTAATCCCATCATTTTCTGTCTTGCAGCTCAGGAGTAAACTAATGTTCAGATCTGAGTTTTGACTTCTGGGATAAATCAAAGGCAGCATTAACTGGCAGCTTAAAGCACTTTTCATTTCCGCTGACCTCTCCGGCAACTTTGACATGCACAAGCTAAACTCCCCTTCCACTTTTGCTCTTTATTCTTGTGCAGACTTACTGAAAAATACTGTTTTCTCATTTATACAGCCGCACACATGTCAGTGAAAAATTAAGAGGTAAAATGGGGACAAGTGTATGTTTCAAGGAGACTTGACTGGAGTCGAGACCTGCGAATTAACAGACAAACTCTCCACATCTTGACCCACAGGCTTCTGTTATTATCAGTGGCTGATTGCATTTATTCTGATACAGCGGCAATAATCAGACCGTCATCATGTAGGGGAATATGCAAAAGTCGGTGAGAGGTTTTGCTGAAAGTAAACAAAGCTTGTTTCAATAATGCAATAGGAAATGAGAAAAAGCAAAGTGAGCATGAAATATGAAGGCAATCATTTAAACCGTTGTGAAGATTTCTCCTCATTAACTAAAAGGAATGGAATGACAACCATCCAAAGAACAAGGCCAGTAGTGATGTCAAAAACTGACTCACAGTTCCAGTCCTGGAGGGACATCCTGTTTCATTCATTCAACAACAACAAACAAAACTGCAACCAATCACAAGAAACCTCCAAAGAGGTAACATTGGAACCAAAAGTTTAAAAAAAAATAGGACTTCCTCCTTTTACAGAGGGAAACTTTACAAAAGATAAATGAAAGCTTAAAACTTCCTCCTTCTGAGAATAAGGTTGCTGAGAGGAAGCAGAACCTGAGGGGGTCTACTCGTTTTGCTGAATCCATGAACAGACATGTGCTGTCTCCTGATCCTCCTCTGCTCTGAATCTCAATCATCATTAAGGACCCAAGGCCTCCGTGTGACATAATAACGCTCGGATGGAATTTTCTATGTTTTTCTTTTGAAACGATACCAGCATGTTTGCAGATAAATCAGCGCTCCGCCTAAAGTCCGGTCCCTGGGTTCGCTGTGCATGACGAAAGAACGGCTGTTTTCATATGAATCCTTAAGAAAAACATTTTCAGCACCACTCATCCCCTCTCAGGTTTGATGAAATTCCCCAAAAAATTAAATCACCCAGGGTGTGCAGGCGTAGGCGAGCAAAGGTCACAAACTGAAATGTCGAAACTTATAGAGGACTAAAATAAAACATCCGCTTGCGTAAAGAGGAGAACATAAAACCCGACAGCTGAGACTTCCTATCAGGGTCCTGAGACAGAGGAGAGACACTGCTGCAAAAATAATGTGCCTGCGTGTTTAAAAGGAGGTATTAGACACTAGGAGCGATATATAAGATGCTTAAATAAATTGCCAAAGTGCTCGTACCCTTTGAACATGTTCACATTTCGTCACATTTACAGCTACAACTTTGGGATTTTATGTGACAGAACAACAGAAAGTAGTGCATCAATTGGAAGAAGTGGAAGAACATGGTTTTCAAAACATTTTCTTTACGTATAAAAATTTGAAACGTGTGGTTTGTATTTTTATTCACCCCTCATTATTCCGAGGCCCCCACAAATAATCCAGTTGAACCACTTGTCGTTAGAAGTCACCTAATTAGCATGTAGAGGTCTCCATGGAAGAATGTCATGCATTTGTATTCAGCCCCCCTAAGTCCAATATTTGCCTGTAATAGCTGTAATAACTCTTTTGGAGTATGTCTCTACCGGGTTTTCACAGCTAGAGAGTCAAACATTTTCCTTATTCTGCTTTGCAAAATAGCTCAAGCTCAGTCAAATTGGCTGGAAAACATCTGTGAAGATAAATCTTCAACTCTTACCACAGGCTTTCATTTGGGTTTAGGTCTGGACTTTGACTGGGCCGTTCGTTTTTTTTTGTTTTTTTTTTTGCTTATGTGGACTCTATTCTCAAGCCTTCTAACCCCTCTTCATCATGGATTTCTTTTCAACTTTGAGCAGCTTCCTCTTCTTCTGCTGAAGATAAGCATCCCCTCAGAATCCTGCCGCCACCACCACATTTCACAATGGGGATGGTGTGCTCATGGGAATGTGTTGTGTAAGGTTTTCTACGCGCAAAATGTTCAAATGTGTTATCTGATCAAAGTAGCTTCTCACACGTTTTTTTAGGGCAGCTGGTTGTGTATTTTGTGGTATCTGAGTGAAGGGGTCTGAAAGTAAATGCATGCCACATATTTCTGATTTTTATTCATAAAACAAATTAAGAATAATGTATCCTTTTCCTTCTACTCAACATACAACATACAATGACAACATAGTTTGTCATTGTAAAGTGAGAAAGTGTAAAAAAGGGCAAGGTATACGAGTACTTTTGTAAAGTAGTGTAATTTATTCAACTGGATGTTATGGAAGGTCAAATGAGTCTGTAAAACTGGAGTTTTGAGTGAAGTTTTTACATTTTATCCCAATGGGAAAAGTAGAAAATCTGCAAAATAGTCCACATAAACAGCAACATTTCTAACAGCGGGGTCATACGGGCCAATATCACAGCAAAAACTGGCAAAACAATGTTTCGTGTTTCCTCTTTGCTCTCAGCAAGGTATCAACCTACCAAGTGGTAGCCATGGAAACAAACATCCGCGAGGGATGAGAAAGCTCAAGAAGAGTCTCAGAAACCCACCAGTGTGTCAACAGCTGTGACACTTCACAAGAAAGTAATTCTACTTAATCAGCTTGAGATTTCCTCCTTCCCTCTGCAAACTTTTTAACATTTCCCTCACTTTAAAAATTAACCGAGGCCATTAGTGCGCATCAAATCAGCGACGCTGCTCAAAGCAAGTAGGTCAGCAGACTGAGACGAGGAGCCAGTCCAAGGGAAATCCAGCTTAAAAAAAACAACCATTCATTACCTGATTATTATGCTTTGACATCTTCTTTCGGGACTTTTTAAAATCTAAAATATAATAAGCGTCATGATCCAACTGAATACAACTTTGAGCAAATCATCCTTTAACTTTAGTCTTCTTTAGCTCCACATTAGTTGCTAACAAAAACACTTATATACTGTTAAACACCAATTCCCAGAGAAAGAGGTAAATTCCCGTTAAAATGCTCCTCATAATTAGTTCAGAATGAGAGTCATTTGTAGAAACCGGCGCTGCTAAACTCCTGATAAAGCTGGCAAATCCATCATGCACGGAAATCCTTCCTTTTCCCCCTGGTTCTAATTAGTCTGCTGGAGTCAGGGTCAGTGTTGCACCCACCTGAGAATGCCTAAAGCCAACTGACAGTTTGGGCTAAACAGTTTGCAAGCAGGGCGGAGGTAAAAAGGTCACAAATCTCATCTGGCATCTACAATTACAGCTACACCTTAAAGACAACAAAAGACAGCTCCCTTCCCAGAGAGTACACTAGCGTCTGCAGTAGCAAAGTAAACAACAAACCCTGCCACATTTTTTAAACACTTCCTTTATGTTTCATGTCTCTTTATAATTCTCCTACGTCAATATTGACATCAATTAAAACAGATGTATTTGATGTTTCTTTTTCTTTTGTGTTGTCACAGGAACGTTTGAGCTGCTAAAATACTCCATGAATTACATTATTCAAATTATCCAATACTTGCATGTAAAGAATTGATACTAGATCCTGCTCCTAACGTTCTTTAGTAAGTAGCTCAAACTACATCAATCTCAAAACCTTCGAAACAATACAAATGCTTGTATTAACGTGGGTATTAAAATCGGATCCGACCCGCCTGTCTCTGCTCTACGCGCTAATAAACTTGTTCTAGTTGTCTTAACTGGAATATTTTGCTTAGGTTTAGGCATTAGTCTAGAGAGATACTTTACGTTATTAGAAGTGGCGTTTTGTTAAGAGGTTAGAACCTTCCTGGCTTCATTTTGATGAAACAGAGATTAGTTTAACAGCCAACACGTAGACAAAGCATTAACTACAAAGTGAATCTCTATCAAGGTAAAACAACTCTAACCTAAAAACCATCAGGGGTCGGGCAGAAGCCTTTTTATAAACTTCTAAACGGGTGTTGCATGTGATATAAACTGTTACATTTGTGTATGAAGCAAACGTTATTTACACAGAGTGACTGATTATGATCTGTTAGTTACAATAATCTTCTGGTGTGAAACGTATTTTGGAAAATGGAACCTGGTAACGCATTCAAAACAGAGTAACTATTTTATGGAAACCTAACTTGATGGAAAACGTTTTCTAGTGAATGCATTTTTATACTGGATTACTTTCATTAATTTGTATATCATTTATACACACAAACACACCTGGTAAACTGTGGGGCTATGAGAATCGCCTTTTCATAGAAAACTGACAATAAAAGCTCACTTTGACCTGAATTGGATTTTGCAATTAAAGTCCCAAACTGGGACCGTCACCATCAATGTCAACAGACCAATTTATTCTTTTCTAAAAATACCTATATGACTTCAGCAAAAATAATCACTTTATTCAAAAGGGCGGTCAGTTTAAAACAGTTAGAAAATAGTGACCTACTAAGGATGCACCCTCAGAGGAGAGGAGAGTGCAAACGGTGGAGAGGAACCGAGTTGATATAGCAGATGGACGGATGGATGGACTTTTAACTACAGATAAGATATTGACTGCCCATCACTTCATAATATAACCTTAAATTTAATCAATCTGAGCTACCCCTTTAAGAAAATAATATTTTATTGATGCTTACATCCCAATTTCAAACAACAGAAGACGTGAGAATGTGTAAACAGTGGTTTTGTGCATGTCACTAAGCATAATCGGGTGATTGGGTGTTTGCTAATGGGCCAAATCAGACAGCATGGCAGGAAGTAGGAGACAACCCAATTCTTCAGGCACCACTTCTCCCCAGTTCTGGATAAAAATATGTGACAGTCCAAAATTCCTTTGGCAAAAAGACAGAAAGTGCAATACAACAGTGGGGAAAGGGAAGTTTGACAGGAGAGTGGGAGGACGATAACCCCAACCGAGAAATGACCAATCATGTGACCTCATTTCACGTCCCACGACTAGCAGGCTCCTATGGTCACATTTCTTGCATCCTGTTTATAAAAACGATTTCTTTCTATGCCAATAAATGACACACAGATGGGTTGACAAATACGTTCATGTAATTATTAGCTTATGACAAATATTTATATCGCATCGAAAAACAAACTTACAACAACAAATCACATGAGTCCATTCAGCCCATATTAGTCTTACTCAGATATCCTTAACACCCACATTAGCACCTAATTGCCCTACCTTTCTAGGTAGAATTAAAATAACGGACCTCGCCGAGGTACTCTAAAGCCCGTTATGTAGTTCTGAAAATGTTTCTCCATAAATAACACCCAGGGTAACAGAAACAGTGTGGAAACAATGCTAAACGTGACCAGATCTAGACAGCCCTATGTGGGCTGAATGAGCTGTTGTCAATGGGCTCATTCAGCCCACAGAAACGAGCACAAAGAGGCTGAATGTCCTCATTTGGTTACGCAGTACAGTAGGATACACTGTAACAAATACAAATCAGCTCCACAGCTATGCTAGAGGCATTATGTATACCAAGGTTTTAACAAAAAAGCAACAATGTGTGCGTATTTTGTGAAATTGTGTTAATCGTTTTTTATTTTAATAACTAACATTGTTATTTTATGTGTTTTTGTGCATCCCAGGAAAAGAATATTGTTGCTAAATGTTACTAATTTCTCTAAGAATGTAATTCTTGACTGAGCAAGATGTTCAGACGCTCTCATTCATATTTGGAAAATATATTGGTTATTTTAATAACCAATACATGAACACAGCCTGATACCGCCAGCATCATCAAATATAATCTACTGGATTATGTACTGAGGGTGATGTGCAGTGTCCAGAGGTCGGGATTTATAACTCTACTTAAAAATAAATCCGTCCAGAATCAATCGGTTGATCAATCATTTATTTGTATGGCCCTTTCCACATCCCCAATAAGGGTTACCAAAGTGCTTAACATAATCAATATGCCGCAACAAAGACACACAGGGAGATAAAAGAGAGCATAAAAAAGCAGGTTAAAAACAAGATAGACGAAACAAGAGATAAGACAGACGAAACAAGGTAGACACAACTAGAAGTTTTAAGTATTAAAAGCCTGCCTGAATAAATAAGTCATGAGCGTTGAGTTCAAAAGGCCAAGTTCAGTTAGAGATCGAACATCTAGTGGAAGTTGATTCCAGAGTCGAGGTGCAGCCACAGATAAAGCTTGGTCACCCCAAGTGACCACCACCGATCCTGGAACCATGAGGGAACGTTTACTATCTGACCTCAAGGACCTGGTGTGAATAGAAAAGCTCAATAACGCAGATAAATAAGGCGGGGCAAAGCTTTAAAAACAAACAAAATTTAAAATATGTCCTAAAATGAACAGGACACCATCCATCCATCCATCCATTTTCTAACCCGCTTAGTCCCTCATGGGGTCGCGGGGGTTGCTGGTGCCTATCTCCAGCGTTCACTGGGCAACAGGACACCAGTGTAGTGGAAATAAAAAAGGTGTCCGCTGTCGCTTGCCTTGTGCGGGATTTATAAATCTGGTCTAAATTTCTTTACCTGCTTTTTTCCTCCAGCAAAAGCCTCCTTAAATTATTACTAAATGAATGACAGAAATTTTATTTCACCCCTCCATTCTCTCTTGTCTTGTCGTTGTCTTACTCTTCTGTTTACATTCAAATGTTTTAGTGATATTCACGGCTGAGGAGAATAATTATATAACCAATTAGAGACCAGCATTAAGTCACATGGAAGCCAAAAGGTTACAACAACACATACGCACTCATTTGTCCAGAGCCCCACAGCATTGATACGTTACATTTAGGAGGCCTACACCAAAATATTTGCCTGAAATAATCCTAAAATAGATGAGAAATAAAAGGTCCGACATATTTTACAAGAAAACAGATGCGATAATTAATTTTTATTTTGCAATTTACTTTTACTGTGTCTACAATCGATTCCTGCAGTCTTGATGGGGGCAGCCCCTGTTGACACACGCCCCCACCAGTCGGGATAGACAGCCATGTTTTGGCAGGTTTGTAGTTTAGCCATACTGTTTCCTGTTTAGATGACGGATTGACCAGCGACAAATAAGACGTTCAAAGCTTGGTGTCATAGTTCAAAACCCAACCTTTCTTTAAACGCAACGTTCTCCCTCGCCTATCTTATATGTTCCCTGGTCTTTATGAACCTCTGAAGCCCTAAGAAAGCCGCCGAATTTATACTGAGATGGATTTATTAATTAGGAGAAATATGATGGCAGTTTATTGCACTTGATTTCATTTAAGGGTATCATGTTGATGGAGGCAAAGTGGAAATGTTTACCACACGATGATGTTGCACTACTTTCTGTTGAACTGTCACATGTGATTCTGATAAAAACACAGAATGTAGAAGAAAGTTCAAGGCCTACGGAAACGTTTGAAAGGCACTGAAAAACGTAAGGACATTTGTAAGCCTTTATAAAACTCTTAAATATAAAGCAGTAAAGGTTTTGCATTCATGACCCTTTACAATTTTAATTGTTCTGCGTTGTCATGCAAAACTTTATTGATCTTGCCATAAAATTTGAACCTTTGAGGGGATTATTAAACAAATGTGTGCATGTTTTTTTTTATTCTCATAGTAAGAGAAATAAACAATTGCACATTAGTTGCATTGTCAGCATTAGATAAATGATTAAAGCTCACAATGCCTTGCCTTACTCGTGTTCCCTGCAGATGGCAAGCGGTTTTAGACATGAATGTGACTGTTCAAGCAAATATGCAAGGTGGACCCACTCCACGGTCTCTGAAGGGCCCTCTGGTTGCCTTGCAACTGTTGTTTGTTTGGCCACTGCCCTTAGAAGGGTGCTTGAATGTGCTCTCTGTTCTCCAGTAGGTGTGTTTTGCTGCACAAGCATCTTTAATCATGCCATCATTTGCCTTTGTCAAACAAAATCAGATCTTCTCTTGTTATCTGCTTTTTATCCAAGGCTCAATTTCAACATAGAGAGGTTAAGACGTGGGAGAAAATTTTAAAAATTACAATTAAAATGCTTACAAAAATCATCCATTTAGAGCAAAGTGTTTAATTCCTAACAGTAATGTAGAATCTAGAGAGAAACTATATATTTTTATTAAACCCTCTTGTTTACTTGCAGGAATGGCATTTTTTTAAAGTCAGATGACCTTAACAATGACAACAGAGAACAACTCAGATTTCAAAACAATGTCTATCTTTCCACTTGGCTGTTTTTGAACAGGACTGACGAGCATTCTTCCACTTTTTCTTTGGCACGTTGCAACATAAAGCATCATTGTTCAGGTTGCCCAAAGGTCGTTTCAGTGAGGGCGCTGGGAAAGCGTTCAGCTCATTTAACAGCTCATGCTTCTGTGTGTCATAATTAGGGGTTTATGAAGAGAGCCACCAGACAAAGGCGCATAGCTGCACCATGTGTCATCTTATTAAGACATGTAAGGTTATACAAGACAGGACGAATAAGAAATATTGGCTTCCCAGCGTTATGGCCAAACCTGACGACAAACATTTCAGCAGAACATAACAATTCACCTTGACGTCATGATCTACCCCGTGTAAAACAAGTAACAGCTGCATCCATGCTTGATTGGGAGCATGGTATTTCAGGGACAAACCTATCTTGAGAGCGTTGGCGACTGTGTTCCTTTCACTGAATGCCAATAAAATGAGGCAGGCATGGCGTATTACATATCTCCCGCTGATCAATCAGGCTGACATACCAAAATGTCAAGTGTAATGCCTTTCTGGGCCACTGCCACACAAAAAATAGCTGTTTGCTCAAAATAGAAAACGCATCCACTCCCTCCCACCGTCTTCGGTCAATTGTTCCACTAGATGCAGCACATGAGATAAACAACAAATAGCGAGGCTAAATACAGCAGACCATCAGAGCTTCTCACAGCAGTTACTTTAAACATAATCCATCCATCCATCCATCCCTCCCCTGGCTGACAGATCCCAAGGGATTCCTAATTCACACAGCCTTTTGAGTCCACCAACATGCTCTGGGTCTTCTACCAAGAAATGTCCAAATGATAATGATAATTCTGTTCGTCTCGTCTCGTCGCAATAATGCTCAAATGAGCAATCTAATTGATTAGGCTAACACAAATCAATTCATTTTGTTTGCATTTAAGTTCTGTTCTGTACCTTTATTGAATTTGGTCTATTCCGTTGCAAGCTTCATATAATAGTGATGACAAAGTAAAACAAAAAAAGTCCATCCTCCTAACTAAAGTCACGTCTATTCACATTTTTAATAGTGCTGTTTTGATACGCCTACCCTATAATAACACTTCCAAATGTCACCTTTACACCTCTACATATTACCAAGATGAGGGCAGGGTGCAATAAATAGTATCACAGTTGTTGTTCACTTCAACAGCCGCCACTGTTATTGCCAGTAGCTTGTGCTTTGAGTTTTTGAGTCCCATATGTACACTCTTGAGTAACATTTCTGTGTAAAATACGGTCAGACTGACTCCACACGAGTTTAGAACTGATACAAGAAAACTGAAACTAAATGTTTCAGGAGCAGTCTATGGGGAAGTCTAGAAAATGAAAGAGTTATTGAGAGAACAAGAAGTGTGAGATGTATTTAGAAATCCACATTTAAAACCCTTTTTCTAGCACTGCAGTCGGTGCTGTTCAGTATTTCTTCTGGTCGGAAAACGTATTTACTCAAAGTTTTTTGAACCAACTACAAAATACCTGATATAAACAAACATACAAAAAAGGCGGTCATTACAAAAACAGGAAGCGTGTGAGTGCTGTGTGAATGAAAGGGACAGAGAAAAGGAGCTGCATGTTATTTAGCTGAAAAGTTCATATTTGAACAGAAACACCTGACCACATTTTTCAGCTACTCGTCTGCGTTCTAGTGTGAAAACAGCTCGTGATGAGCTGGTAGTGGGAATGAGCTGGCATCCGCATGGCCCAGTGTCCCCATTTTGACTTAAAAATATGTAAAACAAACAAGACAGGGAAAACGTGTCAAACCAAGCAGTTTTGGTTTTTGCATGAATAAAAATGAAAGAAACTGGATTAAACCCTGGATTCGAATCCTTCTATCCTGTCTAACTGCATTTTTAACAAGAATGTAATCTGCTTCCTTTGAAAATTTTGGAACAAAATGTCAAACACACCTACCGACTTAAGGTCTTATGGTCACATTTTATTCACCAAAATTTTTTCCTTTGCTTGACTGGACCATTGGGCACTATGGGACACTGATACAGTGTATAGCCTACATAAAACAACTGATTGCCTCGCAGATGTTGTACTCTGTCAGATGTTCTACACTTAAAGAGAAATACTGATAAGGAAACTTCCTTAACATGCTATGAAGAAAAGGTTGTATGTAACGTTTACTTGAACTGCCATGAAATTTTAAAGTGAGTTATATTTGTTAGGTGAGAGAAATTACCCTCTCCTTTGCCCCTACTCTGAGAAGTTTGAAGCTCGGACAGATGGAAATTCCTCTGATTCTCTAAAATGGGATTATGCTGACTGTCATATGTTGTAGGTGAAATTGCAGAGACTCAACAGCATTTTCAACATTTCTTGTTTTTAACCGGAATATGTTAAGCACTCTAAAAGACAGCTTTTCACAAATTTAGATAACTGCATTGTAATGGCAGAATACACTTGCTTGCATCATTCATTAACCGAGACAGAAATCTCAACACAGCTGTAAATAGAAAAAAAGGTATTCATTAAATCAGAAGGAAAGTTTATTTAAAAAGCTTTTCACAGGTAAAAGCCAAAAAGTGAATAAAAAGGCAAAATAAATAGAAAATATCAAAATGGGGCTAAAACAAACCAAACATGACATAAAAGACTGCAACAAACAGTCATAAATTAGCAGATCCAGCCCTTATTACTTAAAGGCAGCAGAAATAAAAGTATTTATCTGCACCTTTCACCCCCTAAGATTCAAGAGAATAAAGAAAATATGGTGGAGGCAACCCATTTCACAACGAAGGGGCCATGAATTTAAAAACAAATGTCTCCCCTGGTCTTTTTGTGGCACTACTGACCAGGTGGTTGGTCAGCTGTGGGAGGTCAGAGATCTAATCAGGGGCAGAACTATGTAGGGTTCAGGAACAATAATAAAGCTGTCAGTCTTTTCTGAATTTAACTGTAGCTCACTTTTACTCCCCCACTGTTTGTTAGTCAAATAATCAAACATGGCAAATGACAGGAAAGTTAAACATCATCAGCTTAAAGATGTTAAAAAAATTTCATTAGTATTTTTATTGTAATTCCTAGGGGCTGAATGTGTAAGTAAATACAATAGGTACTAAAACTGAACCCTGTGGTACCCCGAATGCCAGGCTTCCAGATTCAGAGATGAATGTTTGTGAAAACAATATATGCTTTGCCAAAAAAGGATAGAAAACAATGCAGCATTTAGTTTTCCTTAGATCAAGTGAGGCGACTGAGGTTGCCATCTTAAAGGTAATGATTTTTGAGTCAACATCGATGCTGCATGTACTGGAACATGTTTGCAACTTTGACAACTGGAAAACTGCTGGCAGGCAGGGAAAAAGAAAAGCGCAAAGTTGTCTTCATTCACAGCGTGCACTTTCCTCTGGAGAATTACAAGCCTTCTTCGCACATGGGATCATTTTTCAGTCCCGGAGTTGCAGTTCTGAACAGGTATGCTCAGGAAATGTGTGATGTGCGTTCTAACACCAGAAAATCTTAAAGAGGTAAACAAGAACAGTGAGTACGCCGCTATATGTTGGAAAGGCTGGCAAACCTGTAACCATCTGCACAACCTGTTATTTAATAGTAGCCTATTGTTCAAACATTTCTCCAGGCCACTCTTCAACACACACAACCCATCTCTGCTGGCAGGCAGCAGTTGTGCTGGGACACCTATTTACCTTTTGGCCATCAAAAAATATTTGCTGACTAATGCTCTACATCCTGCAAAAAGCCAAGCCTGTCACAAAAATAGAGCAAACGCCCGAGCAGAAGCCTACATGGCTCTTCCTTTGCAAAGAAAGAATAAAATGCTGAATCTGAAGCAAGCATGGACCGAAGGTCTCATCCAAACATAACAGCACATTACACAACAACCAGAGCACACCTGCATGAAGAAAGACACATCTCTTTTCTCTCTAGATTAATGCTATGCGTATGTCCTTTTAGGAATTTGATATATTTGTCATACTTTTGAAAATATCTCATCTTGTTCAAGTTGTAGAGTCAGTCACCTTAAAACACCTTAAAATACTAAACATTAGGGGACGACATTAGTAAATGATTTCAATGCATCAAACAAGACATGGAAGAGTGAAAGTGGGGTGATGGAAATGACATCATTCCCATCCGGAAAAAAAACAACAAAATAGACTAAATTCTGCAGAGTCACTGAAGCGGCAGCCAATAACAGACACTCCGCCACACAGCCACACAGCAAAGTAAATCATTAGGATTCATTCTCATTCATTCTTACCCTCCATAGGCTCCAAAAGTGAAACTCCTCTTTCTCTGCGGCATACCGGCAAAACACAGCAGCGAGCCACTGCCAGTCAACTCACAGCTGAGTGGAGCCAGCGCTTGTTGCACTATACGCTGACTGAGCGTGTTTGTGTGCGTGTCAGCATGTGTGTTTGTATGCACTGCCTGCTGCCTAGGCTCCACTCCCCAAGCCTGACATGCCCTGCCTCCTCCTCCTCCTCCTCCTCCTCCTCCTCCTCCCCTCGCTCACACGCCTCCTTCAACCTCAGAGAAGAGATGGGAAGAGGATGGAGGAGGACACTGAGGAGAGGGGAGGCTACAAAGCAGGGGCTGCTGACCATGCGAGTCTCCCCGGGAACCAGGAGAGGCACTGACACAAAGGAGCTGTGCCCTCCCTCTCAGGCATCACGATCACAGAGAAAGCAGTTTAAGTTTAAAATGTTTTGTTGCATTCATTTAAAATTACTCAAATCATAAAAAAAACACATCAGCGACATCGGTAAGACAACTCAGCTTTTTGTCACTTAAATCTCCAAAAGCAAACGTTTCAGAGGGTGTAAAAGTACTGGCTCTTGTCGCGCTCCAGGACAGCTGGTCTAACAAGCTGTAGATACTAGACAAGCATTCCTCAGAAACGTCCCAATCACCACCCTGCTCCCACCTCCACTCCTGCTTACTGTACCGCACATGACGACCTATGAACCAGTTCCTTATCTGTTCATCTGCCCCTGACTGCTTTTGCAAGCCTCTGGCAAGCACACAAAAGAAAATGTTAACGTAACTCAGCTATATCCCTGCAGTGCTTTTACTGCCGGCTTCGCTGATTAAATGGGATCTCTGGATGTTCCTGTTGAATCTGACGAACTGTCAGCAGTGACAACGATACACTAACGCTGTTGAATAAAAGAGACCAAGCATCAGCCAGCCATCTGAACGGCTCTAAAAACCAAAAGGTTCAGTTTTTATGGAAGGTCAGCACCATAAGGAACAGAGACGGGTCTAGTAGACAAGAAATATGACTGTTTTTAGCTGAACGACACTTAATCTGGATTTTAATCATGAAATCGTTAAAAAAAAACGCACCAATCTAGGACGTAAATATCTCCCAGTACCAATGACGACACCCGCATCACATTAACCGCAAAGCACTCCTAGTTACAGCACTTAATTAATCGATGGGCTTATGAAACAAGCACAATCAAGCTGAAAGACAATTACATCATCTCCACATAATCACATCACAGCTTTATTCTTAAGGAATAGCCAAAAAAGACAAATAAAAAGAGAAAAGTCCTTGGTTGACTTTGTTGATAATGTTCTTTGCTTTATATCTGTGCCGTGTGGCAATAATTCTGGACAGATGCAAGGTTTATGATGACGCAATAGATCGACTGATAGCTGACGCTGATTTGATTGGCAGTCATAGTTTATAGCCATGTGATGGGCTTGGCTTTAGATTTGATTTTAAATGCTGGTGACCAACTAATCCAGTCATCTACTTTTAGGCCACAATGTAAATTTAGATTAGCTTTCTGTTCAGTGCTAACAGATGCTGACAAACAACACTGATATTTAAACTATTTTCCTGCCAAATAAGATGTCAGTTTTGCCTTGCGTTTGATAGAGACCTAACATAACCGTTTATTTCTTGTACATTTTCGCAAACTAAGAACCATACGCAGGCTTACCAGCAGAGGACATGACTAGCCTTTAAAAATAACTATAAATGTCTCCTCACTAGGAATGCCCTGGTCCAACTGCCGTGCAACCTTAGCACAGCCGAAAAATAAAAAGTTACATTTAAAGTTTTGTCAGCACATGAATCGATCTGTGATGCAATCGGTTATGAGGCAAATTATCAAATAGTCATAGAAGAACACGAAGGAAACATGTTCACGTTTGCCACGCACTTCAGGAAGATGCTCCGAATGAAAAACATCTTTAGCCTGGTCAAGTTTACTAAAGACCGTAGCTGTATATGCCAGATATATGTTTAGAAACAACTGATAAAGCTCAGTTTTAGGTGACACGTTGTCAGAAGCTTTCCTAACCAAGTTCAAACCTCATGTTTGAGCAGAATATTCAGAGTTTCCTGCAGAAACTCTGGCCTGGAAAAACGATCTGGAGCTGTCTGGACAAGCAGGTATACGTGGAATTGCTGCAGCCAGAACTTAATTTGTTAGTTGTAATACTATTGAGTTATTAAAATGTTTTTTTTTTACTGCGTTGTAAAGTTTGCAAGTTCCCAAGCATAAACACGGGATTGATTTTTTTTTTCAACTTTCTGTGAAATATTGGCCAATACATATTCTTAAAAGGGTCAGAAAAGCATCGGGGGACAGAAAAATAAAATCTGCTCTTGACATCCCGAGTCCTTAACCTAAAATTCTAATCTTTAAACAAAATAAATGTTTCTTGCGGCATTATGTATGGGCAGAAACCCCTGCAACCGATGGCTTCTATAAGAAATGGTTGCTGCCTCTTTGTCACCATCTCGTGCGTTCAGAAATGCAGAGCTGAAGCCTTCAACTTGGCATATTTTCCAATTTTCCTTATAGTAACCAAATTTGAGCATCTGTTGGGGAACAAGATGTTGCCACCTGAAGAGCAACAATAAAAATACATAGTGGGTGTATGTGATGGATCTGGAGATTACAGGTGAAAACTAATCATCTTAAACAGGTCAGTGAAGTTGACACACTGCTGTATCAATCACCATCATAATACCACTTTCATCCATTTTCATCTAAGAATATAACAAAATACTTCATATAAGGGCTTTGCGCTTGATCATAGTCTGTTTATTAGAGAAACACAATCCCATTGAAAAAAGTGAACTCCGTGCAAATGGTCTTACATCCCCTTTGGCTGGAGTCTAACCAGACATTCTCCTACTTCCTAACTTATAACGATGCTCGTTGGACTACTGAAGATGACAGAAATCTGGTGAGGCTTTAGTAGGTTATGTTTTGGAACACACTGCATTTGAGGTTTCCTCTGCAGAGACTGTGTTTAAAGCATGCACTCAGAGCCATTTAAGAGATGAAGTCAGTGTAAGGATGTAATACCTAAAGGCACTCTGGGTGCATCCGCACTGTTTTGCTTTTTAGGACGGTTCAAACGCAGCCCGAGTTATTTAGATGCCACATTGTTGATCTTACATGTCAGCTTTGTTGGGAGCTTCAGTCATCTCTCTCCATAATTCAATTACCTAAAGTAGCTGTGATGTTTTTAAGACATTTTAATGGGTGCTGCCCAGACAGAAGCCTTTAATCACATCACCTCGGGAACAAGGACCAGAGCTGCGAGCAGTTCTGGCTCCGATTTTGTCCTCGAGAGAAAGTTGATGGGCAAAAAAACAAAAACAAAAAAGAATCCCCAAGGGCAAAACAAAACAAAAAAAAGTAACAAAAAAATGAAATGGTTAAAAAAACAACAAGAAAGCCACTTTTTCAAGATGCATTCGACGTCCGTAAAGCTGGTAAAACATAAGAATTTTGAAACTCACAAACCAGCACTGATTGATTTTGTTATACTACGGGTATAACAAACACATTTCCGCCCACTCCTAGTCTGTGACTGACTAAAATACAGCCCCATAAACTCAATAATTTATTTCCAGTCTGTGCCGATGAAAGGGGAGCAGCAAGGATAGACGCTGAAGCAGAGCTGCTGCATGGGATATAAAAGATGAGAGGGAGTGGACAGGACTACGGTAAAAACCAGTCATTCATCCTCAGGCCTGCTTTCAAGGAGCAGGAAATTAGCTAAAAAAGATGAAGGGCTTACCTGTCTTCAAGGAGGCAGACGTTGATTAACCAAACAACAGAGCAAAGATTTTTCCTCAGGCTGTGAATAGTAAATTCTGGCCAGAGGTCTGTTTTAAAACAAATAACGTTTTCTCTGCATGATTAGAGACTCTGTGTTTGCATTGTAAGGCCTTAATAGTTTGAAATATTAAAATGGTCAATTCATGCACTTGCTTGATGTTTTATTTCATTGTTTTTATCCTACTGCTTTGCAAAATGTCCAAGGGTTATTATGATTGTTTACGTCATAAGTCAAAGGAATAACCTTGTAACCATGCAGCATCTAGGTAGAATTTGAGAAAAATCATATTGATGTCTCTCTGTGTCCTCTTTTATCTTTTTAACTTTGTTTGGGAATTACTTTTCAATTACGTCAAAATGCTAATATCTAAGAGTCTAAAGAAATACAAAAGCAGTTTGTCCCAATTAAGGGAACTGAAACTGAATTAAGGGGTTCAACATTTTACAAAAATTATAATATAAGAGATATATGAGAGGAAAAAGCTATCCAAAGCTACTTTGCTAAGTGAAAAAAGTAATTTTCCCCTACAGCTAGCTGGTTGTGCAATCCTTGCGGGAATCAGTCTTTTTCCTGACTGTGGAGGAGTTTTGGCAGAAGCGATTTAAATCACTGCAGGGTTTTCACGTTTGAAGAACTTGTTTACGGTCGTGCCACGGCCTCCCAGTCGGATTTAAGACCAGACTCTGACTATTTAAAACCTTCATTGTGATTTCTTCTGAGCAACTCAGAGGTGGATTAGCGGGTGAGCTTTGGATCACCGTCAACCTGCATCACCAAGGGCGCTCATGCTTGAGGTCATAAACTGCTGGCCGGAGCGTCCTCCTTCAGGGTTTTCTGCCAGAAAGCAGAACTCAAGCTTCCGTTGATCCCAGCAGGTTCTGCAGGTCCTGAAGCAGCGAAGCAGCCCCACGATGTAACATTACCACCAGCATCCTGTCTGACTGTTGGCTTTGGTTTGTCTTCTCTGGAACGTGTAACGGGACGCACACCTTTGCAAAAGTTATTTGCTCTGTCTCATCAACCCACAGAACATTTTCCTAGAAGGGATCATCAAGCTGTTTTTTTTGGGGGGGGGGGGGGGGTGAAGCGGTATGCTGTATTTACATAATTTGGTCATCAGTGGTTGTTGGCTTAGATCAGGTGTGTCCAAAGTGTGGCCCAGGAGTCATTTTGGGCGGCCCCCGAACTGCAATTTTAACAAAGATTTGGCCAACCAGCCCTGGCGGCTTGTGCAGAGGGAAACTATTTATTTTCAATTAGGGCAACATTATTGCAGACAACTTCAAATCTTACAATTAAATGTTTGGTACAACACAAAACATTTGTCTTTTAATAACCAAACTTTTTACATTCTCTTTAATTTCCTAGTAATAGGACCACAAGTATCCAATGACTTTTACTCAAATGCAGATTTGGTGCATTAAAACCTGATTTGAATATATGGATTAACATTAGCTGAATACAGATGCTTGAAATGATCATATTTTGCACATCAGGTTAAAAAAAATGTTTTTTTTTTTGCTTATGTAATTTATTTTAATTTATTTTTTGGCCCTCAAGTGCTTTTGGCTTGACAATTTTGGCCCCAAAGCCGAAGAGTTTGGGCACCCCTGCCTTAGTAAATCCCCCATGGAGGGTGTATTTTTCCCCCAGTGTGTTTCCTACTGTTGAACCATGAACACTGACCTTACCAGAGACAAATAAGGTTTGCAACTCTTGGCATGTTGTTCTATTTTCCTTTGGGGCCTCCTAGATTAATCATTGATGCACTGTTGGAGTAATTTAAACCACTCCAGGATTGTTCACCAGCGTTTTCTCTATTTGTGGACAACATGTCTGCTTGAGCCCCATATCCTCAGAAACGGCAGACTGGCAGATATCAGTGACATTGTTTCCCGTCCGTTTTGGTATTTGTAGAGATCAGAACATGATATGTTGGTTTTTCTGATCGTTTGTCATGCTTCGTGTTTTTTCATGTCAGACAGGTTCTGTTTAGGAGATTTGCAGTAATCAGGGTGTGGCTTGTGAAACTGAACCAAACATGGGGGTTAACCACAGTTCTTTTGTGATTTTACAGAAAGGTGGGACAATTACACTATCACATAGGGCTAATTTATTTCCCATTAACGGATAAAATAATACTTATTTTATACGCATTTTATATTTACTCCAGTTATCTTTGATGAGCTAGAACATTTAAGCGTGACAAAAATGCTAAATTATTGTCATGTTTGCGGTTGAGAAAGGAGCCAAATGCACACAAACCAGTAAGTGTAGTTTTAAAAATAAAATAAAATCATGAAAAACTCACAACTGACAAGAGGAACAGGGGTGGGGAAATAAACTACGAGGATGAACGGTGGAAGAAAATCTGGCGGAGCAACAAAGCGACAGGAAGCACAAAGACAACGGAAGAAACCAGCAATGACAAATGAAAACCGCGGAATTTTAAATACAGAGGAATGTGTGGGGGAAAGTGAGGCAGAGACAGGTGAAAGTAATCAGGAGGAGATGAGGAACAACTGAGACCAATAGAGACAAATGAGCGGGCAGGAGGAGTCCTAAATCATAAAACGTGCATAGAATCCACTAAGAACACAATCTACAAATGAAACCAACATGGTGGTATGAAGAACATAAAGTAAAGCAACCCAAAAAACTTTGAACAAAACCTTTGGAAACCATGATCTGATTTCCTCTTTACAATTATTGGCTTCTTTTTGTTGGTCCTCTGCATCGAATTCCAAATAAATAGTTTGGTGTTTGTGGCTGTGATTTAACGTAAGGTCCAAGGAACTGAAAATTTACATAACTGACTGATTATTCACTGGTCATTTGAGTTTATTACGATTAAAACCAGATCCGCCCGGGGGTCCAACCTGAGGCTGTTTCTGTTTGTACGCCAGTCTGAAAAGCCAGGCTGGATGAGGTGAAAAGAGCTCAATCAATCCACAACATTTACACTGTACTGCAATGAACAAACTGCTTATGGCCACTGTGTTGTATACATTGTAAATATTTATCTACAGTAATTATGAATGAACAAGGAGTACACACACACACAGTGTTTGAAGAGGGTGAGTTCAGGGAGGAAAGGGGTACCATGCAAATATTTAAGGGAGTGAACATTCAAAGGCCATTTGTGCTTTGAAGCATGAGGAAATAATCCGAGTTTTAGCTCAGCGAGGATCCCATTTTCGATGCACTCTTCCAGCTCCAGTAGCTCACTGAGCGTAAGCAGGCATGGCCGGTGCCGAGGCATGTTATTTAAAGCCATTTGTTATTTTTGGATGGTTCGAATTAACTGATAGGACACACTGGGGAGGAGGCAGGCGGCTATTTTTTTTTTATGCCACACTGTCACGGTGAAAGATTTGAGTAGGGATTAGGTGTCATATTTGGTTTGTAATTCACCACTTCTCCTCCCTTCTACACTTCAAGCAACGTACTCGTATCGGTTTCACTTCCCCTGTCGGACTTGGAACACAATTGGAGCGCGCCGCTCTTGGAGACAGCTGAAAATAACAGGAGATGTTACAGTATGGGTTGCCGTCTGTCTGACGGGGAGGAACTGAGCACCCTCGCTGAGGCGTCCTCCTCTCGCTGGGGTCACATGTCCCTCGGGCCCCTGGGAGAAGCCGCAAACAGCCTCGTCTCGCACACTGCGGCCTTTCATAGCCTTCGCGACTGAGGGCCACGGATAATGTGGTGGTCAGGGAAGGAGAAACCAAACGGGCTCTGTCCTGCTTTCACGTGATTTGTTTGTTCTCCTTTCACATTTCAACAGGCTAACCTCAGTTCTGTTTTTTTTTTCCCTTATCGGTCCATCTTACTGTTCAAATAATAAATGGCATCCTCTGATTTCTAAAGAGAAATCGATGAGGTAATTGTGACATTAATTTTGTATTGACCATGTAATCAATATGCCACGGCTGTCAATCTTCCTCATGCAATTATGATTGGACAGCGAATAAAGGAACAGCCACAAGGACATGTTGCATATTGATCTGTATTGCAGAGAAAGATCTATTCCTCTGCTAATAGATTTTCAGCGCCATACTATCTTTCTACTGGCAGCTCTACGATTGATGATTCCCTGTGACTAAGGAAGACTTTGTCCCCTTGCCAGGTGATCAATAGATCCCTCACCGACAGACCAAGCCCAAAAAGCACTCCACTTTAAATCCCCTGGCTGGGGTTAGAAATGACAAACAGCCAAAGGGTAATTTATAGTCCCTTTGCTTTCAGCTCACGCAGGGGAAACCTAATTTAAAGGATTTATTTTCCACAAAAACATTGTTGCAGGACCGGGCCAATTCATTTGTCTGTGGACTACAGATATGCAGGCACTGAAAAGTTCAATAAGGAAGAGGGTATGTCTGTGTTGTAGCTCTAAGGGCTGTAATACGTTCATGAGCATGCATATATTATTAAAGCGTGTGGGATGCTCCTCGGGGGACAGAGTCAACGCGCCCTCTGCTGGACACCGTGAAAACAACATCTACATTTCTTTTTATAGCCGCTTAATCTTTCTGTTGGGCAACCACAGGGGGTGAAGGGTGCCTCCAGGAGCCAGTGGGTGAGTCGCTGGGATCCCCCCTGAACAGGTCACGGATCCATCTCAGTTTGGACCAATCAAGTCAAAGAGAAAAGCCACACATGCACATAAATAAGATGAAACTGCACACAGAGAGGACCCAGCTAGGATTTAAAAAAATACCTTCTTCTTGAGAGGTAACAGTGCCGAACACTGAGCTGCCATGCATTTGGTCTCATTGCAACCACAGACCTTAGCGTGTTTTATCAGAGTTTTATGTGACAGACAAACACAAGAAAAAGCATATTAAGATAGGATAAGAATTCCTTTATTGCCCTGCACTGGGGAGGTTCAGGTGTGGAAGTGACAATTGAAAGTTTTCACAATCATTTTCAGACTGAGAGGCCAAAGAAGGAGAGCGTTGATCAGTCACGGTGCGCCTGGAGGGACCACAGAGATCCACAGCTCAGGCAGGAAGACCATTAATCTTCCACCCCACAGACCTGGCCTTAATGGAAGCGTGGCAAGAGGGAATTGCTGAAAGAAACCGATAAGAAGTCCCATATAAAGTTTACCAAATGCCATATCGGTGAGACATTAAATGAGGAAGCAGATGTTCTGATCAAGTGAGAAAGAAGGTAAACTTTTGCAAAATGCTGCGTAAGGCAGAGGACTGACACACCATCTCCACTGTGAGCCATGGTGGCAGCATCGTGAGGCAGGGATGGTTTTCTTTGGCGGAGGCAGGGAAGAGTTGATGGGAGGATGGATGGTGTTAAATACAGGGCAATCCTGGAACAAAACTCTGTTAGAGGCTGCAAAAGGGTTCAAACGGGGGCAGCTGGAGCTATAATGCAATGGTTCATGTGTTAGAATAGCTTAGTCAATGGCCAGGTATCCATACAATTAGGAATTTGCATCAACGTCTTAAAATAACATCCAATCAGACTGAGATCGAAGACAGATAGGCCACATTTTCAGTCTCTAGGTATACAAAGCAAAAAGCTTGAAGCTGTAGCTGCGGTGAAAGTCGATTCTACAAAGTTTTCACTCACAGGGGGTGACTATAAATGCAAGTCATGGTTTCACAGAGTTTTAATTGGGAGAAATTGGGAAAACCATGTATAATTTTTCTCTTACTTCACAGTCATGAGCCATTTTTTTTACTCCTACTTTGCTGGTCCTGATGAAAGCAAAGGTTCAGGGAATACAAACGGCAGTGCAAGCAAAATATGAACATTAGGAAAGTTGTTTTGTATAACAAATTCTTTAAAAAAAAACGGTTTGCAGTTTAAATGTAAAATGAACTCAGTTTTTTGACTCCAATATATAATCAAGAAATAAGAGTCATAGACATTAAAATTCTTTGAAAATTACATAAACAATTAATTGGTTAAATTATTGGTTAAATTATTAAGCATCTAGCTTAAATATTTGATAGCAACATATTTTCATGTTTAGTTTTTTTTAGGATTTCTTTCCTATCATGTTTTGCACAGTTTTTAGTGTTTATTCAAATAATTCAATAAAACTTATGTCCTTTTCCTCAAAATTGTAATTTCATTTTATTTTCAAGTCCATTTTAATTCTTTTTTGGTGTAAAGATTATAATGCAACATTAATCTAAAGGACATATATTTACAAAGACAACATGGATTAAATTAAAAAGAAACTCTATGCCTTTGGAGACTATCTTGTTAACCTCAGATTTGTCATCGGTTTCGGATGTCAGAGTACAAAAAAGCCCTGTGGGTGTGTGAAGGCAGCGACAGTCGCTGCTTTGTAACAGCTGGTATTTCCCAAAATAGTTTTATAACGTCTGCATTTGTCACCTTGTGTGTCCACAGGAGAGCCCTGCAGGGCAGAAGGGGTTGCTGATGAGTCAGGAAATATGCTGCGTGTCCTGCAATAAACAACCTTCCAGTGACACCGGGCCAATCTGCAAAGCACAAGATCAAAGGGGTTACCTGGAAAGGTTGTCGCAGCGGGAATCTCAGCGCTCTGAAACATTGAGAAAAACTAAACTAGAACATATTCCTGCATGTGGGATCTCTTCCTCTGTCAGAGAGCTCAGTGGTGCAGAAACAAAATCATTAGTGCAGAACAGCAAACCGAGTCAAATGGGGATGTGTTTTTGTTTCAAGGAAACTTATAAATATTCATTCACAAGCAGTCTGAAGTAAGACTTATTTTGAATGACAAGCAAATCCTGTACAACATTAAATATCGCTCAGGTTAACAACCCACTTTGTTATTAATCCAAATGCAATATCTCTGTCTAGGTCAAAAGTATTCCAGTCACAAATTGGCGAGTAGCAGCCCACGTAGAGCTGAGGCAACTGTGAGCTTTTCGTCTATGAGGCACCGTGACCTTTGAGACACAGCAAAACGAGGCTCAACAGATCCTGCAAGAAGGACCAGGATCAATAATAAGATATCATCCCAGCGTTCTTCATATAACCCGCACTGCAGGAAATGAACCCACTGTTACTGCACTCTGCATCACTGAATGTGTGCCAGACGAGCAACACGGACTATAATCGTAATGCTTCCTGACAGAGTCACAATGACATTGCATCAGATCCAACCCTCCTAATTAAAGAATTATTGTTGCACGTCATGCACTCAAGAGCACTCGCGTTTTAAGAGAGGCTACTTTCACGGGTGCAGTATTTCTCCAGTGGGGAAGAAAAAAGAAAAAACGCAACAAAGACGAAGCCTTTCCAGGAAATATGAGACTGAAAATAACCACTGACTTGCTGCTAATGAGACGGACATCAGAAAAACTGGAAAGGTCAAACAAACACTCTTTTTTCATCATGCATGGTAGGTACAGCAAAGACGCAATCTGTGGTGAAAACTCCAAATCATAGAGATGGCGGCTCAGTTCAGGAAGATCAAAGAGGCTGCTCACTGTAATAAGCTATTTGCTGTGGGTTTGCAGAAATCCTCCTCTGAGTGAGGATGACTCAAAGATGTAGTCAGCATATGAATAATTTAGTGGTGAAGGGAAAGTGATGCATCCCTTTTTGAAAAAGAAGTATGAATGAATATTGAATATTCTTTGGTTTGTGTTTTCTGCAAAAGCTCCACTCTCTTTAAATATCACCAAAATAATGCAACACATTCACTGCTGGATCCATTGTATAAACAAAAACGTAAACCCCCTCGGTTTGTGGATTTTGTGTGTCCCATAACTTAAAAGTCAATAATTTAAGATGAAAAGACTCTATAATCACTTGAAGTCAGACGAACAACAACATGTAATTTTATTTTGCACCAGAATAATTACTGAACAAAAGCAAACCATTGGGCTTGCCGTAGTGCAACAGTGATTGCTTTACCTTTCTGCACAAGTTCAGTCCTGTACATTTGGCTTTTCCTCTCCATGTCCGCATGTTTTTCACAGTCATCCGGCTTTCTCTTAGCGTGCATGTCATGTAAACAATGTTCTAGAGTTCCCTACAGGACTGAGAGTTTGTCTTTTCCTTTATTTAAGTTTAACCAAGGTTGGAAAAGGTTGTGGTTCTGGAACCACGTACATTTTCTGTTTCCCACAGTTTCAAGTCCTTTTAATGTGACGTCTGTCTCTCCGGCCGTAGCGAATTCCGAATGACACAGCGTTCCCCCCTCCCCACCTGTTGCTGTGCACTGTAAGTCAGCTGGCTAAAAGAAGGCAACTAAAGTTCTTCCTTGAATGAAAGAAAGACAAATATGTCCGTCTTACTGAAATGAATAAAAGGAGCTACATTTGGTTACATATTTTTACTTCAAGTTTTAGTTTCAATACTGTGAAACTGTGGTCTAGAGTCTCTAAAAGTAGAATGGGAGGCAGATCCTTTAGCTATCAGGCTCCTCTCCTGTGGAACCAACTCCCAGTTTTGGTCCGTGAGGCAGACACCCTGTCTACTTTTAAGACTAAGCTTAAAACTTTCCTTTTTGACAAAGCTTATAGTTAGAGTGGCTCATGTTACCCTGAGTTACCTCTATAGTTATGCTGCTATAGGCTTAGACTGCTGGAGACCATCAGGGCCTAATTCTCTCACTCTACTGAGTTCTACTGTTCTCCAATTTACATTGCTTGTCGTCATTTCAGCTTTTAACTTTTTGTTCTCTCTCTCTTTTTTCTTCATAGTAGGTACACCTGGTCTGGCGTTCTGTTAGCTGTGACACCATCCAGGGAAGACAGATCACCCACTATTACCATCTAATGTAGAACAGATTACTGGATCAATGTGTGCTTCTGTGCTTTTTTGTCTCTCTTGTTGTGTCTCTGCTCTGTCTTCTCTAACCCCCAGTCGGTCGAGGCAGATGAGCGTTCATACTGAGCCCGGTTCTGCTGGAGGTTTTTCCTTCCCGTTAATGGGGAGTTTTTCTTTCCACTGTCGCCTTTGCAGACGACTCTCCCTGTGGCTCTACGCTTCTTCAGGAGAAGCGAATGCTGCTTGTCAGGACTTTGATGCAATCAACTGGGTTTCCTTATATAGGAATATTTTTTGACCAATCTGTATAATCTGATTGAATTTGACTTTGGAAAGTGCCTTGAGATTACATGTTTCAAGAATTGGCCCTATATAAATAACATTTTATTAAATTGGTATGGTAACTCAAGGTTATAATGGGATCATCTCAAAACAGACCTTGCCTTGCTGAGTATTCGGGTCTCGGTTCCACAGTTACACCTGGGAAGAACTCGGGTACCTGACAGCCTTAAGGAGCTAAAGCCAGTCCATAAAAATGAATGAAGCTAAAATGCAGCAGCCATAAATGAAAGATATTAACAACCTGAGTAATTGAACCTGTAGAACGTTTAGAAGCATTGACTTGCAGTTGTTATCTTCTGTTCTGACCTTATCAGTCTCTCAGATTGTTGTGTAGGATTCTGATTAAAGCACTTCTTGAGTTAATTAAAGTTTAAAGATACTGATTAATTCACAGCTCTCCTAAGGTCGCTTCAAAGCCCTTGAGGGAGGTTGAGGCCAGCATTTGGATTGGGCCATTACAATACTCTTTAAACTTTTTAAACTAATCTATTGTAAATTTGCTGCTTTGTCTTGGGTAAATGTCCAGTTTCATGGCCCAAAATGAGCCACATTTCACCCTTTTGAATTGATGGGCCAACACGTGACTCCAGAATATGAACTTAAACTTGATTAAATATTGGAAAAGTTTCAGGACACTTGTAGGAAAATAACTTTGAATTTAAGGAGGGAAAGCATAATGAAACACAACTCAAAAGCCAAAGCAGAGAAAAGAAATCTCAGCAGAATCTGATTTCTGGTTTTATTGTGACAACACTCAAATGAAGAACTTTTTTTAACACTTATACAAGTAGGTATCTTCTATGGTCAAGCAAACTCCAATCGATACCTCTGTTAAATACCCTGCCTCCAACATTTCAGAAATGTCTCAAAACAACAAACTAAAGAATTCTATTTCTGTTCTTTTATCAAGTGAGCTTCACAAAGCCCTCCCAAACTTGTGCATTTTTGGTCCTGTTGTAATGAAACTTTTCACATCAGAATAAAAGATTTCAGACATAGACTGAACCTGGTCAGAGCTGCTGCGTCATCATATGATTTTTGTGAATATATCTTTTTAACCAGGCTTCGGAGAATACCATTAAGCAGTGCAATGGCATAATTTAATAATTGGATTATTAATTTGTGACATTAAGTAGTACTTTATCAATCATTCCTTCAAACACTGTTGTGTTTAGAGGATCAACCTAACAACAGCAAAGTGCTGAAGTCTTAGAGTCTTCTAAATATCTATTTGTGCTCAAACCAGGAAAACTGATACATTTTACCAGGAATATCTTATTGAGGTTAAAAACCTCTTTTTTAAGAGAGTCTTGCCCAAGATAGCAGCAATAGAATGAAGTCACATAGATACACACACACACACACAAATCTCCTCTGTATCAATTTAAAAGCTCTCAAGGAGATTAAGTCCCTTAATTTCCAGCATTTCTGCAACATATTCCAAAAAAAAGGGCAAAATAAACAAAATCCTAAAGTTAATTAATGCATCTAAATGTCAGGATCTGGATGCTGATCACAGTCTTAATCTCCACTGATACATAGTTGTTTTTTCCCTTACCGTTGCTGCAACTTGTTGTTGTTTCCTTTCACCTAAGGCCGTGTTTTATAATTATGGAAAAATGGGAGGGAAAAGATGATTAAATTCTACTAAATCTTTGAATTAAGATACCACTCCTCCATTTAGTTTCCCTCATCTAAGTGAAAATGCATGCCTTTGTTAACTACAGCATGCTTATGTTTCACAGTGTCTTACAAGAACACTGAAACAAAATCAAACATCAAACTTTACTAGTAGATGGCAAAAGAGCAGAAGAGCAAAGTACATCATTTAAAATGCATGATGATAGGCTGATGGCCTCAATAAACCAGAGAGGAAATGTTCAATAACATGAAATATAGAAGCTGGATTTGAGAGAAAAGACAAATGTGAAACAAAAGAAGGATTAAATTACTGAATAAAAAAATCTATCACTGCATATGTGTTGTTCTGAGTTATGTTGTGTTGAAAAATGAAACAATACAATCATAAAAAGACAAGCGAACATATTAAAGGTTGGCAAGATAGTATTCGCCTCCAATACCTTACTAAAAGTTTCAGCCAGCCCTCTAAAATATCTTTTTAACTTGCCCCCAAACAACAAGTCATTTTACAAAGCAGTCTTACTGCTTACTGCTTACTGCTTACTGCTTACGCTGCAGCGTTTTTCTACCATGAAAGCCAGAAGAAGGTGGAAAACAAGGTGGATGAGAAAAATGAATAAACTAAAGTCTTATAACTGGAGGAATTGGTGTGAATAGGTAAAATCTTCCTCAAATCGCCCATTTTTCATTTTTATTTTCTTATAAAATAGCCAACTTGGTTGCAGCCTTAAGAAGGCCGTCTCCACAGCTCATACTTCCAATCTCTGTTTGCTAAAACTCCACCTAGAGATTCACCCCGTTCAGCAGAGCTTCACCCGTATGTTTGTTCAGTGGTTGTTGGCAGAAAGACAAACTACATGAATAATAATAAAGATAAAAAAAAACACGTTGCGGTTTTGTGCTGCTTCTGAAGAAGGGCAACAGAGAAACGTGAGCCGGGAAGGTCTGTAAATTCTCCACAGAGGGAGGGGGGGGGGGGGGCTTCTCTTGCTGTTGTTTTAGTTTGAAGGCAGAGGGATGGAGGATCCTGCATAACTGGGAACGTCTCAAACATTGATATATCTTGCTGTGAAAGCAAAGGTCCTGTTACGTTTAATAATAGAAAAGGCTGCGGCGCGTTGGGAGTGGCTTTCTGAGCACACGCACCAGCGCATGCAGCTGTTCGTGGACAGACACTGAGGCCCTGAACATGGGAAGCCACAGGGAGATGGTGAAAGGCTGGTGTAAAAACAGAGAAAGAAAAGGAGATGAAAACGAGCTTAAAGCGTGGATAGAGAACGTCTGCATGGAGAAACAAGAAGATGGACAAAGGCTTGTGTAGACAGCGTGGGCAAAGCTTAATGGCAAAAACAAGACTTTCAAAAACTATCATTGGAACAAATATCATCCAAATCTGGGCTGAAGAGGTTTCTCTATCCGTTGCATCTAATTTACAGAACCTCAGATGTTTCCTAACGATTTGCAAAATAAATAAATTTGTTCCTGCTCATTAGCTGCTCAGCAAAGTGAAACTTCACGCTTTGTTGCTTGATTTCAAATGCATCATGTAGAAGAGGACGGCTGACAGTCCTGGAGTCACAGAGGCAGGAAATGCAAACATCATTAAGTGACCAGCCTACCCTTTAATCACGTTCCTCATTCATTCAGAAAGCTCCTTGACTTTGTTATGTGTTAAATATTAAAGCAATGTTAAACAATCATCAGTCGTTCAAGTATAATGAGCAAATAAAATCCTTTTCTACTAACACTTTGAAAGCCACATCAAATCCTCCACAAAAGTTCTGAGCCCCGTTCCACACATGCTTTCATTTTATCCCACACAACCCAAAGTACGCAGCAAGTCAAATTTATTTAGTGCTTTCAATTACTGCATTTGAACTGTTTTATATGTTGACGATACAACATATAACATAATTGAATTTAAAAGCAACATATGGTCGAGATTGAAGTGTGACTAAAATTTGCAGCTGCCCACATGGACATGCTATTTAGCTCCTGGAGAGGTTTTATGGTCAGACGGGCATTGATCGAGCCATCGGGTCACAGCGGCATGAAGATACATTTAATTCATTCAACAACGTTTGATGGAGTCAGAGCGAGGCTTTTAAACCTCACTGAAAACAACACGGTGATAACTGGAAAGCATGGTGACGGTAGCAGCATGCTGAGGGTTTTTTTTTCACTGCCCACGCATTTATGCATTGCAGAAGAATTTAATGAAATAATTCTCCCAAGAATAAATATCCACCCAGCACTATGACACATGTTTACTGATGGCTGCAAAGTGCTTATGTGCAAGACGCGATTTAATAAGAGGCATTGAAGAACATATCAGGGGGTATGTCCAGTTCATTGCAAAAGTATTCATAACCATTCCATTTTCCACGTTTCGGCTTGTTACAAACACAAACTTCAACATATTTTACTGGGGTTTTATGTGATAGACCAACACAAAGAAGTGCATGATCATAAAGCGGAAATGAACAGATGCACTGTTTACCAAATGTTTTATAAATAATAAATCAGAAATGTGTAATGATTTGTATTAAACCCCCTTCAGTCAATACTTTAAAGCCTCTATTTGCTGCAATTACAGCTGCATTTCTTTTGACCTGTACTTTTACCAGCTTTGTGCCGTAGAGACCGTAGTTTCTCCTAATTCTTCTGTGCATGGTCTGCCAGATGGGAAAGAGAGCATCTGAGCAGCAATTTTAAAGTGTTGCCACCTTTGCCTGAATATACTCTGGTCTGGTCTTTTTGACTGTACGATAAACATTTTGGTCTGCAAGCAAATGAAAAAATGAAATGTCCTAAAAAGAGAATATCTTGCACCATTAGTGTCATGCTTTATAGTTACTCTATGAAAACACATAAAATAACCTTACTTATTTTTATTAAAATATCGTCCAATGCTTTATGAAAGAACCACTGCACGGAGTCTAAAGAGCCACATGCTTCCAAACACGAGATTTTAAAACCCTTGTTCTGTTGGAGGCCCTGTTGCACAGTATCAGGAAAAAAAATGAATGTTGGAGAATATCATGATGTTAATATTACTCTCAGCTTTGAGGGCATTACAAACATGGAACCCAGATGCTGAAGTCTATTCAGCTGCTGAAAAAAAATGAAATAATTATAATATTGCAATAACAGTGTATTGTGCGGCCCTAATATCTTGGTAGGTTCGCAGACGTGCCATATTTCAATTTTTAGATGGATGAAGAGTACTTTGTTATTTTGTTTTGCACTGTTGTCCTCCTTTAAACTTTTCAATAAATGTATACTTTTGCAAGGCAGTTTATAATATACCAAGTTGCTAACTTTCAAAGGTTTGGACAAGGAAATTCTTTTCTACAGCATCATTTGCAGGTACTACTGAATGCATCCACAAATCTAAAAATAAATCTACGTGAAACATCTTAACATGCCGTTTAATCAGAAACTAACCTTTTATTTTCCTGTATTTTAATCATGTAAAGCACTTTGCATTGTCTCTGTACTGAATAGTGCTTTACAAATAAATTTGCCTTGCCTTCAAAAACCTTACAGCGTCAAAGTGAAACCCCTATTATATATAAAAAAAAAATAATTCAGATAAAATAAACATAAACCACTCTGTTAGCTGAACGTGTTTATTGATAATAACCCCCATCACAACAAAACTCACACTGCAATAAAATAAAGAGTAACAGAAGGTACACAGTGGGCTCCAGGGCGGGACACCGAGACAAAAACTTTAACCCAGACCTGTGCAGCTCTTTTGGTTAAATTTCACAGCAGCTCCTGTAGAAAACAGCCACGGCCATCGCACAGAAACATTTCACCCACCCAACCCTAAAGTGCAACATAGCAGCAGTACTGTACCTTTGCCGTTGTCTTCAGGGAGGCGGCTGGAGTCGAATGAATTTCAGACGGAGACTACGGCAGGCAGTGAATGGATGCTGTGCTGCCTAGCAACCAACCGACCAATCAGATAAATGACATCTCAATCCATATGCAAATCAAATTTATATGCCTAGAACTCATTTAAGGTTAATTTTCACTCCATGCTCCATTGATTATATCCAACACAGTGAGGTATTTTGTTCATTACTGAACCTGTGATTACATGAAGAGTACAGCACAAGACGGTTAATAAGGGGAAACACAGAATTAGAAAAGATTTTAATCCTTTATTTGTTTTAATTGTGCGATGCAGCTTAGTATTAAACAACTTCCCCCATTCTCGACCAGAAATCATCAATCCTCTGTCAATCTTGTACCACTTTTCACGGACGCAGCTACCGTAGCTCTACAGCTCCCTCAAGTGGAATCAGTGAGGAGAACTTCTCAATACTGAACAGTGAGCAGTGTCCAGTGGAAGGAATTGTGCAGCACCTTCTTGGGAAATAAACCAGACCCTGTTAAGAGGAACTAAACGCTCCGACTACCTCAAGTTTTTGCCACTTTGACCTAAAACATGTCCAAAGAGTCAGTGAGGAGAGCACAGCTCTCATCGAATGCTGGCCATGTCATCCAGGTGGGGCGTCTTCATGCAGCCCGTGCACAGCTGATCCATCCACAGAGGAGCTTCATGCTGAAGGGGTGTGCGGCGGGGGTAGAAGGTGTACGTGGGGTCGTAGTTCAGCAGACAGCTCAGAGAGGCCATATAGATGTCTGAGAATCGGCTCAGGCGTCTGGAGAAGTAGGTGGGGTTGTGGCACGTTCTGAAGATGCTGCCAAACTGAGGATTGAACAGGTTCTTCGTCATCACCCTAAGGCACAGAAATGTATTAGAAAAAAGTTAATATGCACAAACAAACAGTCAAATACAAATAAATACTTTCCATTAAAACTATTTCCACTCGTGTATCGCTTTTAAATTCCGTTAAGAACAGTATAGTTCGCATTTGTATGAGGGATCGTCGCTAAGATGTAAAATCCAAGTGCAGCCAAATGCATTCGGAAGTCACTGAATCCGGCCGACAAAGTCTCAGAGTTTTGTTCGAGAACCTTAGTGAACAAGATGCATCACGAAGACCAAGGATCCTCGCAGATGGAGAAATTTAATGCAGTTAGGTAAAAAACAAAACAATATTCCAAGCTTTAAACGCCTCACAGAGCCCTTTTCAACCCATCAGTAGAAAATGGAAAGAGAAGAATAGAAAGCTTTTAATATACAATTTCTTTGTAATGACAGCTTGACATTAACCAAGAAAGAATAACCCTTCATAAATATGTCATAACATGTCTAATTATAAACCTTTAAACACTGTCATATTTGATCGGTCTTAACTTCGTCATTAATGTTTTTTCCTAAGGAACATGTAGGTCTAGTGGCAAAGTTGTCATTAAGTGTTATTATACTGACAAATGCTTTAATAACAAAGTCAGTGTTAGCAATATCTTCCTTGACCTTAGTTACAATACACAATTTAGACTTGTCATAAACATGTCATTAAGTGTTTTAACACTGATAAATGCTTATAAAAACCCCAACAAAACCTATTGACAATAGATACACTTTATTTTATATGTCTGGAGAATACTAGTATTTTCTTTCCCTTTCTCAAACACACCTTGCCCCACCGCTCTCCGTTCAAGATAAAGACATGTAATTAACTTTTTAAAGGTTTATAATTAGACCCGTCATGACATATTTACGATAGGTTATGATTTCTGGGTTAATGTCTAAGACATTTTAAACAATAGCTACGTTTACATGGACAAAAGTAATTGGATTAAAGGGCCGATCAGAATAAAAACGTGTCACGTAAACGAGTCAACCGAAATATTATGATCTGATTTAGCTCAAATGGAAAGACCGTAATCTGAATGAAAGTGGAGGTTTAAGTCGATCGATAATCCGATCGACATGCATGGAAACGCTTGTCAGGATCAAGTTATTCTGAATGTGGCTAACAGACCTGAGTGCGCATGTAGCCCCACGTAAAAATGCATTTCCGCGTTGAGTGGCAGAAATTAGTCTGTGCTCCAGATACAACCTTTCTATTCGAAACATTAAAATACCTCAAATTTGTTATTTATTCAGTAATGACTCAACCTTTATTAGAAGCTGGTGAAAGTCCAACCTGGGCACTCAGAAGACAAACAAACTTGTACTCTACTGCTTTGTTTGCCACTTTCTGTTGTTCGGCAAAGACGGAAATGCTTCTTCGTCTGTGGTTTCTTGAGGGAGATTTGATAACTGCGCATGTCAGAGTGCTTTTATTCTGAATAAGCCAGGTGCATACAAACACACACATGGACCAGAAGATTTGATTGCGTGCCCATATGGTACAATCCGATTATTTTTTGTTTTTTAGTCTGAATACATTTCAATTCGATCGTGAAATTTTGTGCATGTGAACATAGCTACTGTCAAGCTTGCATTAAATGTGTCATAATTTACTTAATGACACTTTATGACAGTCATGAACATTCATAAAGACTCCATGTTCAAGTTTGAAGTTATTTCATGTTTATGACAATGTAATGTCAGTCTTATGCACACCCGTTCAAATAAAGTGTTACCGACAGCACTAACCAGAGTGCAACCAAAAGGCCAAAAATACTATTAATATTATGCTTGTAACATGAAAAAATATTAAATGGTTTAAGGCCGTATGGCAAAATTTGCAAGGCCTTATACTTGCAGACTAAATGTTTAGGGTTGCACAAGAGGCTATAGGGAGGGTTGTGTAGCATAGGGGCTGCACTTAGCAACAGGAAGGGCTGTATGGACTGCCAGAGTTCAATGGGTTTGCTGGGTTTACTGGGTGGAGCTTAAGGCAAGTTAAGAGACTCACCGTAGTTCTTCTCTTTCTTTCTGCCATTCCTGAAAAACTTTTTTGGAGTCTTGGTCACGGTGTGTCTGAAACAGTAAAAAAAAAAGACAGTATTAAAATCAATAAGTAGAAGAAAATTAAATATAAAACATAAAAAAGGCAGACATGACATTGATTATTTCTGAGCGATGGGCGAGCAAGGAGTTATCTCATCTTTAGTTAAAGATAAAAATGCACACAGTTGTTGCATGTGCTTCATTTGGACCTCAAAAAGGTTTCACATGATCTGGTCCCTTGACTAGAGGAGGCGTGTAAACTAAAGTTTAGTCTCCGAAGGTATTCCCTCCATTAGGAAAGGTCACAGGGTTCCTTTGTATGTGAAGCCTTCCTAACAAGTACTTCATGACTCTGTGTCTGTCTAATTTTACCCAGCATTGCTTCTTCTCCTTTACAGCTGGCACATGTGTTAAGTCTTGGACTCCGAGAGATCTGTGCACGGTTGTGGTTTTAGTGAGTATAACTCTAAAAGCTATGAAAGCCAAACTTCAGTGTGAAGCCCTTATGGAAACTTGCAACTTCTGCTACAAAACCTAATCCGACAAAATTCAAACAGTTGCTTAAACTGTGGCAAATAATAAAAAATGAAATTCAACAAACAGGACAGAACCGTGTTACGTTCCAGTCTTAAAACTTTAACCAATTGTGACGACACATTCTAAAGACAAGAGAAAATTAGGCTTTGAGCACTTGATTATGCTGCTTTTCTAAGAACACACAGCAAACGTGTTTTAGGTCCAGGCTAGTCATGGACCGGTACCCAGTACCAACGTCTGTGGCGACAAATGTCTACATACAGTCTGCTTCAGTATGAAGCGTCAGGGAAAATTTGCCATTTTCAAAAAAAGAGAAAGGATGAAGCAGAAAATGATTTTTAATAATATATGGGAAATTAAAGCTTTTACCAATTTAAGATGTTGCCAGTGGTTTTGCTACAGAGAACATAAAGGCACTAAGGAGAGTGACAAACTCTTTCAGGGTAATTTGGTTTGAAAATCCTTCACATTTTCCCTGGGTGGACAAGTTTGGACTGCAGACAGACCTGTTCAGGAGCCACACCCCATCCATCTGCAGACTACAGCTTTGTTAAAGCTGCAGAGAGACGTTTGGTTTCGTCTCGCTGGAAAAATAAAAGCGTTGATGTTTCTGGGGGAAAATGTCCAATGTTTTCCTTTCTCTTTTAAAAGTGGAGAGGCTTTTCCTTCAGCTAGAAAAACAAACGCTCCCTGAACCATCACTCTTTAACGCATGCCGCTTTTGCATTTAAACATCATCAACACGAGCAACGGTCCAGATCGCTCGTTTGAGCGAGAAGAGTTCACTCTAAAAAAAAAAAACATCATCAGCATGATTGCTGTTCTGATCCAAGCTGTGGGTTTGCGGTCCTGAAGTCCTGCAGGTCTGGACAAGGGTATTCAGGTTCAAAAGCAGCCCAACAACTGTTGGGGATTTGTGTCTTGACAACAGAACTAAGCTTGTAAACACGACATCTCTGAGCTGGAGAACCGATCGTCTGGGGTCTCCCAGTCCAAACAGGGTGTGAAGCGCTCACCTGAAGGCGCTCCATCAGGCCGGTCAGGGCCTGCAGCCAGGTGAGGGTCACGGCGTAGCGTTGGGCGCTCACTATTTTGGTTTCGTGCTCCAGTTCTGGGACGATGGCCGCCGTGCGCCAGCCGTGTCGCAACATCAGATCCTGAAAGGCCAAACGGGTTGAATGAACTTTCGCTTTTCTTATCTCTCCAGGAGCAGGGGTATTTTAAATTATTTTTTTTCCCCATTAGGTAAAACCAACAGGGCAGAGAAGTTTTATCCACAATAAATCATTTACTCTGAGGAAAAACAATAAAACACACAATAAAAGACATAGTTGTTTACAATTTGCAACCTGAAAAAAAAATGGCTCATTGTAGATTTTAAATAAGTCAATTCCTTACAAAAAGACATCTATTCTTCCCAGGTCTGAAAAATATCAACTAAGTTACCATACGTCCCTTTCTATTTATATTACAAGCTAAAGATATTAATACTATATCTTTAGCAATTTTTAACTTTCTTGGGAACTATTTGCCAATTTTTAACATAAAACTAAGAAATGTTTGATGATTGAAATTTAAACCAAATGTTTCTACAGCGGTAAGGTTTAAATGTTTAAGTGGCCTCAAAACCCAAAGGTAGGAAGTGAGGAGATGAAGTTGACGGTTGTTTTTATCTGCTCCATCACCGGCACGGCGCCCGATGATCAAACATCTACAGTCGCACGCTTGTACTTCTGGTTTGTTGTGTCAAAAACATTTAGACTTGGCCCAGTAGATGGAGAAACAACTGACATTACGGTAACCTTGAGGTTTGAGCTCTTCATGTCAACACATTTCTTTTCCAAGTATTTTAATGAGAATGAATTAAAGTTTGAATATACTATCATTTTTTTCATGCCCTTATTTTTTTACTTACTATCAAAAAAAAAAAAACAGACTGCAACCACGTAATAGTTTGACACGTTTAAAGCTCTTTTCTTCATTGACATTGCAAGAACTCTAAATGCAAAAGACAAATAAGATGCATGTGTTGAATCTGAATATTTAATTTTCTCAGTCAAAGAATAAAAATTATTGTTTTTAATTCCTACAAAGTCTTATAATAAAACTGCACAAAAAGAAAAATGCTAAACTAAGAACTTTAACATGACGTGGATTAAAGCAACATGCTTAGCTTGCATATTCATGCCACGACAGCAAGACTCTGCAACAAATGTTCCTGCGAAATTTTCCACTTCGGCTTTAATCACCCCCTGACGCCACCGGATGAAAACAGATTAAACACAGGAGCTGAGTCACGTTACAGCTAATGTTTAGTCATAGTGTGAACTTTTTCTGAGAAAAATCACCAAACTTTGATACTTACAGCCAAGTCGCTATAAAGATGATCCCCAAAGTAAAGGACCTTGGATCCTCGCCAGCCGGTCAGTCTCAGGAAGTCAAACAAGTTGCCCTGGAAAACAAAACACAGCAGGTTAACTTACAAGCATACGGCTGCAGCATGCGCTGAAACCACACAAATAAAGAAGTATCACCAACCTGTTTATAGATCTGCCCCTTTTCCAAACCGGTGATCTTCTCCCACCGCAGGTCTCCGTTATTATCCAGGCGCCTGAAGGGCCTGTAACAGTGACATGTTGGCGAGGTCACGTCTGAACTTTAACATCTACGGTGAAACATGATGGTGGTTGCATCATGCTGCGGAGATGCTTTTTAATCAGCAGATACAGGGAAGTGGGTGGGAAGAATGATGGAGCCAAGTACAGGAAAATCCTGACTTGCGAAATGGTTTATTCACCGACCCAACGAGGCTGAATACGAATACAAGTTCACAATTATGCGGTACTTTGTGTGGCAAATGGCATTCCAATAAGAATACATTAAAGTTTTAGGCGACAGTGTGGCAAGTGTGAAAAACAGGTTGTGAGTACTTTTCCAAGGCGCTCTAAGAAGCAACGGTTACTCACTTGATGCAGTCGGTGAAGAAGTGAGGTTTGTCTGCCTGCACGATAACGACGTCAAAGAAGTCTCTCCAGTTCTTCCCCACCATGTGCGTCATTCCTTTATCCCTGCACAAAGAGGGAGAGAGAACAAAAAAATAAATAAAAATTTAATAACTTGCAAACACAGCCTTCTCTGGATTTCCTCTGCTGTGAGTCAGAATGAACGGCAGCGGCCGGAGACGTCAGAGGGTCCAGACTTACACAAAGCTGAAGGGACTGTTGGTGATGAGGAACAGCTTCTTCCCCTGGCTGACCAAGCGATGGAGGACGGCGTCCGTCTCTTCCTTTCTCAAGATAAACTTGTCTGCGAGAGAAAACAGTGCGGCGACGCACGGTGAGTCCGGGTTCGCGCAGCAGCATGCAGGTCAAAGACGAAGAAAAGCAGAGACAAGAGAGAACGTTGTTCTTACCGAGGTCTTGCATGATCCACTTGTACATGAAGCCCTTGAGGTGAACCATGCCAATGGCCTCCTAAAGTATAAGAAAGATATATGTTAATGTTTTCCACATCCAGATCCTTGCAAAAGTACTCACACCCTTTCAACGTTTTCTCATTAAAACATTATTATGGTTTATTGGGATTTTATTGACAGATCAACACAATAAAAAATATATTAATTTTTATATTTTTACAACTAAAATCTTAAAAATGCAATTTGCAGAACCAGCCTTTAACAGGTTTTCTTCCATGATATGTGGCTTCATCCATCTTTCCGACTATTCTGACCATCATCCCTATGAAAAGCATCCCCGCAGCATGATACTGCCACCACCTTGTTTCACCAGGCCGATGTTCCGTTCAAGGTGATGTGTGGTGTTAGTTTTTCTCTTTGCATAGTGTTTTGCATGTATCAAATAATAAAACAAGCTTTATTTTGGTCTCATATGACCAGAGCTCCATCTTCTCCTACATGCCTTATGGCAAACTCCTAACAGGACCCCTGGATTCCTCTCAACTATGCCTTTCCTGTATTTCTTCAGAAAACTAGAACCGTGGAGTTCCAGACGAGTAATTGTCTCAGATTCTCACCACCTGAGCTGTGGATATCTGCAGCTCATCCAGAGTTACCACGGGCCTCTTGGATGCGTCTTTGATTAACAAACGTCTGAGGCCAGCTGTATTTTCACCAATATCGAATTACACACAGGGGGACTCCATCTATTATTAAGCGACTTGTGAAGGCAATCGTAGCACTAGATTTTATTTAGGGGTACTGAAATAAAGATCGTTAAATATAAATGCAAAGCACACCATTTCATAAATATGCACTAGTTTGAGTTGGTCAATTATATAAAAGTTTGTTGTGGTAATGAGACAAAATGTGAAAAAGTTCAAAGGATATGAATCCTTTAGGGGGGAGCTATACTAAATAATTTCAAAATCAGACCATCCGAAGATTCGGACCATTACTTTTAGGAATCTTTCAGTGAGCATGTTTATATTCTCCCTGGGTGTTCCCTGTAACCAACGTTTGTAGCTGAAGAGCAAAAGCACTCATTGTTCTTGGCTTTGCTCACAAATGTTGCCACAGCTCAGCAGATTCCTGAGGCTCCAGCTGAAAGATTACAGGACTGCATGTGAAAACAGTCACATACACGTCCCGCCCTGGGCTGGGCTGCGAGCAACAGGCGGAGAGAACACCAGAGAAACTCACGGAAACGTCCTTAAAGAGGTGGACCGGGTCGTAGTCGATGTCGTTGGTGATGAAGAAGTCATTGGCCACAGCCAGGAGGGTCATCTCTGGGATGGAGAAGATGTCCATGAACTGCTTCACCTTTGGTCCCTGCGTGCAAGAAGAAATTATTACTTTTTTTTAATGGGATTTACAAAACAATCTTAGCCACTAAAAGACCTTATTGCAAAGAGAGCCAATGAGATTTGAGCCACACTAAAACTATTTGCGTTAGGTTTATTTGTAGGCTGGATTAGGAGAGACAGTTGCATGAAAGCAATTAAAATGTCTGGCCAAAAAATGATGTCAAGTCGACCCAACATTTCACTCCTAATTGCTCTTAATTGGACACGTGTTGGCTTAACTCCAGTGAAAAGTGCTGTTTTCAACAAAGCTTTTCTGCCCTTCCTCTGACTGTGTGCAACACAGCCGAGATTCAAAGTCTTAAATCTCAACAGAGAGATTGATCTGGGTCCGCTTCTCTGACACAGGAATGCTGCCTCCAAGCTGATTCCGTGGGATAAACACGATTCCCCCAAATCACCATTCGGTCTTATGCAATGGTGCAATGGTTGTCGAATATCTGAGGACATCGGCAGATTACATACTCAACTTGTTATGCAGTGGCCAGAAGAGATTATTACTCTTTTTTTTTTTTTCTTTGAGTCTGCAGCACTGAGAGCGCAGCGCCAGACAAAAGTGATTGCACTTGGAAGAAGCACCGAGAAAATCCAAAAGCAAAGTGCAGCAACTGGAACACAAGCCAGCTATTGCTCAAAGGGGTTATTTCACAACTAAACTAATGTGGCAGACAAAAACAACCCAACATATTTCTTTAAAACATAAGGGGAAAACAGAGAACTCCCTCTAACCTTTCCGTAGAACCCACTGTCCTGTGACAACGGGACGTGGAAAGTACCCCCGTAGAGATAAAGCACCTCGTCATCCGACACTGGACTCAGACCCCTGAGGGAAGCAAAGTTTTTTGTTTAAAAGATAAATCTATCTGACAAAACAAACACTATTTTGCCTTCAGTAGCAATGACGAAGATAAACAGAAACAAATCAATGTGTCTGATTTAGATTTCCAAAAGATCAGCAGCTCCTACCGATACACTGTTCCTGGCTCGATGTAATGGAAGGCATCGATTTTCATCAGAAGCCCCTACAGCAGAGGAAAAGTGGTTTTATTTGATCATACCAATAAAGGATATATACAGGTGGATCTCAGTATATGAGAGGTTCATTCAAGTTATCTATCATTTAGACAATACAAAGAGAGATGATTATTAAGGCTTACAGCTAAAAAGTTTCTAAGAACGGCAGAGTGTTGCACAGCATGGAGGTGGCACTGGTGAAAGGTTAAGGCTGTTTTAATGTCAGCCTTATGTGCTGTAAAATGTGCTGGTGGCCAGCCGCGCTGACTTTGGACTTGATGAAACCCAGTGGGCCGACACCAGCGGAAGAAACGGCTCCCCAAACTGTGGAAACATCGGTTAACCTCAAACAACGTGGACTTTGCACCTCTCCGCTCTCAAACCGGAGTCTGGGACAGCTTCTCGACGTGTCCGGACTGTGGTTCAGACCCAGACCGAACGGCACATATATCCAGACCTAAGGCCTGCTTTGGAAAAGGCAGGAAATTTGACTCATCATTGAGTCTAGAGCATTGATTTTAAACTTTGAACTAAATTAGTGTTAGTTGCTTTCATCTAAAGAAAGGTCTTTGGTCTTTTTTTCACCTCAGCCCCAGTAAAATGCCCATTGTCTTCACCGGTTAAGGAGGAGACCATTTCCTGTCTGCGTGTTCTTGCCTTTGAAGCACTGACTTCTGTCACGGTCAAGGATGCAGGGGTCCCTGTTGCTTTTGCAAAACTTTTATTTCTTTTTTTTTACCTTTTTATTTTCAGCATTTGATCTGTGCTTCGTTTTTTTAAAAGTGCTTTATAAATCAAACAGATTTGGTTTCAAAAGTTTTTCCTTCCACTAAACTTTACTTTAATGTGCTTGAACCCAGTACTATGTTCAGCCAGCTCTTTGCCAATGAACTTTTGTGGCTTTACTCCTCTTGTGGAGGGGGTCAGTGGCTGCTGTGGGATAACTGTCAAGTCAGCAGCCTTCCCCACAAACGTGGAAGCCATGTCATAGTAATAACATAATTGTCAGTTTAAAAAAAAAAACAATTGATACGAGTCTTGTGTAATATTATTACTGTCTGAGAAACTAAAATCTGGATTTTCATTAGCTGCAAGCCAAAATCTAAATTAACAGAAATAAACGCTTGAAATATTTAAGTCTGTGCTATATATTATGCGCCTTTATCTTTCAATTTTAAATAATTTTCCTATTTAAGAGGCACCTGCATGGAAACAGATTTTCCTGCAGAGGACGATAAAAAAAAATAACTAAGAAAAACTCACCTTTTGGATGTCGTAGTGAAGACCCCGGACGGTAAAGTTGGGAATGTACTCATATTTTGCAATTCCTTCAGGGTACTGCAATGTGGAGAGACAAAGTGCACGAATGAACCCAACTTCATAAACTGCTTTATTCCTATTTTGCTTCATGGTGGGTCTGGTTGTCCTGCAGTGTCCAGGCAGATTTGCTCTACAAGTCTGCTGGCGTTTTATTCTAATACACGCGGCAATCAAAATGCACCTTGAAGTGTTCAATCAGGAATCCCTTTGCTGTGTTGTAGATCAGCGTGTTCAGCTCGTTGGAGTACTGAGCCAAAGTGTAGTCGTAGTCAAAGCCGTAGATGTCCACCTCCTCCAGGCTGACCTCGTTGTTGGCGTAGATCACCGAGGAGTTGAGGCTTTTACACGCACCGGGGGGGATCAGGTCTGAGCAAACGGAGACAGACGGGACACTGAGTTCAAATAATGACACATCATTTCAGGCCAGACAACAATGACTCAAGTAAAGAAGGAAAAAAAAACATGGCGACCATGAGTGGAAGGGTAGGATTAGAGGTCTACAGAGGCTGCCGACTCTGCACTTCTGCAGAGAGGAAAGAAGTTAACTGCCCTGCTGCTGTTTTCGTTCCAGCGGAGGGCTGGCAAGCTTGTCGGATGTTGCGCAACCTGCGGGTGTCAGATCTCCACCGACTCTTGACCAAACAGATTCACCCCAAAAAGAACATTCTGTGCACTCAACTGAGAGGTAGCACAGCGTGTCTCGTAAGGCAGGTGACTTCTGCTTTATCTGCTTCCTGCCCGGCGCGTTAAGAAGCTGCGACGCGAGGCGGCGGGCTCCAACTGTTTACGTTCTGCTTCACAGGCAGGCGGTAATGCCCACACTAATGCTGTGTCATCCGCGATCTATATGGGAAAGTGGGCCATGACCTTCTATCATGGGACAGTTCAGTGAGCGCCGCAGCCGGTCCAGCAGGCGTGCAACTAGCAACCCTCTGGCTATAGCTGCCCTGCGGCTGAAAGCGCCTCTCCTGTCATGCAAAAGCACTTAATTTTTCGAAAGACAAATTGCAGTCCTGAAGGGAAATGCTTGACTGGCTTTCATGTCGAGAATCTGTAGCAGAAGCTGGTTAAAAAAGAAAACTTTTTTGCGTGTCAACTTCAAAAAAAAAGTGCTGTACCAGGACAGGAAAAACACAATGTACCCTGTGGCGCACTGCTACTGTATGTACTTCCACGTTTCACTGTAAACAATATCAGCAGAAGGCGTGTTTTTGGCATTTTGCTTCACACGACGACTAAAATACCATCAGAATATCTGAATGCAGCATTAAAATGTTTGCAGTATGTCACACGTGGAAATAGGAGCCACATGTGACGGTAGAATCTAAAGAAAGACACACGGCTCATTGATTTATTTACATGCGTGAGCTTTTGAGTTTTCTTCTGGTTGCTCAGTTGTGTTTATGTGAAATTGTTGTTGCACGGGACCTCCCCGTGCACCTTGTTTGCAGACCTGCTAACAGTTGGGGCCAAGCCAATGTAAACAACACTGCAATGCGAATATACTGCGCAACTTTTACAACGACACATATTTTTGCAGCCAAATGGCATCGTGGTACAATTGTGCATACTGTACATTAAAAGAGAAGCACACCAAAAAAAAGTACACTTTATCGTCCCTTACTGGTTACTTTGAGAGCCGAGTTTGACTAATGATGAAGTGTTATACGTATGTTGGTCTGTTCAGACTGTAAGGACTTAGGTCAATGCCTGAGAAGTAGCTTTGCTGTTTCTTTGAAGCTGCCCCTTTCCGAACGGTATAGTCAAAGTACGCCCAGAAGTAGGAACAGCTCTCTTGTCATTTTAACGTCACAGTCCTTAATTTTTGTCGTGACCCCAAAATATTTCCAGTCAAATGTCTCTGACTTGTAAGGGAGTAAAAGTGTAGGAGCCTTCTTTCAGCCAGCTGGCCGGCACTGCTCAGCAACACAGCGAGGAGCTGCAGCACGGCCGGAGAAACCAATAAATCTGATGTCTCAGTAAACGAGCTTTAAATCATCAGAACAGCAAGAGTAATTTTTGCAGCAGCTCTGAAGCTTTAACCTTTTTAGTTTTGGTCCCTACCAGCCTGTGCCTGCTTGCTAAGGATGCACCGATCATCCATGCCGACGTTTTCCTTCAGATCAGGCAGCTCATTGTTAGCTTTTATATCAACTGCATCGTTATAGCCTCATCTGTAAGCTGCTTTTGATAAAAAGCATCTGCCAAAAGCGCAAAAATAAACGATCATCTGACCTGTTGATTTCAATTATTTTTCTTAGAAGTTTAACACAGAGGGTGGAAAAAAAACTATGATGCATATGGTGTTATAGAAGCAGTGCGTTGGAACCTAATATAATTGGACAGAGCAAACTAATAATTTGCAGGGAAGCTGGGTTGTACCACACACACACACACACACACACACACACACGACAGTGTATGCATATTTTCCAAACCTTTATCTGATTTTATTACACAGCTGAAAGCCGTGCATGGCAGGAAGGGCAGCTGGTGGTGGATGTGTTAATACAAATGGATGTAGTGCCTAGTTCTGATGCATTGCCCACGAATGGAGCCAGGAATGGAGTCCTGCAGCCTGCAAGCCTTTAGGTTCGTTTTAGACACAGAAATGACATCCTGCAGGCAAACGCCCCCCACGCATTGCTGATAAATAAGAAGTCTAATAAATACTGCCGGTAACAATTGCCACCATTGGTGCATCTCTCTGGCACAAGTATAGGAACTATAATAACAAAGAGGGAATATTCTAGCTGAGCGGCCTGATGGTCGCTGGGGGTTAAACGCTGACTCGTCATAAACAACCCGCTGCAGCGCAAACTTTAGCAGAAAAAGGCGTTGAGCGCCCGGAGACCAGCAGCGTTGATGAATGGGCCATCTGCAAAACTGCGATGATAGGAAACCCGCAAACGAACAAAGTGTCCTTGCTGGCAGCAGATAAACACCAGCGATCGCCTGATGACGTGGGCAGGGGGGGTGCCTGCTTTCCCTTCGGGGCGGTGGGTGGGTGGGGAAGCCGTGTGGACAAAGGGGGACCCTGTGCTTACCGTAGACCAGCCGTTTCAGGTCATTGTAGCGGCTCCACAGGAACGACGTCTGGTCCATGGGCGCAGCGTTGGAGGTGAAGGAGCGTCTCCTCACGCCGCTCACGCCCGGCGCTCTGGGGGCCTCCTTCAGCCTCTTCTTGTCCCCGCTGCCGCACTTGTGCGGCGGCTCGCCGCCGGATGACGGCGCGTCCCCGCCGCTCGGCCTGTCCGCGTCCGAGCTGCAGCTTCGCTCCGCGCTCCTCTCCACATGCTCGGACCCCGCGAACACCCTGCACGACGTAGAGAGCCTGTTCACCCGCGGGGATCTGGCGAGAGGGGGGGTCCTGTTCCCGCTGACCCACAGTGCCCGCGTCAGCACCGTGCCCACGGTCTTGAAAGACATTTATTTTTTTTTGTTCTTATTTTGCACGTAGATATGTAAACACGCTTCGGTTCTGCTGCTTCTGCTTCTGCTACTGCGGGATCCGACCAGCAGCATGAAAACAAACCTCGCTCCGAGTGGCCACGCCCCACTCAGGCTGCTTCCCCTCCCCCCCGTGGAAGGGGAGGTCTCTTATCGCTGTTCCTATCCTGTGCACTTACGTCACCCCTTGGCACTGTTTACCGCTCATATCTCTCGAGTTAACGTGGAAAAGGAGCCTTGTTTACCGCATCCCACTTAACGCGTTTAGGAAATGCGCCCTTATGCGCATGTCAGCACGTCCGTCACCTGCGATCAAAGGCGGAGGCCTCGATAAACACCTGGCGCACGTTCAGCTCACAGCGATAAATGCCAACAGCTTCAAGAAATGCACATGCAAATGTAGGGTTTTTGTACTTTTTTGCTGTAATTTTCCAAAAAATGTGGGCCATTTGTGGGAAACCAATAAATTATGTAATAATTTCCACAAAAGCAAAACAATAAAATAAAAAAATAAATAATAATAAAGAAACCTGTATCCTAAGTAATCAAGATTATGTATAGATTTTTATAAATGTTTGTAACAGCTAGGGTTGCCAACTCCTTGAAAAATAAATAACACTTCTTCACCACCCTTAGCAAAAAGTATACTTGAAATTAATACTTAAGTATAAATTTAAGCTTAGTATTAGTCTTAGACTTCTGTTTATACTGTTCAGTTCAAGTCAAGTATACTTCGCTATGCTACTGATACCTTGACAGGCCCCTCAGGAGACTGTCCTCTCCCCCTTCCTCTTCACCCTCTTCACCTCAGACTTCAACTCCTGCCACCTTCAGAAGTTTTCTGATGACTCAGCAATAGTTGGCTGCATTGAAAAGGGTGATGAGAGTGAATATAGGACTGTGGTGTGCAACTTTGTCACTTGGAGTGAGCTGAACCATCTGCAGCTCAACATGACAAAGACTAAGGAGCTAATAGTGGATCTGAGGAGGACAAAAACACCTGTGACCCCTGTTTCCATCCAGGGGGGTCCCTGTTGACACTGTGGAGGAGTATAAGTACCTGGGAGTGTACTTTAACAATAAGCTGGACTGGACCAGAAACACCGAGGCGGTCTACAAAAAGGGCCAAAGCCGACTCTTTTTCCTGAGGAGGCTGAGGTCCTTTAACATCTGTGGGACGATGCTGAGGATGTTTTATGAGTCTGTTGTTGCCAGTACCATCTTCTTTGCTGTCTCATGCTGGGGCGGGCAGTGGGCTGAGGGTCGCTGACAACAACAGACTGAACAAACTGATTAGGAGGGCAGGTGATGTTGTGGGGGAGGAGCTGGACACTCTGACGACACACTGGCCCAGCAGAGGAGCTCCTTCAGCAGAAGACTCCTCTTACCCAGATGCACCACAGAGCGCCACAGGAAATCATTCCTGCCTGTGGAACGTCATTATCACTTTATTTTGGATCTATAGTTATATATATATATATATATATATATATATATATATATATATATATATATATATATATATATATATATATATATATATGTGTATATATGAGTTATATGTATATATTTATATTATTGTTGTGTGGAATGTTGTGTGTGTATATATATATATATATATATATATATATATATATATATATATATATATATATATATGTATATATATATATATACATGTTTGTATATCTGAATATCTGGAGCGTGTAACAAAAGTAATTTCCCTCTGGGATTATTAAAGTATGTCTGATTCTGATTCTGATACTGTTAAGTGTACAAAATATAGTTTATAAAAAGTAAACTTCTAGTACACTGCCTCATTTTAAGTATGAAGTATACTCGTAGTTCACTGGAATTAACTACTTTGTGCCATTGTCTTCCACCCTACTCACACGATAATTTAGTTATTTATTGTTTTGCTTTTTTTCTGTGTATGAAAGGATTTTGTAAACATTTCTTTTAAATCTTAATTTAATTAGGCACATATTTTTGTTTCTAAATGTGGATCAGTTCCTTTTTTCATGGGACGGTTGGCAACCTAGTAACTGCATTTTATACATCCGTTTCTTGTTGTTGTTTGTTAATGTATCTGTTTTATGTGCGTGTTGTGAAGTCTGCCATATCATTTGTTTTGTTTCCTCTGACACATTTTTTTTTCTTTACCTCTTAAAACGTGCGCTTCCCACTGAGACCGCATATGGAAATTAGCTTAAAACAGGACCACACATTTAATAGTGAAGTAAAACTTTGTTCTTTTCAAAAAGAAGCAGCCATGAGCCCCAAAGCTCAGATGGGAGACATGATAATTATTAGTGGTGCACTCCACAAATCTGGCCTTCATTAAAGAGGGTCAAGAAGAAATCTAATGTTAAAAGAAAGCAAGTTAAAAGAAAGGGGGGGATACTATGCATCACCCCAAACATGCCCTCGTCACTGTGAAACATGGTGGTGGCAGCGTCATGCTGTGGGAAAGTTTTCTTTAGCAGGGACTGGGAATTTAGTCAGGGTTTATGACATGATATATAGAGCTAAATGTTGGGTAATCCTGCGACGCCACCAGGTAACAAAAGACTTGAGACCAGGGAGAGTTTCATCTCTCAACATACAGCCAGAACTACAATAACAGGGTTTAGATCAAAGCATAGAATGAACTGGTCTAAAACCAGACCTATATCTAAATAGGAATCTAGAGCAAGAGTTGAAAACGAACGCTCGCAGGTGCTCTCCGTTCAACGATTTTGAGGTTGCGCTATTTTGGAAGAAAGAATGGTCCAAGATTTCATTCTCTAGATGTGCTCGGCTGGTAGAGACATAATTACTGTGAAAGGTGTTTCTACTTTATAAAATTTAATACAAATTAGTGCCTAATCTTTTAGGTTTGCACAATTATGCAACACCTGTGTGGTTTTCTGTCCCGCAGAATTCGGATAAAATACATTTAAAGGCTTGTGGTTGTAATGTGATAGAATGTGAAGAGGTGAGGGATACATTTTCAAAGTACTGAATTTTTCGGTTGGGTTTGATCACAGCGTGCTTAAAATATTTCACAGGTGCAAAATAGAAATTTCACCAAAGTTGGATGATAAATGCATAAAATGGCTCTGAAAAGCAGATTCCTGAGCCTCCATCAGAACAAAGCACACATACGTGCTGGGTCAGTGTGCTCCTCTGAGCCGAAGCCTCAGGGCAGAACAGAAACACAGAGTCAGGAGAGAAACTCACAGCCTGGAGTGGAGCAGAGGAGCTGTTTCCAGAAACAATCGTGCTTAAAAAGTCAGCAAATCTGGGTCTAGTCATTCTTTATTTAAACTCTATGTTTACCTTTAAACCATACAAGATAAGAACTAAGTGTCTTCTGAGGAAATCTAAGGAAGCTGTTGTCAGCTGCTCATGTGAAAAGCTGAGATAGTTCCATCAGTGTGTTTATCACCTCCTCATCTGCAGCTGATTGGGTTCCTAAAAGAACAATGGCTCTGGTAAAAAACAAATAGTTTTCCAGTTCCTGTTTAACACATGGATTTCAGCTGTGCAGCGGTTTTCTGCCTGCTTTCTAACTCGCTCGGTGTTAGTGGGTGATAGGTCACTGCTGCAGGAGGGCCAGTTCTGCACATGGAACGCGTTATTCTTTGCTCGGCACTCACGCCGTTTCCGTGGGAATGTACAGAATGTAATTTGGTTTTGTTTCACTAAAACAACCGAAGCCTCCTATTGAAACAAAGATATTATCTGGAGAGCATGTGTTCCTGCTGCAAAAGGCAGACTTGTCACGCAGGATCATTGTCTTCAAATGATCCGTGTTAACAGCAGAGAAGGAAATAAGACTGCTGTGTCTTCTTTTCCAAAAGGAACTTTATGTTTTAAACACAAGAACATCTTTGAACAATGTTCTTTGGCAGCAGCTCAATTTAAGTCTGATTGCATGGTGACCATCTAAGAACATGATTTTTTTTAAGTCTCTTTTTATCTTTATTTGTATCTGGGCTTTGACTGGACCGTCACACACAGCCTTTTGCACACACGTTCTGTTTTGGTCTCATCTGACCAGAGCACCTATTCTCACAAGTTTGCTGTGCATTCTAAATTGCTTTTTGGCAAAATGTAAACATGTCTGCTTCAGGCTTTCTTTTAACAATGTCTTTCTTCTTGCCACCCATCAATAAAAGCCAGATCTGGTAATTGCACGGCTAAGTAGTTCTCCCGTTGACAGGTTCTCCTCCCCGAGCTGTGAATGTATCTGTTACCACAGCTCTCTTGGCTGGTTCTCTGATTAATCCTCTCCCTGCCTGACCTGTCAGTTAAGATAAATGGCCATGTCTAAACTTGTCTTTAAACTAGTGCCAAACTCTTGCGGTATTTGTATCGGTGGCACTGAATTGCATTTAAGGGCATTAGAGTAAGGAGGCTGAATGCAAATACGACAATTTTCAGACTTTTATTTGTAAAAACAGTTTGGAAACCATGTAAAAATGTCCTTAAAATTCACAAATATGCGACGCTTTCACACATACAATGTCAGTAAGATACATTAGAAGTTTGTAGTCGGCACACACAAAAATGAAGGCATATAAACATGTTTGTACTTAAATGAGGTCTATTCAAAGAAGGAGGAGATTTCAGAAATGTGATTATAATCTTTATTTGCTGTGTCACTGTGACTAATATTTTTGGTGGTTATTTTAAAAATCCCAATTTTCACTTTCCTTGAACTACTTATTAGTATTTTGATTTCTTCAAACCATGATGCTCCTTTTGTTGTATTTTATTTTTAAAACTTTTTGGAAGAGCTGGGCGTTGCTGTTCGTGATTATATCAGTAGGGCTTGGTCACTTTGTGAGTCTTAACTGTGCTGACACGAGGGCCGATTCTGTAATTTCCGACGTTTACGTCTGTTCAGGACTATGTTTTAGCATTGTCCACGAGCTGGAGTTAAACTGTGACGAGGCCGTGTTCAGAGCTTAGCTCAGGGATTCGCAACTGGGGGCAGGGCCTGGAAGAAATCACAGGTTTAGCAATGCAGTGAGACAGGCGCCAAACCACTGCAAGCAATTCTCAGAGTCTGTTCAAAAAGATCTAAAACACATCACAAACTTTAAAACGTCAAAATCCGCCTGTCGATAAGAATTTACCCAGGACAAAGAACATGAATGGGTGAGCGAGTAACAAAGGAGTCTTCCCGAGACCCCTGCCTTTCTCTCCTGAGCTGCTGGACTTCCTCGTAACTCATGTTGACCAGAGGGACAGAGGGACAACAGAACGAAGCAGCAGGAGCAGACAACGTGTCTCTACCTTCACCCTGAGCTGGCCTGCAGTCTCTGAACAGCTCTTTGGAGAGATGCCACATGCAACCGTGCAGCAAAGCTGCTTCTTTCATCCCCATCCCCCATTTCTTGTGAAAACCACATGATTCAACTATTCGACTTGCAGTTTTCCCAGTAAAACTAGCAGGTTAAAATAAGATGCTAACCAGCATAAGATTTTTTTTCTTTGTTCCCTCCAGGGACCAGCACAAGAATCCCAACTCGTGGACTTTAGCACCAACTTTAAAGCTATCATCCCCACCCCCCACAAGAAAGCCCACCCTCTCTTTCTCTTCTTCTTTTCCCTTAACTTCCTTGCACACAGCAACAGCCCGCTTGTCTGTTTGATTGGCTGCAGCCCGCCGTCGTAACACGAGCCCCACGCCTTCAGGGCCCCAGTGGAGCCAAACATAAACAGATTGCCTCTGACCACTCCCTTCAGACTCATGCACTTCTTAAAACATTCTGCAGTCCATAAAGGTTCCCCGTCTCACGTCTCAAAGTTGTAAACAGCTGCGGTGGTTTTCTGTTGTGATAAACAGGGGCAACCGATTATTCTTTCTAACCACACAGATTATGAACTCAGCCTTGTGCTTAACTCTCTTAACTCAGAGACCCATAATAGAAAAGGATTTTTGGCTGTACACAGGAAAACATTAAGAAAAAAAAAACATCACATGCCCCATCTCTATAAGAACTGTTAGTTCTTTACCGTGGTTTTAGCCCCGGGGACTTTTTTCAACCTTGGGGTATAAGACAAAGAGGCCAGTATATGTTATGGGCAACAGCCCTGTCACATGTCTCGTGCCGAGTAGACGATCACAAGGGACACACTGTTCTTCTCATTTGGAGATGTAAAACGGAAGAAGAAAATCAGACACACATTAAAATAAATCTTTTGCAAATATAATATGTAAACTCTGGCACAAGCATCTGTATTGTTAATCATTGCCTTCAAAGAGGATTAACTTTTAGAAGGGGAAAAAAGTAACTAAAATGACTCAACCCAGAGCCAGTGGTGGTTTCTCATGTTAGCGATGTGGCTCTCAACCCAGGGTGGCATTCATCTTGGGGTCAACACAACTGTTTGGGGTGGGGGGGGGGAGGGTTATGTAACTTCTGTTTTCTATGAGAACCTCTATTTCTGTACGATTGGGCTGACAAATTATCCCAAGTTTGGTATCTGATTCAAAGTGTCCAGCTTGCTGCTGAACCAAAAGGGGCGATGTGGCACAGAGGTTAGGGAGTTCATCTTACAATTGGCGGGTTGCCAGTTTGATCCCCCACACTGACTATCTCTGTCGTTGTGTCCTTGGGCAAGACACTTCACCCACCTTGCCTGCTGGAGGTGGTCAGAGGGCCCGGTGGCGCCGGTGCATGGCAGCCTCGCCTCTGTCAGTCTGCCCCAGGGCAGCTGTAGCTACTAACATAGCTCACCACTGTCAGGGTGTGAATGTGTGTGTCAATGGGTGAATGACTGAACTGTAGTGTAAAGCGCTTTGGAAGTCGTTAAGACTAGTTAAAGCGCTATACAAGTACAAGCCATTTACCATTTACCAAAAGAGCTATTTCATTGTTTGTTTGTTTTTTAAGTCTGAACTTGATCTAATATCCCTGGTTCTGAAATGCTTGGGCTACAACTTGAACCAAACTGCTCTACACTGAACAGAGATTCATTAAAACACAATTTGAGATCATCTGGTCCTTTTTTTTTGTAAAAACACACACAAAAAATAGATTTATTTAAAAAAATACTTTTTAAAACATCATGTCTCCCTTTTTTTTGACTACCAAGAGTAAAAAACTGAGTTAAACACGGAGAGAACCGTTCTACAATTAAATGCACATTCTTTAAAACAACGTTTGTGATTTGTGAAATCTTCACTCTATTTTTGAAACAAAGAAGATTAAACTTACTCTAACTATTTTTAAATCCGCCCCATTTTACTCTCATGTACCCATTATGCTTCATCTGGTAAGCTGTATATATCCACACATTGTACAAGAATGTAAACTGAGCCGACGACTGAAAGAGAGCTACAGTAATGTTGCAAAACAAGCCGGCATGCAAAGAGCTGAGCTGCAGTTTTGAATGAAGCTGACTGTTTCGGTGTGAAACCTTTTATATTCAATTTCCTCTGCCTCAAGCAAAACCCTTAAAAGCATGTTTATCAAAAGGACCTTTTATCTCTCACAGAAAGTAGGTTTTTATTTGAAAAACCCATAATCCTGACACTTAAACATAGCCGACAATACAAAAAAGAACCTTCTCCAGGCTGTCTTGTGTGGCTTTTATGTCTCTTGTTTCTCTGACATAAATTAATGTCCCAACCAAAACAGGTGGAAATACATCACATTGCTATTAACTCATTATGTCAAATTATCAGATACATTTATTGTATTTGTAGGGCACATAACTGAAGCAATAAAAGATTGTTAACCGATCAGTTTAAAAAGCTTATTTAAAAAAGAATAAGAGTACAAATAAGAAAATGAAGTGCAAATTCAGGGCTGGGGCAAGGTTGTGTGAGGCCTTGAGGAGAATTTGATTTGGAGCCCCTCTTCCTGCTGAGATCATTATCACCACTGAAAGCTTTTTGATATCGATGTGGAGGAATCTGGGAGACAGTGCCAAGTTTAATGGGCTGAGTTTTAAAGCGATAGTTGGTAATCCTGTTCACACAGGGTAAAATGGTCATTCCATCCTGAAAGTAGTAAATACCTTATGTATTCACAAAAAGGAGGTTACAATTTTGATCTCTGTGGGAGTTGATTCTCGTTGGAAATCACAGTGATCTACGATGCCATCCACTTTCTCCACGGCATGGCTGCTGATGCTGAGGGGAGTTGTAGATGGCAATCTGCTCTGTTTTGCCCGTGTCAAGGACAAGTTGTAGCTGTTGGACTTCAGCATACCCTTATCCAATTCAGTTTTATTTAGATTACAGATTATACTAATCTGTTTTGACAAAAGGTGCTAATTTATTTTTGTCAGTGATAATTAATTTAAATTCAATTTGTGGAAATGATCTTAAGAATCCCAGAGCCAGCCGTTTCATAACCCAAACTGGAATCCTGGTCCCACCACAACTTTGGGAACTCCAAAAGTACTTCATCAGGATCAGAAACACACTTCCTGCCTTCAGATATGACGCATGGAAAAGCATTTTGCAGATATTCTCTTTCAGCAACGTCCCACTGAAGCTCGGAAAATGTAATCTATGATCCCTTCCAAGGTTTTTAGGCTCCTTAAAGTTCTGTCTCAACATCTCTTGGGAAGATCTTTCAGAAAGAGCTGTTTTTTTCTGTCGTGTGTAGCTTTGAAAGAAAACAAAGGACAGTAATAGATGTATCCATCCCATTCTCCAGTTTGCATATCTGCTCATTATTCCAAGAAAGATTTATTTGTTCTGATCATTTTTTTTTCAGAAAAAGACAAAACAAAGGAAATTGGAAGTGGTATTTTCATCACTTTAATGCTCAGTTCAGAAAACTAACTGATGAAACTAGAGACTCAAATTAAACCTTTTCATAATTTAAAAATAATCTCTTTAAGTGCATTCTGCCAAAGAATTAGGATTCTGGGTTCAACAAAAATTATACGAAAGATTTTTGTTAGTTATTTTAAGATTAACCAGCTGTGAGAGCTTTTATTTTACTCAGCTTGAGTATAATGTTACCACCCATATCTAATATTCATTAAACAGCCTGTAGCGTACAGACCACACTTAGGAACATTAATTCAGAGGAAGGCCTTATGGTGAAAAGAGTGGAAAAATAAAATACAAAAATAGCAAACTACAACAACAAAAACATTTTCCTTGTGAATTTCTTTGTCTTCTAATTAATTGTTAAATCTTGCTGGAATCATTTTAAAAACACACAAGGATTAAAACTTGTTTCTAAGGTTGATGTAATCAAAGTGTTTACCCCAACTTCAATCTTCTCCGAATTACTTGGAATAAAAAAAGGTGCAAGAACCTATGAATCCAAGAGAAACGCTGTGATTTACAAAGAAATGAGATGCTTATCTATGCAAGCAACTGTGTTATCCCATCTCCAAGATTAAATCAAATCCTTCTGCCTGCACGCAAAAATATAACCACCAAGAAACTTTAAATCTTGATAAGTTTCCTTCAGATTGCAGCGACTTCATTTTATATTTACGCTCTTTCTGATAAGGAATTGCTCAAGCTTGCTCTGCTTAAAACAAGCTCCAACAAACACACTCACCTTGGAAATTCTGCTTCCATTATGCAAGCCCACGTTTGAGAGAAATAATCCACATCAGATTAAGCAGCTTCAGTTTTAAGTATGTCTCTGGATTTTTATTTTAGGCTTTAACCTTTGCCTTTTTTTACAACAGAGATTATTCTTTCCACAATACTAAATGGACCTTTGTGTTTTTATGCTCCTGAGGCTTTTGTCTTCAATGATATAGTTAGTGTGGTAAAAACAAAACTCTATAGATAAAACCTCTGTTTTAGGCAAATGTCACAGCTGTGCAACAAAAGTGAGGCAGCTGAATGAGTAGTTGGTAAAGTTCTAGCGGAGAAAGTTAGGATCTTGTTATATTTTCCATCTTCTTTAGTAAAAGAAAACTACGGAGCATTTTCTTAACACATATTTTTCCAGATTTGTAAGAATGAAAAAAAAAAAGCTTTCCAACCATATAACTTTTTTTGTTTTCTAAGAAGTAGGTCTTTTATTTACATCAAGAGTCGCACTCTCCATAGCCAAATAATCCTTAGACACTTAGGCAACATGTGACATAGCATCAATAGGGAACGTGAATGTCACATTTTGTCATATGAACTGCGGTTTCTCTTGCTGGTAATAATGCCAGGAGCTGATCCCCTTAAATAAAAAAAGTAGTTTTTAAATGCAAAACATGTTGGCCAGCTGTCTGAAGGCTTGGGTCCTTCTTAGATAACAAATTTATTTAGTTTGTCAGCATCAGGGATGCTATCCCCACCTGTGCAGGCCTCCGCTCAGGTGTACCACAAGGCTTCATTCTTGGACGGCTCCCTTTTTTCTCTGTGTTTGCTTTATAAAAAGATAATTACACTGTATTTGCTTTCATTTTTATGCACGTTGCAGTAAAATAGCACAGTTTTTGATCCATACCAACAAGAAAAAGACTAAATTCATGCTGTTGAAACCTTACAATATCAGAAGAACCCCTTTTGTTGATATTCGCTCCCTGCCCTTACACTAAAAAAAAAAACAATATTAGAAATTTAAGTGTGAACACTGATCCTACATTCAAAGTTGATATTCATCTACACAGTGGCAAAATAAAGGCAATTCTGTCTAAGAACAAGCTTGAAACATTGACAACCCCTTGTCTTGGATCACTGCGATAGAAATTAGCCAGGCTTGTGTTGCTGAACTAAAACTAGTGGATAATGCTTCCGCTCAATCTGGTGCACTGGGATAAACATGTAAGAAGGCATTTCTTCAATTTTGGCTATCTTCTGTTGGTTTCCAGCTTGTTTACAAATCTATAAAAAATGTTTTTGCTTTGAAGTCTTTTAATAGTTTTGCTCCATTTTAACTTTCTGCTCAACTGCCCCCTTGCTCTTGTTCTCAAGAGAGAACCCAGGGGTTTAATCACATGACTGAAAGTATGTTAGACTCCTTGAGTTTAATGTGATTTAAAACACACTCACTAGCCTTCAACTCAGGGCGAGATGTTGACAGTCATCTCAGTTTTTAGTATTAGATTTGTTTTTGTTTTTTTGTATTATCCGTTTTCTTTTTTAAACTAACGTTTCCATGTCTTCTGCATTTGCATACTTTTATTCTCTAGCTTGTTTATCTGTTATGCTTGGCTGCATTGCGAAGCACTTCAGTCAACCTTCTTTAATATAGTTATTACATGTAGCAAAACATGCAACGTATTGAGTTGTTTAGGTTGTTCTAAAAGACCTTCTTAAATTAAGATAATACATAAAGAGTATATGCAAATTCTTCCTTCCTAATCTGAGCGTCTTTGCACAATGTGTCCTTTGGTAATGAAACATGGATTTGTGAAGAATTGAACTTTTCTAAAGGATCGTGTAAAAAGAAAGAAGTGTAATTTCACACAGGGTAGATGGGGACTTCTCTACTTATAGTTTAGTGGGTGGAAAGTCAATGTGTTATATAGACCTGTTGCAGACCCATGCTGATTAGTTGCTGAATCAGGCAGGAGCGGCAGAGTGGAACAGGTTCTTCATAACCAAAGATCTTGTTTCAGTCATGTTTCTACGGTAGCCGAGAAGGGACAAACCAAACACTGGCTCTATGGAGAACTTTTGGTATTATTTATATACAATAACAGCCACATAAATATTTACTAGGGGTGTAACAATACATAATTCCACTTCAATATATTGATTAAATGATTAACGATCCAATTAGATTGAAAACATCGATCCATGTTGTCATTTTTAAGATATACCTTTATTTTAAATTTCACAAGGCATGAGAGCGAGCAGGTGGTTTATTATTATTGTTATTTTCAAATTAGAAGAATGCTGTTTTTGATATAAATGCCTGATATATGTAAGAGCTAAATAAAATTGTCAAAAAATTGTTGGGTTTTGTGAGTTGATATCGATAAAAAATCAATAATAGTGTTAGAATGGCAGATTATATCGCATCATATCGATCACAGACTTGTGGATTGAATTAAATCAAAATCACATTGTGACAGACTTTGTGATATCGGCAAATATCGTATCGCCATCCAAACTAATTGATTTAACATCATATTGTGATAAAGATCGTGGTTTACACCCCTGATATTTATCTCTGGATGGGGAATACTCATTTAAACAAATAATTAATCCAGTTATAAAATCTCACACTGAAAAGAAAAGCAGCACTTAATCACATTTCACAAGGCTGGAGAACATAGAGAAAGGGAGAGATCTTTGCCCCGTTCTCTTTGCACAATGTCTTTAGATCACAAGGGTCCTGAATCTTCCCTCACTTTGAGCCATTCCACTGCTGAGTTGGTCATATGTTTTGGGTCAGTACCCTGCTGAAAGACCCAATTATGACCGGTTTGAAGTTTTCTGGTAGAGTACACCAGGAATGCATCTTTTCCAACATGTCGTGATGCCACCATTGCAGGTATTTGAAAGAGAAACAGGCCCACAACATTACAGACATTTTTCCTAGCATGAGGTTACATATTATACATTATTAATGTTGTGCCTAACCTCTTCTACATGGTTTGTTGCTGATAAACTGTGAGCAAAGCACACATTTCTACTTGAAGTCCTCTCTGTGCTTAGGTTTGAGATGGTAGGATAGGTAGGGCTTTTTCTGCCTTGAAAATTGTGCCTCTTCGTCGAACCCAAGATGCAATTTTTTAAAAATAACCTCTTACCTGATTCCTTGCTATGCATGGTGGCAAAATGAATGAGGGTTCTTGTGGAGCCTTGGGGGAAACAGGCATCTGTTGCATCTTTCCCCAGATAGAAAGTGATGAAGTACAAAGAAATTCCTGGAAACTCTTATGAACTTAATGCATAAATGTAAAAATTGATAGGAACGCCAATATCACTTTTATGAAAGCAATTATTTGTTAAAGTGGCAGTTTCCAATTTTATTTTACTAAAATTTAAACTTAGCTTATTTTGTTTACTTCAAAAAAAAATAGAGTATGTGTATAAAACTGTACATATGTGCTGCAATGCGAGACTCAACCAGATTGAAAACCTTCAACTGAAGAAGCTGCAGGTCTTAAGCTTCCTAAAGGTTTTTGTTTTTAACCCAATTATCTTCTGGCACTCTTTCATTTACTTAGAAGCTCCTTATGGTTTTAAAATGACTCAAAAGTTTGTCAGATTTGTACAACCTGTCAATTGTGAATATCACCCTTTAACAGCAGCTGCAGGTCATCTGCAGACTGCGATTGGCGCTTGGAGAGTTCTCTGTGTATTAAACGGCGTTCTTCACTCCTTCCAAAGCCATTTGACTTGATTACAACCTGAGGTTATTTTTCAGAATAAAAGCATTTAAGTATCTATTTCTGCTTGAATCCAAACAAACTCACTCACAAAGTTAAATAGTGTACAGTGTTGGCTTTTTATTCTTTTGGAGGTCAACAAAGGTCAACTTGCATACACATAAAAAGTTGAGGACCATCGGACCAATTATTTCGACTGCTTGAAGGACATAATCTAAATTTACAGAGGATGAAAACCACTTAAATACAGTTAAAATATCATACAGGAATGGTCAATAAATTATACACAGAGTGAATTAAATAGAGCTCAATTTACAACCTTCAATGCCACATGACATTATGTTAAAGCATTTTCACTTTTTAATAACGACTTTAACCAAAGTCAGACGAGCTCCTCTGGCAGGTCAAAACTTTACAGCAGCCCTACAAGACATTACACTTCTTTATTTCTCTTGATTTTCATACAGTAGCAATTTTCCATAATCAATGCAGCAGGTAACGTTTCAAGGACGTGCTGGGGTGCAAGGTTCATCAATCTTCATAGCGTTATACGTGGCAAACGAGCTAAAAAGTGAAAACATCTTACCAAAATGGGACGTCACCTTTGTCAACGCTTCAATCAACTTCAAGAGCTTCCTCAAAAGCAGCAAATTAAAATAATAAAAACTACAGTGAACAATAAATGCTGTTCGGAGAATAAAAAAAAAAAAAACGACAGAAACCAAGGCACCCAAAGGAGAGACAATATCTGCCGGATGTTGCTTGCAACAAAAATGATTAGTGAACTGATGTTAGAAGTTAAAAACCCTAAGAGCTGCTTCTCTCCATTATCAGAGGACACTGGTTCAATCTGAACTTCAGACGTCGTCGGTGAAGCAGGTGGCCATCTTGGATCACAGATATATCCCAACAATAAACTCCTTTAAGACAGAATCAAGTCCTACCCGTGGAGCGCCAACCGTCTGAGCTCTTCCACAATTCATTCATAGACTTAAAGTTTTCAGGGGAATCGATCTTCAGCTAGCAGCAACTTCACCGTCAGTAAGAGAAAACCGGACTCAAGCAGCGACTTTATTGTTGTGGGTGATTACTGCAGGTTTACCCTGATAGCACACTAAAGCACACATTTAATTTGAAACACACAATGTGAGGGTTTGTTGATTAACTGTGACAGAGAATAAAGATCAGACGCAGACTGAATTGTTGTGTTGACTGCCAATAAGAGAGAAACGTGGAAATGTTAACTTACTTCATCTCCTTTAACCTCTGTCAAAACATACAGGTGAATTCCGATTAAATACAATATCAATAAAAAGTGAACTTATTTCAGAACGTTGTTTCAAAAAGAGAAACTCATGATAAATTCATTGCACAGTGATATATTTCTTTTAATTTTGATAACTGCCTACAACTAATAAAAAACAAAACCCGGCTTCTCAGAAATTGCTAATATTACATAAGACCAATAAAAGGACAAATAAGGATTTCTGAATGAAATGTTGTGCAGCTTATTGTTCTTAAGATGCTCCACAAGGACTCCAAACCACTAAAGAAAGTAAAGCTGTCTGTTCAGTGTTGTCTTCATTAATTAAAATGTTAGGTGGAAAGCAAAAGTGTGAAAGAAAAGGTTGAGCCACCACAGATAAATTGGCACTTACTCCACACTGCCAGACATACCAGTACCTGGTTGAATGACCATGGCATGGCTGTGCATGACTGGCCTGACCTGAACCCTACAAAAAAAACTATGAGGCATTGTCAGGAGGACGATGAGACACCAGAACTGGGACTTAACACCTCAGCAGAGCCCCAGGCTGATCAGCTTCCTGCCATGCTGCACTGACAGCAGTAAGAAGAATAATAATAATGATCTTTATTGTCATTGCAACATACATTCCAATAAAATTTGTTCTCTGCATTTATCCCATCCCCTTGGGGAGCAGTGGGCTGCCACTGTGCGGCACCCGGGCAGCAATCTGGGGTTAAGGGTCTTGCTCAGGGACCCAGAGTGACAGTCTGTGGGAGTTGAACCCAGAACCTCCAGGACACAAGTACAATGCTCAACCCATTAGGCTACCACTCCCCTAATTTCTGTACATGGACATACTTTTGACACTTTTGTTCATTAAAAAAAATAAAAAAATAGTTTACTGGTCTTATGCAATTTTCTGAGAAACTGTGTTTTACGTTTCCATTAGCTGCACGCAACAATGAGGACGAATGTTCACGCTGCGAATTAACTGGGACGCATTCACTTTTTGGTGATATTGTAATTTAATGGGACGCTTCATGTCCAGCCCGATTCTTACAGAAGATGACGCCAAAAAAGCTGCTCGGTGTTAAGGGTGGTAAATGGCTTTTTAAAGCGACGCTGCAGCCAACCACAGTTAAACCGAAGGTCCCGTCTGGATGAATCCACCTCCAGCGAACAGCAGCTACATAGAGGCACCGTCCTGGCTTGGTACTGCATAGTCTGGAAAGTAAGACCTCCGCTCAAGATTTCTCTGTCAAACTGAATACTCATGGTTTCGACCTGAGGTGGTGAACTTATGGCTGATCCATTTCCACATGAAACAACATTGTTTACTGACCTCTAGTTAAAGGGTGTAGCTGACAGGCTGAAGTCAGAGAACAAGAAAAGGACGGGCGGAGACGCCTGCGCCGCAAGTGACGACAACGGCGAGCTCCACTCGGATGTGTCGGTAAATCTCCACTGCTCCGCACATCGGGGAGAGCTATTCTAGACGAGCCGGTGGCTTGGCGACGCTAAAGAATGCCAAGCAGGCCGGAGCGGGGTGCCAGATTAAAGGCAAGAGGGTGTGAAGGCGTTAACGCCTTCAGAGAACAGATCACAGCCTTGAATCTGAGTCGGAGGATAGTAAATAAGTACTGTACAAGGGAAAAAAAAACCAAACGGGTCCGTTTACGGAATAAATACTGTCGATGGTTCACCACAATATACAGCGTTGGAAAAGACGAGACGTACACACAGTCAATGAGAGAGAAAGAGAAAGAAATGAGCAGCAGGCTAGTCTCTTCATCCTCCTCCAGGCTGCATGCAGGTTTCTCCACTCCGGGAAGAGAACGCCAAGAGGGTGGGATGGAAGATTTTTTTAATTTTTTTTTTCACTCCATGGTTCTGGTGGGTAGAGAGGGACTAATGCGGCGTCATATCTGGGATGGACAGGATGTCTCGGAGTCAGGGAAGGAGGCGGGGGAGGAAGGGGGGGGGGGGGGGGGGTCTGGTCCTTATGGATTAGAGGAGGTTTGGAGTGATGGTGGGAGTGTTTCAGCGCTACGGAAACAGGGGGAGACAGAGACAAAAACAAAACATTAAGTTCAACTTAATCAGAAAAAAAAGAGCTCTATAACATGAGAGTGAATAATGATGATGATAAGCAGATCTACAGGTTCTTGCTAAATCGTTCGTACCACTTCAACGCTTTGACATTTGCTCTGTTACAACCACAGACTTTCATTTTATCAGGACTTTATGTTTAATTGTGAAGCACAAGTAGTGAAATATGTCACTTTCATTTTTGTTACCAGAATAGCAAAAGAATAAATAAAAAATGTTGGGCGGTGCATTTGTATCCATCCCCCCTTTACTCAAACACCCCCCAAAAACAGCTGGTCTGAAGGCCTCAGAGGGTCTGCTGGTGAACATTAGTAAAGAAAATGCACCATGAAGACTGAAGGACAGGTTGGTGATAAATCTCTGGAGAGGTTTACAGCATTAGAAGCTATAAAACCAGATCCTAAGCTTTGAGCATTTTCCAGAGCGCCGTTCAATGTGTTGTGCGAATATGGAAAGAAAATGAAACCTGCCAACCCACTGAGACCTGGCAGTCCGGCTAATCTGACAGGCCAGGCAAGGAGGGCAGTAATGAGAAAAGTGGCCATTTGTTGATATGGAGAAAAGTCCTGACAGGAGAAAAGCTACTTCAAGTAGCCTTCATTCAACAATGGTTTCCTTTTTGCCACTCGTCCGTTAAGATCAGACTTGCAGTCCATCACAAGCCTTGCAGGGGACACAGAAAATGTTGCAGAAGGATCTCTGAACTTTGTGGATTAGATAGAAATTGCAACGAATGGAGCAAAACTATCACTGCAAATCATCCCGCCCCTCCCAGAAATGAACAAATGCCCTCGGTACTGTAGATAATGATGCTGCCATGGTGATGGCGGCATCAATCTGTGGGATGGGTTTCCTTATCTGAGCAGATTCTTTTATTGTTTTTAGTAATTTTCTGTATTTTAACTTTTATTATTTTTGAATCCATTCCATGTTGTGTGTTTGCTATTTCATATATTTATGTTGTTTGTTTTGTACTGCACTTTGGACAGAGGTATCTGTATTAAATGTGCTACTTAAATACAGCTGACATTGACATTATCAAGGCCAGCTGGGCAGTCAATGGGAGGATGGAGCGATCTAAATACAAGGTCACCCCTAGAAGAAAACATGTTAGGGGTTTCAAAAGACTTCAGACGAGGGTGGAGGTTCACTTCCCAGCCGGACAAAAGACATAAAAATTGTAGTTCTGATGCTCTCCATCCAGAACGGCTGAATTTCAGCTATTTTGCATAGAAAAATGGGCAAAACATTCAGTCTCTGGGTGAACAAAAGCTTTCCTGGTGGGAATAAGTTAACCAATGTTGACAACCATGAATTGTTCCCTTCACTTGACAATCCTTTGTTGTAGGCCTCTCATAAAAGCCCAACAAAATGCACTGGAGTGTGCAGTTGTAACATGGAAACGTGGATAAAGTCGATGTGGTATGAACACTTTTTACAAGTCACTGCGTAAGCCATGCAACAATCAGCAGTCAAAGTCAGATTCAATGATCTCCACCTCTAAGAATCTTTCCAAAAATCACACAATAGTTAAATTACATTAAATATCTATGATAGATAAGACTTCCTACTGCTAAAGCTGCTACTTTTTCTTGCGAGAGGATTTTGAATGAGAGCTCCGGGCCCTGGAAGACGCAGCCTGACTTTTACTACCAGAGTTCCTGTTGGCCGCACTGAGCGAATCCTCCGCGGCTCTATTTGTGGAGGGGGAGGATCTACCTCTGGACTCTCTGCAGACCCCTGTCATCCTGGGCTTACCAGGTGGGTTGTGGACAGACAGAGACGCGACTGTTTGGGGCCCTGAATATTTGGAGTTCGCCTGTGAACGGACCGAGTCTGACCGCAGCGGGTAACTGCAGGCAGCCGCCGCTCCCTGCACAGACTTAGACCGATGGGCCCACTGCTTTTTCCTTACATCTAGCTGCGTTTTTGGATCGGAGTTTTGCTGGCTTTCACCCCATGCTTTAGATGTGTTAGGATACACACGCAAAGCTTTAGAAGAAGAGGTTAGGTCGTCGGTATTTAAAGAAAAGGCAGACTTCTGCCTGCCGGACGAGGGCGGGCCAATGCGGGACTTGATGAACGTTTCCTGGCGCACAGGGACCGAAGCTCTCCGGCCTGACGCAGCCCTTCTTCTATCTGAGACATCTGTGCTGACTGTTAAGCTGCTGCTCAAAGAACTGCTGGAGTCTTTACGCGGCAGACGACGTCCATGACTCACCTCCGTATTAAAAACATCACTGATACTATGACTTCTAATGAAGGTGGCATCTCTTGGGAGACCCCTGCCACCGCGGCACCGGCTGCTTGTGTGAATGTTGTTGTCTGAAGAAAGAGAAGAGGAGGTTCTTACAGGGCTCGTGTGGAGACTTCGGGTTAGGGCTCGCAAGTGGTGGGTGGCCGAGGCAGGAGCGCTGCTGCCGAGGACGGGGCTGGCCCGCGTGCTGCTCCTCAGCTGGGGCCTGCCGGGGCTGCTGCGGGGGCTCCGGGAGGCCCGGCCTGACTTGGCGGCCAGCTCTTTGGCCCGGGAGCGCCGGGGGCTGCTGTTCAGGCTGCGGGGGGCCTGCGGGGCCTCCAGGTCCTCCAAACGTTGAGTGAGAGCCAGTTTCTGCTGGATGGCCATGCGCAGGAGAGTGTTGAGAGTCTTCTTCTCGTCCTCAGCAGCCGCGAGCTGCCGCTGCATCTCGTCCAGCTGGGTGACGTACTGGTCGCACCTGGAAGACGTGGACAGGATCAGCATGCAGCACAAACAAGCAGGCAGGAGTCGAGAAACAGCCGCACAGACACAATCATGTTAAAGACACAGTCAGTGTGTTAGAAGTAGGGATGCAAGTTATCGATTAAGGGGTTAATCTAAAATCGATTGGTCCCATCGATCAACTAGCGATTAATTGATAAGCGACCATTTCCTCTTGCATCAAGAGGGTCCTTCCACAACATGAAGGGCAAGTTTTTTTTTTCTTTAAAATATGCTGAGTTTTAAAAAGAGGCACATCATTATATTTAAGTTTATTGTGCCACCTGTATTAAATATTGATTGAATTAACCAAAAATTATTGCTTTCTCACACATTACTAAACTTGGATATATTTATAACATAACAGAAACCTATCAGGTTACTGAATAGAAAAAACACTTATAATCCTCACAAAAGCCCTCACCATCAGCAGTGTTTTTGGCATCATATCTTTTTTTCCTATGATGTTACAGATTGTTTTTTTACGTGATACCCTCCACTGTCATCACCTCCCGAGCACATCGGCAAATTTTGGTTGAGAAGTTGACGCTGCTCGGCCATGCAGCACGGCTGACTGAGCACCATTTAAGTGAAAACCTAAGGAGCTTGTTGAATGTTTTCAAACAGAAACGCATAAAGTGCAATTTACATCCTTGTCGTCATTAAACAGTATAAAATAATCCCACCCTCCTGTTCTGGCATGCCTCCACCATGATTATTTCTCTTACAACTATCATGATCTTGCTCTGCTTACGGAGGAGCAGTGGCGCCCTCTTGTGGATCCCGACCACACTACGGCACAGAAACATGGTCCTTCTAAGCAGGGGTCATCAGTTAATTGGATGGAACGAACTTTAATGTAATAAACCAATTATTTGACAATTCATCGTGAGTCGATTGCTTGTTTGCTTCCCTAGTTTTTTTTTTTTTTTTTTTTTTTTACATGGGGATATGTTTTGGTTAAAAGAAGAAAACCAAAAACTTACGGCTGCAAAAATATATCAAATTGTTGTCATCGAAGGAGCAATGTGTGCGATAGCTTAATCTCAAAGGATTGCTTGAATGGAAAATGTTCCAGGATTTTATGTTCTTAACAACAAGCCTTCATACGCAATATTATTCTTGATTCTCTTTGCCATTAAGGCCCACACATTATAGATTTTAGTGGCAGGTGCTAAAGCTCAGAGAGTGGTAAGTAGAGAGGAGAAATGAAACGGCATTTATAGTTATTGTAAGAGCAAATTCAATAATGTTCGCTTGCCTAGAGTCAGGCAGACCTATGAAAAATTCACACAATCCTGCAGAAGATTGTTAAAACCTTCTGTTCTCCAAGAGGGTATTAATGCTTTATTTACTTCTTCGTCCATAGCTGCACCTGTGATGATGCAAATGGCCCGGTTGGCCATTATAATTACAATTTTTTCAAATCATTCACTGGTGTTGAAAACATTTTAAAATGTAATGTTTTTATGTTTTCCAGTAGGATAAAAACATGTTTTCATCTACTGTAATTCTACCAACTGCATAAATATAATTATTGTATTAAAAAAACAGTTTTGACAGCTTTCAAGTTTGCACACAAAAAAAGGTGCAACAAAAATCCAATTTGCATTAAATTCAAAGATTCTTAATTAATCCCAGAGCTAAATTAAAGACAGCTTTTGTACACCAGACTGATGAAGAGGATGCTTTGGCTTTGCACAATCATCTCTAGAGGTTCTAGAGCAGTCCCCAGGACAGAGCTGGACTTTTTTATCAGCTTATTTAGCGTTGTTTTTTTTTTTGTTGACTGGCTCTAAAGCTGCTCCCCCGACAGAAGATGGCAGAAGAAATCAAAAATCTCCACAACAGAATTACAGAAGATCTGCAGCATCTTGCTGAAAACACTGCAGGACCTAAGCTTCCTCTAGAACCACAGTCCGCTCTGTCGCTTCTTGTAGACGGCTTCACTGTTGCATCTCCAGCCCGGCCCTCTGTCCAGGTGAACACCGTGGTATTTCTATTACTCCACCACCTCCACTTCTTTTCTCATGATGAAAATAGTGTTCAACCTGTTCCTGTTTCTCCTTAAATCTATATAGGGCTGGGCGACATGGCTTAAAAATAAAATCTCCAATTTTATTATACCAAATCTGATTAAATCGATTTTTCCCCCACCTATTGTTTCACAAAAAGAAATTAAAGAAACAATTTTAAAAACTTTTTATGTAAAGCATTTCGTCTGGGAGTTTACCTGAATTCAAAGTGCAACTAAATACAAGCTGTGAAAACAAGAACAATGAAATAGTAAACAATGAATATATAACTAAATGTTTGCTGCTAGTGGCATAACACAATGAACTGAGAACAGGGTTCATTTGTGTAGCTTCAAACTAACTTAAAAAAAAAAAAAAAAAAAAGCATATGAGGAAATTAAAGCACCTCGTATTGCTTTTTACAATAATTTGACAATATATTTTCCTAAACATATGTTTAGGAAAATATTCTCTTCATGGAAGCCCAATGAGTGCATTGACAGAATAAAATCCATATTTTCCAAAAATTAAGTTTAAAAAAAACTGTAAATTCAAATGAATCAATTAAATCAATTTATCACCCAGCCCTAAATCTATAATAATCTTTTTTGTTTTATTTAAATTCAAGAAATTAATGAATTTTTATGTTAGACCAGGATTTAATTTAACGACACACTTAAAAGGGAAAACTGGAAAACTTGAGCTACATATGTTTTTGGCAATCTTTAAAACAGTATTTTCTTGCGACAGTGACAGGATGGTAAACTGTTCAAGTGCAGTTCTTGTTTCCGACCACATGGCGGCGCCTCTAAACCAAGCATCAACCATAACCCTTTCCCAAAAGGATAATCTTCTATTGGATCAGACTTCAGGCGTCCTTGATCACTGTCTGTTCCTCAAGCCTTCTTAGGGATCACCAGAAAGCAGCTAATAAATGTCTGCAAAGGGCCCAGACAGTCTGATGCTTGTCCCAGATACTTCTCTGGGGCCTTTAATAACTGGTATATTAAAAATCAAAGACACCTGTATAACTATAGTTTATTGCATTTATAAAATTGCTGATATCTAATCGACCAGAGAAGATTAGCGAGAGAAAGTTTTGTGGGCTACGGTACTGCTCCCTCTTACTCGTCTCGTGCAAACACTCGGACCCCCCCCCCCCCCCCCCCCAACATCACCTGTATGGTGTCAGCACAAGGCAGAGCATGTGGTTTATAATCTTCACGTGAAGCGGTGGATCGTGCACAGGCGTAATAAGCACGGTAAGCTCATTACAGGAGCGACAGCAAGTGGTGCCCAATAACGGACGCTTGTACGAAGCACAAAGCAAGAGACAACCTTTTAAAGAATCATCATCAGATGATAAAAGAGACCTTACCGACTGGCAAACATGACTCTCAGAGAAGAGAAGGTGGCGGCGTCCTCTTTCAGGGCTTTGAGCTCGTTCCTCAGCTTCATCATGGTCTCTGTCACCATGCTCTTCTCCGTCTCGTACTTGGTTTTCAGATTAGACAAGGCCAGCTCAGCGGTCTACAACAAAAGAAACACATAATGACTAAGATTAAACACTTAAATAAGATAGTCGTAGACGTTTGGTGTTTTCTAACCCGCCTTCTTTGCTTTTGAAAACATCTGAGTGAAGCCACAATGATGTTTGCTTTTCTGAGTGGTTAAGATTACCCATAAGTCAGTGCTGCGTTTCTATCCCAGGTGTGGTTCTGGGCATCCACAGAAAAAAAAAAAAAAAAAAGATGAAAAGCTCTTGAGGAGTTTTATTTCAGTTTTTTGGAACAAGCTCTGCGAAAGAACAACTAGTAACAGACTAAAGCTAACAAATGTAAAAATATAAAAAAGGAGCGTTTGCCAAACAGCAGCCAGACCATCTTAAGCGACATTTTTCCATGGCTTAAGCTTTTGCCAGGTCTAAAAATACATGAATGCTGTTTGGACCGACTGCTGCTGCAGAACATCAGGAAAAGCAGCGGCCTGCTTCTTCAAACAGAACATTAAGGCATTCTGTCGGTACCAGAATAACAGGAAACGGTGGATGTGCAAACAGACAGCAGGAGAAACCCCCCAATGGTCCTGAGATAAACAAGAACCTAAGTCAGTACAGCGCACTGATAAGGAAGACAGGAAATCTAATGCAGTTTTATATTGAAGTATAAATATTTTATTACAGATAAGAGACATCCTGAGGCCAGTCTGTTACAGTAATGGTTCCCCTTTACACATTTCTTATTGAAATCGTCAGTTTAGCAGTATGATGTGACAAGAAACAGGATTCTATCAAAGATGCCGACCAACAAGCAACATCATTTGACTGTTGGTCAAAACCGCACCACCTAGAGTGTGTCTGCAGCCTAACAGAGTGATAACTCCAGACACGACAGAAGTAGGTCACATAAAACATACGAGCGGAGGAGACGCCAGGCTTAAACAACGAGGAGTCTACAAATCATTCAGTATTCAGCGTTTTTGCTGCCGACTCTGGACTTTGAGCACTACTCGTACTCCTCGACCTCAGCGCAGCATTTGACACCATTTCTCATCACATCCTCCTTGACAGACTATCTTCCATCGCTTTCTCTGGCACCTCTTTGAATCGGCTCAAATCTTCCCTCTCTGATCGTCAACAATTTGTTCACCTTTAGAAGTTCAAATCACAGTCTTCCTCAGTCACTTCAGGTGTACCTCAGGGTTCTGTTCTTGGTCCTCTGCTGTTTAATCGTCTATCTTCTTCCACTTATTTTCAGAAAATGTGGTATTCACTTTCACTGCTATGCGGAGGACATTCAGCTGTACCTCTGCACTAAGCCCAACCTTTCCTTTCGGTCTGCCTCTGTAAAAATCCAATCATGGTTTGGTCAAACTTCCTCAACCTGAACTCCAAGAAAATGGGATTTCTCCTTGTTGGCACCAAGTCCACTTTAACCAAATGTAACGGTTCCACAATTATAGTGGATTCCTCAGTTTCTCTGCTCAAGCTAAGAATCTGGGTGTCATCCTTGATGTCAGTAGCACAACTTGGTCTGTATATTTTGACCGTTAAAACATCAACCAACCATCTCCGTCCCATCTCTTACACCCACCTACCTTGGCCAGCCAGTCTGACTTACGCCGTAAGCACAGCATATCAGTCTGGAAAGCCGCCGGTAGAGCACGATTACAAAGGCGGGACAAACAACGCCAGCGGAAACAGGTTAGAACCAATCAGAGAACTACGGACGTGACGCACCCTCTAAGAAACACGCTCCGTTTTAGCTCTCAGAGCAGCCAGTTGTTGAGGTTTTAAAGATGTCTTCAGCTCATTCAGGACATAATAAAGGGCATCATTAAAACATTGCATCTTGACTGTTATGGTTACAGAAGAGCGCTGCTGCATTACGGGTAAAGAGTGAGGCATCATTAAACTCCAGCCTCCCACGTTGTGATTGGTCCGGTAACTTTTAGACCGGAGAGTCTGAGCCTGTCCTGACCAGCAAGTTGTGTGTTGAATACACATGGCGTAAGTCAGTCTGGCTGGCCAGGCTAACACGCACCAGCACAGCCATCTTCATCAATGCATTTCTTAATTAGATTACCATCTACCTTCTTTCAGGTCTTCCTCCTAAATCACTCAAACGCTACGATCATTCCTAGAACCCCCTCCATATAACACGTCACTCCTATCCTTAAATATCTTTAGTGGTTAACCATGAAATATTGCATTGACAAGATTCCCCTACTCACTTCCGAAGCTCTCAATAACTTGGATCTTCCTCATCTCACAGATCTTCATCACGCAGCCCACCGAACCCTTTGCTCTTCCTCGTCCTTCCTTCTGATTACACCTCCTTGCCCGTTTGTCAACCACGGGGTCCAGAGACTTCTCCTGTACAGGCCTCCCAACTCTGAAACTCTCTCCAGCAACACACCTGTGACTAGGATTCTCCGTCCTCATTTAAAGCTAATATCAAATCTTAATTCTTCAAGCTTTCTTATTCTGCCCAATCTCATTTATTATACCATTGTTTGATTGAATAAATTGTTCTTTTATTGTTCTGTATTGTATTTTTTCTTGTTTGGTGACCTTGAGTGACTTTAAAAGGTGTCTTCAAATAAAATGCATTATTGTTATTATAAAGTGCAGAGCATAAGGGAATGGCTAGAAAGCGATATACACTCACCGGCCACCAACTGCTTGGCAACAATAAGAAAACAAGCCAATCACATGGCAGTCACTTGATGCATCCAGACACGGTGAAGACAGCTCACTGAAGTTCAACCCGGTGTCAGAATGGGGAGAAGAGAGGACTAAATGTGGCCTGAGTGTTGGTGCCAGACAGGCTGGTCTGAGTATTTCAGAAACTGCTGATCTACTGGGATTGTACACACAACCATCTCTTGGTTTAACAAAGGAAGGTCTGAAAAAGACAATTATCCAGTGAGCAGCAGTTCTGAGGACAAAGACGTCTTGTTGAGTCCAGAGTAGAATGGGCAGACTGGTTCAATAGAAACTCAACAGCAGCTCAAATAGCCACTCAACAAACAAGGTTGGGATTCAGCGGCTGAAGGCCACAGCGAATGCCACCCGTGTCAGCTAAAAAAACAACAACAACAGGAAACTGAGGCTACAATTAACAGACTAACCAATATTGGTGAGTATAATAGTGACGTAACAGTGTGGAGGATATTGTATCGTTTAAATGCCACAGTCTACCTGAGTATTGCTGCTGACCATAATCATCCCTTCTATGAGCACAATGCACCCATCTTCTGATGGCTAAGTCAAAAAGCTGGAACCATCTCAAACTGGATTCTTGAACATGATGAGTTCCCTGTACTCCACGAAACCAGACCACCAGATCTCAATGCAACAGAGCATAGGTGGGGATGCGATGGAACAGGAGATTCACAGCCTGTTTGTGCAGCGACTGTGTGATGCTGACATGTCTATACCTGAGGAACACGTCTGAGTCATAAAGGCATCCAATCTGCTCCTGAGAAGCTGTACGTAATAAAACGACCAGTGAAAGTACCTGGATGCCTCCATCATTGACAAATATTACTGGATAGGACACGTGGCCACGGCATAACACACAGGAGCCACTGAGTCAGGGCTGCTGAAGGAGCAGAAGTAGCTTCAGAAGTACACAAAACTGCCTTTTAAAGGCCAATAAACCTTTGTACGAAGAATGACATGCTGCTTTGACTTGAATGTAATTGAAATGTAATCGACATGAAATGTAATTTGGGAGAAAGTCTAGGAAAAATAAGCACAGGCATGCCATGAACAGTAGTACAGTGTGCAAAATACTAAAAGGAAACATTTCACCTGGTTCATTTAAGGTTAAATAGATAATATAAATGATTTCAATATTCATTTATAGTTAGTTATAGGTGAAGTTTAGGAAGGGTACACAGGCTCTGAATTTTCAGACATTTTACCATCAAACACAGGCTATGCTAGCGTTTTGACTTAACCTCTTACTTCCTCCATTATGAACAAATATAAACTTACTGCTGACCAGAGCTTTTTTTATTTTCGTTAATTACTCTCTGCTCCTCCTTCCCCCCCCTCGGCTGTGTCTCTGTGTGTCTCTGCGCTGCTGTGACAGCCATGGGGTTGAGGGGGTGTCTGGGAGGGTCAGCGAGGCAGATGCCTGACCCGACTGAGCCGCACAGACGACATGGATTGTTTATTTAGCCATTCGTTTTATTTTTTAAATCAAGCAGGATCCAAACCGCGCCTCGCCTCATGCTGATAGCTTATAAACTGTCATCGGGAGCACGGTGACACATCAGTAAATGCCCCGGTGGCCTGTCCACCCTGAAACCCTCTTTTATTGGCCTGTATCAGTTTAGAAATACCAGCTTCAAGGCCAGAAACCAACAATCAGAGATAAAATAACGAAAACTTAAGTGACAGCATGGCGATTTTTATAGCACAGTAGGCATACCTGTCAACACCCTAACTGCACAGTTCCCACACTGCTTATGGACCCATGTTTAGAAAGAGTAAATGTTTCTATGCATCATAAAATCTGCAATTCTCTCAGGTTTAAATTGAGCCATATTTCAGAAAAATCGGACAAGAATTAAGGGAGTCACAACCTTTTTTTTTGACAGGAGTGTGCTCCTTCTTCATTGCACCACCAGCACAATAAACTGAATACTGTTGTTTTTCAATCTATGGGGAAAAACAGTCATGGTACTCCCTATTTATCTTTGACGCTTTTAAAAAGAAAAGCAATCTAAGAATATATATAAAACACTTCCAAACACTTTCAGCTGACAAAACCATGGAGCTGAGGTGTCCTCTATAACCCCCAATAAAACAAAAACTTTAATCAGAACCCAGTCTGACAGTTAAGATGGCGACTTCCCTATAAGTAAACCCACTGGAGCTCTAAACTACACCGACCCATAATATTGTTGCCTTGTTGCCATAGAAGAGTTGAGAAAAACGTCCAACAGGAAACCTTGCAGCTTATTTTACCTGCTTGTTTGCCTTGAGGACCGTTCGCAGGGTTGCAATCTGCTCTCTCTTTGTGCTGAGGAGAGATTTCAGTTTGAGAACTTCCTCCAGAAGGCTTTCGGTATCCGGCTCCGACTCCTCGCTGCTGCTGAGCCCCGAGTACGGCATCGCTCCTCTCTGGCGGCAGAGGTCCACGGCCACCTGAGTGGACACACGACCACAGCGGCTGATAAACGGGAATTCGAGAGGACTTTTTTTCTTTTTCTGTCACGCTGCTGCGACACTTTAAAATAACGTTTTTTCAAAAACATTAGATCTCTTAGAAGCTGCAAAAATGATTTGGGTTAATTTTCTTAATACTATAGCAGCATTTTACTCTTTCCAGCTGGTGTTTCACTGTAGAGAAAGAACAAATCTGAATTTTCCAGTGTTTCAGACTCTGTTTGTTCAAAGGATTATGAGCTCCTGAGGCCAGGACTCAACTTTGACCCCCGGTAATCCCGTCCATTCAAACCAACGCATGCAGGCACGTCTCAACACAGCCCAGAACGGGCGCTGGATTTGAGCAGACGGGAGAGGTACTCAAGAGCATTAGCAGTCTGAGCACAAGGAAAACTGTAAAGGAGGAGAAGCTTTTATTCTGAAGGGCAGCCTGGCTTTCAGTCTCAGTCTAGAAAAGCTAACTCAAGCTTTCTGGCACTAGTCTGACATGTAAGAGGTGTCCTGGGTGTCGCCTTACCCTGAGGTGCTTGATCTGGCAACGGATGACGGCAACCAGGTTGGACACATTGGAGGGGTCCCTGAAGTCCAGAGTGGGGGATCCAGGACAAGTCAGAGCGTCTCCGCTGGCTCCGGCACTGTCCACCTCGCCCATGAACTGCAGCGCTGCAGCTTTGGAGATGAACATGTCATTAGGCCGAGGCTTCTTCTGCGTGTTGTGCTGGGCGAAGACGTGGTGCGGCCGCCGCAACCCTCCGCCGCCTCCCCTGGCGCTGTCCCGGTAGTAGTCCAGGGTGACCCGTTTGGGGGTAATGTTGTTGCACACGCAGATGTGGTGGTAGAGATTGGAGAGCTCCTCGGAGAACGCCAGCAACTCTTCCTGGGCGACGCTCAGGTGCCCTTCAGAGTCAGTGGCCACTTTGCGTGTGGCTCCGATCTCCTTCTCCAGCTCACTGATGCGCTCCTGGTCCTGCTTGCTGGACTTGATGCACTGACGGATCTTGTCGGCCAGCTCCTGGGCCTCCCCCCTCCAGCGGTCCTTCTCCTGCTTGTACCTCTGCTCCAGGGTGTTGTAACGGGCTCCCGCCTGAGAGAGCTCGTCTCGCAGCTTCACAAGCTCCTCGCTGGCCGCGCGCATCCGGGCCTCCAGCACCTCCTTGCTCTTGGTGTCCACCTCGTAGTCAAAGCCTTCGGTGCCGTCCTCTCCTGTTTCCACCTTCTGCTTCTCCTCGGCCTCCTGGGTTTGATGGCGACTCGTTTGCGCAGCTTCCAGCTGCTGCGTAAGCGAGCCGACCTTGTCCTCCTGCTGACTTAGTGCCTGTTTGGACATCATCAGCTGCATTTGCAGTTCCTCCACTTTGCTAGTCAGACTGGACTTCTCCCTTTCTACCTGTAAATACACACAAACAAAACATAAACGGGTGCAAAGCCATCCTTTTCATTCAGATAATTGGAAATGCCTTTATTCCAATCGTGTCTTTTACCCAGGCGCCCCCTCCCCTCTTCCTCTAGATGCATTTTTAATGTTCCCACATTCAGTTCCCGAGTCCAAACATCTGACAGGAGGCCCAACCCCAACCCCAACCCCCATCTTAAGTGCGTCATGAATAATGTACTACCTCCAAACAAAGAGAAACCCAATATGTTCTTAATTCTCCGACACGGGATTTCCTTTGGCAAAGCTGTGTTGAAAACAATCAGGAGTGGACTAAATTTCTGCGTACAGCAGTTGTGGTGCATTAATGCGCATCCTGCATCAGCGCAGGCCGGATGTGGTCTCGAACAGGAAGTGCCAGCTAGCAGCTTAGTCACACGGACTGAATCGTGCCTGTTGTGCCATGTCAGGACGTGACAGACTGCATTTCCCATGATGCATGGTGGTAAAAATGGCCACCAACTCCCATCATGCAACGCGGCCCAAAATGGCCGGCGCCCTAGCAACCGATAACGTTGCTAGGGTAAAGTTGATAAAACTCGGTTGCACCCCGCAATCGGCCTTCTTCCCTGGCGCCCTGCCAACCGAGAAGACACACACACACAGCTGTTTCCGTTGGGGTAATCCCACGCCACGTGCTCGAGTTTCTCGCTGGACCGAGATTTTTTCGAAGCAAAACCATTCCCTGTGCAGACAGGAGGTCGACTCAAAAAGGTACCTTTAATTCCCTCTGATCAAATACTGGAAGCCGCCTTATCTCCCAGTGATCGAGAGAGGACGACGCGTTGTTTGGCCCAACAAGCGTCTAGGAGCCCAGAGAGAGAGAGAAAGACGAAGGAACTCTCTCAGTCTGGTCCCCGCTGCAGCCTGCGGACCCTGCGGTCGTCAAGACGCGTTCAGGACGTCGCGTGATCCAGAGCGCTCCGGACCGAAGCCGGGACTTTCACTCCGGACCAGCCCCGAGGCACCTCAAAGTAACGGGTTCTCCCCTTTTATTTCTGTCTCACCAACAGGGTGTTTAGAAGTGCCTGGGCAGACGTAGAAATTTGTAGGCTTAGGTTAATGCTTTTATTCCACGACGAAGTTGGAATTATTTTGCTGAATATTTTCTTTGTATGTGCATGCATTTTACATTTGATTTTGCTGTGTTGATTGTGGTTTATCTCTAACCCCGCCGTGGGTCACTGTTTCAGTTCTTTTCATCTTCCTCCATGCTTTTCCCCCTTTTCTTTTGCTTCTCCTTATCAGAGAATTTGATCGCTTTGTTTGAATCTTAGTTCGCGGTTTCTCTTTGAACCAGAGCGTAAACCACGCCCTCTCGAAGCGAGGCATTACCCCATCAGCGTAAGCGTGGTTACGTCATCAGAACCTCCCCTCACGCTTCACGTAAATTGATAGACCATACGTCATCGTAGCGGCCATCTTGGGAGGGTGTCGGATGACTGGGCTGTAGCTTAGCTGATAGCTTTGTAAGGCATCAAAGCGTCCGGTAGGACTCTCAAAGCTGTTCTGTCTGTCAATGCTATGTCAAATGCCGATGTTCTGAATGTGGTTTAAACAACCGTGAGCTGAACTAAGAGTTGCAACCGCTCATTTTAATCCATTTGTTTTTCTTTCCTTTCGTTTTGTTTGTTTTGTTTATTCTTTTATCTCCATATATATTTTGCGTGTTAGTTAGTAGTGAGTAAGATTTCCAAAGTCGTTGAATCAGAGAATTACTGTAACAGGGAATTGCTTTTGGTTCAATAAAACACCACTGCGGAATAGACATTGTTTTGTGTTCAATCCAATTCACAGTTGCCTGGTTATTCAGAAATCAGAGCTAACCTCCTTTGGAGTTAACATCTGATTTTAATACAGAGACAATATCATTGGATGGTGATAGACGAATAAGGATTTAAACTCTAATTGCAGTTACATTGGGGTTCTCACAGCCTGCCGGATAAACCTCGTCGGTCACAAGTCCGACCAGATCATTTATCCCAGCATAAATGAGTTCATAACAGCAAATTAACTAATGCATTAATGGTATAAATACTTACAAGCTTATAGCTAACATCACCACCATTTGAACTATATTTTGTTGTAGCGGAATTTTGAGTTGAATGATTTATTATTTAAATTATAAGGCCAAATTATAATTAATAATAATAATAAGCATATTCAACCATCTTCTGGCATAACATGCCGAAGCGTCGTCACTCGGGACAACACAGGGGATGCTGGTGTTAAACTGAGCCTGAACAGACCAAGAGAACGTCGTCTTCCATCTCAGATGCTAAATAAGTGAATAAATATGAGATCACGTGATTCGTTTCTGTAGGTGCCAAACATTTAGACACAATTACCCATTAAAAAGGGTTACTTCTGAATAGAGGCGCAGATTAGCAGAAGACAAGGATGTGAAAACGTATGATCCTCTCAACGGTTTGTTGTTGTTGATATTGTGTCACACTTAAATGTTTCAGATCAAAATCATTTTTATATCAGCTAAATAAGCTTTAATACAGCCAGACTGAACAGAAATGACCTTTAAGATCCAGCAGCAGCATTTCATTTGGATTTAGGTTGAACTTTGACTCGATTCCTTAAGTCCATAAAAATAAAATCTTAATTTTGTGCTCTTCTTTAAAAACTTAAAATGGACGACACATTTTAACATCATTAAGTAGGGCTGGGCAATATGGAGAAAACATAATAGCTCAATATTTTTATGCTGAACGCAGGTAGACGACATTCATCTTGATATATTTTTATTTTCATTAGTAATTATAAAAAGGCGTCTCTGAATCAAAGCTTTATCCCAAACGTCTCACAGGCAGATTTTTTAACAAACAGCAGTAGATAAATATGAGAAACAGCTGAAAAATGACCTACTAGAATACATAAAAGTATATTTAAAACGCAACATAGACCCTCTCGATATAAACGATACAGTTTCATCTTATATCCCTTTTAAAATCGAGTTATACTGCCCAGCGCTACCATTAAGGTGGCATTTGTAAAAGTAGTCGGGCTTGTTCTGTCGCCTACCTGCAGAAGCTGCTGCTTCAGTTTCTGACTGTCTGAGAAGTGCAGCTCACTCAGCAGGTCAGACACCAAGCCTGAGGCTGGAGCGCGCAGGAATACGTCGCCGCTGCTGCGTGCTGTGGAGTAGCGCTGCACGACGCCGTTGCTTTTGGAGCCGGGCGCAGACGCAGAGCCGTTTGTATGACTGCTGTCCGGGTTCTCTTCCTGGGCCCCAGCCTCTCCCCCCTGGCCCTCCTCCTGGCTGTCGTCCAGCTGATCCAAATGGAGCTCCAGGTTCCCGACGGAATCGAACGGGTTCAGGGTCAGGGCAGAGAGCTCCCGCCGCAGGCTGTTCTTCTGCTCCCGCTCCTCTTTCAGGGCTTCCAGGGCCTCGTCCAGCTGCCTCTCTGCTATCTCCCTCAGCCTCGCAGCTTCTTCCAGCTGCGCTCGCAGCTCCTCCTGCTCTTCGTTCTTCTGGGAGAGCTCGAGCTTTATTGATTCAAACTCCACCTAAAGGGGTGAGAACAAGCAGAACACTGCTAAAAGCCGATTTTTGGATGGATGATGGATGAGTAAACAGAAAAAACAAAAAGGGGGGGGGGGTGGACAGACGGAGGGATTGGCAAACAGACAGACCGATAGAACTTTAGGGGATGAAATTGAGAATAAACTCTGGAAATATAAGCATTTTCAAAATACAAAAACCCAGTTTTTGTTTTCTACGCTCATCAAGACGAGGGAAATAAATAAACTCCAGTTTCTGGCAGAGTGCTTAGAAACCCTGCTAACTTTAAAACAAACATCAGTTTTGCATAAGTTTCTTCCTGCTTTTGTTGAAGGCCAAATGTGCCCGCGATTCCCAAAGTGGGGGTAACAAGATAATCCAACAATGATCCAAATATCTTACTTTACAATATCAGAGAGACTGTTTCAATATAGCAATTGTCTGCATATAAGCAGGCAACAAGCATATAACATTTTTTTTTCTTGATAATTTTTTACATTAGAAAACAATTTGTTATCACAAATATATGTATGAGTGGAAGTTTACTCCTCATGGCCAATCATTTATTTCCTCTAATGCACGATGGCCGCATTGAATTGTTTTCATAATATTATGACAATAAAGTCATAATATTATGAAAACAATAAAAAATTACAAGAACAAAGTCAGACAGCCGTTTGCACAGTCCTTTCAATGTCCAGGTACTATTAAGAATTTGATACTGATGTGCTAAAAGGAATTTCTCATTTGTAAAATGGAAACCAAAGTATAACTTTACAAGATGCTCAACATCCCTGGTTTTAAAACGGGGGGAGGAGACAGTGTTGTTTTGTAAGAGTTACCATGAAATCACTTCTCGTAAGTTCTAAAAGTAAGAAAATAACCCCCCATTCCTTTGCCTAAAGGGGGGTCACCAGTCTCTACCACTGGTGTTTTTGGGGCGGGGGGTCGCAGGCTGAAAGGTTTGGGAACCCCGGTTTTAACCTATGAGAACACATATCTGAGCACGACGCCACCTTGACGTTTTACAGCCGTCGTTTCTCTAACCGTCCTCGAGTTTACCTAGAAACAGAGCTAAGGGAGCAAGGCCAGATGAACAGCACTCGCTGCACGTAGGCTTCGCTGTGGAAAAGAGTTGTGTAAACACATCAGACCATCCCGGCTTAGCAAAACCCACATCCCTACGCTTTATAACAGCCTGTACAAAGAAAATCAACTTCTACCAGTGAACTTTTGATCAAACTGTAATTATCCTCTGGAAGGTTTTAGAGTAAAGAAAAGTGTTCTTGGTTAAGTAAATTATGATTTCTTAAAAAGATGTCACGTCTTCCTAGTTTCAACTAATTATCAAATAAAATCTAAATACTACTAAGCACAACGCGGTGAAATCACTCGTGAGCTGACTTCTTGTAAACATAAGAGCTGATTTTTTGATTTATTGCCACATGCCTGTTATTTGGAGCTGTCATCTGCCTCTGAACCAATGGACAGTCACCAAAGGTGTCCGGAAGACACTATTTATTTAAATTTTAGAGCAAATACCTCAACACATTCAAACAGTTGACATCATAGGGCTGGACGATAATTAAATAACAATATATATCAATCGACAGACATATATCGATGATAGAAAATAAGGAGCCAGTAAAAAGTTCAATAGAATAACAGTTTTCCTTCCTTTTGCTATTCTAGCCTATCATGTAGGTTAATATTACAGTCATTACATCCTACCAACCAATCACAACACAGATCCAAGAACGCCCTGTCACCAAGCTCCGCCCCCTTCAAAGAGTTCAGAGAGCACACGTTCCTTTTTCTTTTTTTAAAACTTGCAATTTTGGTAAAAAGTTGGTTGAATAAAGAGTCGAGTTTGAATTCAGTGTTTGGTTTTCTGTATCTACAATATGCCGCTAAGCAACAGCATAAAATGACCAGAGCTGCACTTAAAATATATGTTTTGAAGTTTTTGATAATTAATCAATATGATTTCAATTTTATCAATATGCTTTTTTTCGATATTATCCAGCCGTAGGACATCATACAGGTCAGAATCTCCCACCAGCCCACGCCTAAACCTATGATAATATTTATACACACACACACACACAGGATTTATATGAACGCAACAGGCAAAGGAAAAAATGCCAAAACGAGAGCAGACCTGATTTTCCTTCAGCACAGACACTTGTTTTTGTAAGGAGATGTTCTCTTCCTCCAGCTCACTGCTGTCCTGTAACTGCCGCAGCTCGCGTACTTTGTATTCCTTCATTTCATCTCTCAAATGGTTCTTCTCTGCTTCCAGACATTCACATTCCTGCAGAGACCAACGTCACAACATCACGATGAGCAAAAAAAGGGCAGAACTTCAAACAAAAAAAACAAAAAAAAACTAACCCTGGAAAGTTGACACAGTGATTGAGATTAAAACGTATGATGACCCAACGTAAGAAAGCCTGACAGGATTCGCTGGAAGTCTACGGATTACACACCATACCTTCTTGAGCTGGGTGGAGAGCCCCCCCAGTCTATCGATCTCTGCGTGGGCGTTGCCCAGAGCGAGGCGAGCCTGTTTGAGCTCTGCCTGAACTTCCTCCAGCTGGGTTGCCATGGCTGCCTCCTTAGAGGCCGTCTCCTGAAGCAGGCTCTCTTCCCGACACTCTCCATCAGCCGCCGCACGCTTGTGGCTGCTCACAGAATCTGCAAAGGCCTTCACACAAACACCAAGACAAGAGATAAACAAGCGGCATCTCATGAACATCTGTGTTACAGTAAAAAAAAAAAAAGGTTATAAAATTAGTTGACCGATGCATCTAGGATAACCAGAGCAGGAACTGAACTTCGTTAAGGACGTCACCTGAAAGCTAATGGCAAATTCTAGGAGAAAATAAAAAGGATGAAAATTAACATACCGTATTTTCCGGTCTATAAAGGCGCATTGGATTATAAGGCATACCGTAAATTTACGTGTCTACATGTGTCTTTGTCCACATATAAGATGTACCAGACTATAAGGCGCATTATATATTCTTCCTAAGTGTGTAATATCACTTCGCCCCTCTGGTAGGGTGACCAGATGCCCCCGATTTCCGGGCACAGTCCCCGTTTTGGATGACCTGTCCCCGGAAATGTCCCCGATTTCAGTGTATCATGATGGAGTAAGAAAGGTTTAGCGCAACAAGAGACATTTACCCGGTCCCATTGCTAGTAGAGCTTTGCAGAACGCACCTTCCCCGTCGGCGTTGCAGTTCAGACAAAACAATCCAACCCCCAGGCAGAGATTCTGTGCTTAACAAAACCAGAGACGTCACTGGTTTTCATTAGAGAAATAAAATCTGGTCACCTTATACAGCTCTCTCCAGAGAGGGAGAGCTATCCATCTAGTTGGACTACACTGCCCAAATAAATGTAACGTTTACATTGAATTAACTTACTAGGTTTATTGTTGCTAGCGCGTACTCCGGGCGCGGGCTGCCTTTACATGAATGCACTTCTAGTTTAGACATTACAGTCAGGCAGTCTTGTAGACAGCTCAGGGATCCATTCGGTGGTGACAGTGTACCGTAATGCTCTGAATATTCATTGAGAGGAGCGGCTTCGTTGCTTACCAAAGTCGTACTTACAAATTTTTTCAGATTTTTCAGCGCATTGTACCACATAAAAATCGGCCAGTAATCATGTATAAGGTGCACCAGATTATAAGGCGCTCCATCAATTTTTGAGAAAATTGAAGGATTTTTAAGTGTGCATTGTAGTCCAAAAAATACGGTATTGAGAAATAAATGTTAAATTGAAACAAAATTGAGATTTTATTAAAAAAACTAACATTTTCCACTGCATAAACGCACAAAAGTACTGAAAATCGGCGTCGTTTGATACCGGTATCGATTCCCAGGTACCCGGGTATTGGTATTGTATCGGTTCAATTGTGAAAGGTACCCATTCCTATTATGGTAACAATTAATCCGCCATGACTTCCATAAACACTGTGCTGCTGTGTGCCGTCTACTTTCTCCTTCTGTTATCTGCGCTAAAGATGCACAGATACTTGCTAATTACCTGGATCGGACATCGGATGAATGACGCCGATCCAGCATTCTGATCCAGTCATTTCTTTTCATTAATATCGTACACAGCTATACAGTTACAGTAATTTAGTCACTTCAATTTTACTTTTGCAACGCCAGCAACTAGTGATGAACAACATGGAACGAGATGGGCAGAGCCAAGTCTGCTATTTGGAGACATTTCAAAAGCTGATACGCCAACAAGTCTGACTGCAACATGCAATACCTGCAACGTGAAAATTGTGAGTGGTGGTGATAAAGTTGGTAAATTCAACACCACAAACAAGGCAAGGTATACGGTTCATTAATTCAACATTAGTATCGGCTCCGTATCGAGTATCAGCTGATACGCTCAGCCCAGGTATTGGTTTCGGATCGGAAAAAACTGAATCGGTGCATCTCTAATCCGCGCGTGTGGATCGCTTTGGGGTCTTGAACCATTCAGACTGAAGTCTGATGGGGGTCGCGATTAGTAATACTAACAATCGCACACACACACAAAAAAAAAAAAAAAATCTGCTTTTAGAAAAAAAAAAATCTCAAAATATGTAGTGTGAACGTTGCCGTGGCCACGGTCTAGCTATTAACAAAAGTCCAATATTATGTAACCTGAATCAGTATTTGGGACAAAGTGGGATTAAACCAAAATCTTGATCCAGTGAGATCGACTGGGTGAATGAGGCTCTAGTGTAAAGCACCTTGTGTGGTCAGTATGACTAGAAGATCTTGATATAAATCAGTCCATTTAGTAATACTAAATGAAAAACACTAATAAACAAGTGCATGGCACAGTACATGGTCATATAGATATTAGTCTGGGACATTTAAATCCCCAAATCAACTTAAACAAGTTGTTGTATGTTGGACTAACTGATGGTGGACAATGTGATGAAAACTCCTTTTGATGCCTCAAACATCAGAGGATAAAGTTTCCTTTAGTTATAACTGCTGTATTTTAGGACACAAGTGAAACCAAGTTTTTTGTCAGTGTAATAATTCCTAAAGCATGCAAAAATGAACACAAGTTAAACTAAACTCCCACACAGATGCAAATATAGAAAAGAAAACAGGAGATTGTTAAATGGCTTTGAGAAATGCTCCTGGGCAGCTCCTCGGCTGTGAAAATTCAAATCAACAGCAGGAGTAGCCAGATAGCAGTTATGTCACCCGCTGCAATGTTAAAAACATTTGCATTTTTGCCAACATCGTGGAAAAATGACAGAATCTCAACCATCCCGTTAGGCCATAGTTATGTCAGCCATAACATTTAGAAATAGAGGATTATCGACTTCTGTTTGAGTCGGGGATGAAAAGGTCACGGCGGCACATCGCTCTGAATCCAACACACGGGCTGGATCAAACGATTATGTCATCACTGCAAACATGAACTTAGGAATAACCTGTTTAGTTATGGCTGGTTTATATATACACACATGGCAAAGATCCCAAAACACAAGTGTGATTGCGACACAATCAAAAAAAAAAAAAAACATGCCGTCTGGGAGCCTCCGATGCTCTTACCTCTCTGAGCTGCTGCAGCTCCATCTTTAGGGATTCGTGCTCCTCTTCCAGCTGCGTGTGCTTCATCTTGAGGGCGCCGCTTTCTTCCAGCACCACCAGTCCGTACCGAGCGGCCTGCAGCTTCTCCTCCGTGGCCTCTTGGAGCTCCAGAGTGAGCCGCATCACCTCGGCCTTCAAGTCTCTGCCGCCCATGTCTGCTTCCGCCGCCTCCTCGGCCTCTCCGCCCGCTAGGTCTGCGTCGGCCTCCAGCATCCTTGCCTGGCCTCCCACTTATCTGCCGACGATCCGCTGTGACGCCCGTCTTCCTCCCTCACTCGTCCACCCTCATAACCACCGCGCTGTCAATGAGAGATCAGAGGTGAGTCCAGCCAAGTATTTTTGACAGCTATGCATCACAGATGTTTACATCACTACAGCAGCATCAACAAAACGCTGTTACTGACATTAATTAGTGCTTTTACTTAAGCATTTCTTCTGATTATTATTAGTCTATACAAATTAGGGCTGGGTATCATCTAGGATGAGCCGAGCCGATACGATATGATTCTCGATATAGCCAAGCTTGATTTGATTTGTTTCCAATATCGATATTTATTACTTTCAAGTTAATGCTCAAAGTCATTCAATCAAAAAAAAACAACAACAGCCAATTACATTTGTTCAATTTATTGAAAACTGATATATTAACAGGAAAATAAAGTGCATTTGGTTCAATACATTTAACGTATCACAGAAACCAAAAATGTGCCCAAACGTCTGATTTTAGGGACGAAGGCGCTTCTAAAATCCTGTCGGCCGTTCCGCAAATTCATCTAACTTGTACTTCCTCGCTGGGAACAGTAATGGTGTGCTGTAATAACGCCCCCTAGGGGTTGGGAGGTATATCGGTATTGAAAGCAGAATATTGATATTAAATCGGTTTTAAAAACATCGATATCAATCTTTGTATCGATTTTTATGCACAGTCCTAATACAAATGTATCTATAAATAGAGGACCAACTTAAGGTTAAAAAATAATCCATCATCTCCAGTTCATAATATTTAAGAGTCGGCAGGCGGCCCACCACTAACACCAGGCCTGATTCTGTTATGGACATTAAAACATGGTCTCAGGAACGCTTCCACGAATCGTCTGCAAACTTGCCAAGCCATCCACAAATGTAGGTTAAAGCTCTGTCATGCAGAGAAGAAACCATATGCGAGCTTCATCCTGAAACGCTGCAGAATGGTCTGGGCCAAAGCTCATTTAAAACAAGCAGAGGTAGCGTGGGAGAAAGCATTGTGTGATCAGAAACCCCTTTAAGCGGCGTGTTGCCGGCATACAGTTCAGACGCCGTTCTCTCTGATGGTCTTGGGAGTGCATCGCCGCTTATGGCGAGCCCAGCTCACGCGTCACAGGAGGCGCCACCATCAACAGCAGCCTGGCTTCAGAGCTCAGGAGTCGGGTTTCAGGGAGTCTTCCCCACCTAAACACTTGCTTCCTCGGATTCCAGCCGTTCACGCACTGCTGTTTAAGAAAAAGCGGATGCTTCGCAGTGGTAAAATGTTCCATCTTTAGGACGTGTGACCACCACCACGTTCAGAATTACTCACAAATAAGATAGAACTTATCATTTCCAGGCCGCAAGATGGGAATCGCAAAGCATTACAACCAGATTAGATTTAACTTATATTATTTACATCTCCCAACTTTACTGGACTCAGGGTTGCAGAAGCCATCAGATAGGAAGCAGGTCGTACACATTAACACTGTTAATGGCTGAGGGGATCTTAACTTGGACCACTGCTCGGTGAGGCCGGAGTCTAACATTACCTAACTGTAAGCATTTCATGCCCCTATCATAACACAGCACTGACTCGGCTTCTGTTCTCCTGTAAAACAGGAGGTTTGGGATCAGACACAGCACACTGAGCCCTTCAAATTATTTACAGCTCGGTATGAATGACTCCTGAGATCATCAGGCAACTGACAGAAACCGGATCCTCTTATTGCAATGAGATGGCTGGGCTCCATTCACCCTCATCAGACAGACTCTGGCCTCAAAGATATGGAGTTACAGATGTGGAACAGCCTAAGAACGAAAAAAGTACGAAAAAAACAACAACAATGTAAGTGTCTGAAGCCGACCCCCCCCCCTCTCCACTTGTTCTCATCTTTGACCGAAGATGGACGGACCAGCTGCCCCGGTTGTTGTCCAGCGCCCAGATGATGTGGTTAGTCATGCTGAAAGCATCCGGTCCCACTGGCGCACAAAGCAGCCTCTCTTAGTACCAAGAAAACAGGAATTAAATCGTGTTTTAGCCACGTTCGTACAACCAACCAGCTGTACAGCAGACGAGACGCCGTACGACGGAGGCGCAGAACCGAACCCGACACCGGTCCATAGAAACGGGACACTGAGCGGGCTGCTAGCATCAGTAGCTTAGCCTAGCTTAATGTGATGTGCACCGCAGAACGAAACCACAACGTTGACTCGAACAGCCGAGCTCAGAGATCAGAGCTCTGAATCAGAGACGTTTATAAGGAAGGGGGCTGAACAAACGCCGCTGAGCTCTCTCCCATCAGTTGGATCCTCTCAGACAAGCTAATTAGCCGCGCAGTCAGCCGTTCAGTAGCCAAACTACGTACTCACCCCGCCGTTTTATTTCAAAGATGGAGCTCACCCGCCGCTGCCGCCGCCGCCACAAAACGGAAACGTTGCTCCTTCCTTGAGGAGCATTCGACAACAGCGATGTCCTATAATCACGTTAGTTAGTGGCGGTGCCGGGTTTGGTTTAGCGAACAGCCGCTCCCCTTCCTTCCAACCCACCTGCTTCCCCCGTTTGGCGGAGGGGTCGGGTGTCAAACGCGCGCTGAGCCTGAAAACGTGAAGGCACGCATGCGCCCTCTTACGTACAACCGGAGTACTGCAGCTGGAACCACAAGCAGGCGTTCGTTCACCTCCAATTTTGAAACGTCCCTTAATTAAACACAGGGTGATTGAAATCACCCTTTTTTGTGTTTTGACGAATAGAAAAAAGCATTTGCTATATAACAACTCCCATTTTAAAATTATCGAGCATGTAATACAATTATTCAGTTGAGGTTCAACAATAATGAGTATTTTTTTTGTTTGTTTGTTTTGTTTTTTATTAGAACTTTGCTTCTATTACAGTAACAGTAGTTGTGTAAGTCGAATAATGACCAATAGTCGGGATCAGCCATCACTGTGATACCAAACAAAACATTTTTAAAATAGAGAAGGAAATCTTTTTGGATATCAGAGCAACAATGTCCTTCTGTGAGCATCTAAATTTCCAAAAAAAGATGAATAGATGTCTCTGGATAAAGCTTGCAGTAAGAACAGGAAATATCAATATCCCCTTTTTTATTTCTGGAGAAGGTGCTTGGTTGGCTAAAATCTTTGAATTAATTTAAAGGAAACTTATTTGACTTTATTAGTAATTAGTAAACAAGAGTTTAGCTGAGGCACCAGCAACCCCCGCGACCCCATGAGGGACTAAGCGGGCCTGAAAATGGATGGATGGATGGATGGAGTTTAGCTAGTAAAGATTCCTTAAAAAAGTGAAAAATCCTGTTCAAGAACAAAAGCTAATTTGATATCAACTTCAATGTAGTGTTTATTATCATCTCCATTCGATAAATATATAATGTAAAGTTCATATATACATAAATAATTAAAATAAATGCTCTGAATTTAATATTGGCTTTTAAAAAAAGACGCGAAAGTACAGTTCCGCTTGCGTCACCCCTAACATCCGGTTTACTTCCGACTCTTCACGTTGGCTTTTTGCCGCTCTCTCTCCAGCCTGAAACCATGAAGCTCGTCACCTGGAACATTAACGGCATCAGGACGTTTAAAAGCGGGATCAAAAAGGCGCTTGACGGCCTGGACGCAGACATCATCTGCGTTCAGGAGACAAAAGTCACAAGTAGGTGTTAAAAACAGGGAAGCTGCTCCAATCAGAGCTCTGTTATGAAAAAGGCCAACCCAGTGTTTATGCTTCTCAGGAGACCTGCTGGATGAAAGGACCGCTATTGTTGACGGCTACAACTCTTATTTCAGCTACAGCCGAGGACGCAGCGGCTATTCAGGTTTGTTACACGATTCTTCGGCCCTAAATGTCCCATAAACCATAATAAAACCATTTCCTCTGTTTATTCAATGATAGTCGCTGCATAACAAGGAAGCTTATAACCTTGAGTTGGCTGTTATTTAAAACCACTGCCCACCCTATCATGTCCCATGCCTGGTGTGCGCAGGGGTTGCAACTTACTGCAGGGACAATGCCACTCCTTCTGCTGCTGAGGAGGGCCTCACAGGTCTGCTGACCAACCATGAGAGAGCTGTTGGATGCTATGGGGACCAGGTTGACTTCTCCAGCGAGGAGCTGCAGCTTTTGGACAACGAGGGGCGAGCCGTCATCACCCAGCACAAAATAATGTAAGAAAGAAAAAATTAATTTATGGGGTACAGAATGTAACGTAAGAAATGCGGTGTGTATTTCTGTTTCCGCTTTCAGATTCTTTGATTATTAATCAATATCAACTCTAAATCAAGCTGCGTTCTTGCAACAAAAAATGCAAATCTTTTTTGAGAAGTAGCCTAGTAAGTAGTCTTAATTTTTGTTTCCCATCCGCAGGTGTCAGGACGAAGAGCGGACGGTTACTGTGATAAACGTCTACTGCCCGCGGGCCGACCCAGACAAGCCGGAGCGAAAACGGTTCAAGCTGCAGTTCTACAAGCTGCTTCAGCGTCGGGCCGAAGCCTTATTGAGAGGCGGGAGGTGAGGCTGTGGAAGCGTTTCTAACAAACTGAGAATCTGGTGCAGGTGTTTCCTGCTTTTACCACAAATGTTTTAACTTCTATATCAACTGTTTTTTCCTCCTGCGTGTATTAGTGGATATACGGTGCATTGGTGGCAACCGTGTGCTTATTTTTCTATTTCTAAAATAAAGAGTTAAAAAAAATAATAATAATGTGTTTGCAGCATCTTAACTGAAATACCTTTTTTTTGTCAGGTTCCACAAGCATTGATGTTTTCTGTTGGGGTTTTATGTGACAGACAAAAACAAAGTTGTGCATAACTGTGAAGTGGAAGGAAAATTATACACTTATTTCAGAGGTTTTTACAAATAAAAAACTGAACTTTGTAAGGATCCACGGCTCATGTTAGTCATCCTCTCCAAAAATCTTACCTTTCTGGAAAATGACAAGAAGGAAGTCATTGTTGAAAGGAACCCATAAGAAGTCCCATTTTGCAAACTGGCCCAAACAATGCAGAGGACAAATGTGAGGAAGAAGTAGCTCTAGTCAGATTTGAGCATTTTTGAACTTTTTAGCCCACATGTGAAAACCTATATGAGGCAGATTACCAACACTGGACCTCACCCTGAAAACACCAAACATGGTCAAGGCAGCATCATCCTTTTTCCAAATATTGATGAGTCAGTGGCCCAGACCCAAGTCCAGTCTGTGGTGAAATCTGAACAGTCTCGTTCCCAGATGCTCTAAATTTAATCTGACTGAGTTATTTAGCAAATATGAAAAAAAAAATCTGTTTCTAGACATGAAAAGCCGTTAAGGAAACTCCCCAAAAAAAGGCTTTCTGCCGTAATTGCATTAATTATGTGCGTTCCGTTGCTCTGTCGCATAAAACCCGAATGAAGTACTTTGACATTTTTGTTTAAATCTGAGAAAATCTGGAAAAGGTTGGAAGTGGTTTTAATCATTTTGTAGCTCTGCTGTTCCTCTGCTTCCTCTTAAACAGATTTTTCTGAGTTCACTGCCTTTTCTGTTTTTCAGCCATGTGATTATTTTAGGAGACGTGAACACTTCTCATCGGCCAATAGACCACTGTGACCCAAGCGATATTGTAAGTAAAAGCTGTTATGATTGTAGAACGTTTTCAAGCTAGTATAATATTTTACCCCTTGGGAATGGGATCTAGATTACTGAAATGCATGCTAGTATTACATCTGTGCGTTAAAAAAACAATATTATGACATGGTGAGTGTTGATAGTAAGCAAGTAGACGCTTTAATAGTTACATTACGTGTTGGCATGGCATTTTGATTTTCTGGCCAAATGGTTTATGGCTAAAAAAAGCCCCCATCAACTGTTTGTTTGCACTTGCTGACATTGTCAAGTGTTGCTGGGACTCGCAGTTCCCCAATTTTTTTTCACTTATAAATTTTGAAAACTAGAACACTGTTGAAAGAATGAATGGTTTGCAGTAGGGCTGGGCGATATGGACCAAAAATAATATCTCGATATTTTTAGGCCGAATGCCAATACACGCTATTTATCTCGATATGTTTTTCTTTTCATAAAGTAATTATAAAAAAGAATCTCTAAATCAGAGTCTATCCCAAATGTCTCACAGGCACATTTTCTAACAAGCAGCTGTAGATAAATATGAGGCAAGGCCAAAAAATACCCTACTGGAATACATAAAAGTATATTTATAACGCAACATAGATATAAACCATATAGTCTCATCTTATATCTCATTTAAGATTATCTCGATATTTTTAAAATCTCGTTTTATTGCCCAGCCCTAGTGTGCAGCAGTATTTAGCATTAAAGGCTGGTACAAACAGAATACAGGGTGATTGCGATTAGCAAACTAAAATTCACTCCTAGCCTGTAAAGTGGCTGATTGATGAGCTTGTTTACGTGATTCACACCAAAAAAAAAAAGATTCCCAAACTTTACACCTGCGGTTTTATACCGGGGCTGCAAAATATATCACAAATCTATCGTCATCGCAATATGATATGCAATGTGCATATCGTGAAAAACTTGCTCTCTTTTGTTTTCTTTTTATTGCAACATAAAACATTTTAGGTGGTTTGGTGGTAAAGTCATTACAAAACAGCGATTTTCGCTGTTTCAGCGTGGAAACAGCAGACGTCAGCCAGAAGCAACCTTTGCAGTAAAACCTGGTTGAGATGGAAATAATCAATATAATTTAAGGAATTAATAGATTGATTCCAGATGATTTCATTACCCCTTCAGTATGCCAGCAAGTGCTGCACAAGCCTATTATTCAACCATTCATACAAGTTTGGTGTGTGAGAAAAGGGAAACACCTAAAGGGAAACATTTTTTTTAAATGTTTTTTGTTTTCATTTTTTGTTTCTGACATTCTGTTTTTTACCCTTCTGTACGGTGATATTGAGTGTCCAGAAAGGCGCCTTTTAAATAAAATGTATTATTATTATTATTATTATTATTATTAATAAAGAAAGCAGAACCGTGGGCCTGGAGGACAGGGGTTGAGAAACACTGCTGTAGATGACCCAGTTTTACTCAACCTCCCGCTGTTGGACAGATGGCCTCACATTTGACTTTAGAATAGTTTGGAGTAAAGTGGACTTCATGATCTGCCCAGCATCTTCCTACAAGGTGTCCAAGTCCTGCGGCTGCAAATCATCTGTCCTCCATCACTGTTCTTGCCGTCTGGATTGAGAATTTCGTGCCGATATGTTTATTTTTCTCCGATCTAAGTACGGAGTCTGCATCGTTGTTCCAGATGTTTTGGGGTTCCTACAGATGCACAAATTTTTCAAACCCAGCAGAGGCTGTCTTCTGGCTGTCTTTAACACAAGCTATACTTGTTCAGACTTCTTACTCATTGTTCTGTCATGAACTTTGACCTTTAATATTTATGGCCGACAGAGAGCTTTAGCTTTTGAGTGTTTGCAGTTTATTTGTCTGATCTTTGCACATTCTGACTTTGGAGTGCAGTTGCTGGAACGCTCAGCCCTGACAGCCTCAGTTGCGTCTCCTAGGTCATTGCTGGTATCTTTTCTTCTTGGCAACGTTTATGCAACATCTGTATGCTCCAGATCAGCAAAGTGCCAGAACTCCTGCACGAGTAGCTTATAGAAGTTGTGACATTTCAGCAAATTGCATATGATGAGCACCACCGGGTTGCTACTTCCCCTCTTAAATATTATGAAAGCAGCAAGGGTGTAATCCTCAACGTTTCACAAATAAGCGTATTGCAGAATGTGTTTTGCATATATTTCTGTGCTTGAGGTTATATTTAGCCTCTAACCGGCTAAGGATCATACATTCCTAGAATTGAAAGAGGATGTACTTTCTTTTGGCCATAGCGCTACCTGTTCCTGCTTGGGCATCACAATAACTGAATGTTTTCTTATGTTGCTCAGGATGATTTTGCTGAAAATCCTGGGAGGAAATGGCTGAATGGCTTTTTGTACGGTAGCTTGCAAGAAGAGGAAGTAGAACCCGACGACGAGGAACATGACAAAAAGTCGGAGATAACAGATTGTGCCCAAATGGGAAAATTCGTTGACATGTTCCGGTACTTCCACCCAACTCGTACCAATGCCTTCACGTGTTGGTCTACGCTCACTGGAGCCCGGCAGACTAACTACGGAACACGTATTGATTATATATTGGCGGACCGCCGGCTCGCCCAGCAGCAGTTTGCGGGGGCAGACATCATGCCTGAGGTGGAGGGCTCGGATCACTGTCCCGTTTGGGCGCGGCTGACATGTTCGCTTCTTCCCGGCTCCAAACCTCCTCCCCTCTGCACCCGCTATCTGCCAGAGTTTGCGGGCAAACAGCAGAAACTCTCTCGCTTCCTGGTTAAGGTGGACCAAAAACTCTCTCAGAGTGGGCCCAAGGAAGCTCTACCCGGATCCCAGGAAGAGGTCGAAAGGAGGGAGAACCTGAACCCAATTCACGCTGATGACGTCTCTCGTAAAAAACGCTCTTCAGCGCCAGAATCTGCTGCCCCTAAGGGCAAAAAGTCTAAGACAACAAATAGCTCTTTGAAGCCAAGGGGTAACCTCCTTTCTTTCTTCAAACCCAAACTCGCAGATGTTGCGCAGTGTGAGAACACACCTGGTGTGGACGAATTTAGCTCACCACACAGCAACCCAAAGGCACCCACGACTAGTGAGCCGTGTTCAGGCACGGGCAGCCCGGCTGAAGACACTGAGCTTGTTGTTGACGCGCCGTCCCAGCTGTGCGCCAGCAGCACCACAGGAGAAACAGACCGAACGGTGAAGACCAAACAGCCGGCCCCTCAGCCCCTCTCTGTGGGGCAAGCTGGTGTCAAGAAGGGGGCATCATCTGTGTTTTGGAAGTCTGTGCTTCACGGCCCGCCCCCAGCCCCCTGCTGCAAGGTGCACAGGGAACCCTGTGTGCTTCGTACTGTGAAAAAAGAGGGCCCGAACATGGGCAAACAGTTCTTTGTGTGTGGACGGCCTCAGGGACATGCTTCCAACCCAGAGGCTCGCTGTAATTTCTTTATGTGGGTAGAAAAAGGAAAGTAATGTGATTTCTGGAGGTTAAAACGCCTTCACACAGACGCTTCTCTTCATTTCACGTTTTTATAAATTTTTAAGTTTTTTCTCACTTGAAAATAAAATAGTATTGTATTTATACGAGTCCTTTCTGTTTATTCTCCTGTAAGGAGAAATGGATATCTCATCATGGGTCATGAAATTTATACACGAAAGGTTATACACTTTTTGGTGTTACCTGTTCAAATTGCAACATTGAGAATTTATTTTGTATTTTTTAAGCTTTTCAAGTTAGAAAAACTCTTTATTGATAGCTATCACAATAAATCACAATTCTTAAAATATATTTACAATGTTTTTGTCAATAGCAAATGATACAATGATTTCCTATTGCTTGCTATTCAAAGTGGATAATACCAAAATTGTCGGTTTTTTTAAATGGGGAAAATGGCTCCCTGCTCAGGAAGCCACAGCTTGGGGGCAGCATGAGTGCTTAAATTTAGCAAAGTTATTTTTTTTCATTATTATTATTTATCCCTTAATTCGCTTATTTCCGGTTTACGTTTTATTCAGTTTTTTCTTTTATATCCATTGCATTCTTGCTCTAATTTTGAGTTTTCTATGACTTGTTTGCGTCCCCAGCCAAGGAGGAGTGTGCGCCCCCTTGTGTTGTGCGCCTGTTAGCGCTGTAAGAAAATATGGCCGTACGTTCCAGCTAGCTAATCAAGCTGAATGTGGTTTGCAGCTCCGGTGTTTATGTTTTTGTTTTATTTATTTATTTTTTAAGGAATCTGGGCCCCGTTCTTCGTACGTTGCTTAAAACATCCAAGATCAAATGACACATCCAAGATGACTTCATCCTGCTAATCATGATCCAGCTAATTGGGTTCTTTGAACACACGTGTTGTTTATGATTAGTATGGCTGGATTGAGTTATCTGAGACAACTGCGCGTTCATGCGTCGGTTTAAAAGGGGAAATGTATCGATAGTAGAAACAATGATCAGCCACACTGCTATTGGTTGTTCAGCATGGCCAAAGAACGCCCACAGTTTTTCTCCCAATCGGAACACGAGCTTTTAATGGAAGGTTATGCCGAATTTTGAGTCATTAATTAAAACGACAGGTAACACCTCAAAGTCTGCTAAAGCCAGGAGAGAGGGCTGCAAAAAATAGACAAATTACATGCATAAGTGCTGTCCATGTTAGAGGTTTCTATCACTTTCTACAGTATGTATTTTGCATACTTTGGGGCTGCACAGCGGGTAGCACTGCTGCCTTGCAGCAAGAAGGTTCTGGGTCTTTCTGCATGGAGTTTGCATGTTCTCCCTGTGCATGCATGGGTTCTCTCCGGGTACTCCGGCTTCCTCCCACAGTCCAAAAACATGACTGTCAGGTTAATTGGCTTCTCTAAATTGTCCTTAGGTGTGAGTGTGTGCGTGACTGGTTGTTTGTCCTGTCTGTCTATGTGTTGCCCTGCGACAGACTGGCGACCTGTCCAGGATGTACCCTGCCTCTCGCCCGGTGAACGCTGGAGATAGGCACCAGCAACCCCCGCGACCCCATGAGGGATTAAGCGGGTCAGAAAATGGATGGGTGGATATTTACTTTGTTCTTTTATGTCAGTCTCCACAGGACCCACTAGAACATGGGGACAAGTAAAAGTGAAGTACAAGAATATTCTACAAAATGGTAGCCTTTAATTATTATACTGTATTTTAAAAAGCCACTTGTTATGGCAACAGATCCAATATCGGTGTCATTCCTTAGACACTGGAAGTAAAGGACGCGTGCAAACCGGGAATTTTAACTAAAAATTCTTTATCTATAAAAAAGTTTTCCTTTTCCAAGTCATCCACAGTTTACACGGTAAAACTGTATTGCTCCGTGTCTAGATAATCCATCCATAGTTTTTTCTAATACAATATACGGCTCGACAGGAAGCAAGCCTTTCAAAGTAAAACTAAACTTCACAATAAAATGGCCTGAACAAATCTTCTTACTGAATATGATAGAAAATAAAAAGCAAACCATCATACAAATAACTTAAATATTTTCTATTTATGGCTCTAACACCACTTTTTCCTCTTTAAAAGCCACTGTTAAATGTTTGTCTGTTTATAACAGCCACCAAGAAAATCTCTCTGCAATTACAGTGTCGCGCTGCGCTAAAGGATCCTGTTTATTGCGATTAATTCGAAAAGCTCTGAAATTATTCTTGCACCTTCCGCAACAGGTTGCTGTCGTAACAATGGACAAGACATGGCTACGACAGACTTCCCTATCTCCTCCGCTTATAAAGCTGCGATCTAATCCTGTTTACATGAAATAAGCCTGCTCGCGAGCAGGTTTAAGATTGCGCACATGTTGCTATGACAGCAAGTCCAGGATGAGTTTCGAAGAAGCAAACGTTCCAAGATCATGCTAAATCGTCAACAATCAAATCCAGCTAACTGAGTTAGCGACGTACGAAGAACGGACCCCTTGACTGCATTTGATCATGTTTTGTTCAAAATGTAAAATATTTACACTCAAGACAGAACCTTCATTGCTCTGCTTTGATTTGAGATCCTAAAACAGTTTGGGATTAATTACAACCTCATTTTGTTTGGGAAAACAGATCAAAAAACACAACTGCCCAGGTTTTTTTCTTCTTTTCTTTTTCTTGTGATCAAACCAGCGTTGGATTGAAACAGGCATTGAAACTGCTATAAATAAGCTGGTAGCACCTGGGCTGAATAATTGTACAGTGGTTATAGATTATGGTTATGCTTTTAAAAACTTTTTTTGTTTTTTTTTTTTAAACCTTTCTGAAAACGAAATAAATCAAAAGGTCCCACGGGGACACCACTAAAGCAACTACTTCTACTTTTTTCTTTAACTAATGGTGTCCTGCTGTTTATTACGTGAAGCTGTATAAAATACAGGATTTATTTTTCAGTAGAGGTCATATGGCAATCTAAAAGTTCAGAGATTACCGTGAACTGCAGTTGGTAACCAATGTGTCAAAGATTTTTTTACCCACTAGATGGCAATGTTTGAAGGTTAAAAAAATACAACTAGGCTCTGAAATGAACTGGGAAGAAAATTGTAATTGTAATCAATAACATGTGGATGGGCACAATAATGACAGTAGTGTTGGCCTGTGAGGTCAGTATTTTAGTGAAAATGCATCCAGTCCTTACCTCATGTCACTTAAGAGCACAGCTCCAACAATACTGAGCTGCGGGATTGTAGTTTTCAGTAAAGTAACAGAGCACCATGTGTAAGCCTATGTGGAAATGAAAAAAAAAGAAAGAAAAAAAAAAAGGCTAGTGGGAGGAACTTCTTTACGCGCGTAGTCACTACCTCCTCTTTCCTTCCTCCATTTCTTCTCCCCCTCTCTCAGCTGCTTATTCTCTGTTGTGCCTCTTAAACCCCCCCTGACATAATACTTAGGACATTAATCCCGCTACAAATTTCATCTTTCCCCCCCGCTCTTCCACATCTGCTTGGACTGAAGATGTCAATCTGTTCTCTGAGAGCTGGTCAGCAGTAGAGGCCCTTCACAGCGCTCCACGTGTTCCAACATTTCCTCTGTAAGTGTTTCAGATTTATATACGTGGCCATATGGTGTGCCAAAAAAAAAAAAGGTGCCTAGTTGTAGTGTTAGGATTAGAGAAGAAAATAAACTGTTGGCACCTTTTCTTATACTTATTTTCTTTGTTTTGGATTTTGTTCAGAAAATTAATCTTGTACATTTTTTTAACGGACTTACCGATAGAATGGTCAGCACAAAGGCGGGTTTTTAAAATAGCTAAAGTAGAAGATGATCATGGCTGGAGTTTGAAGCCCGTCTTTTTATACTTGAAGAACTTAATCTAGTGTTAAACGCTTGTAGCTTTAACATTACTGAGTCCTTTAATCAGATGTGATGTTTCTTTAACATTTCTCTTACCCCGATGTGTCATTGAACAACAATCCATGAACGAAATGAACAAAAATGTATGTTGTCTGCAAGATTCTGACTTACAAGAATGAAATAAAAAGCCTCCAGCTGAGCAAACTAGCTCCCGAATGTCGTCTGTTCCAGCAAGAGTTTTGTGTCAGAGCGAGATAAAGAAAGAAAGGGTGTCTGGGTGTGCTGTTAAAGCTTATATCTCTTAAGTTGAACTTTATCAGTCAACTGAAATCTTGTGTCTCAGAGGAGGGTGGCATTTTCTTTAATTCAAACAACAGCTGAATGGTACGCTACGTCACCGACGGGGGAAATGGTTAAAGATCTGCAACCTGAACTGCAGTAGCAGCCGAGCTAATGGTTTTTGTGTGTCACTTCCGTTGTTACGTGTCAGTGTGGCTTTCGTAGTTTGTTTTGAGTACAGCACCTGTGGCTCCTCCGTCACATGGGAGCCATCCTGAAAGAAGTCCTGATCTGCTAAGCTAATTACCATCGCCATGGCAATCAGGAGGATGGAAATGAGTCACTTCGAATTACATCCATTGCTCTCCTACTTTCTGCATAGTCAATATCTACATTTCCTTGCAAAAGTACCCACGTACTGTGAGCATTTTCATATTTTTGTCACATTACAAGTTGACTGCTGAATTTTATTGAGATTTAATGGGATTAAGTTGGGCATAATTTGGTGTAAAACTAACCATTCATTGAACACTGAACACACCAACTTCCACGGTAAAACATGGCAGCGGCAGCATCATGCCGTGGAGATGCTTTTCTTCTGCAGGCCAGAGTTGATAGGAAGATGGATGGAGCTTAATGAAGGAAATCCTGTAAGAATAGCTGCAAAAGAATTAAGATCAGGGTGGAGATTCACCTTCCAGCTGGACAACAACCATAAACATACAACCATATAAAGAAAAACAACGATATCCATGTGTTTAAATGGCCCGGTCAAAATCGAGACCTGAAACTTATGTAGAATCTATGTCGAGACATGAAAGCTGATATTCGCAGAATATGCCAATCCAGTCTGGTGGAGTTTAAGCCATTTAGAAGAGAATGAGTCAAAATGTCCGTCCTTAGATGTGCATTGGATGTCATACCCCAAAAGGCCTGCAACTATAACTGCTAAGAAGCGGTCAGATTTGGTGGAAAAACAGGTCTTGGCATGTATACAAATGTCCTAACTGAATGATTGAACCAGCTTCCTAAGATGTTTAGGGTTATCCTAATTTTTTGTTCATAAAAGATTTATTTTTTTAACAAACCTCAGTCGGTCATAGAAGAGCTTTATTTATACCCACACATGTCAACCATAATTGGTAATTGAGTGGCTCCTCAAGGTGATTGGTTGTACAGGATTTTATGTAAGGGTGTGAAGGTAAAGGGGCTAAATACCAAAGCTTGCCACACTTTTTAGGAGTTTTGTTCTTTGTAAATTTGGAAAATCTATTTCAATTCCCTTTACAACTGTACACCACTTTGCATAGATTTAACAAAGAAAATCAAATTAAAATGCACTGAAGTTTGTGGTCGGAACAAGACAAAATGGAAATAACACAGCGACCTGAACACTTATATACTCTCCTGTTAAAAATGGATACAAAACAATAAAATACATTAATGTTTCATTAATTAAACTAATCTTAATTTACTTTATAAATGGTTTGCAATTTGAGTTATTTATTCTGAGGGGGAAAAAAATCCCACATTAGGAGGTAACTGCTTTTGGTACAATCATAGACTCTTCTATCAATTCTTATAAAACCAATATAGTTTAACAGATACTTTTCCTTTCTAAGTTATTTACTCTCATTTAGTAAATAATGATTTCATGTTTACTTTGGGTACAAAAAGGATTTGACAGAGGCACATTTCTCTGTCACTCTTCTAAATGGGAAAGACAAGAGAAAACATGCTATAATTGCTATATAAAAATATGAATTGCTATATAAATAATATAAATAATTGGCTACTCGGTACCAAAGTAAATTAGCTGCTCACTTAAATTTTCCAAATCTAAAGTCATAGCTGTGATTAAAATATTTAAATCAACTGAATCTGTGATGCAGTTGATTTAAATATCTGGCCACCACACACACAGAAGAAGATGGTAAAGGAGGTTTAAAAAAGTCCGGAGCAGGAAGAGGCATCTAAGTATAGACGCAGGTCTCCATGGCAAGCATTTATTTTAGGGCTTTTGTACTAAAATACATTGTACTTGTACATACCATAGTTTTAAATGATGGCCATCTGTGAAGTACTGACTCTCTGAGCGCAGCAGGTAATTCATTACCGTCACACAGCCACCCGTTTTTGCGCCAATTCGGCGAACACGGCAGGTAAGAGGATCTGTGCCGTGTACGTGCAGCTCTAACGCCACCTGTGAGTGGTTTAACAAAGGGTTAAATATGGGTGTTCCCATTTCCTGCTCCAGCTCCCTCTCAGCCCTTAATCTCTCTCACACTCTTCTCTCTTCTCTTCACTACCAAGGAGCTTTGGAGAGCCTCCCTGGTACCACATTATATATAAACATTAGCGGATTCTTAGAAACCCAGGCGAACTGCCTCAAGGATTTGTTTTTTTTTTTTCCTAAAAGAAAAAATCTGCTGGGTAAGTTGCTGCTAAAACGTGTGAGCCCCATTGAGAAGTCCCGGTTGTAGGATAAGGAAGAGAAGGGAAGGGTTTACTGTCAATAGTGTGTGAGTCTTGCGTCAGACAAAAGCCATGTGGTGCACTCAGCCAAATATTAAGAATTAGGTGTACTGTGTATAACCTACAATGTTTTCACTGAGAACATTTTCTGCCTTAGCTGTTTGACGTCTTATTGTAATGTATTTTTGATGAGAACACAGTTAGGTTTTTCTAAGAGGGCATTTAGGATCAGTTTAATTGACATATGAAATGAAAATAAGAGGGTTGTCTTTCTCGCTTCATTGCCTGTTGTCCACATGGTGTGCATTTTCTTTCTCTGCGTGAACCCGCCACTCGTAAACGAGGACAAATCTAATGGATGAAGTTCTCTGTTAACCAGGTTTGTCTAGTTTGTCCAACCCCCCACCCCACCCTCAGTCAAAATATTTGAAGCTTGCCTAGAGCAAAATACGCCTCTTTAAAGGGTAAGTACCCAACAAAAGGTTTGTTTAGTTCCTAACTGGTACTGACATTTGCTATGATTTGGTGGTTGCGTGAATTGGCTGGGCGCCCTGGGAAAGTTGCAGAGTATGCAGCTGAGGAAAGTCACTCCAACCAAATCTGACCTCAGGCTAGTCTGTTGGGAAAGGGCTACTCTGTATTTAGTCCAAACAGAACCAATTCACACTGCAGCTCTTTGTTTACCTCTGTAGCCCGCTAATATCAGGTGCCAAGTCGTATGGATCATTGTACGCCGACAGACCTGCGCAGTAATCCGGTTTTGTGTGAAATTCTCAACGACTGGCCAAGTCTAGTGACGGAGTGCCCTTTAGAGGTCAGATGTGAAACTCCAGAGGGCAGTTTGACCCCAGAACAACAGGGAAGTATCCCATGACCCCAGTGGGCCGGAGGACAGCGCCACGGGTATTCCCAGGGGGGCCATGCCAGCTTTGTGGGTCCCACGGGAGATTAGGGCCACACAAATCCTCGCACAACGTTTGTTACTTAAAGCTATTTTAGCTTTACTGAGCTTTAAATGAACGGCTAACAGAAGTTCTCCGTTCATCCAACTCAGTTATCTGATGTCTTTTTTTCGTGTCTTCGCTAAATTAGAAAGCAGAATTAAAACGCAAAGACGACCTTTCTTGTTTCTACATTTTGTGCTTCGTTGAAGCAGTTTGCTCAAATGTAATCATACCGTTAAGCTTTTTTAGTCACATTGCAACATACTTCCCTGCCTTTATAGGGATTTTCTGTAAGGGGCCAACACAAATTAGTGCACATTTGTAAAGCATCAGAAAGACATTGCTGTCCACTTAATTTATCAGACCAGGCAAGAGAGAATGGTAACCCTGGAGAAGCTGCAGAGATCCACAGCTCAGGTGGAAGAATTTGTTGACAACTACGGGCAACTATTTGCAGATGTAACAATAAAGAAACTTGGTGACCGCAACATCATGCTGTGGAGGTGTTTTCATAGCTGATGGGGAAATGGAGTGAGCCAAATGCACAGCAATCCTTAAAGAAAACCTCTCTGAAGCTGCAAAAGTCAGACTGGGGTGGGCGTTCACCTTCCATAAGGACAACCCTAAGCATGCAGCCATGGCTAAAATACAGTGGCTTACATCAAAAGCATTTTCATGTGTTAGAATGGTACAGTCACAGTCCAAAACAAAAATCTTAGTAAATACTTGGGAATTAATGTGCATGCTTTCCATCCAACTTGACTGAGCTGGAGCCATTTTCCAAAGAAGAACGTAACAAAACATGAGCCTCTAGACGTGCAAAGGGGACATATACCCCAAAGAACTGCAGCTTCAACTGTCGCAACATGTGGTTCGGCAAAACTTTGACTCCGTGCGGCTGAACAGGCCTTTTCTTACAGTTCGCAAGTCTGCACTACTTTATGTTGCTCTGACACCTAAACTCCAGACAAAATGAATTGATGTTTGGGAAAGGGAATGTGAGGTGAATGAAAACCAACCATCTTAATCAGGCATCTGATTTCATTGTTATACCCAAAACAGGAAGGAGAGTTCTTAAATATAAACTGGGGACCTTTCTGACTCTTGTAATTTTATTACAAGAGCCTGGGGTTTTTGTTTCCGTCTATAAACAGACGCATATTCACTCTCAGGCAGCTGTGCTACTGTTACATTAGCATTGTGTGCTTCCTGGAAGATGCCTTCCAAGAGCTTCTTCCAACCGTAACAAGTTAAAACGACTGACAGAGAAGGTGACGTGTGCAGATGTAATGTAAGATACACACTGTAAGGTTTAAAAGGAAGATAAGTTGACTTAGTCAGAGCCTTCTGCGTGTTTAAATGTGAAAACCAATCCATCTCACAGCAAACCTCCGTGCATAAGCGATTTTACGATTTGCAGAGGCTTCTTTTGGACGTGTCATTAATGGCGGCGTTTGTTTCTGTACTTCCAGTCATTTCAACGTTCAAAGACAAGTCTTTCATTCAGCCAAAACCCCATCAACCACAGCAAGTAAAGTAAAATGGAGCTTCAAAAGATGAACGGACACAGCAGAGACGATGGGTGAGATTCCACGTGAGCTAGAATGACGACCGAGTTCAGTGTGTCTCGTTTGACGTTAACAACCGTTTGGGTCGTTCCTCCGACGTAGGTTCGATGCAGTCGAAGCCATTGAAGAAAACACTGAGTTTCTTCCACATAAAACTGGTGCAAAGAAAGAAGTTCACTTCACAGATGTGAGTTGAACTTGAGACATTTTTCTCCTTCATTCAAAGTTGTTGTTTTTTTTTGTTTTTTTTACCACGGAAAAAGAAACATTCCAATGTCGTCTTGTTTCAGTTTGAGGGAAAGACTTCATTCGGCATGTCCATTTTCAACCTGAGTAACGCCATCATGGGCAGTGGAATCCTGGGACTGGCTTACGCAATGGCCAACACGGGAATCATTCTGTTTATGTGAGTAAACAAAGCAAAATGTGTCTATATATGAGTTGGTGTTACTCTCTGCTCACTCCACAGATCTTATGTTAACTACTCAGTATTTTATTTCATCAGCTGATTGTGATGGTTGTTTTTATTTTTCTTGTGAATCGCAAATTGTTCTCCCTAACGTTTTACAAAATGACAGCGGGGCTGTTTGTCATGTGAGTTTAAGTGAGTTTGGGAATTACATTGCAGACTGACCCACAGTTCTTTGCAAAAGGAGGTAAAAGGATTTTATTTTAACAAAATCTCCCATTTTGAAAACATTTTCTAATAGCTGTTATCTGTTTCTACAATTTTTATCTGTTCTTCTGGATTTCAGTTGTTTACAATCTTTATCTCAGCGTTGCTAGCCACGCTGTGCCTGTCTGTAATATTTTGCAAATAAAAATCACTGGAATTTAATTTAGGCTTCCATTGGAATCAGATTACATGCTACAACAGTAGAAAGACAAATACAATTAGCAAAGATTGTAAGACTTATTATTCTGTGGCTTTGTAATGGTGTTTGTAGAAGATGATTGTTTTTTGTGTTCTGTTCTTTTCTTTAACAATATTTAAATTTTGAAACAGTGCTGAGATAATAATAGGAGATAATTCAGTGTGTTGTGGCTATGTCGTCTGCATTGTTGATGGCTTTGCAGCAATCTCTCATACTGAGCATGCATGAAGCGACAGTGGAGAGGAAAACTCCCCTTTAACAGAAAGAAAAAACTCCAGCAGAACCAGGCTCAGTGTGAACGGTCATCTGCCTTGACCGACTGGGGGTTAGAGAAGACAGTGCAGAGACACAAAAAGCACAGAAGCTCACATTGATCCAGGAATCCTTTCTATGTTATATGGTAATAGCAGATGATCTGTCTTCCCTGGATGATGTCACAACTAACAGAACACCAGACCAGGTGTACCTACGATGAAGAAAAAAAATGACAGAGAACAAAAAGTTAAAAGCTGAAATAACAACAAACAATGCAAATTGGAGAACAGTAGGAGAACTCAGCAGAGTGAGAAAAATAGACCCTGATGTCCTCCAGCAGACTAAGCATATAGCAGCATAACTACAGAGATAGTTCAGGGTAACCTAAGCCACTCTAACTATAAGCTTTGTCAAAAAGGAAAGTTTTAAGATTAGTCTTAAAAGTAGACGGGGTGTCTGCCTCACGGACCAAAACTGGGAGTTGGTTCCACAGGAGAGGAGCCTGATAGCTAAAGGATCTGCCTCCCATTCTACTTTTAGAGACTCTAGGAACCACCAGCAGACCTGCAGTCTGAGAGCGAAGTGCTCTGTTAGGAACATACGGGGTAATCAGAGCTCTGATATATGATGGAGCTTGATTATTAAGGGCTTTTTACGTGAGAAGGAGAATTTTAAATTCGATTCTTGATTTAACTGGAAGCTAAAATGGGAGAAATATGATCCCTCTTGTTGATTTTCATCAGAACTCTTGCAGCAGCATTTTGGATCAGCTGAAGGCTTCGAACTGCATTTTGTGGACTTCCTGATAGTAAAGAATTACAATAGTCCAGCCTTGAAGTAACAAATGCATGGACTAGTTTTTCAGCATCACCCCTGGACACAATTTTCTAATTTTGGCAATATTACAGAGGTGAAAAATGCTATTGTACAAGCATTTCATTGTACAATAAACCTTTAACATAAAGTTTATCATTAGCTTCTCATGTGTGAAAGAGAAATGTTAGATTGATCTATACTCTGTGGGGGAAAAAAAAGAAATGTTGTATTTAGTTAGATATACAATTCATGTTGGTAGGCTTTTTTTTGCAGTTGCTATGGGGACATGATCGGGAACGTGACTTTTATGTTCAGGTTAGCCTATTTGGTTCCCAAAGTAACTGCACGTTTTGCAGGGAGCCTGTATATACATTATTTTTAATTAATTGATTTTTTAAAATTAATTAATCTATTATTTATTTGTTTTTATTCAGTTGTGTTCTAATTTAATTAATTTGCTTTATTTGTCCCCCAGGGGGAAAATTGCTTTTCAGTACAGCCCATCCAAGATGTAGACAGGTGCCTGATGGTGTGTTCTTTATTATGTGTTCAGTAGTTCTATGCTTTTTACGTGATTTCAAGAGAGATTGAGATTTGAGCTGTTTTTTTTGTTGTTTTTTATCGGGAGGGGGGAGAGTTTTACATTGTGTTTGGGCTGGAAGCTCTCAGTCTTATCTGGCAACCGTGCTCGGATTTAATTTAAGGCTACAGTCCAAAAAGATTACACAACAGAGGTTCTTCATAATGTTACTGTGTAATCATGTTTGACCAAAATTTGTAACGTGGCTGCCTTCCTTGGATGCCTGTCCATGGTTCCGGTATAAAGTAAACAATGCTACGCCACAAACAGCTTTACTACTGTTCAAACCCTGATCTGTCAGAACCTACGTTAGAGCTCAAACGGGCACAGCTCCTCTAAATCAGATTTGGATGGTTAAATATAGACCCCTGTGATCAGCTCCGAGACACACCCACTCAGAGCAGGCCTGTACCATGTGGCTGGGATTGGAGTTCTCTCTTTCTCTGTCTCCGTCTGTCTGTCTGAACTTGTGTGAGTAGAGTGAAGAAATAATAATGGCAGTAATCCTAAAACTTGTTAACTCCAGATTGTTTTTTTTTTCACATAACTTCAATAGCTGAGTGCCAACAGATGTGGTTTTTGTGTCTTTCAGAATCCTGTTATTTTGCATTGCTATTCTGTCTGCATATTCCATTCATCTCCTGCTAAAAAGTGCTGGAGTCGTAGGTGAGGAGCTCGATTAAACCTACATAAATTTGCCATTTGTTCAATCAAACCTCACAAACATGGACACATGTATTGGCGTTCCTGGTAAAGATTTTCAAAGTCCTTAAAAGTAGTATAATCTCACACAAAACGTTTTAGAAATGTCAAACCTTTAATTTGAGTAAATTTAGTGGGGGGAAGGGGGGGATCTCACATTAAGAAACATTTTTTAGACAAAATCCCCAGTGGCACAATTAAATTAAATGTCACTGTAGCATTTTATGATTCATACTTTAATTTCTTAAGTTGATCAGAGTGTGTAGGAACCATTATTTAGTAACTCATGGGTTTTTTTCTATGGGGAAGTCTTGTGATGTAAGGTGCCTTTCTCTAAGCTACTCTTCAAAATGGGAAAGGCAATCGAACAAGCCGTTGAAGTATGGCAGCAAATGGCTACAAGAAAGTAGATGCTCACCCATATCTACAGTTTGAATGATAATTAAAGGCAGAACAAGGACCCCTTATTTATCTCACCGCCATGCGCAGTGGGCAAGATGGTAAACAAGGCCAAAAAAAAGTGCTTTGAGCATGTTTGTCTTCCAATGCCTCTGGAAACCTTTAGACATTGCTTAGCACCATGAACTCTTTTAAATACCGAAGAAACATTTGGTGGCCCCTACCAGTAAACTAAAACCCGGCCATCATTTATTCTTGCAGAAGTACATGGATCCAAAAACAGTTGGCCTATCGTTGTCTCTGAGGATTCTGTTTCTCAAAATTGTTTCTTAACATAAGATTTTTAACCCACTGAAAATTTATAATTAAAGGTTGAGATTAAAATCAGCGTGAGATTATTCTACTGCAATAAAACATACTTTTAAGCTCTTTACACATTTTTACCAGGGGTGACAACAAAATAGTCCTTGTCTTTCCACACAGTATTTATTCTCATGACTGATTTTCAGGTATCCGTGCGTATGAGCAGCTAGGGAATCGCGCTTTTGGGCACCCGGGAAAAGTGCTGGCCGCCCTCATCATCACCATGCACAATATTGGAGGTATTGTGGCCATATTTGATTCACATGTTTTTAAATGATGTCTTAAGGTAGGATTTTAATTTCCTTAACTTTAAAAAAAAAAACATGTTACTATGGCAATACAGTCATATTTAAATAAACTGGAATAGTGTTGAAAAGTTCATGTATTTCAGTAACTCAGTTCAATAAAGTGAAACACATTATTTAGATTAATTACATAAATAGAGATGTTTTCAAACCTTCATTTATGTTGATTATGATTATGTTTTTCTTACAACTAATGGAAACATGACATTTAAGATTAGAAAATCACATCAGGCCAATAAAAAACATGTTAAAACAGAAATAAGGGCTTACCTTTTTAAAGCTGGTTCTTTTGAATAGCCACTTTTTAGTCTTACAAACGAGTTCATCACAATGTATGTTGTAATTTATTGAATATGACTGTATAGGTTCAAAATAAACAAACTGTATGCACAGATAAGCAATGTAAGTTTGTTTTTATATGTTTGCAGCAATGTCCAGTTATCTCTACATTGTAAAGTCGGAGCTCCCCCTGGTTATTCAAGCTTTCCTTGGCAAATATGAAAATACAGGGTGAGTATTTATTCAGGTTCTTTCTCAGTCCACTCATAACAATCTCAGTGGTTTTTATTTTTGTTTTGTTGTGTTCTGATTTTCTCATCTGTTTGTGTGGCTGTCTCTCAGCGAGTGGTTCTTGAATGGAAACTACTTGATAATCATTGTTAGTGCCGCCATCATTCTTCCCCTTGCACTCATGAAACAGCTCGGTACGTTAGCCATTCTGTTCACCTTGGTTTCTGTTTTATTCTCCTCATGTCTCCACTAGAAATTTCTGTTGTCTGTGTTTTCATGTCGCACACTGAGAGCAATGGGAATTGCCTTCTGCGGTCATAAATAATCACCTCTTCTCTTTTTTTTATTTTTTTTATTGCTCTCCAGGGTACCTTGGCTATACAAGTGGTTTCTCTCTCTCCTGCATGGTGTTTTTCCTCATTTCAGTGAGTCAGAACAATTAAAACCAAACAAGATAAACAGCCGCTCTTCTATCAAATATTTGTCTTTGAATACCTTTATGTACGCATCTTTTCAGGTTGTCTACAAGAAATTCAGCCTCTCCTGCTTGTATGATTTGAACAATAACACGACCACTCTTCGTGATAAACTACCAGGCTTCAATCGGACAGATTTAACCTGCGATGCCAAACTGTTTACCATCAACTCAGAGGTCAGTAAAAACATCACGTTGGGCCTAATCTCCTTTACTGCCATGTGTATTGCATGTCCTGGTTTTACAGCTTATGTTCCACACCAGAGTGTGTAAAGTCAACAGCAGTGAGGCACGTTGTGTCAACAGCGGTGTTGGGAACACTGCAAGCTTGTAATCTGGCTTCTTCTTTGTTATGGCTCTTAGGCAGCATACACTATCCCGATCATAGCCTTCGCTTTCGTCTGCCACCCGGAGGTGCTGCCGATCTACACAGAGTTACGGAAGTAAGTCTGGACATCATATTTAGTCTCTGTTAGTTATCGCAGCGATACTAAAGGTTTTCTTCTTGCCTGGCTAATCTTCAGTGCCAACAAGAAGCGCATGCAGGCTGTTGCCAACATCTCCATCCTGGCCATGCTTGTCATGTACCTGCTGACTGCTATTTTTGGTTATCTCACCTTTTATGGTAAGATGCTCTTAACACCTGAGAGTCTAAAGTCATTTTGCTGTAGGTTTGACACATTATGATAACCTTAAGTAAAAAAAAAAACACAATAGGGTATTTACTTGCAAAAAAAGATCTGATCGCTTTGATTTGAATCCAAAAATAAATAGTTATTCCTTCTGCTGCAAAACTAATAGATGATATTGACTAATACTAAAGATGAAACAATCAGGCTTTTCCAGGCCAATCCTGGTTTCCAGTTTTCTCTGATAGTTAATATTGAGAGCATGTATACTATATACACGCTCTCAATATTAACTATGAATAATAGCTATCAGATATTAGTAAGATAATTTCAATGCATCTCTCAGGTGATTCATGATTCTTGATTTAAATGCATTTTATGTAAAGAATTTTTTTTTCATTTGAGCTTGCCGTCACAAAGTGTAAATCAGTTGATTTTGACCAATTAATTGATACTTCATTAATAATTGTAGTTACAGTAATATTCTTTATAGCATTTATTTATTGTTATTTTGATTTTGAAATAATAAAAAACACCAATTTATCATTACTTCTAAAGTAAACACAATTTCTTCTATTCTGCCATTCAGTTTCAGAGGGAGTCTAACAATTTGATGTTGACTATTGCCTAAGGTAGCTAGCCTGCAATCAGCTGCTTTACTGGGTACCTTGCCAAGTATAGTTTTAAAACGGCATTAACTTTGATAAATAGCAATCCTTTAGTACATTTTTCCAGGTGGTCAAAATTGTCTCTCATGTAAGACAGCTGACTGGCGGTGTGCAGCAACAGATGGGCAAGGTTCAGATGGAGAAAACTTTCACTCCAGCATTTTCCCTGACGTCTCTTTAAGGACTCTATAAACTATAGAAACAGGCTTATGTAAAATTTGAATGGTTCAAACTTTTGTATACCTTAATTTCGGCAACCCACATCTTAAAATTTAGGGAACATATGGAATCTGTCTTCACAGTTAAAAATAGTTATACCTAAAAGTACTGAGATGTAAAAAATAATATTAAAAATGCTGGCTGGAAAATAAGAACATTTAAATCTTGAAAAATGTTTTTTATTAAAAAATATACAGTAGTTAGATATTTAAACTGTATTTGTCTTATCTCTGGATAGCTGGCGTAGAGGCAGAGCTGCTTCACACCTACAGTCGTGTCGACCCCCTGGACGTCTTGATTCTCTGTGTGCGTCTGGCTGTGCTGGTGGCCGTCACTCTCACTGTCCCTGTGGTTCTCTTCCCGGTAAGAGATACTGTAAAAATATTGAAACGGAAAAGGAGAAAGGTTAATAGTGCAAGTAGTGAGAACTAAAATTAAACAACAACTACGTTAGTGGTCATCTATTGTTTAAAATATTCTCTTTTGTCGATTAACCTTTTTCAAAGCGCCAGAAGATACCATTTAAACCTGTTTATGACTATTTATAAAGATGAATATTAGGTTATCAATTATATTTAAATTCTTACTGCCTGGATTGTTTGTATGTCAGAGTTAAGCCTCTAAAATGGTCACGGACAAGAATTAAAAAAAAACTACAAAAGAAAACGCAGCTTAGAGCTTTGAAAAACCTTTAGTAAGTCTTAAAGAATAATGGGGAATTTTTCTGTAGCTATTTAAGGTGTTATCTAAGATAAAAGGTTTAATATCATTATGTTTGGCCACAAATACCTTGTTTTTAAATACCATTTAAGAAAAGCAGCAGAAAATGTAGACAATCATGTGAAACGCAAATGGAGTTATTTAACAGTATTTTAAAATTCTTGGTGGCTACTCCTCCTATTTCTACTCCTATTTCTCCATTTGTGGATAGTGGCTCTCACTGTTTCACTGGAGTTACAAATCCTTAGAATTGGCTCCGTTTCCTATCTGTTCTTAAATATATGTTGAATGAGATCTTTAGCTTTCTTCATGTTGTCAGACAGATTCTGTTTAAGGGATTTGTGATTGTATAATATTTATATTAAAACCTGTAGCTAAGTATGAAAATATCAATGGGGAAAATCCTTTTTTTACTACAAGTTGAAGTGTGACAAAATATAGTTTCCTGTTTCCTTCTGTTAAAAAGAAGCAAAAAAAGAAAAAGAAAACCTAGTAGGCTATAGTAGATTAGTTTGACGCTAAATAAGTATTTTCCATTCAAGATTAAGTCATAATTTGACTAACATTTTAATAAAGCTATTTTTCTGGAAAGAATTTTAAGTAAAATAAGATCAATATGACTTTGAAGTCATTAGAAAATGTCAATGTGTTATTTGCTTGGATGTAGTTTGCTTATGTTAGCTTAGCTTATTGTAGTTTACATTTAGCTTAGCATTGCGTTAATGGAAGAGCATGAGAGTTTCTGCCAAAGGATCCAAAATCCATCTGCCAGCAGATGTAAATCTCACGAAACATTATGCGTCTTTAATCTATGTAACAAAAATATCAAACAATTTTGTAGTAGTGGAGCCAATGACCCAAACGTTTGTGCTAAGCTAAGCTAGCCTCAACTCACGCCAAGTTAATGTGCTTTATAAACTGCTTGCTTTTCTTATTGACATACAAAGAACATAAAGATGCCTTCTTTTTTGCAAGGGCATTTCAATATAGACATTAAGAAGACAAAATATTATTAAAAAAGCAAACATTGCTTATTATAGGCCTATCAACTAACTGGGAGGAACCCGAGGGCTAAGACAAGATTTGTTGCAGAGTTTTGCTCATCAGTTTTGATGCTCAGTATTTGTATGTGAAAACTGATTTTTCTTTCCCTTGCCCCCCTCTCTCTTTTTTGTTATATTTGCAGATTCGCAGAGCACTGCTCCAGATCTTCTTCCCTGAAAAGCCTTTCCACTGGGCCAGACACTTCATCATTGCATTCAGTCTCATTTTCGTGGTCAACTTGCTTGTTATATTTGTCCCTTCCATCAAGGACATCTTTGGCGTCATCGGTATGTTTGCACTGCAGGGAAAAGAAATGGGAGCCTCACTTTAGCTACTTACAGTGTGAGCTCCAGTTTGTGCTCTCTAAACTTCAAGCGCATCTCATTAAATTAGAATATCAAAAAGTAACTTTTTAATTTAGTCATTTGAGTCCAAAAGTTGAAACCTACTTTTTATGGATTCATTATACCCCGTTTCAAACATATCCTAATTTTGATGATTATGATTTAATGAAAACACAGCATTCTGTTTCTTAGAAAATAAAAAATTAGATATATAATATATTGTATATAATATTTTTTAATCAAGAGATGCTGTGTTATGGTCTATGTAATCCTGGAAGATCTGCTGACTTGACAACCTCCACAAGGAAAATAAGTCACCAGGGCCTTTGCTAGAGCAGCTGGTTGTTCAGAGAGTTTTATCTAAGCATATAAATAGAAAATTGAGTTGACAGAAAAATGGTGGTATGGGAAAAGGTACACATGCAGCTGAGATAACCTCAACCTTGAGAGGATTGTAAAACAAACAAACCCATTCAAGAATTTCACATGTGGCCGGTGGCAGGAGTCCACTTTTAAAGACTCACCGCAGACAGACACGGGCTACAACTGTTGCAGTCCTTGTGTTGGGCTACATTTTAAGCAAAGACGGTACCAGAAGCATCTTACCTGGACTAAGGAAAAGAAAGGACTCAACAGCTTTGAAAATCAAGGTTCCAGAGTCTAAAGGAAGAATTGAGAGGCACAGAATCTTAAAATCCAGTGAGCTTTTCACAGTCAGCAAAGGTGACCCCTGCCATCTGCTGGGGTTGGTCCATTGTGTTTGATCAGCAGCAGGAAGTTCTAGAGCACGTTACGCTTCTGCTGACAAGCCGTATGGAGATGCTAACTGAAATTACCAGCAGGACTTGGCACCTGCCCATGTTCTCAAAAAGTACCAATACCTGATTAATAGAGAATTTATAGATCAAGATTAACAGAAATAAACATTTTAAATATATCCCTCTTAGTTTAATGAATTTAATGGAAGAGTTTCTCTTGTTGACTTAGATCATCTTTCAGTGATATAACAATTCATTGCGCTGCCCCTGAGGTTCGATCAGGGCTTTATTCGGATCCCTGTAGGAGGAATAAATGTCGTACCGCCAAGTTAACAGTTTACAATAAGCAGTCTCTGTCCACTCTGTTTTCCAGGAGCCACATCTGCCCCCAGTCTCATTTTCATACTACCTGCAATCTTCTACATCCGGATTGTTCCTGAAGATGTGGAGCCTTTGAAGTCGAAACCTAAGATTCAGGTAAAGCATTTGATGAAACCGCACTTTCTTTGTGTTTTATGTTTGCTGTTCTAAGTTTTTAAGCCTGCCTGATGGATTTATAGTATCTTTTTTATAACTTTTGCAGGCCGCATGCTTTGCAGCATTAGGATTCATCTTCATGATCATGAGCTTGTCATTTATATTCATCGACTGGAGTACCGGAAAGTCCGGAAGCATAGGTGGCCACTAGCTGGGCACTAGCTGCTGTGACTGAACAAAGGTATTACAAACAGAATGTCGACCAAAACTCTCCCAGTAATTATCCCGATCAGCTGAGATCCCGTCCAAAGTCTGGAGTTTTTCAACGAAGGAAGGACATACGAGGAACCTTCGCCAGTGTCGAAATAAGGGAAATGTTTTGACGTGTGATGGGACAGAAAAATGTCCTGTTGCGGAGGAGGGAACACGGGACGGCTTGGAATGGGTTCTGACCGAGTCCGCCCTGCCACAGCTCAAACTGAGGGTGAAGATGGCAGCAGATGAGAACAGCATGACTAAAATGGAAATCCCATTTCAGTGTTCCATGGAATAGTTCAGTCACTGCCTACATCCCTCCATTGTACTTCCCTAATAATTCAGATTACTTTTTTTTCCATCAAACAAAACTTAAATTCCCCTAAATTTTGTCCAACAAAATATAAAAAACAATGGATGTATTTCCACAGAGATTGTTATATTTGGTAAAGAAACAACTTGGTATGAAGTGAAGTTCAACAAATGTGATATCAGTTTTTGTCTCTGATTGTGACGGATATATAAAAAAAAAAAAAAACAAATACAATCTTTCAGGCAGAATCTGAGGTGACCAAAACATCCGGTGCAATATGCAGGATTTTGCTGCTGTTCAGACAGTTTGCTGACAATCACATGAGCCAAATCGCAGAAAGGGGTTTTTGCACAAGAAAAGTAATGTTTTTATATTAGTTTAGCTGCAAACCAAAGAGTGTATTTATTCAGTTACACTGACAGAGAACTTACCTCTTTTTAATTTATCATGTTAAGTGTGCTACAGTAGAGCCTTAAAACATCCAGTGTTACAAAGCATGTTTCATCTCTTTGAGAAATGTTTCAGTATATTACCCATTGACAAGGTGAAAATAAATGTCTTTCTGTGAAATTGGACCAAAACATCTGTTACCTTTGTTAACCTGTTCATTTTTTGACTGGTTTGACTGACATATTGCAATAAAATATGTTTTGTTTCTACAAGCGAGTCTGTTATTATATAAATATTATATATATATTTTTTATGTCTTCAGTCGACAACAGAGACCTACACTGTTTAAAAACAGACATAACACATTTTTTTCTCGCCCTCCGGTATTAAACCAGACAAGTTATTTCCTGTTTTTCGACCAGTTTGTTTTATTTCTACCTGCTAAACGCCAAAGTGTTTGGAGACAGGATTTTCTTGAGATAATTTGCATTACTGTCTTAAAAATTAGATATTTGCAACCCTTAAGCTTACTATGCAACATAGCAATTTAGAAAAGTCAGCTTCTGATTGGGTATTTCCCAACCCTGAATTAACCAGAGGCAAACCTCTGGGTGCATTTTAAGACGACGCCATTGTAGTATGACATTTTAAGAAAATGTCAAAAGATTAGGTAACATATCCAGGAAGAGAATTATGAACCACCACCTCTGGTTCACGCTTGGGTGCAAATATTTAGGCTGTCACATTAATCTATTATAGACATTTTAATTGCCCGATTATTGTACTGTTAGGAAGGAGATGGATTCTACGTCCCAGAGATGAAGGCCATTTATTGTGAAATCGCCCGTTAAATCAACCCCAGATTTAAAGCAAAGACCTTGTAAAGATGCTGGCTGCAGCTTTAGAAAGTGACTATTCAAAGTGAAATGAGTCCTGCAGCGAAACGGGTTAAAAGGTCGCCCGGCGAGGAAGAAGCCATTGCTCCAAAAGCAATCTAAAACAGCAGATCACAGTTTACAAATGCACAGCCTTTAGTCTCCTGTGGCCTAACAAACCCAAAGTGTTATAACCATTGTTGTATTTGGAGGCAAAATGGGGAAGCTTGCATGTCTCAGAACAACATCCAAACTGTGGTGTACGAGGCGTTGGCAGCACCATGTTAGGGTATTTTGCTGCAGGTGGGACTAATACACTTCACAAAAACGATGGCAACATGAGGAAAACATAATGCGGAACGCCTTAAGACAAACAGGAGGTTAAAGCTAAGACACAAATGGGTCTTCCAGGTGGACAACGATGCTGGTAAAATAGTTACACGGGACAACAAAGCCAACCTTTTAGAGTGGCTACATCGAGGCCCTGATCTGCGAGAGATAATTTGTGGGCAGAGCTTCAAAGGTGCGTTTGGGCAAGGCGACCCCTAAACCTGACTTAGTTACAGCAGTTCTGTACGAATGGGCCAAAACTACAGCGAACCGTAGTGAGAAGCTTGTAGAATACCTCAAACATTTACTCAAAGTCATACAGTTTAAAAAATAATAATAATTGTACAAAATACTAAACAAATGTATGTAAAGTTCTGACTTTTTTTAAAATTGAAAATTATTATCTTAAAAAAAATGCTCATTCTGGAAAACAACAAATGTTTAGTCTGATTTAATGTCAGTGTGGGAAAAAAAACTAACTGTCTTTTAAAACCCTGTATCTAAAGATCTGGTTTCAGCTGTTTGAGATAAAGGGTATTTGTTTGCATGGCTGTAAAACGAATTCCCTCATTGCAAGAGAAGAGTACACACACACTGCCTCCCCCTCTCTCTCTCTCTCTCTCTCTCTCTCTCTCTCTCTCTGAAAATGGAAGTAACAAGTTGATGTGTGCTGCGACTGTGATCGAGAGAAGAAAAGTGGGGGTTAGAGAAGTGTGGTTGTCCGTTTCCTGCTTTGAGCTGATGTGCGCACAGAACAGAGAAGAGAAACTTCCTTTCTGACAGTGCGTTGCCAGGACGAATTTTGTCAGTTCTGTCAAATGCAAGAGATAATAATTTCAAATAAGCTGGGACTTTTGTGAGAAGGATAATGAGCCGTGGAAAAAGCAAAACGGAGAGCGTCCAAAGCTCCCTGCTGAGCAACCCGGAGAATGAGAAGCTGGAGGAGCTGGTGGGCAGAAGGTGTGCTGTAAGTTTTGAGCTGAGCTGGGAGGGGGGTGCTCTTCTTAATTTGCTCTAACTTGTGATTAAAGGCCTTGATATGAGAACCACAGGCTGTTAAAGTTTCAGGCTTTTCTTCTTGTCAAAGCCTTTTAAGTTATTTCCTGAAGTGGATCGTTAAAATAACGGTTAGTTGATTAAATATTTTAACTTCCATAAGTTAATTCTTTCAAATGTTGCTCACTATGTTCTCAGGGGGGGAAAAAGACATCGACTGTTTCATTTTTTTTGCCATGTTTCTTAAATCAAAGATGTAAATACGGCAAAACAATGGTTTCTTACATCGGGTCATCAAGAAAGTAGGTAGCTGTAACAGGAAATGGTGGCTGAATCGATTCTTCCTCCTCTGTCAGAATTAGACTTGATGACTGTGTTTAGTCTTACGGCAGAGCAGAGGTCGGTCCGCTCTTCATTCCCTTTAATCCACTAAAGGAAACATTATTTCTAAGTTTGTCTGTTTGACCTCATGCCAAGAAAAAAGTTAAAACAGCAGGTGCAATGATAAATACAGAGCACTACAACACTTATTATCAGAGCAAATGAAAGCAGAGGAGGAAGTCAATCATCATCATCATCATCCAACTGCTAATTTACATTTTGAGCTGCAATAAATTGCTTTCACAGGTCCTATCAGCACTGAACCGTGTCCTGTGTCTGTCCTGTCTGTGTGTGTGCAGTCCATGGCCACGGCGGTGGCCCAGCTGTTCATGGCTCTGCCCAACAGCCCGGCCATGTGGAGTCTGCAGCACACTGGAGTGGTCTGCTTCGTCAAAGACAACCCTCAGCGCTCCTACTTCATACGCATGTTTGACCTAAAGGTCAGATGACAAGCCTTCATACTAACAAAGACCCCATTTTTAGACTTCGTCACACAGTGACTAAGTTCTCCTTTTTGAAACGTCACAAAGTTGTATTATATGAGACGAATAGTACATAGGCATCCCTGAGAGGGTGGAACAATGATTATAATCTTCTTTCCTCAGGCTGAGAGGCAAATTTGGGAGCAGGAGCTGTACAACCAACTTGTTTACTCGGTGCCGCTGCCATACTTTCATACTTTTGCTGCAGATGTAAGACACGCACCGATCTGACCCTTAACGGCATTCCCTTCACATTTTCACAAGTCAGAGTTTTCTCGGCGGGTTCTGCATTTCTTCATAATGTATTTGATTCAATGTGCATTTGCAACAAACTGCAGGACTGTCAGGTTGGGCTGAACTTCACGGACCAGCAGGAAGCGGACGCCTTCCAAAACACCATCATGGAGAAAATCAACCAAAAAAACAACCGTCAAGGTCAGTGAGTGCAGTTTCTGCACCGCAGAGAGGCTCAAAGACATTTTGTGTTGTCATGTTGAAATGCCATATTTGCCTATCTACTTGTGCTCTATAAGACTTTAGTTGTCCTTGTTGGAAATATTACAAGTACAAAAATCTGCTGAATCTACTAAATTTGGTGGATGTTTCTTCATAAAGTAAATACTTATGTTATTTGTGTTTGTTTATTTCTTTTTATCAATTCATGCCAACTTTGTGACCTCCTTGATGCTGTGAATCAAAATGGTGGCTGGTTTGTGACTGACAGAGAAGAAACAGCGCCCCCCACCGACAAATGGTAAAACACACTGAAGCACATCTTTAAAATGTACAAATAGCTTTGAACTTGCACCATAAAGACGTGTTTTCTCTTCTTCTATCGGTGCAGATAGAGGCTCCCTTCCTCCTCTTCCACCTGGTGCGTATCTCCTATAATGTGTATATATAAACTGATCATGCTCTGTTGGTAAACCAAATTACACAATTACTATTTTCGTTTTTTTTAGGATGAACAAAATGATTTACATTTTGCTAAATTTCAGACATTTTTTTAACTTTTTTTTTTACCTTCCTCAAATACAAGGTTTTCAGACATTTCCTTAGTATTTGCATGACTTGCCTTTTAAACTTTATGACTAAAGTCAAACATATAGGTAGTCTTCTTCTCTCAGTAGTTTGCTAGAATTGTGGCCCATTCCTCTTGGCAGAACTGGGTCAGCTGAGTCGGGTTGATGAAGCGCCTTGCTCCCCTGAATATTTTTCGTCTCTTTCCCCTAATTTTCTTTGGGAATGAGATCGGGACTTTGGGATGGCCACTCTGAAACATTGAATTTGTTGCCATTTAACCACTGATTTGGCTGCTTAGGGTAATGAGTGTCTCCATTTCAAACACTCAATTGTGCCAGAGCTTTACCTTCCTGGCAGATGCCTTTAGATGTTACTTCATAAAACATTCCTTCCTAATGCAGCCGTCTGTTTTGTTAAGCACACCGCTCCCGCCTGCAGCAAATCCCAGACACAACATGATTCTGCTGCCACCGTACTTCACAGTTGGGACGCTGTTCTCAAGATTGCAAGCTTCGCCCATTTTCCTCCAATCAATGGTTGTTTCGCGAATACAAATAAATTAGATAATCTTGACTGACAATGGATGCAACATTTAGTCGGATTTAATGTCAGACAGAGGAAAAATTACAGTGTATGTGTTTCTTTAAACATGGTATGTAAATATCCGCTTTTTAAATGTATGCACCTGAAATATTTATACATTATGACTATAGTTCGTATTTCTGTTTTTGTTATTATTGTATGAATGTATGAAGCTCAGTGTATTGCTCTTCTCCCCCAAAATCAGCATCTCCCAGCCCTGCGTCTTTTCACATGGCCACTGTGGACATCCAGAACCCGGACATCCAGTCTTCTCGCTACCGCTCCATGCCTTCACCTGCCCTTCCCCCAGCCATGTCTGACAAAGGCAAGAAGAACAAGAATAAAAAGAAAAAAGGTGTCAAGCTCTCCAAGGCGGACATAGGAGCACCGAGTGGATTTAAGTAAGGATTTAAATTGCTGCAAACAATTTTAACACTGTCGGAGGTCACTAATGAATATATTCTAGCGTTTACCATTGGTCCTTTCCTGTTCTTGTTTTCTTGACAGGCATGTATCTCACGTAGGATGGGACCCCAACAACCTTGACCCGGACCTTTCGAAACTGCTCTCCCAGGCAGGCATTTCTGACGCCGATCTGAGGGATGAAAAGACCTCCCAGCTGATCTACAATGTCATAGAGCAGTCAGGAGGCATGGAGGCCGTGAAAAGGGAGGCGAACAAAGGTCTGATGTGTTGCTTTCGCCTTTCTAATTAACGCCTCTGCTTCCCGGAGGCTGAAATCAATCTCCTTCTGTTTACACCACAGCTGGTCTTCCTCCACCACCTCCACCCGGCAGACAGGGACCCCTGCCTCCTGTGCCTGGTTCCGGTACCTCGGCTCCGACCCCCCCACCCCCACGAGGTCGCACGGGCCCCCTGCCTCCCGTCCCAGGCCCTCCACAGAGGGGAGCCCCGCCCCCTCATCCACCTCCATCCCGTGGAGGCATGCCACCCCCTCCCTCAACAAACCGAGGAGGTCCACCTCCACCGCCTCCACCGTCCCAAACTTCACATCCACCGTTTCCGCCGCCTTCACGGCCCTCTCCCATGTCACCCCCAATGCCCTTCCACAGCATGCCACCTCCTCCACCGCCCTCGAACCATCGCTCTATGGGTGTCCCTCCACCTCCTGCCCCATCTACACCCAGCAGGGGTGGTGGAGGAGGAGCTCCACCTCCACCTCCTCCTCCTCCGCCTCCTCCTCCACCTCCTCAGGCTTTTACTTCTTCAGATTTCCCCTCTCCTCCTCCCATTGCCTCCAGCACATCATCACCTGCTCCTGCATCCGGAGGAGGAGGAGAGAGCCGAGGGGCCCTGCTCGATCAGATCCGACTTGGAAAAAGTCTCAAAAAAGTAAAAAAATAATGATAATTCTGTCATCATATTTTGTACGTTTGCGTTAAATTTCCATCCATAAACGACCTTCATGTGCGTTCTGCAGGTAACGGAAAGCTCTGAGCCGCCAACGCCGTCAACACCAGACGGAGGAGAGGGCATCGTTGGTGCCCTCATGATGGTCATGCAGAAGAGGAGTAAAGTCATCCATTCTTCTGGTAAGCATCAGCAAACTTATTTAAGCAGGTGCTGATTGAGCCAAAAAGAAAAGAGGCGTAAACTCCTTCATGTTTGCGCGTGTGTTCACTCTCACAGACGAAAGTGAAGAGGAGGCCGGATACGACGAAGAAGATGACGACGAATGGGATGACTGATGAGGCCGCGGTTGCTGCGGATTCTGAACATGTTAGTTTTAAGCTCATTAACTGTTACATGATGTTTTGTGAGAAGCTCAGGCGCTTCAAACTGGAAAAAGACTTGTATTTATAGTAAACTGTACCTGTGCTGGAGTTAAAAATAAATAAAAATAAAGTAAAAATAAAAAAAAAACATACAGTTCATTATAAAAGGCTGAAAATTTCTTATATAGAAGAGTTGTGTAAATTACCAGTGATGGATGCACAGTTTCCTTCCATGATTATTCACACCATTGGTTGAACATGTGTAAAACGCCTTAAAGTGAAATCATCTTTAATAGCATAACGTCCCACTGGAAATGTTACTTTTTTCTATATGATTACATTTATAGAGGTAAAAAACTCAATCTAATGGTAAATAATCGTTGTCTTGAAAAAATAATCACAATACCTAAATAATTCAAGTAAAATAAATGTAACTGAAGTTTAAAAAAATGTTGATTAGAACATATAAAAACTTTTAATCAATAATCCATGACTTACTGTTTCCCTGGGTTATACTGTAAATATGAGGAAACACCAAGGCCCATTTGTTTTTGCCACTCTTCAATAGGGGCAAGACAAGAGAACATGGCTTTCAGGTCAGGCTGAGGTGTGTTTTTGTGTGACCTGTATAAATCTTTGAAAACAACTGCTCAGCTCATGTTTACATACACGTTAACTGGCTTATGTACATGACAGTGTTTCATGTTTTATGTTTAAATGAGGTCTGCATTAAGACTGATGTATTACAAGAGGGGATTTGGTGGTATTTCAGTAGAATAAGTGACATTTTTATTTATAATTAAGAAGAAAAAGATAAGATTAAATTAACCTATGTTTCTTCCTATTCCATCTGTCCTTTCGTTTACGTCACACTCCAGTGTTTCAGATCATCAAACTGCTCAAACATTAATATTGGAAAATGAGAACCTAATTAAATACAACATGCATTTTTCAAATTATTTTTTATTTATTTAGGGAAAAAAGCTATCCATACCAACATGGCCGCATGGGAAAATATATTCACTTCCTTGTTAAATCACAAATTATATGATTAACCACATTATGTTGGTCCAGTTGCTCTACTCACACCCAGGCCTGATTACTGCCAGACCTGTGATCCAGATCCAGTCTGACAACATGAAGTAGGCCAAAAGATCTCAAAAGGAAACATGTCATGTCCCAAGCTAAAGAACAGATAAGACGGATATCCTCTGCTATCTGTGAGTCTGGAAATGGTTACAAATCCTTTTTAAACCTCCTGGGATTTCAGCAAAACACTGAGAGCTCTTTTCCATAAATGGCGAAAACAGAAACTGGGTAACCGAATAAAATTAGTCAGAATAGATTGATGACTTCTTCAGGAGGTCAAAAAAAAAAAAAAAGAACATCAAAAGCGCTGACGGCCACACTTGTCTCTGTTAAGATCACGGTTCATGATTCAAAACTAAGAAAAGGCACTGCACTGAAAAAAAATGCTTTGGATCCACTAATTCTAATTCAATAGTGGACATTGTTGCAGACCAACCTTTTGCTTTCACATCAGTCTAGAATGTTGTGTTAATTCAAGATGATTTGGTCACTTCACTTCAACACAACTCAATCACTTCCCTCTAAAACTATTTGATCAATTAAAACTGAGGGGCGGGGCTTTAAGTAATAGGAAACCTCTCGGACTTTAATCCTGCAACCTGTAGATTACTACAGGTGTCTCCTTCCCCTGTGAGCTACCAGATCAGTGAATCAGAAAAGACGTCATTGGAGTTTGAAGCTAGGCTCCTATGTTGTGTGAAATTTATTTCTCCTAAAATATTCAGTTCCTCTGACTTCTTTAGGTTTACATATTGAGATGGTAAGTTTAGTGGCTAGCAGACGGGTGAGGAGGATACGCTTCACTCACGTGAACCAACAGCGCATTCTGTGTGACCAGCGTAAACAGATTGTTTCAGGAACATCTCTCTCATCGCGTTCATTTTCATCAGTTCTTAAACATCTTGAACATGAAGTAACATCTGCCTCTCAGTACACAAGATAACATAATGAAGGCGATTTTGAATTAACCCTAACCCTAACCCTAACCCAATTGATTCATTCAGTTTCAATCAAGCTAAAATGAACATGGTGATGTGCACATGTTTCATTTTATATAGTATCTACACAATATTACGTTCTCTAAGTACATGAAACAATAATGGTGAATCAACACGATATGCTTAGATAGATCCAATAGATGCCAGATTTATTTTTTTCAGTGCTTTTGTTAGATGAGCCTAAGGTTGTGTTTTTTAACCAATAAGCACTACAGGTGGGTCTGGCAGAAAACAAAAGATGAGCCTGATGGCAAAGAACCTTGTTCCCGTATGTATGGCAGAGGATCTTCTTTTCCCAAGGACCGGGGAAGCTTGCCATCATGGACTCTTTGAAATGGCTGGGCATTTATTTATTTTTTTAAATCTGTTGGCCTCTGCCCAAGAGCTGAAAAAGAATCAACAACGGCTGTTTCAGCAGGATAGCGATCTAAAACACATAGAAATAGCTCACCAGAGACAAAGTCAACATCTTCCGTGACCATAACAGCCCCTAGACCTGCATATATCTCTGGAAACCATCAGAGGATGAACAAGGAGAATTGATCAAAAATCCCTCTCTTTCTGTATGTTCCCATCTGTAACTCCAGAGTTCTAGGAGATGAAAAAGGGCTGCTTTGCTGTCAAAAGAGAAGGACAATAATGCATTAATTAATGTACCCAATTAAGAATTGCTTTCTTAAGGCTTTACTACAGGCTAATTGTAAAGAGTGCTTCATCTTTATAAAACCCGCCATCCTGGTTGAAAAAGGGTACTCTGACCGAAAAAAAAAAAAGGTTTTACTTATTAAAAATGTCCAAATACAGTGTAGGACAACACACTGACAAACAATACTACATCTGAGACAGCTTTGCTCCCATTTTTATCACATACTGTACATAAAAAAAATAATCAGTTCTTGTCATACATCTGTGCAAAGATCCCCATTTCCCACAAATGTCACCAACAACAACAAAGTGCATAACTGGAAGAACACTGTACACTACACAGACGTCCAATACTCACATACCGTAGGTCACCAAAGCACAGGACAGTAACGGGAGCTCTTTAAACGTCAACATCCAATGGAATTAGCTTAACAGAACACATTACAACTCGCCAACGTCAGAACACAACAAGTCTGAGAACAGAGCAACCGTGAAATGTACAACTCGCAACAAACGACGACCGCATGCATGCAAAATATGCATTTATATCAACATGGTAGCCTCATACAATACAGGGTAGTCGAAACAACAGGTCATGACCATTAATATTATATTCACAATTAATATATTACACTTCTGTTTGGAGATACTTTAAAGAGAGCATACTTGTGTAACTAGAGGCTTATCACTTGCATTGCATTCAGCCTTTTTTTTTTTTTGCAAAGAACACCAAGTTTATGTGAAATGTGTGTTTTGTTCCACTGAACAGTCTGCTTTTTTTTTTTTTTTTAAAGCACGGTAGCATAATTATACAATGGTAATAAAGCTGTTGTTTTGGTAACTAGAAACATATGGCATCATTAAGAACGTGGTCATCAGTAGTGTAAACTATATTTGATATGGATTTACTTGGGTTGAAATCTGCAAAACACTTTGATGATAAACGGGCGGTATCACCCGCCCCAAATGAGTGGAAGTGACACCCAAACATGTGTCGAACTGAAAAGTCCAGCATAAAGTCCAGACAGACCGGTGTTGGACCGCCCCGCCCTCTAACCAAGGCCTTGGTCTTGGCTTTCTGTGTGCCTGCGGCTGGTGCGCTTCCGCTGCTGCTGCTGTTGTTTGGGGGCGACTTGGTCCCAGTAGGACTGGCAGTACTGGTTAATCAGTCTGATCTCAGGTGGGAAAGGGGTGGAGGCGACGGGCGACTGAGGGAAGGGCCCTGCTTGGCGGGTCTTTGGCTCCTCGTCTTCGTCCTGAGCGGTGAGCGCCAAGACAATGTCCCGATCCAGGATGCGCAAAGCCACCCGGGCCACGGTGTGCTTGAAGTTGTTCTCTGTGGCGAGGCAGTGGTAGAGCCCTGCGTCCGACTGGTTCAGAGACTTCAGGAGGATACCCTGGTTGGTTTTCAAAACGCCCCCAACACGATTCAGCTGCAGGTAAGAGAACGAAACAACAGCAACAGCTTTACACGGATAGTCTTGTAATGAACGGTAATAGCCAACTATTGATGCAAATATGCATTAATTGCTGAGAGCGCCACACCGGCAGCATAAGGAAGTACTCTGCACCCTTATTGAATAAACTATAACTATCTTAAAGAGGTAAATTAATAAAGTTACATGTAAATGTAGCTGTAATCAGCTACAGGCACCCAGTGGCTTAAATGTGAAGTGAAACGTCCACTTTGCTGGTTTGCCTCAGTTGCTTTGCATCTTTTCTGCAGAGCTGATATGCCAAGCGTTTAAACTCTGAGTACTAGTTGCGATCGGTTCTGTTTAGTTCTTTGACTGTGGATAACTCGTTGTCCACAAATGCAAAGTTATTAACAGCAAACTGCATCTGCCGTGAATGTCACCCACTGATGACATACAATGCCTTGCAAACGTGTTCATATTGTTTGGTGTTTTTACATTTTCTTATGTCCCGGCCACAGGTGTAACTGTATTTTATTAATGATTTAAGTGTCAGATCAAGGAAAATCATGCATGGTATCGTCTAAAGTAAAATCTGTAGTGTGGTATAAACCTATATTCATCAACTCCAGCAACTACAGCTGCAGGTCTCCACATTTTTCCCTTTCAATATAACTTGCGATCATTCATATTGAATCAAGAGCATCTGTGAACAGCAGTTTTAAGTATAGCCATAGATTCGAAGTTGGATTTCGGTTAAGACTTTGGCTCCTTCTGAAATGTTCGCTCCTGTTCCTTGACCTTTCATGAGGTCAACAGCAAGATGTCTATCGTGGGGAGGAAAGGAGCTTCGGTTTGCTGTGCCGATTTCAGACAGCCTTTAATTCTGACGTCATTACGCAGCGGAAACGTACATGGATGATGCGAGTCAAATCCGGGCCTACAGCCTTCGGAAAAAGGACTAGGGAAAAAAACACAAGTTAGATCAATGTTGCGAGCGGCTGAAGCTCTCCATTACACAAACCAAAACATATGACGGCACTGATACATGGTCTGGGTCAGGGGCCTGCAACCTTTACAGTCTAAAGAGACATTTTGCCTACAGTAAACTTGAATTAAACTCGTTCAGAGCTGCAAATGTTGCCTGGTCTTTTGAAAAAAAGATTTAAAAAAAGAGGATGGATGGGATGTTGATATTTGTGGATAACGATGTAAAACAAAATCATAGTTTGCAACATAATGAAAAAATATTGATTTAAAGGTATACTATGCAACTGGGATTGATTTTCCAGCGAGGCGCCCTCCAGAGGGCGAAAGTAAAAGTGCACTGTCGTAAATATGCTCAGCTGTTCTCCTGGTTTCTCCGTCAAGCCAGGCGCGGTTGTTTTGAGCTTAGCAGACAGGCGAACGCAACGAATACAAAAGTCGAAAAAACGGCAGTACAAACAATGACTAACACAGTGAAAGTATGAACATGCACACAGAGAGAGAGAAACCATTCCAATGCAGTGTTTCCCCTAGGAATTTGCTTACCGGACGACCGGCGGAGCGGGGGGTGGGGGGGGGGGGGGGGGGTGTAGAGACAAGCTTTACGCCGATGACCCGCGGAGCGGGCGGGCGGGCGGGCAGGGGAAAGAGACAAGCTTTGCGCGACCGGCGGAACGAGCGACCGGCGGAGCGAGCGACCGGGCGGGGGAAAGAGACAAGCTTTGCGCGTCCGGCGGAGCGACCGGCGGAGCGACCGGCGGAGCGACCGGCGGAGCGACCGGTGGAGGCGGAGCGGGGGAGACAAGCTTTGCGCGCATATCGAGTTAGTTTTTTTTTTTTTTGGAATGTTGGGAGGCGGTAGCGTGAGGGAAACCCTACAATGTTACTTACAATCGCATCAGCAGAAACGCGAGGTCGGCGTCAGCCTTGCAGCCTTCTTTTTCTTTTAGCTCTCGCCATTCGGATAAAGCTTGCCCGATGTTCACCCGTGTACGACTCCTCTCTCTTTCCAGAGCCCTTTTCCTCTTTCTTGCCTGCTCCGACATGGGCTTTCGCTGTTTTATCGCTGGTTCCGCCATGATAACTGCACAGATATCGCCACTGCGCTAGCAACAAACATGTTCTCGCCGTAAAGCAAGACCGACTCTCGCGATCTCGCACGAGATTCTGAGCCTGTGGGCGCGGGCCGAGGGCTCCTGCAGTTGCAAGTGCGGTATTTCCCCCACAGACCACCAGGGCGGCCAAGAAAACCTTTGTTCAACCTGAAATGACTCATTTAATCATCCAAAACGGTATGAAACACATTAATTAACTGAAAAATGTTGCATAGTGTGCCTTTAAAATGAAATATTACTGGCACTTTTAGCATCGTTCTGTTGTGAAAATTAAAAGCAATTATTCCTAGAAAAAACTGCTAAAACCTGCATTTATTATCATTATTACATTTAAATACCATAATAAAAATATAATTTGTAGCCAAAGTTATTAAGAGCCACTTGCGGCTCCAGAGCCACAGGTTACAGACCCCTGGGTGAATTCTCGATTCTGATTGGCTGCAGATTAAAAAATGTTATAGGATACCTTTACAAAAGCTATGGTCAAACAGCCTGATTGGTCTAAATGATTGCGCTGGCTGAAACGTTAGCTGGTAATGGCAAGACAGTCGATGCTGATTACCTTGGCAACACGTCACAAGAGAGATGTTAAGTAGTTCTCTCAGCCGCTTCTTGTGAAAAATATATGATTTTAACGGTGAAAAAAAACATTAAAGTATTAATAATTGACTTAATATTTATTTATTTCATAAGTGACCATGGTATAAGTGGGATAATGCCCTTCGAGGTGTCCATTATGGACACTTCGAAATTAATGGACTTCGCGGAAGCAACGGTTCACATCTCCGCGTCGTCCATCAATTTCTCATAATGGGCAACTCGTCAGGCATTATCCTTTATATGTTTTACACACAGTACACGTGAAGCAACAACTGCACTGCAAACACACACTAGCGTAACCTATTGACCTAGCATCGCTTCCCTCCTCCCATAATGGCACTAACCATTTAAAAATAACTTTGCGCTTATATGTCATGTCAGATTCCTTATGGCTCCTTAGAGCCAGTGAGGGACATTACGAGCTGTCTACGCTAAAGGAACTATGATAGGAAGCATACAGGCTCCTATTCCTACCTCCTTCCTTACTAACTGCACTATTCAGACAGCACTTATCATGGTGACCGCTGATGCACTTCCACTTTGGCCAAAGAGTCCTTGCCAACTAGACCCGTTTGGATACAGCCTTTGATTAGGCCATTCTGACACATGAATATCATTTAACCTAAATATTTAGGGTCCTTCTCCTACTGAATGAGCTTCTGCTCTGTTGCCCCCTCCAACGGGGTATCTTCCAGAATTTCCATGTATTCAGCTTCATCCATCTTCTATCCATCCACCAGGTTCCCAGTTCCATTTCTGCCACACATAGTGCTTTGCATGCATGTTGAAAAGTACATTTTTCCCCTGTCTGGCCAGAACATCTTCTTCCATGTTTTCTGTCTGCCCTACATGGCTAGTGATAAAGTTTGAATGGGACTTCCTCTATTTGTCTTTCAACAATGGCTTTTCTCTCTAAATGTGTCCATAACTTCATCCCTGACCTATCCGCTGTGTTCCTTCGTCTTCATAACGATGCCTGTTTTTATTAATGTTCTCTATCAAACCTCTGAGGCCTTGTGAGGTGACTTTATTTACTGCTGATATGGTTTCCATGGGTTTTATTTAGGGGGTATTGGAGTAAAGGCGGACTGAACTCAAATTCACATAACACTTTTAAGACTTTAATTTGTAAAGCTATTTGAAAACTCTTTATTTACTACGATACACTATAATCTTTCTTCCGCTTGACAATTATGCACTGCTAGTCTATTACATAAAATCCAAATCCTTACAAACAAGTCACAAAAGAGCTCCAGGATCATTGAACTTGCAGGTTAAGATTTGTAGCCTGAGGCTATTTCTTTTGTCACAAAACTAAGAAGCAGGTTCAGACTTGGAATCACTTCGTCGATTTGTTGAATGGATGAAAATTGTAAAAGAAATCTGTCTTTTCTTATTAAAACTGCAGTCAATAGATTAAGTCTGTGGAGTTGCTTGTAAAAAAAAGTTTGTTGTTTTTCCCCCTCACCACTTTCCTCTTTCCCTCCCTCTGGAAGAGCCACTTGACGGAGGCCTGGGGGGAGCGAGGCTGGCACTCCAAGAAGGTACTGCTGCCCTCCACCCCAAACTGCACCGTCTCTCTCAGACGTTTCTCCACTGCACACGAAGACAGAAAAGAAAACTGCTGAAAACTAAACATGTGACTAAACATACATGGCATTTAACAAGTGAAACCACCCCCTGACCTTTGGCATTAAAGCCTCTGCACTGCCTCAGCGGATCGCCGTGCTTAACGTCCTGTCTTCTGCTCCTCCTAAAACAAGAGAGTTGAAGTTTCAGTTGAACCAGCACGCCTTCACTATAAAACATAGCAATACTTCACAGCGACTGCATGAGGCGACCTGTACCTTTTGGTAGACGGGGTGAAGGCAGAGCAGCTCTCTCCGTCCCAGGCGCAGTAGGGATCCCGGGCCAGACAGCAGTCGGAGCAGGCCCTGCCGTACACGCCACAGCGGTGCAGCGACACCTGCGTCAGCCCCGCGTCCGAGGAGACGTACAGCTGTTGCTGCAGCACCACACACAAAACGGGCTCGACTCAAAGGGGTTGGGACTTGGCTTCAGCACACGCACGTAAATAGGCAGTGCCTTACAAAATTATTCATACCCTGTGGGTTTACTGCTGCGTATTTGTTAGGATTTTATGTGAAACAGAGACGACTCAGACTGTATTGAGAGCCTCTGTGAACAGTAACGTTAACGTCTTGTCTCTCAGCAGGATTTAATCAGAACCAGTCCACTCTTTGTCTCTATCAGCTCTGCACATCCACAGACATTTTTAACCAAGCCTTAACTGCAAAATAGCTCAAGCTTAGTCAGACTAGGAGGATACTAAGTGAAGTTTTGGCACAGATTCTTAGTTGAATTTAGGCACAGTCTTTAATGGGGCCAATCTATCGATTTCCACTATATCTCTGGCCGTATGATCATGGTTGTCGTCCTACTGGAAGATGAACCTCCGTCCCAATATAAAAACTCTAACAGGTTTAATCAGAACCATTCCATCGTAGCTCTGGTAGTGTGCCTACGGTCGTGGTCCTGTTGGAAAGTGAACCTCTGATCTACTATCGAGTCTTTTAAAGCCCCAAACGGATTTTCTTCCAGGATATTTACCTACTTTCCATTACCTTTAGCCAGCTTCACTGTCCCTGAAGAAAAACATTCCCACAGCGTGATGCTGCCACCACCATGCGTTAACAAGGGGAGGGTGTTTTCAAAGAGATGTGCAAGGTCAGCTTTCCAATGCACAAAGCAATTTGCATGTAGGCCAACAAGTTTGATATTCCCCTAATGTGACGAGAGGACCTTTTTACAGGACATTGTGTTGCTTTCTTTCAACAATGACGTTCTTCTTGGCGGTCTTACATGAAAGAATAAATTACGGAGTGCATGACTATCAATAGGTTCTCTGTGAGATATTTATTCACTAAAGTTCTCATACACACATTTCAGCCTTTCACAGAACAGCTGGATCGATACTGAGATTACGTTATATGGACTGTGTCTATAAGTTTGGTGACCTCTGAAGAGAATAGTCTGCACCGCATTTTACTTGTGCGTATAAATGTGGCGACCTGAGTGCATTCCCGCACTACACTTATTCAGATTTGTATTTAAAGAATTAGATCTATCATATTCGGTTTACTTTGCAGTTGTGGACTATTTTGTTTTATTGTCTTGGTCACTAAAAGATCCCAGTACAATACATTGAACTCTGAGGGTGTAACGTTGAAACATGTGAAAAGTTTAAAGGTACAAATACTTTTGCAATAAACTGCAGTGCCTACAGTATGAAGAATGAATAAAAGCTTACTCTTTTTGAAGAAATCTTCATTGTTTTAACAGGAACTCTGGTCTGTATATCAATGGGGGAAAAAAACGTTTAAACCTTTTCAGTTAGGATCATTGTCACATAATGTATTCAGGCAGATACAGAGACATACCCGAAAAACCTCGACTTCCTCCAGAGTCAGTTCTTCCATGGTTGTTGGGTCTTTGGGCAAAACAATGACCTTTTGCACTGTGCCTCGGTCTAAAAGCGACATAAACGTCGTTGAAGATAAACATTTTCTTTGTGAAAATGTTCCACAGCGATCTGTACCGCAGCTTTCTCACCTGTGCCTAGAAAGAGGACCTCATAGCGGCCATCCACGGCGTCCACCTGGTCAACCACAAGGGCCGTGTACCGGTAGTCCACACCGGTCTTCACCACCAGGGGGCGGCGATGGATAGGATAAACTGAATGAAACATGAGGGGATGGGCTCGGATGAAATTCACGGCCTCGTCAGAGAAGTTCTTCGATGACCGGATGCCTGGAGTGAAGGTTCCTCCTGGACACTGGATGCAAGACGGGAAATAAATACTAGATTACATCAATGTTATCGTTTTCCCTGTGAAGACCAATGAGACTGAAACTTACTGTTCCAGGACGTGGATAGGGAATCTTCCCAGTGTATTCGGTCCATTGGTAGTTATGGCCGTGCTTGTGGGCAAATGGTCCGTTGAAGACATTGCGGACATCGGCCATCGAATACACACAGACTGCCGAGCCCTTGAACACAGAGCTTGAGCAAAAGCAAAGAACAAAGATGAAGAAGTATGGCAAACATGAAATTTTAGAATAGATTATCCATAAAAAAATGTGTTGATAAAACAAAGAAATGACGGAGGTATGAATTTTTAACCTTGATTCCAGCTAATGACTCACCCGGCTGTGGCGAAGAGAGCGTACACCATGGGGTTTCTTTCATCCTGCATTGGTTGAATGAACACGTCTCCTGTAAAAAAAAAAAAAAACAATGTCATGCATTTCATTAGGAACACAGCCGAGCAGATGTAGCTAAGACACAATTAGAGGCAGTTTCTCAGGACTTTACGTAGTTCATCAAATGATGTCTCAACCCCGTCGTCTCCAATTACTGAGCAGACAAGACGGGCTTTCAGGAACGTCGTCCAGCGGTTCACCAGCGATTTTTGGCCTCCTTCATCATTCTGCAGGGGATATATAAGGGCTGGTTAACTTCACACTTCACATAACTTCATGTGACAAAAGAAACGTATGCTCGTATTGCAGCCCCCTGAGTCAACTCTTTGTCTCTATCAGCTCTGCCCATCCACAGACATTTTTAACCAACCCTTAACTGCAAAAAAGCTCAAGCTTAGTCAGACTAGGAGGATAGTAAGTGACGTTTTGGCACAGATTCTTAATTGAGTTTAGACATGATCTTTAACGGGGCCAATCTATCGATTTCCACTATATCTCTGGCCATATGATCAGGGTTGTTGTCCTACTGGAAGACGAACCTCCGTCCCAGTCTAAAGACTCTTATAGGTTTTCCTCCAGAATCGTCTTGCTTTTAGATCCATCTATCATCCCGCCAACTGTGACTAGCTTCCGTGTCCCTAACAAACATTCTTGGTGCTGCCGCCACCATATTTGACCATACGGATTGTGCATTCAGGCTTCAATAAAAGGTCAGATTTGCAGAGGGCATGACAAGCATTCGTCCTGTTGACAGTGCTCCCACCTGAGTCGTGGATCTCTGCAGCACCTCCAGAGTCACCATGGGCCTCTTAGCCACTTCTATGATTATTGCTCTCTTTGCTCAAGCAGTTGATTAAGCAATGGACTTTTTTTATACCGATGTTAAATTACACATCCATTTACCCACAAAGGGACTTTCAAAAGCAATTGGTTAGATTATGTTTTATTAAGGGGAATCAGAGTAATGGGAGTCAATTGAAATTTATGCCACACTTTTCTAATTTTATTTTTTTCACATTGATGCACTTTATGTCCATAGTATGTTATATCCATAACATAAAATTATGAAAAACTACACCAAGGTTTGCGGCTGCAACATTTAAAGATGTGAAAAGGATCAAGGAGCAGAGACACTTTTGTAAGGCCCGGTATTTTCTTTAAAATAATAATTTCTGGTTCTGCTCACCAGACACACTCTCCCCACCCGGGCCAAAACCGTGGGGCTCGCCCCGCCGCTGGTGTCTAGACTCTTCTCTCGGAAAAAGAAGTAAAGTTTGTCATCGTTGTTTTCTGCACTGTCAGGGATCTGCTGGATCTGGATAAACACCGGCTCTGGGGGATAAAAAAAAAACAGATAAGCAGAAAGAGGATTGAAACGAGTGGTTGTCAAAATAACACGAGAGGATCTATAACCTGTAATCACTGGCGTTTACTTCTTCACACCCACACTTACTCACCGTTGAGCCACCTGGAGTCATACTGCTCCGTCCTGATTGCTGTCCTCCCTCCCATGGTCCTAAACAGAGCAGCGTCTGTGCTCATAAAGTCAATATGTACACCTGCATACAGGTTACCATCTGCAAAGATGGACAAAGATTGAACAATTCACTGAGCAGCTTAGATTACACCTGGGTATGTTTTCTTTCTGCTTATTAGTCAAGCATTTCTTACTGATCAGAACGGCAACATTCTCTTGTTTGGGATCGTAGGAACATTTTCCCTTCCCTGAATCCATGTAGCCAGAGACCAGCCTAAACAGGTAGTCCTGCAGATGCAGATCAGAAAGAGAGCGTGCATAAAAATAGCCTGCCGTGACGAGACAGGGGGAGCATAAGGAAAACCGTAAACAAATCAGTGTCCCAGTTTGCCGTCCTGAAATATTTAGCACGACAAAGCTTTCCAGGTCTGCGGTGCTGGGAGCGTTTTACTGTAAGTCCCACTTGGGGAGCTGTAAATGCCTCGTTCACCTCTGCCCTCCAGCCCCGATTGATGAATGTGCAGATGGGTTGGTACGCCCCTGTGCCGCAGGTGTAGAGATGGGTGCGGTTCCACGGCTCAATCAAGCGCACAAAGTTGGCACATTCACCCTGGACAAAGAGGAGCAAGACAAATGGAATTCAAACATTGCTGTAGCATCTGGAGAGACGCGATATTTCTTATAAAGTGCTGGGTGTGAGCACAAGATCCCACCTGTCTACCCTTTCCTGTCATCTGGCATTCTCCCTTTCTCTTCGCAGAGGCTGGCCAGTGGATCTGCATTGGAGGGAAAAAAAAAGCAACCCAAATTAGGATCACTGCACTCAGAGGTTTAAGACCACATGCCAAGTAGCAGAGTGGATTTAAGAAGAGGGCTCCTGGAGTTTGTACGCACTATAAGTGGCTCCTTGTTGACATTGTGCATGTCCAGAGCAACCAGGTACTCCCGGCTGCCCAGGTACAGGCGGCCCTGATCCTGGTCCATGAGGAGGATGCGGTAGTCGCTGGTGTTGAAGGAAAAACTGAAGGGTCTTGCGGCTTTCGTGTCCATGAGTTCTGTGTGGAAAATGTTACAGTTTTGTTTAAAAGTAAGGACTTCTGAAACGTTTAAGGAAAAGCTGCAGAGGGCAAGCAGCACTCGAGTTATTCTCCTCATGCCTTTAACATTTTTCATTTCCCACTTGGATGAACTTATGGTCCCTGAAACAACACACAAGTATTTTTCTTCTTCTTTTTTTGGAAAATGTGTGTCACTTATTAAATATGACTCAACCAGGAGCGTTTTAAAAAGCATATTCGCTTTTAGGATCTCAATATTTTATGTGTTCTGGTGTCTGATTGGGTTTAAGGAACTGCATGCCTCACAGAGCTGGAGGAAAAGCTGCGTGGGTCCCTTAGGAAACATGGTCAGTGGAACTCACAGCTAATTCTTAAGATCAGGTCTGTGTTCAGCAGAGCGTGACCTGTTAAGACACGCAGCAGTGGAAAATGTTTCACTTTTTTTTGTTCTCCTAAAAGCTTTGATTGAACCTTTCACAGCTGCTGTGAGAAAAGTGGCCTCATGCAGAACTCTAGCAATTCTCCAATTCATTGCATCAGTTTAAGGACATAAAAAGCTCCCCAACACACACACACACACACACACACACATCTGTGGCGTCTCTGAAATATTGGCTAGCATATGTGCTCCCTGCGACATGACGGAGGCATGTTAAAGACAGCAGGCTTAAACAATGACAAATGTTCTCCGAGACCCTCAGAAGCAGGCTTACGGGGATTCAAGAGGAAGCGCAATCTTTATATACATCAAAGTGCCTACCGTCTTTCTTTAGAGGCCTGCGTTAACAGGATGCAGTAGAGGTGCCACTAAAATAAGCCTAGCAGTCGGATCTCCGGTCAAAGCGGGATGGAGTCTCTGAGACGGAACAAGGTCCGGTCCTGTTCCCAAGAGGTAAACACAGGATAACAAGCCCCCATGGCCGAACGCCAACACGGCCATGGTGGATCGACTGAACGGGCTAAATGCAGCCACGCCGCACCCCCGTACTCGTCTCTGTTAGTCAGAAATAGCACACAATGTCCTGCCATCATCTGGTAAACATTCAGCAAACACTTATCGTCTGACAACATTCTGACATCGATAGGGGAAACACTGGGAAGGACATACTGGGAAGTCCAGCATGGGGCCCACTACAAACTCTCAGGTTACAGCCTGACAGCGTATTGTCACTGAGTCACCATAATGACCAGCACCACTTAGTCCCAGACCCGTCTCCTGTATGAACCATCTGGTGACAGCACAGTGAGGGTATGAGATTCTAAAGCACGGCTTCGTTTACACAGCGCGTTCCGCTTTCTAGTAACGCCAACTAAATCTATCAAACAACCCCGATGCACTTTGAAGTGTGCTTAATTGACCCAACCTCCGGAGAAACAACATGAAGTCCCTGTCCTCTGCAGGCCCCATGTGGCCTCAGAGTGTCACTTAGTCCGGCACAATCGCTCAGAAGAGTCACATGTCCTCCAGCCGCCCCGAAAACCTCCTCCACAGGCGCCTCCGGGAACAAAGGGGCTCGCTGTCACAAACAATGAACAATAACTCCTTGGAGTGTCAGAAAACAGTCAGGAACTAAATCCAAACCTCACTTCTTTTTGTTCTGTTATAGGGGGAAGGGTCCACAGAGGCCTGCTTTATGACTAAAACCTGAGGGTCAATCTAAAACCTTTAACAAGCTGCTGTGTGTGAGAGCTCAGTGCACAGGAAAAAAAACTGCTGGGCCATTTCTTAACTCAAATGCTAAGTTCATGCTGGGTTGGACAGATGTTGTTTAGTTTAATACCAAACCCCGGGGCAAAAATTGTGACCCATTTTGTTGGGTTACAGACTAGAATGAGTTTCATCATTCTTTAAAGCATGCCATTTTGAATTGTACAACAACCTGATTTATACAGGATGAAATGAAAAACAGTAAGGGTTAAGATTAGGTTATATGATAATAATGTCTGTGGAGTTATCACAATGAAGAATATTTATTGAAGATACCATTAGCCAGTTTACTTGCTAAGTAGTTAGCACAAGCTAGTGCTACCTAGGGTTAGACATTTGCACTTTGATCAAAGAATTGGTCGTGAAGTCAATATACATAAATTCACACTTAAAAGTTGCTGGGTTTTTATTTAAAGGTGCATAGCCATGTTATTTGGCTTTTTTAAATGTATACGTCAGTAGCTCACTCTGATTGCATACAAACTTTTTATGAAAGATTATCACATCCTGCTGGCGTATTAGTTGTTATTTTGGGGTTTTCTGCTTTGGGTTTGATCAATTAGTTAGTAAATAAAGCCTTTCGTGTTTATTTATAATAACAACGGAAGTACATCACTGTGTATGCGCAGCAAGGGATAAAGCAAGGCAGCGGCTAACAGCTATTAGCATCTCCCAGCGAAACAATGAAGAAAGGTCCAAAATCCAGTGGGGGAAAAAACGCAAAAATTTATGATTCCCAGAGGGAAGAGACTGGAATGTCGTTGGTAATATACTATGAACGTTGGTGTTCACTGAAGCGGACACTAAACCTGCCAAGGCTCAGATCTGACCCCAGAGTTGATTGGCATGAGTAAATGTTCTGATACGAGGCTGTAGATCGGTGTATTTAAGTAATAACGATAGGGAATCCCCTTATCTATTGGTTGTCCCACATCCAAGTCAAGATCACGTAACACCAGTGTGTGTCCACGTTCCTTGTTAGTTTTCACTTGAGCATGCGCACTTCTAGAGTTTATGCATCTGGTAAGCTTAGCGGTTAGCTTCGGTGTTAGCCGTTCATTGTAGCTCATTAAAGCAAGACCTTTACCCCCAGAATGCTCCCTGAATGCCACACAGTGGCAGCACACTGCTCCCTAAGGGATAGGTTGAATGCAGAAGACAAATTTCATTAGAATGTACAAGAAAAGTTACAATGACAAATAAAGATGATTATTATTGTCATTATACTCAAAGTGATAAATAAAAGACAAATATGCCTACTTCATGTTTTACCAAACACTTTACATTCTTTGAAGATTGAAATTCGGCAATGAAAATTGCAAAAGGCCCCCCGAGCAGCACTTAGGATTTCTAGGTATCTATTGAATTTGAGCAGTTTTACCCAAAAACATTTGGTCAAAAATTGCAACCCTGTTTGTTGGGTAAGATAAGAAACTAGAATGAGCTTTTACATTTTTCAAAGATCACCAATTTTTGAACTAGAGCCTACAATGTTTTCTTTCACAGGATGAAATAGAAAATAGATGTTAAAATAATGCTCCAAAATAATCTTTAATAAAAGTAATGGAATTACTTTGATTCACACAAGACAATGAATTTGCTCAAATAAGAGAACATTACTTGAGCAGCTTTTCACCTGCTAAGTAGTTAGTGTAAGCTAGGCCTAGCTACGTTCAACAGTCAAACAAACAATTGCTGATAAAGACATTTAGCCATTATTTAAATTTTAGTTCTTAATTCTGTTGGGTTATTTATTATACCTAAATGCAGGGTTTAGGCTGTTGAAACAAAAGATGAGCAGTCTTAACCAAGCATTGTGTGAAAATCTGGGACCCAATTTGTTGTGAAAAAGATTTAAAAAATATATAGCAATCTGCTCCACATGGTGCAATAAGGAATGGTAGAAGTGTAAAATTATTCAGTACCATAAAGTTGATATCAGTGGGCTGTGTTAATAACTTTGGTTCACATAGAGTACAAGTTAGCTCAGTAAAGATAACGTCAGCCTTTTTATCTGCTAAGTTGTTAGCGCAAGCTAATGCTAGGTATGTCCAACATTCACACATGGACCAAATAAAGTCAAATAAAGTCAACTTTGACGCACCCTAAAAACGGCTGGCTGTTTCTTTTACCCAAATGCTTGATTTATACTGTTGGGACAAAAGCTGGGTAGTTTTAACAAAGCCCAGATGGACATATGCATCCTGAGACGTACTGCCATATTGGCAGAGGTTCAATCAGCTGTTAACATATCATCTTTTATGTGAAATAAAGCTGTGCAAAGTGGCTATTAAGAAAGTTTAAAAAGGTTTTATAAAACAGGACAAGAATAATAAAGAATGTTTAAGTGGGCTGATGCCAAAGGAAACCAAAGTTTCCATCCTGAGTCAAGACCACTTACTACCTTGCTAGCTGTAGGCAGGATGATAATAAACAACATAAGGTCTAAGTCAGATTCTTGAAAGTGTCATAAGTGTTTGGAAAAGCGAATGCTATTTTACAGTAAAATTGGACAGTGGACCAGTTTACATACTGAACAAGTGGCACAGTTTAAAGCCAAGACCTAAAAGAAAAGTGTTTTATTCTCTGTAAAAATGTATCTAGCGTCTCACTTGAAATGCTCTTTTAGGCACGGTCTTTAAAGCCACAAAGTAATATTTGAATTCAATTTTATTTATATAGCGCCAATTCACAACAGGTCATCTCATGGCACTTTCCAAAGTCAAATTCAATCAAATCAGACAGATTGGTCAAATCTGTTTGATGCAATCTGCTGGGTTTCCTATGGAAACCCAGCAGATTGCATCAAGTCTTTACAAGCAGCATTCACTCCTCCTGAAAGAGCGTAGAGCCACAGTGGACAGTCGTCTGCATTGTTGATGGGTTTGCAGCAATCCCTCATACCAAGCATGCATGAAGCGACAGTGGAGAGGAAAACTCCCCTTTAATGGGGAGGAAAACCTCCGGCAACTACTCTGTGCACCGAGCTCTGTGTGAACGGCCATCTGCGATGACCAACTGGTGGTTTCCTGATGATGTTGTTCAAAAGCGGCAGCTGGATGGCTGGATATGTAGTTTGCTGAGGTTGTGATGAGCATTTAGGTTTGTTGAGGTGAAACAAAGAATGTGACCAATCTGCTGGGTTCTGTAGCATTAGTTGCCACATCCAACATAGTGGAAAAACTGCTCCATTGTTCAAGTTCACAATATGTTGGGTTTGCGAAGAAAGTAAAAGGGTTCTCATCCAGATTTTGACTACACAACAACCTCCTCCACAGAATGTATAATAATGTACATGTTATTTATTTACGTTTTTAAATCTTAAATTTTTACTCAAGGTATCAACCCTAAATTTCATAGATTACAAAAGCAGCATTTGGAATAGCTGTTGCTTGTCTGTTTTAAATACAAGAAATTATATGATATAATGAATGAAAACTCATACTGGCCCTTCGCTAGCTTCATTAATAAGACCTTTTAAAACTCAAAACTCATATCTTGAGTTGTAAATCAAGCCAGGGCTTTATCCGTAACATATTGATAATATATTATGTATCTCAGGTCTGGACTATAAATATAGCCCAAACTGGGTTGTTTTTAACACAACAGTTTAGAGCGTAAATATGTGAATACCTCTGTCTGAGAGGGACCAATTCAAGACTGAACTTGTGGGATTGATCCATCAACTACTGTGTGCACCGAGCTCCAAAAACACCCTGCTAAGCTATTTACCGGGAGGGGGATTAGTGTTAAAGGTCACATAAAAATGCATGGCAATTACTCTCTCAGGACTTGGATGGATCTGTCTCTCTAGCTATCCGCAGCATGTGGACAGCTGTTGTCAGTGTTGCAAAATCAGAAGAATGCACAGCAGCCTTGCACGTACGCCGCCAGTGTTTCTGTCAACCACAGATCACACGATTAGCTTGCCTCACTTTGCTTGTTTTTTTCTTTGTTTTTTTACATGTAAATCATAAATGTTTATCACCGAATCGCTGCACTGTAACAAGATAAGACGCTGTCTAGACCTTATTTTGAAACCAAAGCCCCTTGAATCAGCTGCACATCAAAGCACTCAAGAATGTTATAAATCTGATCCACACCTCTAATTTTCACGTCCATGCGGTGTCGGGCATGTGTTCTTACACGTGGGGCCCCTCCCGCCACTTGATGCGACACCATGACAGGGAGGCAGAAATAACTGTAATCATCTGGCATTGTTTTGATCAAAGGTGTCGTCCTCATATTTTCGAGGAACAATCTCTGCTATCAGAGATAATGAGTGCAGGTGAGAAGAGAAAAAAAAGGGGGAAAATCCCAAATGCCTGCGCAGATAAAAAAGGGTTTGAAAAACCACCATCCTCCCCGTCTCCGCTTTAAACCTGGGAGCCATGCTTTTAACATCTTAAAATATCAAGTTTGCTCCTGTGATCAAGTTTCAGGCGTTTTATTATTTTTTCCCTCCGCCTTTTCTTTCTTGCGGCCAACATCAAAACAAAGAAGAACCTGACAGGTCACATCATAGTGCGTGATGGTTTTAGGGTGTGGGGAGAAACTGGGCTGAAGGGCACAACCAGTAGCCGGCCGCACGTAACATCCACCTTTTGTTTCCAGCGCTCCGCTGTTTGACATGCGACAGGAAATACGCTCTTTACATATGCATAAAACGGAAACAAAACCGCTGGCGGGAACGAGCTTGCAAGTCTGCCAGGGAATTAACCGGACAAAAAAAAAAAAAAAAAAGCAAACAAATAAACTATTATGATAAACCCCCTCAGGCACAGGAGTTCACTTCATATGTATGAGCTCACCTTTGAAGGAGAGGCGAACCCGCGGTGCAGACTGCTGCAGGCCCCAGCCTCTGTAAACACACAGGGCCAACAGGAGGAGCTGGGCTCCAGATGCTGTCATGGTAACAGTCATGCAGGTAGCCCACAGAGATCTAAATCTGGACAAAAGAAGAAAGAGGAATGAGCGTTATTATAGAGTGCCCCATGAGAAATGGGAGACAGAAAAAAAAAAAAAGAGAGAGAGAGAGAGAGAGAGAGAGAGAGAGAGAGGGAAGGACGGACTCTCTCTGATGTCTCTGATCAGACGCTTGGCCTGCAGCCTTCTCAGACGAGACGCGTAGTTAGGCAAGAGAGAATAACGTCCAAATCTTCACACCTGCTCTGGAAAATATGACAGCCCTATTATTTATTTAGAGCATAAATGTAGTGAGGTATGTGTTAGGACTGTAAAATGGAGCGCGCGAGGCCAGTCTCTTGAAAGAGAGAAAGAAAAAAATAACAACCTGGCAATTACGCGAGATTAAAATCACAGAGCCTTTCTCTTGGACAAATTCTTCTACAAACAGCACTTAGTTCGGCGCGTATTTTACTCACGTTTTACCTGCACAGAGAAGACAATGAACGTGCCAATCAATGATTCCCCTCTGGCTCTCCCTCACTCTTTCTTCTAACAAAGCACTCTCAGAAGCTGATGAGCGGAGGACATGACAGTTCAAAGGAGCAGGTAGCCCCGGCTGAAACAACTCCTGACAGTCAAGGGGTGTTGTGAAACTTAGTCCAACTGTTAGACCTTAACTCACCCATTCATTATGCATCTGCACTTTGCTGGAGAGGATCCCATATAAATTATGAATACTAAAAGCTGAGTCCATAACATCCATTAAATTGTCTCCCTTAAGGTGTGCTTTGCTTGGGTCTATAAGCCATCCCCTGGGCTCTTTCTCCCCCCCTCATGAGATCCAGGCAGCCGCAGCCTCCAGCGCACATGGCACACGCCTGGAAATTGGGAGGTGTTGGAAGGGGAGGGGGGGGGGTTATGCGTGGGGGCGAAAAAAGGAGCGTGAGTTCACACACAAAAAAAAGGAAAAAAAAAATTTGGGTGCAACACATAATCTGGAAAACATGTTCCCGAGAAAGACATTTTGAACACTCTGGTGAAACTGAAATGACTGGAACATTTAGGAAAATCAGAAACAGAGGCCTTCCTGGCATCGGGACACAGATCTAGTGTCTAGTGCATCACAATTAATTGCAGCATCACAGGGGGAGTTCAGCAATTCGACATAAAAAGTGAACCTCGTGCACTACAGCATCAGCTTTAATCGGCAAGTTTGTAACGCAAACAAGGAATCTGAGTTTGATTCCACTTTGCCGTTAATGATTACATTTCAAGTATAAATATATACAAAGGGAAATAAGAAATGTATATGTTTTGTGAATAGTTTTTAAGCATGTTATGGATCTGGGTCTTCTGACTGTTAAGAGTTCATCAGATTCACAGCCTGGGGGGCCAAACTATCTCTTTGGCGGCTGTTTTTTGCAAATAGTGCTCTGTGGCGTCGACCTCACGGCAAAAACAGTTTGTGTGCAGGATGTGTGCGGTCTGCAGAGATCTGAGCAGCTCTTTGTCTGACCCTAGATCTGTACAAGTCCTGGATGAAGGGAATGTCAGCCCCGAGGATCCTCTCTGCAGACTAATTGCTCATTGCAGTTTGGACCTGTCCTGTTTTGTGGATGAGCCAAATCAGACAGTGATCGATGTGCACAAAACAGACTGAATGATGGCAGTTCAGAAGAAGACCAGCTGCTCCTTTGGAAGTTTGTAGTTCTTGAGTTTGGAGCAGGAAGTACAGTCTCTGCTGGGCCTTCTTGGGAACAGTGTCCACGTGTTAGGACCTGAGAAAGGGTGGTTCCTAGGAACCAGAAATGATCCACGGCAGACACAGGATTCATTTCACTCAGAGTGATATGGTTCAAGCATTTATATTTGTTAATTTTGATTATTATGTCTTAGAGTTACAGAAAAGTGGAGTAAGATGTATAATAGAAGATAAGCATCAACATATCATTTGACTACTGAAAATTATGTGCACGCACAAAATACTTGGTCGGGGCTCCGTTTGTATGATAACGGCATAGCATGAAGGAGATAAGCCTGGGGCTCTGTTGAGCTATTAAGGTAGACCAGGTTACTTATATAGCATCCTTCAGCTCATCTAAATTATTGTCTCTGGTGTCTCTCATCAGGGACTTTCAGTGAGGTTTAAATCAGGCCAGTTTGCTACCAACCTGGCTGCATGATGCCATGGTCATTAAACCAGATAATTGCACTTTAGGCAGTAAGGGGCAGGTGCCACGTTGGCTGTGGTGGCGCTCCTTTTTTCTAGTACACCTTTTCCTTCCACTCAACTTTCCCTTAAACTTAATGGATACAAGTTAAACCTTTTGTGGTATAACTTCAGTTACTACTAGCCTCATGTCACATTCATGTTCTCTGAAAGCTGAATTTGGGATTTTTGTCTGTTTTAGTCATCACAATTAATAGAAATAAACACTTGACTAAGATTGTGTAGGGCAAAACATGCCAATAACATCACATTCCTGTCTCAAAGATAATTAGCTATCTGTAATATTCCAATTTCCAGAGAAATCTCCTGAGGATTTTCCGAATATTGGGCATGCTTTAGCTGTAAGGTATAATTATCAAAATGAACAGAAATAAAAAATAATGCAACCTTGTGTGTAATAATTCTAGATTGTAAATAAGTTATTATTTTTGAATTGAAATAATGAAGTAAATTTACTTTTTAAAGATATTCTAATTTGTGGGGTTGCATCTGTATGGTCACGTGGATAAAACAATGTTAGTGTAGACTTTTAATGGGGACAGGAAATTGTTTTAATGATGCAATCACTACAAAAACTAGTCTGATAATATAATAAAAAAACACCAAGCATTAGGACCTAATCTGAATGTATAATAACAGAATGAATACAGTTTTGTTGTTTACATCCTTATACGAGGGTTAAAATTAAAGCTCTATGTTCATTATTGATTAATTTCTGCATTCTTAATGAATGTGAAATGTCGAGAAAAATCGTATTGTGGCTCCCATAGTGCACTGGCCTGACTTCGTGGTATATTTGCTCAGCGGTTCTGTGGGTTTTCTGTGCTGGGTGGGAGCTGCAGGACAGATTGAAGTTCTGCTGTAATAATATATGGCTACCCTTTAAATAATTACAGGATTTCTTTCAGCTTCTTTCATAAGCGGAGGAGTGCGCACTTACCTGTGAACTCAGCATCCAGAAATAGGAACCGGGACAAATGCGCACACCGCAGGCATCTAAAGGATCAGAGTCTGCGCTACAGAGTAACCAAACGCGAGTTAAAAGTTAAACCAGGGTTGAGTTAAATGTCCTTACCTTTGATTTCTGCGTAAGGATCCCAAAACTTGCGGGATGTTAACGCGGCATTCCGCGCGTTTTGCGCCTTTGGAGTCCGGACTGGGGGGGGGGGGGGGCGAAAAACGTCTCTTAGCTATAGATCTTCACAGGAAATAAAAGAGTCCGAATGGTTTGATAGTTCCTCTTAGACAATAGGAGGGGGAAGAGGGCGACAATGCCGAATCAGTCGCTTTTAACCGAAGGCATCGCTCTGCGTAACAACAAAAAGAAAGAGAGAGAGAGCGTATAATGGCATCAGATCCCCGAACGCTTGTCCCACAATTTCCAAAAGTTTATGCCCACAAAACCATCGACGTGATCAAGATGTTGCTCCACGGATCAGAAACGGGGAGTTTAACTGGAGCCTGAAGGCGAACCAAAGTGACCAGGTGCAGGTGTGGGGCGAGTGATCTGCCCCGCTGTCCTCTCCCTTCTGTTCTGCCCCCACCCAGCCTTCCCTCTCCTGTTGGCCCACAGCAGCATTGGACCAAACCTCTCAGCGCACCATATGGGTGTGATTAACCCTGTGAGTGCTGGTGCAGCAGAGCCGACCCATCGCTTGTATGAATGAGGCTCTGAGCAGAATTTTAGACTTATTCAGTCGCAATTTATTTAAAGGGTTTATATGTTGTCATGAGCAAGAAAACCTACAAGTCTGTAAAAAAAAAGTGAAACATAGCTGAATTAAAAACGGGCTTCTGGCTTTCAAGATAGGATTTTAAATCTCATCACACAAACAAAATTTTACAGTTCAGTTCAAAATTTAGTTGTGTAGCTGCGATTCACAAGAAGAAGAAGAAAAAAGTCTGTTTGGTTCAACCATGCACACAGACTCATATTGTTTTGATCTTAGTCATCAAACAATGCCATCAGGTTTAATTTATTATTCAATTTGGTAACATGACATAACATAACAGGGTAACACCGTACGCTGGTCTGCAGTCCTGTTGGAGAAGAATGTAATATCGTTTGTGTGGTTTAATACGTTTTTTCCATCAACTTTATTAATGTTGATTCCCCTAAAGGACCAATTCTACTGTAAAAAAAATCAAACATTATGAATAACAAATTAAATTTAGTTTTTTATCCCCGTTTGCTCTTTGGCAGTCAGGTCTGCTGAGACAACTTCCATACAGGGTGTGGTGTGGAGGGGAGGTGTGATACAAGGGACCATAAAAAAGGGAAATTATTACTGTTGTATCTGTAGTCTCAGCTCAGGCACAAGCAGCAGAAACTAGCTTTAAATCTGGACTTTAATATAAAGTTCAACCTGTGAATATTTTATTTTATCACCATGCCCCGTGAGAACTCCAGTTCTCTCGTGGCCCTAAGCGGACCCAAAGTCGCTTTCTACCTGGGGCCGGCTCTGTGGCGTTCACACTGTCTCACTCTGTGAGTCCAATAGTTTCCTCCTGGCACAGCCTGGGCTGAATAATTCAGCTGCACTTTGTGATGGGGAACTCACACTTTTTTCTACAAATGTTTTTTTTTTTCTCTCTCTCTCTCTCAAGCGCTGTGAGAGTCACAGGCTATTCTTAATACATCAGCAGGAGCTGAAGTTTACTATTAAAGCTGAAGGAGTGGGGCCTGCTACTAGGACTGTGTCACCGTTGCTTTTCAGCCTCACAAGAGAGCTGGGTCAGCCCAAAAAGATTCCCGGGATTCCTCCCTGGCTGGCACAGGCGCTCCTGACAACAGTGACAAAGCAACCAAAACAGGGGGGGGGGTGGGCAGCTGGATGTAAAGGACACCCATCCTGTTAACAGCGCCCCAAGTTTGAAACTGAAGCCGGTTGTGCGCACCTCTCATCTTTGTGGAGGGCTGTGACGCAGGATGGGGCACTGGAGACCAAAAAAAGCAGAGGGTAAGTGTATTCTGAGCCGGAGCCCCTGGAAGACAGTCCAATTAAATAAACACAGGAGGAGATGTGGTGCGTGAGTGTTTAAAGTTCACAGAGGTGTGCCGTCGCCAGCAGAGCTCACAAGGCTTTTGGTCATTGCTTATCTTTTAACGACCGTGCTTGAGTTTTAAATGACTTTGAGACTGGCGAAGCACGGGAGCCATGTTTAAACCTGGGTGTGAGCCAAAGATGATCCGCTGGCAGCTGTGCGTCAAAGTGGGACCAGGAGGGAGTCTTTGTGTCCCGCCCTACAGGAGGCATCCCTCTGTTTCCAGCAGAGGAAGTGAGTCACGGCTGTGTGCCGGGCTCAAGTTTCCGTGTGCTCTAAACTTTGGACGTGGACACCAGAACGCTGACCGGCTCCCAGGGCTTTATAGGCGCCCGCTGACGTCATTAGCATCTGTCACCGCATCATCAGCTGTCCTTATCTCACCGGCATGCACACGCCACTGCTTCACCGGGCGAGGAGGGCGTAGGAAAGGCTGCTCGTTCACTACAGAGGCAGCGATGTGGGGGGAAAAAAGTGTTCAAGCCTCTTTAAACAACAAGATTCTTCACTGAATTTTTCTGGGATTTGATATGATAGACCAGCACAAAGTAAGTTGTGAAGTAGAAGCAAGGCGCAAAGATCAGGCACAATGATGTGGAGAGCTTTAAAGCAGAGCTAGATATTAAGAATAACACCTCATGCACCAACAGCCCAGTGTCTGAACGCAGAAGGAGTGTTCAGCAGACCTACCAAGACATGGCCACAGACCTAAACTCGAAGGCTCGGCAGGGAGAGCATTCATCAGAAAAGCAGCCAAGAGGCCCGTGGTCGCCCTGGATGAGCTGTAGAGATTCCCGGCTCGGGTGGGAAAAATTGGACCTTCCTCAAATCTGGCATTTATTAAAAAGTGCCAAGAAGAAAGCAATCGCTTAAAGAAAGACATGCTAAATCCAGTTTGTCATGTTGGAGATGTATCAAACATGCAGAAGAAGGTGGTCTGGTCAGGTGAGAACAAAATGTATGTTTATGGCCTAAACACCCACCGCTGTGTGTTTTGGAAAACTAGCCCTGAACATCGACCCAAACACAGTAAACCAGCTGTGGAGCAAGGCAGTGGCAGCATCATGCTGTGGGGAGGGTTTTCTTCTGCGGCTCACGAATGCTCGCCATCAAATCTGGAAAGAATGGGGAAAATATTCATTATTATTAGTAGTAGTAGTATTATCGTTATTATTATTAAACCTTTCTTTATACAGCTAGTCTCATTGAGATATGTAAAGCTGGTAAAGAGTGAAACTGCAGCGGTTTGAACGGTATGGATACTATTGTAAGACACGGTGTTTTGTTCAAGATGTGAAGGTGAGAGAAGCCTGTTATCTCCAACCAGATAGATGGACTTTATAGTACTGAGACAGACAATATGAATTAGAAAGCAACAATGTCTGGGTTTTCTTTTTTTTCCCTCCCTGTTAAGCCAGAAGATTGTCCAGAAGATCCTCATGCCTACATGAGGTGGACATTTATAACTGCAGGCCGACCAACAGCTCCAGATAAATCGTATTCCCACAGACACATCAATCACTCCAATTCCAGAGGCATAGTATTTGTACCCTGGAGGGAAAACAACCTATTATCTGTCCTCCTGCTGATCTCTCCTGTGGTATATTGATGAATTGAGGAGTGTTTGAACATGCCTGCAACTCAGAGGCACGCCCTGGCCTGGGTAACCGTGGCCCTTGGAGTAAATTATAGACAGCACATGGCAAAAGTATTCATACGCTATGAAATTTTCCACATCTTGTCAGACTAATACCGCAAACTTCAATGTCTTTTATAGGGATTTTAAGTGAAGACCCAAGACAAAGTAGTGCACGGTTGGAACGTGGAGGCAAAATGATACATGAGTTAAAAACTACTACAAGTACAAATTTTAAAAAAATCTGTGAAGTGTGGCAAGCATGTGTGTTCAGCCTCCACAAGTCTGTACTTTGTAGAACCACCTTTCGCTTGAATCCCAGCTCCAAATCTTTTGGTTTATGTTTCGACCAGCTTTACACATTTCGAGGTTAAAGTTTTTGCACATTCGTCTTTACAAAATAACACAAGTTGAATGGAAGGAAAAGGTCTGTAAACGTCAAATTTCAAGTCTCGCCGTAGCACATATATATCTAGAGGCAGAGGTGCAACACCAGGCTCAGGTGTGTTGCAGCCTCTATCAGTTTTTCTTTCACGGTTGACCTGCATTCAGCTCCAGCCATATTCCCATCAGCTCTGTCCAGCTTATCTGTTCCTGCTGGAGATAAGCATTCTCACCACATGATACTGCCACCTCCATGTTTTGTCTATTCTAGTCTATTATGTCTAATGTTGATTTTGGCACGTAGGCCAGAAAGTAACATTCTGGTCACTTTCTCTCACCAACATCCCTGTGTCCACTTTCATTGGCTCGCCGCAAACCGCAAACAGGAAACTGCTTCTCTTATCAAGGCTCTAACTAATTGCGCCTCATTTGGAGACAATTGGTTGCGACGGACTTTATTTAGGGGCATTAGAATAAAGGTGACTATATTAAAATGCATGGTTTTAATTTTTTTTTATAATAATATGACGTCAAAGAAGTGTACAAATATGAACTGTGTTGTTTTATCGCAGAAAAATCTCAATAAAACAGACGCTAGAAGTGGCTGTGGTTGTCCGGTGTACAATTATAAAAACGTGGCATGTAACAGAGAAATATAAAGAGACATTTCCTACGCTTGCAGCTTCACAGCCAAATAACTGTGAACCTACAGGTAAGGAAAAGAAGGCCCAGAAAGTAACATTCTGGTCTCATCAGACCAGGTCACCTTCTCTCAACAACACCCCTGTGTCCACTTGCATGGCTTGCCTCAAACCGCAAACGGAAAATCTTGTGGCTTTCTTCTTCCTCTCTAATATTAACCACGGCTTGGGATTCCTGCAGCTCCTCCAGAGATATTGTGCACCTGTTAACTGCTTCTCTTATTAACTAATTGCGGCTCATTTGGAGTCAATTGGTAGCGACGGACTTTATTTAGGGGCATTAGAGTAAAGGTGACTATATTCAAATGCATGGTTTTTACTTTTTTTTTAATAATAATATGACGTCAAAGAGGCTGTGGTTGTCTGGCGTCCAATTATGTAGCAGAGAAATATAAAGAGATCTTTCCAACGCTTGCAGCTTCACAGCCAAATAATTAGGATCCTAGGTAAGGGTGGGGGGGGGGGGGGGGGATGTAAACATTAACGTGTACAAAAAGGAACAGGTGCTGCCTGCCATCCATGAACTTCACACCTCACCGATTATCAAAGAGGAGCAACTATGGAAAACACTGCCGACACCAAGGGCGCATACGTGGCACACATTCCAGTCACAGCCTGTTCACCTCGCACTGAATCGCAAGTGGGGCGAGCGCCGGCGTTTGACACAGAACACTGTGCAGGCCCACGGTGGCTGCAGCTTCCCAGAGATGGAGAAGGACCGTCTGCAGCGGTCCAACGCGCCACGTGTCCGCCAGGGCCAGCCAGCCGCCATCTGCCTTGAAGACAGGACTGGCGCTCTCACCCCCCCCCCCCCCCCCCCCCCGGAATAAAATTCAGCAGGGAGAACAAACAGCTGTTAGGGAAGTTCTCCCGCAAAACAACGAGGCGGAGTGTGTGCTTGGAGGGCGCAGAGCTGCCGTGCACACGAGAAGAAGATAGCAAGGATGAGTGAGTGCGAAAGCAATGCGTCTTAACGGGTAATTCTTTCCGCGCCCTCTCAAGGTGCCGCGGTAACAGCCGCTTAATGGTTAAGTCCAATGGGATGTTTGCCTCTTTGGGAAGGCGCGACTTCAGCTCCAACTCTGAGACAGGAATCAGTGGAACTGTTGCTAAAAACAGCAGGAACCGGTTTTGTAAATTGGAAATTGCCAACATGCATGCGCATCCTCGAACACAGAGCCCCAGACACGCTTGCGCCTTTCTCTGCTGCTTGGATTTAAATTGAATTCTCTTATCTGCGCTCGCACCCTCGCTCTCGCCACACGCATCCTTCAAGACACCAGACTGCAGGTGAATTTCAATGTCAAAGACACTGAGGTATCGCAGGGGCTGCAATCTGTTCACTCTGTCAACTGGGTGCATGTGTGTGTGTGTGTGCGTGTTGTTGTGCGTTGGTGGACGGTACAGTACGCGCACTGATTGCTGGGGGTTAGGCCCATTCATCTGTCTGGTGTGATCATGGCTGCCTGTAACTGGGCCTAAGCGTGAGCGTGCTCTCTGTGATCTCCCTGATAAGAGTCATCCATCTGCTGTGTGTATCTGTCAGGGCCCGGGCAGCTCCTCTTATCAATGCACTCAACCGTTTCCCTCCATCATTCCCGCTCTGTTCTCTTTTCTCACTCTTGGCCTGTCCCCCCCCCCCCCCTCTCCGTGCAGCTCAGACCCCTTCTTGATCCCACGACGACGAGAGGCGGATCACGCTTACGGTGGGATCGGCTGTAATAGAAAACCTGCCACTTTGTAAAGTGGTGCACAGCCTCTTTGCAAAGCCTTTTTTTATGAAGGAGACTAAAGCATGTTCACGTGTGCAAACATACGCGCTCACACGCAGATTGTTGGCGTTCGGGGGGCCCCACCTTGAGATTATCCACAGTAGATGAGACTCAAAGAGAAGCAGCAGCCTCTTTCTTGCAGACTCTCCGGGAGAGAATGGCCTCCTGATCGTCAATCTTGCAGATGAAGAATTAACTTTTGTGTGTTATCTTTTTGGTTTTTCCATTCCCACCGAAAAGGGTCCGGGAGTCACCAACACGACTGAAAACACGAGAACATGAAGCAGCATGACAAGAAGATTTGTGTACAGTACCAACAGGAGCTTAGATCAGGGGGGTTTAGTGTACACAGAGGAACCCTTTTAGGATTTTACCACCCTGCCCATGACAAAAGGCTTTACAAACAACCCCCACAGCGGAAAAAAAAGCCTGAAGATAGCTTTGCTGGGCCAGCAATCTGTACTTAGTTTGTCACAATCAATATTGTAGGAACCAGCCCTATTATTAATTTATATCCGAGAAAACCCATTGGGCTCTTGTCTTAGGTGGGCTGGATTAAGCTGCTTGTAAGAGGAGACAAATACTGTTTAACATGGGCTCTCTTCATGGGGGGGGGGGGGGGGGGGTGTACACGGGTTTCATCATCAGTATTAATAGTATAGGCCTAGGCCAGATTGCATACTCTGGGTGCTGCTGGGCCCACACCGGGGCAGGTTTTTGCTAGTGGAATATTTATAGCTGTGCATTAAAAGTGGAATCAAGGGTTTAAGTGTACTGTTGCAACAGAGCTGCGGTTCCTTTGTCAGGACCTGTCCAAAAATGCCTTTCCCGGGGCTACTTGCAGGGCTGCATACAAGCTGTCAGCGGGATCACACAATCGCTGTCATATCAAAGATAGAAAATATTGAGCAGCAGCTGCAGGATTGTTTGTTTTTGTTTCCCACCCAGAGCCTAAGAAATGTAAACGTTTCCACCAAAAGCATGTCAGGGTATCTAAAAGTCACATCTATGCATGGATACTAGTCATTTTAGATCACAGTAAGCCCTGCCTCTCTATTTATACCTGAAAGTTTGAACACTGCTCAGAAAGTCCAGTGAATTCACTCCCTGACAGTCTTCTATTAAGCTCACTAGACGTGAAGGAAAACTTAACAACACCGCCGCCTTGTGGTTATTTGAGGTAAAACATCCCATTTTAATGAACTCGGCTGCGGCATATAAAAAAAATATAGAAATGCACGTCACCTTGACCCCTGGAAACTTCTCCCATTTTTCCACGTTGCAAACACCAATAATGATTTTATATGGATTTTGCCAATACAAATGGAACATATTTGTGAAGAGAAAGGAAAAAGACAAGCAGTTTTTAAAATTGTTTCGCAAAGATAAATCTGAAAAGTGTGGCATGCGCTTGTATTTAGCCTCCTTAAATTTAGTGCAAGCAAATGGTTATAATTAAATAAAAATACAACGGCAACGAGTAACAAGAACACATAAATGCTGTCTGTTAATTTGCATGATGATACCATTTAATAATCCTTGTTACTTATATTTGTGACTTAGTATATATTATCCTAATTTCGGGGATAAATACAAATGAAAGCGCTATAGAATATTAATTTTATGTGCAAAAACATGCCTCCTCTTGAATTAGATTTCTGGAAAAAAAAACTTCTAAGACACAATGTCTGAAGGTTATATTTTATTATGATTCCCTTGATTACCCAACTTGTCGGCAGCATTTTAAAGATATTTTTGTCAAACCATGGGAACCTTTTTTTTCCGTCACCTCTGGGAATAAATCTCAACAATTCTCACAAGAGCTTTTTGGATTTATACCACTAATGTACACAGCAATACACATTCTAAGCACTATTTTCTTGTTAATGACTTATGTTCATGTGGCCAACAACTGACTGTGACCCCCAAACATGTCTATGGGCCTTAAATTTCTTTTTTCTTCTTTTCTCTTCATTTGCTGTTCTATATAGTTGATATAGAACAAGCTGCCAAAATGAGTTTTCTCCGTAGTGTGTCTGGGCTCTCCCTTAGAGATGAGGTGAGGAGCTCAGTCATCCGGGGAGGACTGCTGCTCCTCCACGTCGAGAGGAGCCAGTTGAGGTGGCTTGGATGCCTCTTGGACGCCTCCCTGGTGAGGTGTTCTGGGCACGTCCCACCGGGAGGAGACCCAGGACACGCTGGAGGGACTATGTCTCCCGGCTGGCCTGGGAACGCCTTGGGATTCCCCCGGAGGAGCTGGCCCAGGTGGCTGGGGAGAGGGACGTCTGGGCCTCCCTACTGAAGCTGCTACCCCCGCGACCCGACCCCGGATAAGCTGAAGACGATAGATGAATGGATGGATATAGTTGATAAAATCTAATTTAAAATGTAATAAAAACGAACCCCGTTAATAAGTCATGTTTTTTTTTGTGTGTGACACAAACCATTTATTTACCTAGAACCAGAACCAAACATGGAGAAGCAGCATTTAGTTCCTATCATGGACCGCGGAACGGGTAGGGTCAGTAGGGCCGCGGCCCTACCTACTTTTGATGATCAAACATGTAAAATAATATATATAAATAAAATTAAAATATTCAATAGCTATTTTTTTCAAATGCACAGTAGTCTATGGCAGCAGCATCATTCTCCAATGAGAAAGCAATAAATCATCCCATCTAAAAATGTATTGGCTGATTGTGTCATGTGATGTAAACAAAAGTTTTCCCACCTCTGCGCTGCTTATGACCGCTACTTCGTTAGCTTCGTTTGCTTCGTTAGCTTAGTTAACCGTGTCCACTGCAAGTGCTGAGAGGTGTTTCTCGTCCCTCCGTTGTATCAAGACCTATCTGAGATCAACAATGACCCAGAAAAGACTAAATAGCTTGATGTGCGCCCACACACACACACACACACACAGGGATCTTTTGACCACAGTGGATGCTTTGAGGATAGCCAGGGACTTCTCCAGCATAATGACAGACGGAGACACTTTTTCGGGAATATTTAGAGCAGGGGTGAGTTTGACTTTTCTTTTTAAAGTATTTTTATTCTGTAAATATTGTGTTAGCTGTAATATAATGATTGTAAGTGGAAATAAATCCGGGGCGTGTGTGCTGGAACGTCAGAAAAAAAGTTAAATAAAAATTCGGTGTCGATTTTAATTATAACATGGCAGACACATTTATCATGCTCAGGGACCACAGCCTATGAGAAAGCAATAAATTCTGGTGTCTAAAAATGGATTGGCTTGTCTTGTGTCATGTGACGCAAATCAGTTGCGTGATCAAGGGGATGCTGGTGTTTTATGCACAGACATATATACGTAGACGCGTCATAGGGCGCAGGTTCGCACGTCAACGTCACCGCCATATTGTATGTGGCAGAAAAAAGTTGAGTTCTGTTATTGTGAACGTGGATCAGAGAAGATGCCTCATTCCTGTGCTGCAATAAATACACACACACACACATATATATATATATATATGTTTGTGTGTGTGTGTGTGTATATGTGTGTGTGTGTGTATGTGTTATGAATATAAGGATCAATTTGTTAAATCTAAACATTGTGGTCTTCATTATTTCATAAAACCATGTCACATGTGAACCTTTAGGAACAGACTTTTTGGGTGAGTATTAAAGAGGTAAAATTAATAATATGAGCAAAAAAAAAATATCCTAGGTCAATAAAGTAAAAATAAACAAACAAACACAAAAGTGATAATGTTATGATAAAAACATCATATTATGAGAATTAAGGGGGAACATTTCCAGATTAAGTACAGTTTGCAGAATTATTTCACTCCTGGAGTAATAGGGCCAGGTTAGATTATTTTAAATATTTTTATTCTTTAGGAGAATAAATTCAGGAGAATGAAGCTAAAGGGATACGAAAACTTGTAATATTACAAAAAAATACTACGAATACAAAGTATATTCAGCGATTAAAGTCCCTCTGATTCTGTTTAAGTGACTGAGTAACTGCAGATTTGCCACATTTAAGATGGCGGACGCTCTGACGCATCGCAGCATAGGCAGAACCCGCCCAATGACGCGTCTACTCTTATATTATGTCTATGGTTTTATGTGTATGCGGGCGCGTGCGTATGTGATGGGTAGTGGTATTGTGTATTGCCTGATGGGCCCGACCAATTTGAAATGCGTTCCACGGTCCATGGTTCCTATGCTCCACTTATCTGGAACAAACTTCCAGAAAACTGTAAAAGTGTGGAAAGCCTGAGTTCCTTTAAATCAAGATTATAAAAACATTTGTTAAGGATTGCCTTTGACTGTTCTAGTTAAACTGTTTTACTGAAACATCATTAGTTCAACTTTGTAGTCCAACTGTTTTTAATGTTTGCTTTTATTTTCTATTTTTCCATGTTCTATTTTGTTTCTACTTGCTTTTTCCCCCCCTGTATTTTAATCATGTAAAGCACGTTGCATTGTCTCTGTACTGAAATGTGCTACATAAATAAACTTGCCTTGCCTTATGGGACAAATGTGGAAAAGGGAACTCTGATCAGAGCAAATTACTTTCGTTTTTTCATTGGTCTGCAAGCAAACACTGAAAACCAACACTTCACATCTCCCTGAAGACACCATCAACAGTGTAACACGGTGGAGGGAGCCTCATGCTGTGGGAATGCTTGTTTTGAGGAGGAACAGAGGCGCTGGAGATGGATGGAGCTAAATGCAGGACAATCCTGGAGGAAAACCTGTCAGACGCTGCAAAGTTGAGCTTGTGGTTCACCTTCCAGCGGCACAAAGGCCATAAACATAAAGACAGAGCTACAGTGGAACGGTTTCATACTCCAGTCCTTGAGGGATTGCTGCTTCAGCACACCTGCAAAAGGTGCTTTTACAAAGTTTGGGCTCAGAGGGACTGAACACGGGGACCGATGCTAATTTTCTCTTCCACTTCACAGCTATGTACTACAATTTCCCCCCAAAAACCTAATCAATCGTGGGTGTGATGTGAAGGAAGGGCGTGAACACCTTTGTAACACACAGTAAATATAAAAACACACACTGAGCAAAGAGTCAAACAGCTTTCTATTTATTACGTCTGAGTCAAAAGGTGGACATTTATCTTTAAAGCAAACATGACCAACCAAAAACAAAAAGTAGAAATAATACACTACAGCCTTCTAAAGATCACAGCACACAAAATATAGACGTAATATGAGAGAAAAAACAAAACAACCAAAAACAAAATCCAGATTTCATAAACCTATCCACGAATTAAAACATCATCTTATTCAAAAAAAACATTACAGAAGTATTATTTACAAGGTTCATTGCTAAGAAAGGTAAGCAGATACAAATACTTCTTTTTTCCTTCTTTTTTTTTTTTTTTTTTTTTTTTTAACAGTGCATCCTATTACAAATCGCTGTGAATTTGAAATTAATGCAACACGCAGCAATAATCCTCTACACAGCAGTGTAGTGCCATTATTGTCCTGCCTTACAATGTGTGCTAACAGGCATGCCGTAAACGCAAACGTGTATAAAAAACAAAACAAAAATAACCCCATAATACCAGCTTTTTTTTTTTTTGTTGTTGTTTCTTTTCTTTTTCTTTTTTAAAAAGTAACCTTAATGACACCAACTTTGGATGTTTACATAAATTGATTCCAATTGAGTTACATAAATCCGGGAATCCACAGAAACGTAGCTGAAATCAGGAGGATCATCGAACAATCGGAGATAGTTTACACGGCGGAGGTGTGGGTGTAACGTGACAGCACGGACGGAACAGAGAAAAAAACAAACAAAAATAAAACACACTGGTAGTCTATTAAAATTATTATTGTTCCTATATACTACAGTAGAGTCCACATTTCTTTATGCACAACCAACAATAAGCAGAAGCGTAGTAAATGGTTTAAACCTAGCCTAGTTATTTCAACAAAACGACCACCATGATCATCCCTGAGAAGACGTTTTGGTTCCACACTCAGTGCATCTGAAATGTACGACCGTCATATCAAATTGAACTCGTGATAAAATTCGCTTTGCTCACGCGTCGCATAATAAAAACAAACAGCCTTTTGCAGCTTGAGAAGATCAATATTTATTAATGCCTCTGAGGATTTCATAATCGTGTGAAAGAATCTGCTAAACCTAGATTAGATGTTAGAAATCGTTTTTTTGTTGTCGTCTTTTTCGCTGCACAAAGAAACTTTTTCTAGGAGCTGTTGGGGGTGCTGAAGCCCAAAACTGTGTGCAGATGGAGAGAAAAAAGAAAGAAGTGAAAAGGTTGTCCAGTATACAGTATTGACAGAAAATACAGCGGAAACGTGTTCCCGATGCTTTACTATTACAGTTTACCCTGATTTAAAAGTTTCTGTCTATTTTAGGTAAAAAAAGAAAAAAAGAAAAGCAAAGACTGGTATTTTGTGCATATGAACGACACCAGGAAGAGCGGTTCAATGTCTGCACTGCGCCTCCTTCATTTCCCCCCGGGCTCTGGTCCCTAGCCGCGGTGGAAGAACCAGTGGGAGCTGATGGGTTTTTAATCGGGCTCAATAAGACATTCCCAGAGACCCCGCGTCCATGTCCTGATGACCCAGAGCGGTTTTAGGAGGCACAGAGAGGACCCTAAGCAACACCAGAAGGTCGTTTTGCTTATTGCTGTGCACCCATTTGTCGTCGCCGTCTTCTCAGGCCTCCTCCTCCTCCTGGTCGCTGTCGTCAGAGCCTGCTGGACAAAAATAACACGGCTGTGATCCCAGGAGACGATGGCTCAAAGTGCCCAACGCCCACAGATTTCGATTAAACGAAATGGCAGAAAAAGGGACAAAAGGATATTTCTTATCCCGTTCCTAAACTCCTGTTATCTTCCTACAATGGTAACAAGTGACGGCTTACCGTCGATCACTATTTCTCCACTACCCTCCTCTTCTTCCTCCTCCTGGCTCTCATCTGAGGGAGACATTTTTGACGTCCGGTCAGTACATTTACAGAAGCTTCCTGCGCTCTGTGCCGTTTACCAAACACCGCTGCATACAAGTTTTATCGGCGTTTTAGGGGACGCGTCACCACAAAGCGCTGCGTAACTGCAGTGGAAGAAATTTACACACCCCTTAACACCCAGAGTTAACACGTTGTAGAACCTATTCTGTGCGTTTCCTGCAGGCTGGACACGTCGGCTCTCCTCTTGCCCCTTTCCCCGCTAAACCCACTACACAGAAATGATTTTAAATATCGTGAAACGTTAAACGGTACTTTATTTTGGAAAACCAACACGGCCTGCTACTGCCTGTTTGGCTCCAGTGTTGCCCATCTATCATCTTTGTAGCTATATTTAGCGACTTTTCAGACCCCTCTAGTGACCTGCTTTCAAAAAGCAACTTTATTTTGTTTTAATGGGGACTTTACTGAAAGCACCAGTCGTTCTGGAGTCACTGCAGCGGGAGCAGCCACACGTCGCAGCAGCTGCTGCCTCGTAACGTTAATGTAGTTTTTAAATGTCTTTTTTGTCTCTGAAACTGCTGCACTAAAATAATTCCCCCAAAATCGATTTACACGCAGCTTCACTTATTCACCTCGTTCACTTTTGTTTCTTTGGAACAGTTTGTTTTATGTACCGTATTTTTCAGACTATGAGGCGCACGTAAAATCCTTCATTTTTCTCAAAAATTTATTGTGCGCCTCATATGATTAAAGTTGTGCTTACGGACAGATTTTATGTGGTACAATGTGCTCAAAAATCTGTAAACATGTGTAAGTACGACTTTGGTTAGCAACAAACCTGCTCCACTCAATGGATATTCAGAGCATTACGGTACACTGTGTCACTGCCTGATCGGTACCCTGAGCTGTCTGCAAGACTGCCTGACTGTAATGTCTAAACTAGAAGTGCATTCACGTAAGGAGTATGCGCTAGCAACAATAAACCAAGTAAGTTTATTCAATATAAAAGTTTTGTTTATTTTGGCCTTATGTTAGAAACAGGGCAGTGTCATCCAGCTACTCTGTCCTCCCGGCAGAGACGGATAGATCTCCCTCTCAGGAGAGAGCTGTGCTAAGGAGGAAACACACCGGACGCGTTGCGCAGCATAAGCGCAGCAAAGCAGCTTTTCATTTTAATCAGTCCATAAATGTACACTAGAAGCATAACGCTACGCAATGCCTAAATTAGATTGAAGTTCTAATTTCAGATGCGTATATATTCCTGTTTGGCAGGAGCATATACGCGTCTGAAATAAGAGTTGTTGAAAATAAAGCGCCATGGATGATGTAGTTGTGACAAGCTAACAAGCTAAAATATGGGATTTCTAATCACATATGGTCAAGACACGGACTTTTAGGTGATCAAAACATTGGATATATTACGGATGCCTTAAATAACTCTTGTTGCGCTAAACTTTTTTTTCTTTCTTTTTTTACACATGATCATGATACACTGAAATCAGGGACATTTCCGGGGACAGGTCATCCAAAACAGGGTCTGTCTCCAAAAATCAGGGACATATGGTCACCCTACCGGAAGGGCGGAGTGGTATTACACACTTGGGAAGAATATATAATCCGATTTATAATCCGGTGTGTCTTATATGTGGACAAAGACACACGTAGACACGTAAATTCACGGTGCGCCTTGTAGTCCGAAAAATACGGCAGTGTGGATTCAGCCAATGTATTAAAATTAATAAATCCTTTTGTAGAGGTGATTATTACTTCCAAACACACTCACTAGTTTTAACTTCTTTGCCTTGGCGAAAGCCTTCGTACAGCCTGGGTCATGAATGGATGAACAAATTAAACGATGACATCATCATTTGCACCGACCTGGATTCGCTCGCGTGCCGCCATCGTCGTCCTCTTCTTCCTCCTCCTCCTCTTCTTCCTCTTCTTCTCCGCCTTCTTCCTCCCCCTCCTCTTCCTTCTTGCTGTGGCCCTGCTCAGCGTCGCCAGCGTCCTCGCCCGGCTCGTCGTCGGAATCAGAAATCACCACGCAGTCGTCTCCGTTTCCGTTCCCGGCCGCTCTGGCCTCAGTGGCGCTGCTGGAGAAACGCGGAGAAACGCACAACTTAAAGACACGGCGATGGAGTATTTGTTTATTTGCGTAAACGGCTTAATGGGCGGTTTTGTTCCCTGACAGCAGATAATCCGGTGCATACTACCACAGGAGGATCTGTCTGCTTTACCTGCCGTTCTCCCTCGGTTCCCAGAGGGGAGTGAGGTAGTATCTCAGCGGATCTCTGTAGAGGTCATCCTTGAGTATCTAAACAGCGACACAAAACAACACATGAATACAGCAAGACAATACCGGAGACGGAGACTCACATAATCCCAGACGGTGCACGTTTCAGTGTCGGGTGGAGACAGGCCTCCCTAATGTTGTACTTGGAAACATTCCCAATGATATGTAATTAAACTCTGGAAGACAATTAAACGCAACACGTCTGCTGCGTTTAATCCCCAAAAACAGCCAGGAAAGCATAAATGTCTGCCAGAGTCAGACTTTTCACCGTTTACCTGCCAGCTCCCAGGTATAAAGTACGGATTATGTCAGTTTGAGCCTAGAGAAGGTAATTAACCACACAGATTAAAGCACGAGCAGACATGTAGATATTGGGGGTTTGTAATCTTTGCTCGTCTTCGGATTCTTGCTTAAAGCCCCACTAAGTAACATTTTTACATCAATATATCCTCTCCCAAGCCACTGTGATGGTAATCTAAGCGTTGAGGGGTCCGTCATCTCCCCCTGGTGTCTATGGCCAAAAAAAAAAAAAAAAAAAACACACATGGGACTTTCTGTGATCCGACCCAGAGGCGGTCTTGCTGCTCTGTTCCCGTTCTCGTGGTAAGACGGCCATCGGCACCAATAAGTGTTACAAAGTCTGCTTATTATAAGCAACGTCTGCCTTGTGTTTGCTTTTTTAAGTCTCTTGTACATTTTGTGAGTCGTGGGTTGCGGTTTATTGGGCTTGTTTTTGATTGTGAAGTCTCGTATTTGGGCAACAAATAAGCAACTAGTTCAAAAGCTATAAATAGACACCACTCCCACTGCGCTACCGACAGCGAGCCGGTGACTGTGGCCGTCCACATCACATCTTTCTCTCACCTCCTCCCTTTCCTAAATAAACAAGAGCTATAAATGGACCAACCCGCGCTGCGTTACGCTGGGCTCAGTGAACCTGGGTCTTACTCTGGGTCTCTGTACTTGCATGTAGAACGTAAATGTCCTGTTTCGATTATGCACATAAAAACAGATGCAGATTTACATGTTTAAATGTGTTTTATTTATCCTGTTATAGGTGGCTAACTTCGGTTGAGGTAGCCAACCAAGGTTGACAAATAAGCCTGGATAACTTTATCGCTGATCAACAGCTATGATTATAAGGCTGGACGAAGAAGAAAAAAAAGTATATTTACATATTTATAAGTACATTATTGAATAATTGAACTTTATTGATCTCACAATGGAGAAATTCACTTCTGCATCTTAACCCATCCCCTTGGGGAGCAGTGGGCTGCCACTCTGCGGCGCCTGGGGAGCAATTGGGGGTTAAGGGTCTTGCTCAGGGACCCAGAATGGCAGCTTGTGGGAGTTGAACTCAGAACCTCTGGGACCAAAGCTCTGTGCTCTAACCACTAGGCCACCACTCTATATAAAGTATATATTGATAAAATAGAAATCATATTGATAAATAACTAATTCAAAACATATTTTAAGTGCAGCCCTGGCCATTTTATGCTGTTGCTTGGCGACCTATTTTTAGATACAGAACACACAAACGTTGGATTCCAACTAAAACCTTTATTCAACCAACTTTTTGCCAAAACTGCAAGTTTTTAAAAAAGAAAAGAGAACACGCGCTCTCTGAACTCTTGGAAGGGGGCGGAGCTTGGTGATGGAGCGATCCTGGGTCTGCGTTTGTGATTGGTGGGGATGTACCTGATAGGCTACCCCTAGGTATGAGTGTCCGCATGCATGGTTAACCACTGCAGAGAAGAACCGAGCCCAGCGCCAGATCACCTTAACACCAAGTACACAATTGGGCCGATGCAGACGGTTGTGTTTGCTGAAATAAAAAGAGGAAAACATACACCCGGAGCAAGCAGCGAGCCGCACCTGTGCTACATCGTCCTGTGCCGGGCTGCTGTGGTCACTGAACCAGCTGAAGAAGGTCTCGTAAACGCCGCGGACCGACTTCCTGGGCTCGCTGTTGGCCGTCAGATTGTGTCCACGATGCCACAGTATGGAGTTGGAGAACGACATGGGTGATTCTGTAAGAACCAGCAGCGAGGGTCAGAAAACAGACACGGACCACACCAGCCAGACAGACCGTGGGTTTGAGTCAAAATGCGATTAAAGCATGGAACAAGTGGAGCATTGTCGCTTTCGCCATAGTGCTCTGCTTGATTTATACATGTAAATAGCTTGATTATGATTTATCTAGGGAACAATTCATGTTATGTGGACACTACATTGAAAAAGTAGAAGAGGAGAGAAAATAAGGGAAAAAAAGGGAGAAAAGGTGAAAGAAAGAGGGAACAGAAGAGAGAGAGAGAGAGATCGACAAAACTTCATCAGTCTGCTTCATCACCTGCAAAGAGAGATGTAAAAAGAAGAGCACAACCAACTAATATAGAACTACAGATACAATACAGCAACACCTTGGTACCATCACTGAAGTATATACAGTATTTAATCAATACAAAATGTATAAAGTGGTAGCTGAAGATAAAAATTGATGAGTATGCAAGTAACCGGATTCAAGCACCTGTAGGTGTTTGTGAGAGTGCGCTTGTATCTGAGGTTTATCCATGGGGAAAATGCTCAATAGTGGTTGTGAAGAGCCAAAGACCCCCCCCCCCCCCCGAGGCAGGCGCCAGGGGACCCAAACCCCCAGATGCCCAAAGTAAAGGTGACCAAGAGGGGCCAACACAGGAAATCTGCCCCCCCCCCTCACCGAGGGAAGAGGGGAGATGGCACCTAGGAAACCTGGTGGTGAAATTTCACTTATTGCTCCTTTAAATCAAACTCGGGGATACATCAAATTGGTCTATATGTAATATGACTTTATGTAACAGTCTTTCCTAGTGCATTTAAAGAATGTCAGAAAAGTCTATTGAAATTATTAACCTTTGTTTCCGTTTACAATCGAACAGCAATTACCTCCTACGCCAATGTGTAATTCCTTCATAATGACGTTGTTCTGGAAATATGGGTTCCGTCGGAAGTGGAAGCGAATTCTGTAGCCAAGTTTGGTATTTTTGAACGTCTCAACCTGAGAATAACAAGAAGAAGAAAAAAAAAAGTAAATCTGTCTGCTTTGCATTTCCTAAAGCTCCAAATCCACAGATTTGTAAAAAGAAAAAAATGTTTATAAAGACAAATGAAACCTACTTCAAGGTCAGTCATGTAGCTAAGAGCGTCTTCATCAGTCTCATCTATGTGAGCTGAAAGGTGAGGATGGTTCAACAGCTTAGGTGTTGACGTTAAGATTAAAAACAACAACAAAGATTCGTCCATTCAAAACGCACAAACACACAAGACAGGTTTCCCTTTAAGGATACAGCCGTCACCCAAAACCCGGGGATGGTCTTCGTGATGGAGCTTCTCTGATCCAGATGTGGCCGCCTCTGGCGATTAACCTTCAGCTCCAGCCGCTGATGGAGCCTGGCGCTTTTCTTATCCAGAGCTTCAAGTCTTATCTGCACTTGCGCCAGCAGGGCAAGAGACTGCCTCACCTCTGGGGCCATCTTCACCGACACAATTGCACACTCCCCGTCGTCATTGTCCTCGTTGTCGGATGGGAAAGAGGAGCTGGGTGTGGATGAGGACCCAGACACGGACTCGTCCCCTTCGTCTGCCTCCGCAGCGTCCTCCTGGTCTCCTTTCTCGGGGCCATGTGCCGAGGACGTGGAGCTGTCCGCCGCCGCCTGCGTCTTGGAGCCGGCCTTTGCGGGCTGCTGACCTGGCCGCTGTTTGTTTTTACTTCCGTGTTTGGTTTGCCTGACTTTCGCGGACGAACACGGAGTCTCTTGGCTTTCCTCTCCGTCTCCTCCCGTGAGACTGGCGAGGGCTTCGGCGGCCGCTATGGCTGCGGAGTCAGACTGCTCCACGGGGGCTGACGGTCGCCGCTCTGACTGGGCTGTTTTCGGCGCCTCCTCGTTCGAAGCGGCGGCTGCAGACGCCTCTGAGGACCGCGGCTTGTCGGCGGCGTCGTCAGGACTGGAGCTGTTGACAGGCTGCGGGCTGGCGCCGTCCGTACGATCTGCAGCCCGCTCCTGCTCCTCCTGCTGCGGAGCGCTTCCTCCGGGAACGCCGTCTTGCGACTCTCCCGGAGTTTCGCCTCGACTGTCTGCGACACTTTTTGAAGTCGGTCCAGTCGCGTCTGCGCCGTCGCTCACTTTAGAGGACTTTCGGGGGGTCGCGCCGCCTTCGTCCCGGTCCGGCGACGAGCTCCGTTTCCTCGATCCTGGATGAACGGACTGTGTGCGGTCCGTCGCTTCACTCATGTTAGCAGGCTAGCGAACGAGCTAACAGGGTTTTGAGGCCCGCAGGCTCTTAGGAATAAGCGCAGTCGACAACACAGTCGGCGCGAAGGCTTCTACGAGTAGTGCGACGTTAAAATGTATGCGGTAGTTGAAGCTACATTCTCGGCTACGACAGATCGGGAAGCAACCCTCGTAACTACCCGCGGCCCTGGCGCGTTAAACCCAGCAAGATGCAGCTAGCTTAGTTAGCATACGTTACCCGATTACTGAATCCTCGCCCCGACGACAGCGCAGCATCGCAGCGAATATATTCGCAGGAGGAGATTCTTTATCTGATCATTCAAACCCGCCAACGCAGCGCAGCCTTTTAAAAAACTAGCCGCGTTCTCGAGATAAGTTTGGCGTTTGCATTATCCGTTAGCTTGCTACCCGCGAAACGACGCCAGAGAAAAACAATCCTCCTATTGGCTGCGTGACGACGCGCTAAAACGGCTCGGCCAATCGCCTTCGTGGATAGGCGCACGTGACATTCTGTCGAAGACGGAGTCAACTGCGCAAGAAAGGACAGAACGTCCAAATATAGAAATTCTCTTTATATCGTCAGCACACAATAATATTTACACAGAATTGAGGTCAAACGCATATTTATCATAAAATGAATGGATTGTTTAAGGTGAAGCTGAACAATACATTTGAATGCGGTTCGACGTTTTTTAAATAGCGCCAAATTAATCTCAGTGATTTTGCAAGACGAACAGATCCAATCCATCCTGTAATATCAAATCCATGTCATAACATGCTTTTTTTAAAATGCAATTTTTTATCAGTGGAGAAAGGCGATTTTTGTTAATAAAATTAATTTTATGATGAATTTTATGCGCATACGTCATCAGTAGCCTATGACTAATGTAAGTGGGAGCTTTCATAATTGATTAATTATTCGAACCTTTTCTTGATCTCTGCAAAAGTTCGAAACAAATAAAGGATTTCATGTATCTCTTCGTTTTTAATTTAATTTTATTTATTCATCAGTTCATTCAAAGAATGCATGAATGAGTTAGTGTTTTTTTATGTGTTTTATATACCCACGGTCTCCAGTAGAGGGCGTCCAGCCAGCCCGTACGGAGCAGAAGCAGGGGGCGCAGTAGGATTATACCAGTTTAAAGAAAACGATTTAGGTCAGGCCAAAAGGACCAGCTCTAATATTAGAGGCTGCTGCTTTCAGAAGAACTGCCAAGCAGTGCGGCATAAAGCCATCTCAACCAGGGGGGTAGTATGTCACAAGGCCTGGTGGGGAAAGCCAGGTTTTCCAAGGGTGACATCTAACGCCAGACGTTGACAGGACAGAGGAGCCTCTTCCCCGTGCGTAACGCAGGGACAGCGCTGGATCCACACAGAGCGCCGCAAGCCATGCGTATTCACAAGTCTTTATTTTGAAGACGCCACATGCTCTTTTCTGCAGACATGTCTTTCTTAACCATACCAAGCAAAGAGGGCCTTTTCACCACGATTAAATCCAGCAAGTCCGCCGGAGAGACGGAGGGTCGCGCATGCACGGACGCCAACGAGGAAAACCACGACGAAGAAGACGAGGACGACGAGGACGATGACACCGAGGATGTCCGGCTCATCCCCAGGTGTTCCCCGGTGCCCAGGAAGCGGGGCTCGTCCATCTTCGACGAGACGGCCGAGTACATGCGCATCCACCAGGCGCTCTCCGTGGGAAAGAGGGTGTCGTTCGCCGACACAACAGGTGGAGATCTGGTGGACGTGCGCGAATTCGCAGCCTTTGACTCGGACGAGGAGGACAACGTGAAGTGGGAGGAGGAGGAGGCGAAATACCGCAAAGCAGAGCGGGAGCCGACCTACAGAGTGAACCCGGAGTTCCACGCTCCAGGGAGCGGCGCGCTGCTGCAGGCTGTGCGCTCCCACAAGGTGGAAGTCGAGCAGATATCTCCGGTGGAGGACGAGCCGCTCGCATTCAGCGGAGTAATCCGTGTGCTGAACATCTCCTTCCACAAAGCGGTGTACATCAGATCAACAATGGACAGCTGGGCCACTTACTTTGACCACCCTGCAGAGTATGTGCTCGGATCCAACGACGGGGACACGGATCGGTTCTCCTTCAAGCTGTCTTTTGCGCCACCTTACACCACGCACGGCTCACGCATTGAATTTGTCGTGCGCTATGAGACGTCCGATGGTGATTACTGGGCCAATAACTCCTCCATGAATTACGCCGTGGCGCTGCTTTTGTCCTATGAAGACGACCTGGGTCAGCCCAGCACTGATGTGGCACAAAAAAGAAGCATCCTGAAGACCCCCAGAGCCTACAGGTAGCCGCTTTATGTTGGCCGGAGGGGGCCGGAAGGACCCCTAATGTCGTCTGTGCTCACAGACAGCTCGTTATTTGCCGCGATGTGAGAACAAACAGAGCTGAAACTCAGAGAATCAAAACACGAAGGTTATTCTATGCAATTTTTTACAATACAAACATACTAATATCGATTTAAAATTTCAGACAATTTAAAATATTTTAGCCCATCTGCTGAAAAACATTAATTCAAACTGAATGCCATTCTAATTCACAATAAACAAGTGTAATTATACAGTTATGGTCTGTGTTAAAATGCAGGGATTATGATTTGGGGGCTCCAAGGAGTTAAGTTCCTTTATGCCTTGGGCCCCTTCTCCTTCAGGCATCAGCTCAGGGTTCACTGTTGGTTAAACTTAAATCACCTTATAAACCGTTGGTTCTGTTAATCATCGGTGCTTACAGGTCCAGTGGGCTGATATGAGACAAAAGGAATACGAAGGTATTCATACCCTGTCACCTTTTCCGCATCGCACCAAAAACGAACAAAAGCTTCAGTTAATTTAATTGAGGATTTTTATGTGATAGATCAACATAAAGTATTGCATGAAGTCATTTGTGAAGTAAGTTGAAGGAAAATTAAACATGGTTTTCAATTTTTTTTTGTTTTACTAATAAAAAGACTTCACAATTTACAGCTCCAGACCGTCTCTGCCAGCTTTGCGGATCTCGAGGTATAAATATATATTTTCCCATTGTTCTTTGTAAAACAGCTCAAACTCTGATTGGCTGAAAAGCATCTGTCAACAACAATTTTCAACTCCCGCCCCTGATTCTCAAGCTGATTTTGGTCTGGGCTTTGACTAGGCCATTCAATCACATGAATATGCAGCAGCATGTTATTCCGTTGTAGCACTAACTGTAGGTTTAGAGCCGTAAACCTGCGTCCCAGCCTGATGTGTGCTGCTGCCTCCTAACAGGTATCTCCTGTATTTAGCTATATCGTTTTTGTCCCCCCTGCTGAAGAACAGCATGATTCTGTCATCACCAACACTCTCTGTGTGGAGTTTCGTGGCGTTTGTGTCCTGTGGACAAATTCTCCCACCTGAGCCGTGGATCTCATTGGCTACTTCTCTGGTTATTGTCACCTGTCAGTTCAGGTGAATGGCCATGCTTTAGTAGTTTTGCAGCTGTGTCTTTCTGTTTTAGATGAGATGTCCAAAGCTTGGGGTATGGATTTATAACCAAACCCCACTTCTCCACAGCTTTATCCCTCATCCGTCTGCTGTCAGGTTGTTTCTAACAAACCTCAGAGGCCCTTCATGGAACAGCTGTATCTATATTAAGAATAAATTACACACTGCTGAATTCTATTTACCAGTGACCTGTGAAGACAGATACTTCCATTTGATTTTATGCTGTTCAATTCAATTAGATTTTATTTACATAGCGCCAATTGACAACACAGGTCATCTCAAGGCACTTTACAAAGTCAAATTCATTCAAATCAAATCAGACAGATGGTCAAAAAGTTTCCTATCTAAGGAAACCCAGCAGGTTATATCAAGTCTTGACAAGCATCATTCACTACTCATGAAAGAGCTTAGAGCCACAGTGGACAGTCGTCTGCATTGTCCATGGCTTTGCAGCAATCCCTCATACTGAGCATGCATGAAGTGACAGTGGAGAGGAAAACTCCCATTTAACAGGAAAGAAAAACCTCCAGAAGAACCAGGCTCAGTGAACGGTCATCTGCCTCGACCGACTGGGGGTTAGGGAAGAAAGAGCAGAGACACAACAAGCACAGAAGTAAACATTGATCCAGGAATCCTTTCTACGCTATATTACCATATAGCGTAGAAAGGATAACTCTTTCAGATTCTTAGAAAACATCTTGTAATTTTCTTTAGGTTCATAATTATGCACTACTCTGGGTATCTCATATATACCCCTTCAAAATTGAAGTACAAAAGTTCCATATTAGTTCTCGGATAGAGTGATCCTTCCACCACAGGGGCAGGAACGACAGAGCAGTATCTGCTTACTAATACCCTTTGATCCTTTCTGGCTAAAACGAGCATTCACCTCATTCAGAGGTTCTCCCTGGAACTGACGTTCTGTCATGGAGGAACCTCCAAGTAAATCCAAATTGTTATGTGTATTCACACTGCATGAAAGGTGTTCAAGGTAAGTAGTTCTTGTAAAAAGAAAAGAAAAGTATTTCTGTTCCTGTTTTTCCGCTTGCCCAGAAAGAAATGTTTAGAAAGCTTACACCCTCCGCTGAATGCCAGTAGGCCCTGTGGTGTGTGACGCGATCAAAATAGGAAAAGGGCAGGTGTCGTTTTCAGTCCTGGCGTTTCCCCTCGCTCTAAAACTGAACTCTGACCTTTTCTATCACTGGAGTGATTTCAAAAGGAGCAGACGAGCCTCGTCCCACATGTAATTAAGAGGCTGCCGCATAGATCGCTTTCCTTCCTTCTGCTGTCCATTAAAGCCAAATAATCCTTTTTATTTCTAATAGCATCAACATGAAAGAACTTAATAAATCTTGATGTGGTAAAGGTCCCCCAAGCCATGTCATATAAAAAGGATCAAACACTTTATAAACCGATAGTAGTCATGTAGCTCTTCACTGCTCCAGCTGCTAGGAGACAGGCATAGGCCCAACACTTTGTCCAACACAGAATACGATAGTTGATGACTGTATAATTAAAGAAATTGGCTAAAATATTCTGGTGATCCTGAGTTACTGAAGTAGTCTGATTTTTGTTCCGCACGAGCAACATATCAAACATCTAAATCACACTTCAAATGTCAGAGTCAGTCGTGATATGAATCAATTTCACACACACCTGCCCTCATGGCAGCAACAAACTATTTTTTCCAGTAATGTCAGGCTCAAGGGTCAAGGGATTGACCAGGCATGCGTCTTGGAGTCCCAGCTCGGAGGGACTCAGTTCTTGTAATGCAACTTAGATTTCTATCCAAACCTGTACAATTCAAATACTATTATTTTAGAAGTCAGACATCATGAATAATAAGTTTGATTCTGTATTTATTTAGTCTTGAATTAATTTCACATCCCCAGATCTGCAGAGTACAAGAACCTGTGTGAGATCTGGGTCATATTCTTAAATCATACAAGGCAGAGTGTGAACAGCTTCTGGAGCTCTTGTCACATGCTTGTCACACATCTTGAGCTTTTGGCACGCTTAGCCCCCTCTTTCGGAAGATGCGCAGAGGACATTCCTGTTTCATAGAATTAGCTTTTATTTAGCTGAGCTAGCGACTACTCCTCGTATGCACAGTTTAGCGCCGCAGCACATCTTTTTATTTGACCTTTACACTCAGCCGTGGTCAACAACATTTCACTCTGTAATTTTCCACCTCCATATCTACTCTCACAAATAGTCTAATGACAAAAATCACTGCCAGGACCTTTGGCTTCAAAAAGACCTATCTGCTGCGAAGCAGCAGATAGGTCACCTAAAATCATATATTGATATTTTTTTAAAACTTTTAATAATCTTGTTCTTCTCCTAAATTTTAGAGAACATGAAAACTTCCTGCAGGAAGCCCCCAGACTGGGTACTGGAACCCAGGGTCCTCTTGCTGCAGGGCAATGATGCAAACAACAACCTCTCTATGTAGCCAGCTTTTCCCCAGAGATTCAGATTGTAATTTTTGTAACTCTCTGTACCTTACGATGCAAAACTTATAATGGCATGGTTATAAAATCCATCATTTAACACCCAACCCCCTGTTCCACATCTCAGTTTCCACTTTTACCTTGGTCTAGACATGTAAAACATCCTGTGATGGATGGGTGAATATATCACAAATCATTTCCCCCTATGTAAAAACATAATAGAAACAAGTCATTTCAGCCCTTGGCCATGTTGTACTTTTGCAGCTTTTACTATTTTATACCCCACTATTTGTGGTACAAAATGGAGCCGTCCATCTCAGGATGCTTCGTTGCAACTATGTGTCAATTTTACCTGCCAAGGGGTGATTTTATTTCCCCTTTGACAGCCAACGATTTAAAGTAGTTGGAGTCTGCCGTAGCCATGAATGGAGAGCAATTCCCTCAAATGCTCTGTGTGAAGGCACATTTTCAACGGCAGCTCTTAACAGGCTTCTTTTTTTAAAATTCCTCTGTCAAAATGAATGTGGTCTGAGTGATTGCTCCGGCACAACATGCAGCTGAAACCCGATATTTACATACATAGTTCAAAAAAGAAACATAGAATTTTTCCACTGTCTGACTTTGAATCAGATTAAACTTGTCCTGTTTGAAATCGGTTAGAATTACCAAGGCTAAATGCTAGCTCGATGAAAGGGAGAATTTTCTTCTAGTCAGTCACATTGATAATGTGTAGCGCTCTACGTGCTACACATTATCAATCTGAGACTGCTCCGGTCAAATCCGCTCGGGAGATACAGCAGAACTTTCTGAGCTGACTAGGCGAAGCGACACCTAGTGCCCGCCTACCAAAGGTTGGTTTTAGCCAATTATGGCTAGTATGTCCCGTCTTAAACCATAATACTGCAACGTGATTGGCTCGAACCTTTTTTTTTGGTTCCGACTGAGACAGCAGCGGGACAAGATGGATTCTTGTGTGTTTATGAACGCACAAATACCACAATTCAGCTTGCAGGCAAGGTTAAAGGTTACTACCACTGGCGGCCTGTCAATAGGGGTCAATTATTTTATGTGTAGGCCTCCTAATTTTAAGGTTTCAAAGCCAAGGGGCGCGGGACACATCAGTGTGTATGTAACCTTTTGGCTTCCATGTGACTTCATGCTGATTTCTAATTGGTTAATTAAAGACTTTCCTTTGGTTCTGTGGTGAACCAGTCCTTTTGGTGTCATATTTCATCCAATCAGATTCATTTATGACACGTGTAAACCAAAATTCATACCGCTGGCAGCTTAGATCCAAGCACATTTAAGGTTGCAGATGCCTACGCATCTAAGCTCATTCATATACAACATTAAAATTCAACGAGGCTTTCAATCAAAAATCCAGCTGCAGGCATTTGCTGCAGGGATGCACAATATTAGAAAAGGTTGCCATATGCCATAACTTCATTAAATGTTGCAATAACAATATGACTTGCAAAATAATAAGCACTACTGGAAGAGTATTGCATGTTAAAGATGGAGGATGGCGCAAGCACTTCTGCTGCTCAAGTGGTGTAACAAACAGCTGTTTGTTACACCTAAGAATGAACACTTAACTTTTCACTTGAGCACGTTAACTTGCATATTTAGCACTTTAAGAAAGCATATTTGCACATTTCAGAAATGATTGCACACAGTTGATTGTATTAATGTTCATTGATTCTTTCCTTTTTCCTGGTTTTAGATCCAGTGGCACTGCAGCACTTTAATAGAGTGGTTGGGCCCTGGAGAAGAAGGGTGACAGGAATTAGAGTACCAACAAAGTCAATATTTGTGCAATATTGCCATTTTGTCCTTAGTGTTTGTGTTTTGTTGCATCTTAAAGTGTTTAGTGAAATATGTTTTGTGTGGTACTTACCTTGTCCTTGTGTCAAGGTCCATCACCTAAAAGAAGCCTGAGCAGAAACAAGTGCCATAAGAAGGTTCTGGGCTGGACCAAGGCAGGGGAATGCATAGGGGAACCAAGTTGAGCTTTTAGTGGTTTATGGGGTCTCCATTTATCTTTGTGCTTGGTTTAGGATTTTATGTATATAGCTTGGGGTTTTGACGGTTTATCGTTGCCGTTATGGTTTATGGAGGGTTTTAGATAGTTTTATGTACTCATCTTAATGTGTACACCCCTGGGAGAGTTTTAATGCTTTTAACCAGTCAGGTAGACAGTATTTAAGGCGCCTGTTTCATCACTTGCTACTCGGCTGCTGGAGAAGACACATTGCTTCCCTGATGTCCATTGCACTTGCACTTTGTAAACAGGCACTGTATAATAATAATAATAATAATAATAATATTATTAAAAATTGTGGACCACGCCATTTTCTGCCTCTGCATCTCTCCTTCCACACCCCATGTACTCCAACCGCTAAAGGCCAGCCGTGTGACAAGTGGACATAACTTTATTATTTAGTGGGGGTGGGGGGGTGGGGGGGGGGGGGGGGCTGCGACAGACTGGCGACCTGTCCAGGGTGTACCCCGCCTCTCGCCCGGTGAACGCTGGAGACAGGCACCAGCAACCCCCGCGACCCCATGAGGGATTAAGCGGTTTGGAAAATGGATGGATGGATGGGGGGGGGGGGGGGGGTTCTCCAATTATATAGTTTTTGAAAAACACATTCTTAATCAGACCACTGTTCTCCATCTTTAACATGCACTGCTGTCCAGGCTGTCTTCCTAGAGTGTAACCCCGACAACTAAACCCATCTGTTTTCTGATTGGATTGTTAAATTAGTGATTAACATGCTGTTGACCAATCAGCTGAAAGGAAGAAAATTCTGGTCAAACTTAGTTGAAACTCAAAGCTGAGTTTCACACGTAGATGTTTGGTTTGCATCTGTAATCAGACCTTAACAAAAAAAGTGTAACTTGTGTAATTATTTTATACAAATATAAATCTTTTTTATACATGTATAAATTTCTATCTATGGATACACGAAAGCTAACATTCTCTGACATTTTACAAAGTGGAGAAATTTATTAACAAATACACATTCTGATTTACAAGCACAAAATATATATGACTGGATTTTGTGGCCATTCAAATCCTCTCTAAATGTTTAGGGTGTACTATATTTTGCACTTATATAGGATTTTTTGTCTGTTTTACTTCAAGTTTCTATCTATCTATCTATCTATCTATCTATCTATATATATATATATATATATATATATATATATATATATATATATATATATATATATATATATATAATAACAGGATATAAGGGGTGGCTTAAAAGATATTTAAAGACTGTTCAACCGTATGAAAACACAGGTTGCTTTCTTTTCTTGCAGCTTGGATGATGACGTGTTTTCAGGGGACAATCAGGAGGAAGGAGAAGGTACTGAAAAAATATGCACACATATTGCAGGTGCTGCTTTGCTCCTTCATTTTAGGAATTGAACAAATTACATGAATTGTGAGAGATATATCTAGTTTATGCTAACAGAGGATGAAACACTGTATTATTCTCCCACGTTTCCATCCATGAGGATGTTTTTAGTTATCTGTGATGAGAAATTAGATAATTGCCTTTTCCGCTGCCCAGAGTCAACACTAATCTTTGAGTTTGCTCCTTCTGTTTTAAATCAACAGAGGAACCAGAGATTTCACCAGCAGAACTAGTCAGGCCTTCGGCTGTGTATCCGGTCATCGTACAACCCGAGATCGACGTCGAGGTGAGGACAAAGTGAAGAGAGTGAGAGACGGCCTTTAAGTAGGAGGGCCATTTTTGAAGGAAATGATGTTGGTCTGCATGCAGTTTTAATTCCAAATTCATACTTAACAGGTAATCAGATAAAGTGCTTTCTCCATTTGTTAAGTTCATGGATCTAATAAAATGTAACAAACATTTCTGTTTGACATTAAAAAGCTTATCATCACTGGCTTGGTTGTTTATATTGTTCACAGCTCATTGAAGCTTCAGCGACAACTTAGGTAATGTTTCACTTCTCACCACTGCAGCACGTCCACTACTGTTTCTACTGTTGTTTTCTGTTAGCGTCCGTATCGTTATGCATGTTCTTGGCGGGTATCTAGTCTTTGTAATGTGTCTGATTTGATTCTGAGTTTTATCTTTCTCCGATGAAAGATAAATATGGACACCGTTACATATTATAACACCCACAAGCAAAAATCTCCACATTTCCTAGAACTGTAGATGGCAATAAAGAGCACAGCACAGTAAAAAGTTTAAACCTGACATAGTAAAGAATAAGTCATTTTTATCAGAAATAAACCAACAAAAAATGTACGGCATCTTGTCAAATATTAATATAACAAAGTACTAATCTGATTTTAAACTCATGGTTTGCACGTCAGCTGTTTCCCATCTCATCCCTTTTGTCTTGTTCACTTCATTGTTTACATGCATGATTTTACATTATACCTGAGCGTAGCGGCTAAAGTTGACACAGCCACGTGTCTATGAACAAAACTTAATGCTAGTTTTGAAATGCGGACACATAAAGTTGTTCACTAGCATTTAGTCATGCCCCAGAGTTTGGTCTCCCTAAAGGTTTTTTTTCTACCAAAATAAATGCTGAAAATGTTTAATTGATTTGCCAGTTGTCATTATTACAAAGTGATCCCAAGTCGTAGAACCCAAATTTACAAAAATTTGACTAAAAATAGAATTTGAAAGTGTTTGTTTTTCTTACTTGTCAAGATATTTCATACCTATGTGTTTTATGTTTTTTATTTAAAAACGTAACACTTTAAGTTTTAACCTTTGTTGCCTGACACTGTCCAGGTTTGTTTTAGGTTCCTGTCCAAGAACCAGGATTCTTTTTATAGTAGTTTTTTTTAAAGATCTGTTAGACATAAAAACATAAATTAGTGCGAAAATGGATAACATGAACATATTTTAAATACTTTGAATAGCAAAGGAACAAAAATCAATAAAACATTGCACTTAATGTTATTGTAAAGGGAAAAACAACAACGCCACGGTCCAAAAGGTCCATACAAACACAGATATTTTGCAAAATTGAGATATTCTGCTGTGTTTGCACTCCCCATCCACGTGCAAATCAGTGTTTTGGTTTACTTTTAAACTCTCTTTGTGGACTGGTACTTAAAACAAGGACATGGAGCCTACTTTGGGGTTTCCATGCTACAAATCCCAAGTGCCTGCCTTGACAAGTGATGATTTAAACTATTTTTTTTATCTAGTTATTTTTCTGCTCTAGGGGAAAGATTTGTTATGACTAATAAATAATATGCATCAGCAAGAGGCCGCTCAGGGTTATTATGATCTGATCGGGGTCATATTGTGTCATACTTCACAACTGTCAACTTCGCCTAACGCAGATGAGAACTAAAATAAATGAACATATGGTGTGATAGCAATTTTTTATATTATTATGATTTAAATAAAATTATACTTATGATCTGAGTATTTTTATGACTATTTGTCTCCATGATTACGGAGAAAACAAACCAATACACAACGGTTTTGTTGTTTTGCACATGTGTAGGAAATGGTTTGTGAAAGACTACCAAGAGGAAGTAGGAGGGGATGAAATGACAAAATGAGGTTACAAATTAGCAGAAGGGGTGATCTGACTTGGATCCTTTTTCCACATCTGTCTCTTGTCCTCACTGCTTTCATTTAAACTGAATGGAAGGTCAGGAAGTTATATGACTGATTGAAGAGGGTAGATGATTTAAAAGTTTGTTTTTTTGTGTGCTTTAGTTTTTTATTCTTAGTTTAGTCTTTGGTTTTAAGTTGACTAATATGGTAATCTTAAAGTTAAAGAGGAAAAACATAGTATAAGGTGTAAGGTGCGCAATAATGTTGATTTATGTTCAATAAACTCCACATGGACATAAATCCATCCACGGTCATTTGCCAGCTGCTGGATTTTCAAGTGCGGTCAAAGCTCCTTTATCCACTTGTTTTCTTCCAGCGAAAGGCTTGTAAAACTATTAGTTTGTAAATAAATCACTGAATTTTCTTTCATTGAGCAATTGTTTCCTGTCTTGTCGTTGTTGTCTGACTCTTTGGTTTGCATTCATATGTTTGTGTGACATTCATGAATGCGCATTTAATCTTCTTGATAAGGCCAACCAGGTATCTGACGTTCTTACAGCCACATTCTTGCCCATTAAACGCTATAAAAGGTTATTTTCAGTCACAGAAAGAGTATTATAGCAAACTTCAGAGGGCTTTTAAATTCCCAGGTAATTGCTGAGAGTCAGTACCCGAGTTCTTTTGATCTTAGGAAACATTTCCCCTACTTTCTGTTGTGAGATGTTTGGAAGATTTTCGCATGTTCAGGCCATTTCAAGTCGCCCCAAAGCATCCTAATGAGGATCTGGGGTTTGATTCGGCCCAGGACTTTTCATGACTTCTTTCTCAGCAAGTCCTTGGTGGATTTACTGCTATATTTATGGGCCATTGTCGTATTGCAAGGCTCAGTTCTGCTTCTGTGTGAGTTTTTGTTCAGATGGTCTCGCATCGTCCTCTCACACCCTCAGATACACTGTAAAACTCATGGTGGATTCTGTGATGAAGCAAAGTATCCCCAAACCATGACACTTCCACCTCAATGCTACACAGTTGGTATGATGTTATTTTTCCTAAGGCTTACGCTACACATGTCCTGTGCTTATGTGTCCAAATGATAACAATTTAGACTTATCTGTTAAGAGGACATTATTCAGGGCGCGCATGTGGCGCAGCTGGTAGCGCGACCCATATACAGAGGCCTTAGTCCTCGACGTGGTCGACCCGGGTTCAAATCCAACCCACAGTCCTTCGCCGAATGTCTCTCCCCCTCTTCTACCCCCTTCCTGTCAGCCTACTTTCAGAAACAGCGAGCCACAAAAAATCCCAAAAAAAAAAAAAAAAAAAGGACATTATTCCACATGTCCTGGTTTTGTCCATGTTCTCTCTGGTAAGCTTCAGTCTGGCCTTCATGATTTGCTTAGAAAGTGAACAATGAAAGTTAAACTTCTCCAGTCTCTTTCGTAGGCATGCATTTCACCTCAACAGTTGCAAGAACTATAGTTTTGGTTCTGTAATTACATTTTAGGGTTTTTTGGAGGCGTCTTTTCTCATCTTATAGCCTGCTGTCATTTTGAACCTGCTTGAATGGCCAGATCTGGGCGTGATGGCAGTTGTTTAGACATTCCTTCACTTATAGACTATTTTTTGGCCATCCAAAGGGGTCCTCTCTGAATCCTTTTGTCGGCCTTATAAGCTGCTCCTCGTGTTGTTCACTTTCACTTCAACAGTCAGGAGCAAAAACCAAAGTAAATATCTAAAGTTTAAACTCACATCTGATGTGATACGCCTGTGTTTAATTCTAGTTATTATAAGAGGAATAAATGTGGGATGTTGTTATAAAATGCAACAGAAAACTTTTTAAAAGTTCTTTATTTGAGTTTTAATTTATTTTAATAACTTAACTGTGTTATTTAAAGTACTGTAAAATGTCTAGAGACATTAGAAAAACAGACAGTAAGTAACAGTGATAACAAAAATCTTTTTAGGGATTGTATTTTTTTGCAGTTTCTTTCAAAAAAGCAACAACTGGACACATAAAAACATTAAACTTATATATTTGTGAAAATATGTTGATTTTTTAACACAGTGTAACAGAGTTGCTACAATTTGTTCTTTAGGATTGGAGAACTGAAGTGTATTCAGTCGTCTCGCCTATTCTCACCTGCACTTTTTATGTCTTCGTGTCATTACAATGTCAGCATGAAGTTCATTTTAGAGAAAAGCATTGGTGTGTTTTAAATGCTTTTCTTTTGGTTTGCTGTAGAAATGTTGAACTCACATCTTCCCTCTTCTGTCTCTTTTGAGCTTTCATTGTTTTCTTACCGTTTACTTTAACAGAAAGCAGTTCAGAAGCCTGCATCCTCTGCCACACCTGAACACGGACCTCCATCTGCTAGTGGCGCACCGTCCACTCCCGCCATATTCCCAGACCAACAATTACCTTCAGCGTCTTCCGAAATCGACCTTCCAGCTCACTCAACCTTTGCACTGCATGCCGGTGAATCGGTCCAACCAGATAAGTCTCAGCCGTCACATTTACTCCGCTGGGAATCTAAGAACCACATGTCAGAGCACTCTGGGCACAGTTTCCCCATTGCAGCGCTGTCTCTCTCAAGTCCTTCATCTCACGAATCCGAGCGGAGATCAGACGACTCTCAGGCTGAGAGAGTGGAAAACCCTGCTTTAGAAGCTCCTCTCTTATGTCCTCCTGTAGCAAAGATGAGTCTGCTGTCAACAGCAGGAGAGGATTGGATGGCTGCTGAGTGTGTCTCCTGTCCCAGTGTGACCGAGGCCCTGGAGCGAGAAGCTGCAGTGGGACTGAATGAACTCGAAGAAGGATTTTCTGAAGTCTCCACAACACCTGCGGCACATCATGCAGACAGACCACCTGAAGGCGAGACTCATGGACCCGTGGAAGCAGAGGATGAAGGTCCACTATCACCAGAGCTCGCCGAAAGTCCCTCAGTGAACATCACTGAGGTGAGCCAAGATGTAGCGCCTCAATCTCTCTCAGCCTGGAATGACAAAGAAGAGCCTGCCTGTATTCCTCTGCACACCTCATTAGAAAATGCACCAAGCGTGTTGTCAGACGTTTCCGAGGTGATGTTTGCAGATGACTTCAGCAATAATCTCATGCCATGCGTCTTCTTCCTGACTGCAGTTGTTTCGCTCTCGCTAATGATGCAGGCCCCCAGTGCCCTCTTCTTCATTGGGCTGCTTCTGGTTTTGCACGGTTTGTGAATTTGCTGCAAAGGTTCAGTCTGATCTCCTGTCATGTGAAGTGCCTTTTAATGATTCCAAAAAAAAAAAAAAAAAAAATAACCACAAAGAGTTTAACAATAGACACATCTCCCTCTGATGTTGTGCAAAATCTAATTTACAGAGCCTTGCAAAAGTATTGACCCCCGCTGAACTTTTTCACATGTTGTTAAGTTACAGCTACAGCATAAACTGTCATGTATTTCATTGTGGTTTCATGTGACGGACAAACACAAAGTAGTTTATTACAGTTAACACACTCTTCAAAATCTTCTCAAAAGTAGATCTGAAAAGTGTGGCATGCATTTATATTCATCCCTGTTTACTCTGATTCCCCTTAATAAAATACAAGGCTGTTAATTATCCCCCAGAAGTTCCCTAATTAGTACACATGGTCCACCGGTGAGTAGTTGAATGTAAATCCAGCGGTTCTGTGAAGGCATCGGAGGTCTGTTAGAGAACAGGAGTTCACGTAGACCAAGGAACACAGCAGAGGTCAGAGATACAATTGTGGAGAACCTTAAAGCAGAGTTAGATTATAAAACAACATCCCAAAGCTTTAAACATCACACATTGTGTATAATGCGTCATAAAACTTAGCGAGTAAGGCCAAACTGCAAATATACTAAGGCAAGACTGTCCGTTTATGCTGCCAAGCTAGGAGAGCATTAATCAGAGAAGCAGTCCAGGGTTTTGTGTTTTTATGGCAAAGATCCACAGCTCAGGTGAGGGAAGCTGACAGGAAAACATTAGCTGTGTCTGAAAAAGTTGGAAACAGAAGAGAGTCGTTGCTTAAATATTATCACTAAAAACCTTTTTAAAGTTTGTCTCAAGTCATGTAGAGCACAGCAAACATGTGGTAGAAGCTGGGCTGATCAGATGAGACCATAGTTGAGGTTTATGGTCTGCTTCGAGAACATTATGTGTCAAGTAAAACGGCCGCTGCATATCACCCTGAACAAATAATCCCCACAGTGACACATGGTGGTGGCAGCATCCTCCTGCTAGTTTGAGCTAGATTTGCAAAGTTTTATAGATCCATAAGACCTCCAGCTCTAATCACACCAGAAGGGGATTCTACAAATTATTCCCTCGTGGACGTGGCAGGCATATTCATGTAAGATTTTCATTTGTAAAAGGCCAAAACTGTATAATTTCCCTTCGACCTCACAATTCTGAACTACTCTGGTTTGATCAAATATATAAAATCAACATAAAATACATTGAAGCTTGTGGGTGTAATGTAACAAAACTGGAAAACTTCAAAGGAAATGAATACTTTTGCAAGGTTGTGTATGTCCTTATAAGACACTATGTAGCAGAATAGTAACAGGAAAGAGCATTATATATTATAGTCCCTTAATTAAAGTAAATTCTTTAAAGTTTTTGTGTGGGTAATCTATAAAGTATATATTTCTTGTGTGAAGAAAGTCTATGTGGTGTCGTTCAGTTAGTATTACAGTGCACTTTCTATTGCAATCATCAAATGTAGCAAAGGGTCGGGTATTGTTCCTTTACTAGATAAACGACGGACGCAGCCATTGTGCTTAAAAGTGACGCCAGTGAGTGCCTTAAAGTCTAATACCACTGGTGATCACAAGGCTGTATCCTCAAAGCATCTTAGATTTGTAGGCACCACTCACTCTAAAACAACTTTTAAAAATGGTTTTATCATTATGTCTCTGGATTAACTGTTGAACTCTTTAAAATAATGTAAAAAAAAAATGTGTTCATATTAGGTCTTAAAAACAAGGTTTATTTAGGCAGAGCTCGCTTTAATAATATCCCCGTGGGAGTGACTGACAACGCTGCTGTGGGACCCAGCAAGATGGATTTGAGTTGGTTCACCATTTATGGTTGTGTGCTGGTCGAATGGGTCACACATTTATATTGGCTTTGTTAATTGGATAACTGATATTCTAGTGATCCACATGTCCCTATTATTCTAGAAAATGTTTAAAATCTTTATGGCTTCCATATTCGAAAGCATGTATTTGACATTTTAGGGGTAGGTGTTCTTTAAAATGCAGGCTCCCAAAAACCAATATTTTGTTCAGGCGAGCAGAGGGCGAATTCTGTAGTAGTAAAAATATGCTAGTTTGTGTAAAACTCAATGAGGGAACTTCTTTAATGGTTTCTCAAGGATCTATGATCTCAATTTCCCTGCTCTATGAATAATGTTTTGTGAATTATGACCCCAGGTAGAGTAAAATTTGTCAATATGTGCAAGAACATGGTTATAAGAAGCATAGGTAATGCTTGCAAAAGCTGACAATTTTAACTCTGTCTTTTAGCTTTAGTGACTCTGTAGCCTGGTCATTGACTGCGACAATTAGCAAATCCGTCTCAATTCCCGTGCTCATTAATGTTTTTTGTTGTGCGTTTGAATTACGTTCCCAGCTATAGTAAATCCAATCAGTGTGTGTGCAACAAGGTGCGGCTACAATAGCACAGCTAGTGCTAGCATAAGCTAACAACTTCTAGCTCCTTCCATAAGCATGCGTTATCCAGTTGAACTCAGAAGTCAAAATCCAATATGGCTGTCATGGATTAAAAAGAAACAGTAATAGCTTGACAAATAGACTGTTTATTTGCATCTGTAAACTTGTTTTTTCTATGAACCAAACACAAAGAGCTGTACAACTTCTAGTTTTAAACCTATTGCTGCAGAGTTTAGGTGCACAAAAAGCAATGGTGTGCCTTTTTTTTGTAATGCTAATAATATTTAGTCTGGTCCCTGACCAAGATGACAAATCCTGCAAACATGTGAATGCCACATGATTTATTTGTTCTTTACTGGATATTTATTTGTAAAATACAGTACTAGTTAGGGAACAATAAGTCAGTGTGTGCTAGAAGGTATGGCTTCGCAGCACAGCTAGTGCTTGCAGTAGCCGACAACATTTAGCTCCTTCTGTTAGTGGGTTCGATTTAACCTCAAAAGTCAAAATGTCCAAGTTCCAAAATGTAATTATCAGCTATAACGATCCCTAAATTTGCAAACTCCAACTTGGAAAGCTGGACGTCCCTCACACAATCTAAAGCTAAGAGTCTAATATGGCTGCCAGGTGGGGAGAAAAACATGGAGGCTGCTGTAATAAACTTTTTACCTGCATATCTGACATTGGATCTCACACACACTAGTCTGTTAATAAACATGCTGCAACATATTTTAAATGTACAAATTGCAAAGATTATTTGTTTATAATGTTGTTTAGCTAATAGTTTTAGCTAATAGACTTTAGCTGTTTTCCAACTCACAACTGGAACACGGTTAACTTGGCTGTGATATCGTTCGAAGATCAAACTCCTAAGGTAAATGATGCCCACCATAACTAAAGCTTCTTGCTCAATGCGCGTCGCTGCAGCTCAGAACGTCAGCTGGCAAAGCTAATGGTCCCAACCGTTACCCAGTATAGGTCTGAAAAACCTGCCGATGGCAATGCCTTGCCACTAACTGATGCTAGTTTGACTCCTCAACCAACATTTTGACTAGCAGAACAGTTGTTAAAAGTTGAGTAAATGTCAGAGTTAGCGTCATGAAGCCTTTGGGTGTTATAGTTCAAAAAGTGTAAAATATTTCCACTTTTTAATCTTATGGGAAGAGTGTACTGAGATTGCTTATGCAGGCAAAGCTCACACCTGGCAGTGACTCAAAAGAGGGATAATGAGACTCCTCCGTCTTTTCTAAATATGGTCGCTCATGCCTCCAGAATCTCAAGATGGTAATGACCAGCTGCCAAAATGTTGAGTTTTAAAATGGTCCACATATCCTTGGCTCCCCGAAGTTTGTTTTTTTCCCCACGTCAAACCAACATGCTGTGAGGTCAACTTTAATCACTTGTCATATGTGTTGTGGAGTTTGTCTTCAGTGTGGCACAAAACCTTGAGACTCGCTGTAGAAACAGATTTTTGTTTGTGAACTGCATGAGATCTATTTTTGCCTTATTAACTAGTGAACCCAAAATGGTAACGTATGTCAGTTTAGGGAGAAAAAATGTGCAGAAATTAAAATTAAAAGTTATATCATTCATGTGATGACGCAAACCACCTCACTGCTTTTCTTAAACGGGAATTCCTGGTGAGTCTTGCCAGCAAACCCTTGTTGTTGTTGCACAGCACCAAACTTTATAACCCTGTTTTGTGAACCTCACAAAAAGATTAAAGCACAAAACAAAATGTTTGAAGTGGTGAAGGTTTTTGCAACATACTGGAATTAAACATGATCCCATCCCCCGTTGTCTGACTGTATTTTCTTTCTTTATTTTACAGAAGAAGTAGATTCATTCCAACTTTATGCACAAACTTGGTATTTTTGTGCAGAGCAGAAAAGATGGGAGTCAGTGACTCGCTTTTGAGATAACATTAGCGTCTTTAGAGCCTGTGTGACTTGAGAGTGCCCAGCGTTTTCTGAAGTGGGAACACAAACTGCAACTTGAGCTCCAGAAGACAGCCAAAGGTCACACATTGCATTGAAGTCACAGCATACTGCAGTGCCCCCTGGCCATTGTAAGCTGAGAGAGGGAAATTAAGGGTAAAAACGTATCAGGATTACATGTCATAAGACTGATTCTGATTGTAAAAACAATAGCTGATACTACAGGGACTTTTATTGACCTCTTGTATATATATATATTTTCTATATTAAGGACAGTTTGTGAATGCTGATTCATTGTTTTCGTAGCAGTTTATGGCTGTTCTTTGGATTACACTTGTGTATGTGTGTGTGTGGCCTTCTAATTAAATTATGAACCAGATTTTGCGGACTTTCACAGGAAAAAACAGACAGATTAATATGTGGAATGTAGTAAAAATGTAAGCAGGATAGAAACTGACTTTAGGAGGATATTATGCGTGAACTTTGTGACCAAGACTGAAGTTTAAATAATCAGTGCCTTCATGAGAAACAGTGTAGCTTGCATCTTCCTAAGTGATAGACAGCATGACTAAATCACAGCTAAAGCTGTACCGTTTTCCTTCTTTCCAAGAGTGGCATAGCTGGTTTGCTTAAACAAATCTAGTTCGTTGTAAAAACAGCATTTCCAGCTTTGTCAGAGAAGGTCAAGATCAGGTGATCACACAATTAAACCTATATTGCAAAGATTAGTTAAAGAAAAACAAATCAAAATTGATCTTAATGATGAAAAGCTGACAAGCTGACTGTATTGACATTAATTAAAGTCAATGCTGACCTAAGATCCTATGATGCCCTAAGCAGAATTTGATTTTGTGATTTGATGGGAAGTTTAAAGTAAAGCTTATTGCCAACCAACTGCCGCTATCTGTGAAAACATAAAGATATATATTTAGGTCACCCTTTAGCCAAAGCCATAGCTAGAAGATGTACAAATAAAGTACCACAGCTTTAGATATACACCGTGGCACACCAACAAGTGGAGGGAATATGGGAGTGCAGCAACATTAGAAAAAACTAATTAGAGAGGCTGTCAACAGACCGACAATAACCCTGGGGGAGCTTTAAGAAGTTTTAGCCAGCACCTCAGAACAATCTCATTTAATCTCAACGTGTCTAGACTAAGGAGTTGGGTTGCAAGACAGAAGCTTTTTTTTCATGATCTATAGGGCTGGTTACCAACCCTGATCCTCAAGTAACCCTGCCCTGCATGTTTCAGACGTGTCTCTGTTCCAGCTCACCTGATTCAGATGACCTCCTCTGGTCCTAATGCTGCAGCGTCAAAAATGACGGGACCATCACTGTTTTTGCAATTCTTCCTGTTAAAAATTATTAAAATTGCAGTAGTTTTATGACTTGTATGCTCGACATAGTTTCACCTTTTTGCTCAAAACGGCACATGCAGCAATGAATTGTGGGTGACATAATTACCCACAATTCTAACAAATCCAGACAAGTGTGGATCTAAGGTGCAAAGGGGGCAGGGCAAAAGCCCACTCTGTCGTACCCTCAGTAGGAATGCACAATTGAGGGACACAAGGGTGGAAGTGCAAGTATTGGGAACGGGCCCAGAAGTCGCTTAATCATCCATTAATTTAAATCAGACACCTAAAACATGCAGGACAAGGGTCCCTGAGGACCAGGGTTGGGGCTGTGATAGCTGTTCTACCTTCCGGTATTCAGTCTCATCTGTCTGCACTCAAATAATAATCTCATGCATTTATTGTACTCCTGTTTTTTTCTGAGTTTTTAAGTTCTGTTCCTATTAAAATACAGCCATGTTTACACTCCGCTGCCTGCTTCTCGCTTCCTGCTACCTTTTTTGGGTCCTCTACACGTCAAACAGCACACTTTTATTCCTATGGTAAGTAAACATCTAGGCCTGTGTAAAGTGTCCAAAAACGTTGAGGGAGAACATATTATGACCTGAGCAACTGTTGGGCAACAATTTATAAAGATAAATTATGCTCCTAAAATTACAGCACATCATCAAAACAACACCACACACATTATAAAAAATGGCAGCATTATGGTCTGAGCAGTGGCGGCGCTAGGGGGCGCTATAGCTCCCCTTGGAAAAGTCAAAGCATCTCCAAGAAAATATTAGATTATTATTATTTTTTTCATCTATCTTAATATTATTTAATGTGATTGTTGTGATATTTTCCTCACAAAACACACACAATTTCAATATATAGTCAACTATTATGCTATATATTGAGTTTAAAAAAAACAATCATGCAACAGGAACTGAACTCTTCATGTGTTGATTAATAAATATTGCCTCAAAAGAAACACTTGCCGTACATTCAAGTGGCCAATTATTCAAAGTACTAAAACTGGCACTAATAAATTCCTGATGGAGTGAAATGTTCTCACAATATGGACCATGTTTTCTGCTTCTTCTTGCTTTATCTTTCAGCCTCTGCTATCCCCTATCCATATATCTATTCCTGTGTGTGATGGAAACAGACACAGCTTGTTTTTGTTCTCCTCCAGTCGACTACACAAATTCAGGCCTGATGACTTTTTAATTTCGCATTGCCTGTATACTGCTCGTTACCTGATGGACAATTTGATATTAAATATGATTAATTATTTAAATATGTATGCAGAGACCCTGTGTATGGCCGGTTAATATATTAAGTTTTTGAAGACAGCAACATATCCTTAGATTAATGGTAAGACAATGTTGCTAACATGGGTTTGTCGAGGCCAGGGCCAATACTGAGAAGAAATATATGTTACAGAAGGAAACTGTAACCATAATAAGTCTATCGAAATCTTAAATCTATAACTTATCAATTCTTCATGTTTTTAAGGATCAGTTGTTATCTGTTTTTAGTTTTTTTTCATGTCCATGTTAACACCATAAGGCTTGAAATTAAAATTGGCTTCATGACACTTTGAAATTGGCTCATGTGGATTTGATTTAGAACTGCCTTTGTTCTTTGTCATTTTTGTACAGTGAAACTATTAATGGACATTTGGACTATTTTGTTATGATGTGCCTTTTGGGCACATCAACAAGGGGACTGTTAAGAATTCTGCGATCACAGATGCCGGAGCTGCAGAAAGCAGTTAACAGGGACACAGCAGATAACTCATGGATGCCAAGGACTTCACATTTATGTGGCATGCATAAACAAATGGACAGTTATCTCAGGGCAGAATGGACCCGTGGATAACCCTGGAGCCAGGCTCTTTCAGTCTAACAGTGACAGGTGTTCCCAAAGGCAACATGGGAGGAATCGGCCCATCCTGAGCAGGGCTTTGATGATCTATATAAGCTAACGTAACTGAGAGTGGGGCACTCTTGCGTCCGGGTTTCTACCTGTTTCACATTGTTTTATGTATGAGAGTCCAGTACTGAAACTATAAACATCCCTCTGCCTTGTTAGATTAAATATGTTTAAGTATAGTACTCTGTTTCGAGTGTCATTCATTGAAAACTTATCATGAAACAGGTGGAATTCGCTTAAGGGGAAAAGAGCCGGGGCGAAGCTGTTTAACTACAACAGGGTGCAGTAACTTCAACACCATTGATCAATAAATTGATAGATAGAGCTATGTAAAAATATTACTCATGTTTCTCTCCCATATTTGTATGACATTAAGGGGAGTACAGGTGTTTATTTCTTTTCCATTTAATGCCCAAATTTCCATGGATGGAATCGGAGAAGGATGATATTTTGGAAGCAGACCCCAACCAACAAAGAGAAATTAAACTGGATGAAAGGAATCTTAGCAGAAGTCAAGATGGACCAAGACGACCACTTGTGCTAAAATATATGTATCGCCTGTTTGGAGCAACAATGAAGTTTGAACAAAGGCTGACTTGATCAATAATTTCCATATATACAGATACATCTGGGGAAACAGAATACAGTGAATTCATTGTAACAGTTTACATACACTATTCAGTCACATGTCATGTTTGTATATGCCTTAATTGATTAGCAGAATACCACATATTCACTATCCACTTAATTGGTGACTGTTGCAGATGTCAGAGTTCTGGGTGCACCTTTGCTTATACGCTACATTTAAAATCATACTGCCACCTTAAATAGATGACTGATCACCAATTTTAATTTCTTAAAACAACTTATTTTTACATATAGAATTTGATCATTTTTCATTTACTGGGACACATGAAATACCTTTCGACCTTAACCAATTTAAAGCACCAAGGCTATTAGTGAATTAACAGCCGTATATATATATATATATATATATATATATATATATATATATATATATATATATATATATATATATATATATATATGTGTGTGTGTGTGTGTGTGTGTATGCATGTAATGTATACATTTGATCCTGTGTTGATTAAAAAAATCAGGGAAATCGTCAAACTCGTGTAGATTTGTTTTTAATTCTTAATTTTAATAATGTATTAAATTTGTATCAATTACAAATAGACCCAGTATAAAGAATACAGGGGAATAAAAGCTCAGATGTAATATAGCATTCAGGCAATGATGAGTGTATGTAAACTTCTGAATGGTCTCTTTGAAATCTATGAAAACATGAAGAATTTCTTCGCATGTTTACATTTAGCCCGTGTGCGAAAAGGTCCTCAAAGAACTGCTGGTAGAAATATACTAACCCATTTCTGCATTTAAAAACCAAAAATAATATATTAAAATAATTGATAAAATAAGCTGGGTGAGAGAAGGTGTGGAGTTGAGCTGCTGCAATCTAAACCTGTAAAAGACAAAGACAGCAGACACTGGCTGATACTAAAATAAAAATGACTGCAAGAGTTTAGTTTTGATGTAATAAAAGCATAAATTACTTTCTAAAAGTCTGGGAATAAGAGAAACGAACTGACCTTGGCAAAAGCATTGAATTAAAAAAACTGTCTCTAATAACATAAAATAATTACACAATTATGTACCACGTAGTGTCGGTCTATCACATCAAGGCTGAATAAAATTCTCTAAAGATTTTAAAAATAACCTGACAAAATATGAAAAGGTTCATTTTTGCGAAAATAAGACCTCAAACAGGGACAACCTGTTTTGTCTCACAAGACATTTAGAGAGACCAATTAACCCGACGTTAATGCAGAAAAAATCCATGCTGCAAGACAACAGTCTTCTAGAAATTAAACAGCAAAGAGTAGCATTGCCTGCGATAGACTGGCGACCCCACAAGGGATAGGCGTGCTAGACAACGATGACAAGAGTTGAAATGTGCAAAAACCCTGTATTTTGTTTTTTAATAAAAGTGCAAAATAACTAACTTCTTTACAAAATAACAAATAAGGTTGAAACAAAGTGTCTTTTTTCACAACATAAACCTTTTGAAACCAGTACCTGCAGCAGACAACGCACGCGCGGTTGAACAGTGCAAACGGAGCTGACATTAAGCTTTAATTTTTCACAACATTTTTTTAACCCATTTGGGGGCCATTCTTCCTCCGCAGGACCCATGAATCTCTTCCTACGGCCCTGTCAGGCCCAATGTCCCCTCGGCTCCATCCGGCCTGGCTTGTCTCACAGGACAGGAGTCCAATGAGAGACGGACTGTTGACGTCTGGAGCTCCTCACTGTGTCCATGCAGCAGATAACAGGCGATCCTCAGCCTTCCAGGATCCCTGAGAGGGACTTTTTTTTTTTTTAAAGTCGTGTCCCACAACACTGCACAGCAGGCCCGCCTCCTCCTCCTCCTCTTCCTCCCGTCTCTCTCCTCCCCCTCCCCACCCGCCTCTCTCTCTCTTCCTCCGAATAAAACCGACGCTTTCCGCGAATGTGCGAGCTGCCTCCTCGCTAGCAGCCATAATTGGGATTATTCAGGAATAATTCGCCTGATCCTGGCCGCGCTGTTTTGGTTCGCCTCGTTTTTTTTTTACATATATACATATATATATATATATATATATTAAAAAAAGGAACGTCATTTAATGATATTCTAGAGGTGATTTCGAAAGGCAGCATCTTCGAGGTTGAATCCTCGGTTTACCTCGGTTGGATTTTTCTCTCCTATTTTTTTTTTTGGGCTTCGGTTTTTCTCATATATTCCATCTGTCATGGAGGCTTTTATTATGGACCATTAAGATGTAGCCCACCTTCGCAACAACAACAAAAAAAAGGCAGCAGCAACAGAGACTGCATCCTGACAGTTCAGGGGCAGCTGCGTCGCGTTTTTTTTTTTGTTTTTTTTATTGTTGTTGTTGGGGCTTTTTTTTAATCATATTTTTTGAAAGATGGGAAGCAGAGGCGGATGGAGGCTGTTGTCTGGGTGGACTAATTGTCCTGGTGCCACCGGCCATTGTGCACGCCAAGACGTTTTATTTAGGGGATCCGCGGTGTTTTTTTCCTCCCCAACGACGGTGGGTGGGTTATTCTAAGCAGCGAGACTCTGACATCAATTGGATATATATGATCAGAGAAAAACAGACGCCGTCCCGTCGACGTGATGCAACATAAAATCTGTTTTCTCGGATGATATTCAAATGAACACATCCCTCCCCTCCCTCCTTCCCTCTCTCCCTGCAAAAGGGTGGCGGTGGATTTTTTTTTTTTTTTTTTTTTTTACAAATTATTATTATTATCATCGGTATTTTAAACATCCTCCTCCTCCTGGATTATTATTTTTTTGATCAGCTGTTGATTATTATCGTTATTACTACTCGACAGCGTCTCCGTCTCATGTTTATGCCATGTTCCTGTGTTGGCTGGATTTATGCATAACAGGTGTTGTTTGAGGCTGAGAGCACATCAAGAGCATGAAGCTTTATTATGTGTCTTTCTCTCGATTTAACGAGCGGTGAAACAAAGCGACGGGGATCATTTTTTTCTCTTTTTTTGTTGCGTCTGTGCCGTGAAATAACAGAAGACCAAAAAAAAAAGAAAAGGGAGGATGCAATGAGGGAATGAAAAGGTAGGTTATCATCTATATCTGTTGTTCTCCAATCTCTCTTTCTCTCTCCCTATCACACACACACACACACACACTTACACACACACACACACACACACACACATATATATATATATATATATATAGGCTATACACATACAGAAAAAGACCCAGCAGAGGTGATTTTGACACCTGTTCGTCTGTTTTTCGCTCCACCCTGTGTTTCAGGCCTAGCTGACAGGGCAGCCATTTAATCAGGTGAAATTGGTATTTCAATTGGTGCTCAAAAGTACAGCTTCAGGAAATAAATTTCATGTTCGTGGCCTGTTGAAAAGGCCCACCCAAACCAGCGGTATCATCTCCCACCCATTTATATATATATATATATATATATATATATATATATATATATATATATATATATATATATATATATATATATATATATACTGTATGTATGTGTGTTAAAATTGGTCTTTGCCTGCATTCTGATGTTGGCTGCTTTAGTTATTGTTGCTTTACCATCACTTTATCGCCTCCTGTTGAGTGAGGTAGCACACTCCACACAGGCGCAGAGTCAAAGAAAATAAAAAAATAAAATAAAAAACCCCAAATGGCTGCCCCTGCTCTGCTGCTATGTTCCCATATCTGCTCTGTGCCATGAATGCTACTCATTGCACCCTCTGCTCCTCTGCACACCTACAGAGGAGCGCAGGGAAAGCATAAAATGTCCTTTGCTCATTTACAACGTCTCTGTTTGTTGGACATGCCCAGGGTTGGTTATGCTGTGTCTGCTCCCCCCCCCCTCATCCCCCCCGCCCGCCCTCCATCCCTGTACACCCCCATGCATTCACTCAAACACCCACACTTGCACAAAGTATGTGAGCTGTAGTATCTTAGCAACGGGCTAGGTAATTACTGAGTGAGCCAAGGAGCTGGCATGCTGTAGAGCCGCTGATCTGATCCCAGCGTTAGGGAAACAGGAAGGCAGGAGATTTTGAGCCGTGTCGTCCAACACGACACCCGTGTTTTTGTATCCATTGAGTTCACTAACATGCAGGTCAGACATCTTGTTTGCTTCTCTTTCTTTTCTTTTCTTTTTTTTTTTTTTTTCAAATCTCAGAAATGTGTGTCCTCTGTTCTCAGGCGGTGAAGCCGTGGACAAAGAAGAAAAAAAAATGATTCTGTCGTGTAGAAAAGATCCGCTCGGCCTCTCCTTGTAGAGACCAGGGGAGACGACGACGACGACGGCGGCGCCGGCAGCGGGAGGAGAATAGCTGTTTTCTTAAGGGCCCGGATCAGGCAGGCTCTCTTGGAAAGTGATAGAATGGCTAACCAGAGCTTTGCCATCGATGGCCCTGGCAGTTTACTGGCCGTGCTGGCTTCCCAGAGTGGGCTGGCCAAAGGCAGCAGCAGTAGCAGCAGCGGTGACGGCAGCAACGGGGGAATCACTGCCACAGATGTGTCTGCCTACTTTAAGCTGGTCTTCTTGGGGTTGATCATCTGTGTCAGCCTCGTGGGCAACCTCTTGGTGTCCATGCTGGTGCTGCGAGACAGGACACTCCACAAGGCCCCCTACTTCTTTCTCCTGGACCTGTGCCTGGCCGACGCAGTCCGGTCGGCTGCCTGCTTCCCCTTTGTGCTGGTTTCCGTCCACAACAGCTCGGCCTGGACTTACAGCGCCTTAAGTTGCAAGGTGGTGGCTTTCATGGCCGTTCTGTTTTGCTTTCACGCTGCCTTCATGCTGTTTTGTGTGGCCGTCACTCGGTACCTCGCCATCGCCCACCACCGCTTCTACGCCAAACGCATGACCATCTGGACCTGTGCCGCCATCATTTGCATGGTGTGGACCCTGGCCGTCGCCATGGCTTTCCCTCCCGTCTTTGACGTGGGAACTTACAAGTTCATCCGCGACGAAGATCAGTGCATTTTTGAACACCGCTACCTGAAGACCAACGACACCCTGGGTTTCATGCTGATGCTGGCCGTGGTGGTGCTGGCCACCCACGGCTTCTATGCCAAACTGCTGCTCTTTGAGTACAGGCACCGCAAGATGAAACCGGTCCAACTGGTGCCAGCCATCAGCCAGAACTGGACCTTTCACGGGCCCGGGGCCACGGGCCAAGCCGCAGCCAACTGGATTGCGGGGTTCGGCCGCGGCCCCATGCCCCCGACTCTGTTGGGCATCAGGCAGAATTTACACAATCAGCACCGGCGGCTGCTCGGGATGGAGGAGGTGCGGTCAGAGAGGAGGCTGGGCAGGATGTTCTACACCATCACCCTGCTTTTCTTGGTCCTCTGGGCGCCCTACATCGTGGCCTGCTTCTGGAGGGTGTTCGTCAAGTCCTGCGCCATCCCTCACCGGTACCTCTCCATCACAGTGTGGATGAGCTTCGCCCAGGCCGGCGTCAACCCCATCTTCTGTCTCCTGCTCAACGAGGACCTGAGAAAAGTGCTGCGAGCCCACCTGCCCACCTACTGGAGGACTAAACAACACCTGCCCCAGGACGAGGCCTACTGCATCATGTGAGAGACGAAATTAGGGTTCATTCAAAGAATGTTTCAGGTTTTTGAGCAAAATTTGGAAAGCAGGAGGGTTTCGGTGCACTTGCTCCAAGTGCTGGTGTCGATTTGTTGCTTCGCACAACAAAATCCCAAATTTTGCTACCAAATTCAGGCAGGGGTGCCGACGTTTGAAGAATGTCTGTGTTTGGATAGGCCCGTGAGGTGAAAAGGTGACGCCGGTAACCCTTTGGCGACGCGTACCCCTGGCGTTGTCGCTGTACGAATGATAGATGGGAGAGATCACAACAATCACCACTCCAATTAGGTGTGACAGATGCCATTTTCAAAATAACGTTGCCTTATTTCAGACGGACACGGACCCTCGAGCTTTCTACCGAGAACTAGTTTGTGTCACATAAGAGCATAAACTGATAAAAAAAAAAAAAAAGAAAACCCTTGAAGAAATGTGCCGTGGACTGTGAATAGAAAGTGTTGATCAGAGTGTTACCAGCTCTGAAACACATCAAAGAACTCAAAGGGGTCTGAATGGAGCGATAGACCCCTCTGGACGCCTTTTTCCCTGTAATTCAAAGGAGACTGCAGAATATTAAGCGGACCCAATACCCTTGGATACATTTAAATAGCTGTTGTGAACGCAGAAGCCCCCCCCAAACATGCTTGATTTTTTTGGACTTAGGGCGTGTCAGGTTTCTTTGTATCATACAATGGAGAAAAAAATTGCCTGTTTTGCTTTATTTGTAAACAATACATGTTAAAGCAGATGACACTATTTTGAAATATGACTTGATTTCTTATTGTATAGACTGTACAGGAATGTACATTCCTGCTTGTGTGTTTTTCTATAGCATTCGTGTGCGTGTGTGTGCGTGCGTGTGTGTGTGTGTGTGCGTGTGTGTGCGTGAGAGCAAAAAGGTAGAAAGGCTGGAGGGGAGAGAGAGAGAAAGAGAGAGAGAGAGAGAGAGAGAGCGAGAGGCAGAACGAGACTGACAGGAGTAATGATGATAGAATAGGTTTCAGTAATACTGAGTCAAAAGGAAAGCAGCCACACTTTGTTGTCTCAAAATCCTGCAAAATTCAGCCGCCATCATATGGAAATTTATCCTTTAAATGGATTTCTGCAACTGAAAAATGTGGTATGATTTTTTTTTAATGCTAATGTGCAAAAAGAACAAAAAAACAATGTGAAATACTGGGGGTTAAGATTAAAAGCGGGGGGAGGGGCAGATTAATTTTAACGCTTGTATATTACAAACGGGGCATAGGATTTAACGACGACTTGAATGATGTACGTATATTACATCAGTTTAAAAAAAATAATAATAGCAAATGTATATTTATTTGCAAACGATGGTCTTGGGAATGTTTTAAAGTACTGTACTGTTACTGTATGCTTTCACCAGAATACAACGCAAGAGAAGACACGCCATGAAGGAAACTCGAATGTTACCCGGCCCTCTTATATGTCCACTCAATATAAATGTCACCATTTGAGTGTCTTGTTTGAAAAATCAAAGCGAAAATTAGGCTGGTGTGTTGAACCTGGCTTAGTCTGCACTGAATTGTTTCTCCAAATTAAGATTCATGTAATGCAAATGTCTGATCTTCGGTGCGTTAGGCCTAGAGATATCAGTGTGCGGTCAATCTCCTCAATGTGGACACTTGCACAGCCTACTGTTCTAGCATGCATTCCACTGCATTTCATAGATTCCAGACTGGGTATTACGACTTGTACAGATGTCGATATGGAAAAGGCAAAGTGAGGTCCATCATTTTTACGTCTGGCACTCTTTTGCGAGATGATATTCTGTAACTGTAAAGTTTAACTGAGGTGGTTCTTTGGCCCACTCATCAATAAAGACTCTACTTTTGATGCATTCTGAGTCCTGACCTGCCTGGACTGAGACATGACTTCATTGGCTTCAGAGGGAGCGGTGCGCCTGATGCAAATTACATCCTTGTGTGCGTTGCAGAAATGTTTGGACACGGTGCCCCAACCAACACCTACTTGTGTAATTTAAAATAACCTGTGGTTTGTTTTTAGTACCATACCTTGTGAGCAGGGTCTGAAATTAACACTCGCCAGTCGCCAAATGCGAGTAAATTTTCCGTTTGGCGAGTGAATTTCAGAGGGCTAGCTGCCACATGGCGAGTAAATGTTTGTACCAAATAAATTAAAAATAACATAAAAATAACAAAACCCCTCTGGGCTGCGGATGATCCGTTCACAGCTCTGTCCATCCAGAGCTCAGTCTAGACCCGCCGTCTGCGGAGCTGGTTCAGCTTCTTTCTGCTGCAGTTAACAAAGCAGCAGGAAGAGCGATCAGTCATGATTTTTTGGTCTTAACCAGCGGTGAAAGTGCGAAGCAGGAGACAAGGGGGAGAGTGGTTCCCAGATAAAGCCTTCATTCAGAACCAGTCATGGCTGCACGCTGGATCAGAAAACAGATCTGCTAACCAGATACAGTCTAAAACAGCAATTAATCTGTTTATAAGTTTCGTTCTTATTTATTCTGCATTTTTTTTTATTACGTGCGCCGTGTTTCTGTGCCTCAACGCTCTTACTGCGCCTTCCCCACCCTTCTCGGAGCCAGGTGCTTTTATCAGCGGCCAGCCTTCAAAACGTGAATCACTACGTTTAATGTCCTCACACCCGTAGGAAAATGTCCCAATTAAAATCAATAGGCGAGTCAGTAGCTGTGTTTCATGCTCTTTTGATTTTAACGACACAGAACCAGCGGTGCTTCGGTGGGCGTGGTGGGCGTGTAACATCAGGGTCTTCAGCTCAGACCCATTATTCCTTCTCTCCCCTCTAAAGGAGCCCATTACAGTCTTCATTTATGCAGTTTCTCCACTGTTTATCCCTCGCGCGCAGCGCACGAGGGTAAAATCCAGCAGCTGGATCATGCGTAAAGACGCAGCGTGAACCCCTGCGTGCTTTAAGTGTTGCGGCTGAGGGGAAAATGTTGGACCGTATAGGCTTGATGAGACTCCGCCTCATTCACAAATGAGACCAACATGGATAGAATAATGATAATCTGTAGTGTTTTCATTGCTTGGATGTGAATTTGATAATTCATATTGTGCCTTTTATAATCAACTACAATATTTTCTTATCAAAGTCAGGAAACAAAGATTTCTCTTCCAGGGTCCAGTCAGCCACGCCCCAACCACGCCCCCCGAAAATTAACATAATCTCACTCTTAATTTTTGATAAAAATTGAGAGGTCTGGTCAGGATTAATATTTTGGTCGGTAAAAAATATGCCTGGCCGGTTGATTTTTACATCTACCGGCCAACTTGGCCGGTGAATCAGGAAGTTAATTTCGGACACGGCTTGTGAGACTACTCATACCTCTTGATCACGCCCACATTTGGTGATATTACGACCACAAACATTGTGTTTCATTGAGATTTTATGTGACAGACCAACACATAGTAGTGCACAACCATAAAGTGAAGCGGAAATTATTTACACTTAATTCTTTTTTTCTTTTTACAATTAAGAAAAAGTCAATACTTTGGAGAATCCCCCTTTGCTACAATGGCAGCAGGTACATCTCTACGGACTGATTCACCAAGTACCTCCAACGGCCAAAAGTCAGTTTGAATAAAGTGTCTGTGACCATAATGTGTCATATATTGTCACAAGAGGCTTGTTTTGATTTAGGTCAAGACTTCGGGTCAGTCTAACACGTGAACGCACCTCAATCTAAACCAGAGTAGCTCTGATCGTATGTCCAGGGTCGCTGTTCAGTTAGGAGCTGAATCCTCTCCTGCAGCTTCTGGCAAGCTTTCTTCTAGGACCGCCCATGTTTAGCTTGATCCATCTTGGCGTCAACGCTGACCTACTTCCCTGTCACTGCTGAAGAAAAGCCTCCCCAAAGAATGACTCGCCCACCACCATGTTTCACCGTTGGCATGACGTGTTCAGGGCGATGTGCAGGGTCAGTTTTCTGGCACATAGAGTTTTGTTCATAGACCAGAAAATCCAGTTTTGGTGTTATCGAACCAGAACATCTCTCACACGTTTTCCACTTCTCCTACAAGGCCCAAAGAAAGCTACAAAAAGTCACTTTCTATGGCTTTCGACAATGGCTCTCATCTTGCCTCTCTTCCGTAAAGGCCAGATTTGTAGACATCATGACGAATACCTGTGACAGATTCTCCCACCCGAGCAGCAGATCTCTACAGCTCATCCAAGGCTACTGTAGGCCTCTTGCCTGTGTTTCTGATTAATGCTCTTCTGTTCGTTAAGGTGGACGGAGCTGTTGTAGGTTTGCAGCTGTGTCATCATCTTTCCATTTTCAGATGATGGCTTGAGAGGTTCACACCTTGGGATGTTGTTTTATAACCCAACTCTGCTTTAAACAGCTCCACAGCTGTATCCCTGACCTGTTGGACGTATTCCTTGTCCTTCCTGAATTTGTTTCTTCTCTGATGTTTTCTATCAAAACTCTTGAGGCCTTCACAGAACAGCTGGATTTATGCTGAGACTAAATTGCAAACTCTTTTAGCTATTAGGTATCTTCAGAAAAAACTGGTTCCTATGCACTTTATCTAAGGGACTTAGATTAAAGGGGGCTAAATTAAAATGGATGTCGCAAATTTCAGATATTTATTAGTTAAAAACATTTGAAAATGAATTTTCCTTTCATCTCAAAATTTTGCACTACTTTGGGTTGATCTATCATACATAATCCTAATAAAATACACTGAAGATTGTGGTTGTGACACGTGGGAAAGTTTTAGAAACTTTTAAAAGACTGTGGTTTTCAAATCTGCGGAGGGAGATTTACAAATCACAAACATTAATAACTGTAGCGCTACATACAGGATTTATACAAGATATAAACACAACATCCTCGCTAAGCAGTGGTTTACTTAAATTAAGCTTTCAGACAGTGAAAAGGTGAGATTGTGATGTTTTTTTACCAGGGTAACATGATGATAACTGGATAACAAAATTAGGCAAAGTCTTAAAGCAAGCCTGTCACCAAAGAAGACTTTAACTCCTGCTGTTGCAAGAAGAAACTCTGTTTCTTCACCGCTTTGCTACAAAACGAGAAACTTTAGGCTTCAACACACTTAGTAACACGTGAACTTGGAACAAAGGCACAAAAGAAGAGGAGTTATGTTCAAAACCATTTTCTGAATTTGGAACTTTATTTTGATAGCCGTGCTTGAAAGCCGACAATGAACAAAGAAAAGCAATTAGGTGAGGTGTCGCTCGACAGTTTTTATTGAGCTCAGAGAGATGAGAGAGAACATCATCAAGAGCTTAGACTTTGAACGCAGACGGACAAAATTCTGGTTTATAGCTTCTACAAAAGCTTAGGTGGAAACAGAATGGTCAAAAGAAAAATCATATCATCATATCCCCTCTGCAGACACATCACAAAAATCTCATGCTTCTCCAAACCTCTGACCTTAATGAGATGTGCAGTTATCAATATGTGCCACAGAAAAAGTTGCATGATAGCAAATGTCACTTGCACTTGAGGTAAACGCATTCCTAAAACAATGCCATGCATCCCACAAACCCTATGTAAGAAGCTATGCTGAATAATTATGCTATGTTAAGATAAAATGGATATGATGGAACAATATAATACGCTTTTATCTTAATCAGGGCCTGATTGAAATCTAGACACTGCATGATTGCGCAATTACGCTAAAAAACAATTAGCTTGGATTTCAAATATGAATGCTAGCTAATTTCCATTGTCTGTGTTGGAGCTCTGAGGCTGTGTTCGTCAGAGATGTTTCCATTGTGAGCAGCATCCTGAACATATTCCAGGTTTGACAGGTTGAATCGCGTCTGTCTCCTCAGAACTGATGTTGAAGCCTCCTATCGGAGTGCTTATTTTTAGTCTGCCACCCGCTTCCCCTCCAACATACACAGCAAAAGGCCATCTCACCCATTAGGGAAAACACACCTGCTGTATATTTGAAAGGGGGCAGAAACGCAGGTTTTCCTCTCTGGCATTCTGGATCTTTGAAAAGGGATCTTCCATTACAGCCGCCGTTCACTGTTGCTTTCCCTGCCACGTACCTGCATGTCTTGAAAACTCTAACCAGGTGTTTAGGGGATAACTGGGAACTCTGACAGTGGTGCATCTCAAGCAGAAACATGCAGATTGACTTGAAGATGCAGAAACATTCATCTTTTGATGGTGTTATTTCAGGAACCTTTCTCAGAAAGTCATGAACAATGACGGCCTGTTACAAGGACTCAGAAACACTAAAGCATAGACAGTTCATGCGTTAATTAATAAAATGTATTCAAGGAACTCTTTTTAAAACAGATTATTATTGTAGTTATGACTTCTTTTTTCTCTCCTGAAAACAGTGTTGATGCTGAAATGCAAGAATAATCTCTGGATGTCATTAATACATTTTTCTGGCATTATTAAAGTTTTATGGCTTAAGTCAGGGGCATCCAAAGCATGCCCCGGGGGCCATTTTTGGCCCCTGGACTGATTTTGTGCGGTCCCCAACTGCTACTCAGGTGATTGATGCAGATGGAGACTATTTATTTCTAATTAGGGCAAAATTATGACAGACAAGTTAAATTGTTCCCACAATTGAAATTGTCAGGTACAACATAAAGTGTTCGTCTTCTAATAACCACGCTTTACTTTTTATCTTTAATCTCATAGTACATAGAACCACATCTATCCAATTACTTTTCCTTGAATGAAGACCTTGGTGCACCAAATTCATTTATTCAAATTAGCTGAATACAGCAAGTGGTTTCAACGAATGACTGACCCAAATCTTGCTCTTATTACTGTGAATAGACAAAAAATAAACTTTTCTGGGGTCAAAAGAATTTATATGGATTCTAATGAGGCAAATGTGCAAACCCCCCCCCCTTTTTTTTAAAGAATTGTATATATAATAATTTACTCAACTTCTAACAATCTAATTAGTTTAATTAAAGAAAATAAAATACTACATGCTCATATTTTATGAAGCAGGTAAAAAAAAAATCAGGATATAATTTTTGGGCATTTGCTTTTTTTTAAATTCAAATTTTTGACTCTCAAAGGCGTTTAATGTGACGAAATGTTTGGACACCCCTGGACCTACAAACTTAGACATTCCTTTTGACATATCTCTATGATTTTCAACAACTGTCAAACTCCCATAAGGAAGTATTGCGATGTTACCATATTCATTATATTAGCAGAAATGCTGTGTTTAGTTGGATTTATTATTATTATTATTATTATTACTACTTAGTAACACAACATATTACAGCTCATACTTTCTCTTAACTCAGAGGTTACTTTCCCTGAAACCTTTTTAGACCTCATCAGGAAATTTTCTGGAACTTACTGGGTACTTTCAATAAAAATGTACAGGTTACTTTTTGAAAACTTATTTGTTTTTTACTTGGTACCAGGCTGCATTATTAGGCAACTCATTAACACATTACTTTTTTAAACTTACATGGCACCTTCCTGGAGCTTCCCAGGTACTTTTAGGAACCTGTCTGTGCTATGGAGATGGTTTATTAGTAAGTAGTAAGTAAGGTAATAAATAGTAAGGATATAAATCACAATGAGCTTCAAAGAAACGGACCATAAAGCCTAAAACATGATGATTACATGGTACTCTTCAGGAACTCAGCAGGTCCTTCCCTGGACATTACTGGGTATTTTCATTAAGCTTTAATGGAACTTTCTAGTTACTTTCCAAAAATGTACTTATTTGAGTGCTTGTTACCTTATGCAGTGCTACCTATTATTTGAAGGCATCTTAAATTATTTTAAGGCATCTTACAATACAGCTCAGTTTCAGGAAGTACCCCAGTAGGATCTGGGGAAGTACCCATTAAGTTCTGGGACAGTTCTGTAAAGCAACCTCTGAGTTTTGGTAAAGGGGGAGCTGTATTGTAGGTGCTACCCTAAGGGAGGTACTGACTGACAGTTCCTGAATTTGCTTGCCAGATTTAAATACTATGATACTCACTATTAAAGTTGGGATGTGTATGGGATGTAGCTGCTGATAGAAAATACTTGGAAAACTTTAAGCTTTGTTTTTTGTTTTTTTTTACAAAATGGTCTCAAAAACCTGCACATTGTGTTTCTTTTAATCCATTGCTGAATCCTTCTCTGACAACACGGCTTCTTATTCCTCTTTCTCTCAAGCAGCTCAGGAGTTTTGCCAGGCCGTGGTTGTAAATAAGAAACTGATCTAAATCTGCCTTGCCTCGCTGAATAAGACACAAAATACAAAACGTTCAAAGCTAAAACCAGAAAGCTCTGTTGGAACACCCAACTGAGTCAAAATGTCGGTCATTTATACAACCTGCCCTTAGATGAAAGAAAATTGGTTATGAAAGTCAGGAACCACCGGGGCCCTAGAGTACCCGTCATCATTTGAGAGGTGCTGGAACATCAGTGGTGAAACTGTCCGCAGTGAAGTGAATTTAATACAACAGTGTGAGTGTTGACGAGGAAAGAAGCTCCTGCTCCAAAACCTGCTCACTGAGGCTCGACTAACATGTGCCTCTGCTCACAGGCACAATCAAAACAACTTCTGGGGAAAATATTTTATAGAGAGTGGATACAAAGGTTGAGCAATTTACCAAGAAGTATGTTTTTAAGAAATCAAGGCAATACTTTCAAACCCAACAGTGTGAGGTATGGTGGTGGTGGGCTTGTGCTGGGCTCTTTGTTGATTTATAAAGCACTTTAAAACATCCAAGAAAGGAGACCAAAAGTGCATAACAATAAAACGACGGGAAAAAAATAATTTAATAAAGATTAGGCTATGGAAAACTAGTCTTCCTGAACGAATGCATCTTTAACTTGTTTTTAAAAAGGCCCGGTTCAGTGATGGTTCAAAGGAAGCTGGTTTTAGAGCATGGCTGCCGCCACCGAAAAGGAAAGGTCACCCCAGCGTTTAAGCTTAGCCTTTGGAACATCCAATAAAAGCTGATGAGATGACCTCAAGGACCCGCCACGCTACTAGTTGCACTGTGATGCAAAAAAGTGGGTGGAATACATTTACTTCAGCTTCACGTTAAACGAACAGCTACACAGCTGAGACGTGTAGAGTTAACTAAAGACAAAGATTCACAATGACGATCACACCTGCTTTTTTTTTGATGGCTCAAACAAAATATCATCAACTTCCTGGAATTACCAAAGCTGGAGAATTTCTTTTATTAACATGTGACCTTTTTAATTGTGAAACTGAAGACTAGAATGCCTTTTTTTTGTGTGTCTGTGTAGGTTTTACTACAAGAGGGTAAATTAAAAACTCACTTTCTTGCATTGACTGCAGCCAATTACTTTCTATATTCAACCAAAGCACATTTGTAAACAAATGACATAAAAGTGGAGAAGACAAAAACATCCCATGTTTTCCCACTTGTTCATTCGTCAAATTCCTGTTACCACTATGTATCACTTTTGGTCAAAGATATTAAAAGCAAGTGGAGGGGCCAAAGAGCCACATGTGGCGATGGAGCTGCAGTTTGCAGACACCTGTGCAAGGCATGTGGGAATCTCTGCAGGTGTTACTGCAATACATCCCTGTCAGCTATAAATATATGCACCAGTTAAAAAAGGTGCACTTTTTCTGTAAGAAAACATTCAGTATTTTTTATATGGCCTTCAAAGAGTAATAAACAGGACAACCGATTGCATTATTTTTGTAAGCTTAATGTGTTTTTCTACAAATATGAGCTCTGATGCGTGTTTTGGATCAGTGTCCTGTAAAAACACCCATTTGTGCCTTTGTTTCAGTCATTTTTCCCAAACTATCCTCCTGCAGGTGAGGGGAAACTAGCTTGAAGGATCAAGAACAGAGAAATAAACGACTGTGGATTAAGTTTGCTGTAAACTTTACTAGATCATTACTAGGGTTACTGTCCACGGTGACGCCAGTTCACCATCAACATAAACTGGGTGAACCAGAAAAAAAAAAGAGGGAAAGGTTTAGCTGAAATGTGCACATAAGACGATGTTGGATAGTCAGTGACTAAAACTGGGTTGTTCAACCAGTGACAAAGTGTGTTTGGAGGAGTCAGCCTGAGGCTTTTAACCCTAAAAAGGCCGTACCAAGCATGGTGGTGGAAGCATCATGCTGAGGGTCTGCTTTGCTGTCACTGGTTCCTCGCACAAAGAGGGTGTAGTAACCAAGGATGACGACAAGCTCCAAATTAGCTCAACAAAAATCAAGACCGTTAACACTTGGACTCAGATGGATGCTCCCAAACCGGAATCAAGAACTGATGAAGCAGAACATTAAGGTCCTGGGATACATGCAATCTCTTGCATTGTTGTTTTGCAGCCAGAAGGTCCCGAGCTTCAATCCTGCCTGGAAAATAAGACGACCTACCTGCTGAAGGTGAGTGCAACCCAAAGCATCTCAAAGGAAACGTTACAAATATTCAATATTTCTAAATAGATCCCATTTTTCAACATTTCCAGTTTAATAAGCACCGTCTTCTGAACTCAGCATATCACATATTCAAATGATTTCACAAAGATAAGTCACAATGCAGCCATTTATTGCGTTAAATAAATTATCTGAATCAGCATAAACAGACCACACACACACACACACACACACAAATAGGTACAAACACACTGATAAACACACCTAGATTTTGTGATGAATGATCCGACTCTGATTTCAGGTTCATGCACGTGGTCTCAGAGGCGAAACGGGCGACCGAGAGCGAACAACACTTGATTACGCTGCTTGAATAACAGTTACATAAATAGTGAACTAGAGCTACGCCAGAGGGAACGTCGGTGTGATATAAAGTGTTGCTTTTTTTTTCCAGTGAGATTACACAGCGCCCTCTTCACGAGTTCAGTCACAGCCACGCTAGCTGGAGGTGAGCCATGACGCATGCATGGTAGCAGAGCCTTTCCTTACCTAAAAGCCCTTTCCCAGCTGCAGCTGTAGGAGGGCTGACATGCACACACGGCCCACTCTCCAACCCCATGAACTTCTCAGACATCCCCGTCGCCGTACACAGGAAGATGTTCTACTCGATTGCACTTTTAGAGTCACTACGTCAGATGCTGGACGGTTAAAGAGCAGGAGGTCTTTTTCTTTTCAATATGTAGTGGATGGAAGATTATTCGTTTATTCATTTCTGCTCTCTCCTCCAGATGATGACCATGCCGGTGGAGTCGGCGGACGCCAGCAGACTCTCGTCGCAGTTGAAACTCACGTCCAACACCGGCCCGCCATGACCCTGCAGCTTGTTGACTATGGCCTTGGTGTTGCGTTCGACGTCGAAGAAGTAGACGCAGGCGTCCTCGCTGCCGGTCACTGCGGCCAAGAGGAGGAGGGAGAAAAAAAAAAAAAAGTTAAATTGTGGAGGGGGAAAAAGTGGAAAAACAAAGGTTGCATCAGACATTTCCGGTGACAGGTTTACATAAATTCATCAAAAGTATGTAATTAATTTTTAAAGGATCTACTTGAATTGTTATTGTTCCATGAAAGAACAACAACTTCCAATGACTTTTAAAAACATGACTTGGATGTTCATGTTTGAATCATAAACTGTACATATAGTATAGGGAAAATATTGCCCCCCTTGCAGATTTCTTATGCTTTTTTTGTCATTCTTTTACATACATTTTAATATCAGACCAAAATAATCTGAATACATAAGAAAAATCTAAATTATTTAATTCATTACGGGAAAAGGCGATATAATCCACTCTGGCCCTATGTGAACAAGTAATGTCTCCCATAAAAATAAGAGCTTTCATACTTGGTAGCAACGACTGCAGCCTTTTGCGTCACTGCGGACCAATTTTTGACCACTGCTCTTTGTAGAATTGCTCAAAAAGGGGCCTAGCCACGCACTGCGACCATGCATAAAAAAAACAAAAATAAAACCATATATTCATCTACAAATAGTATAATATATGCCAAGCACTCGTCCTAATAGTGTTTACTCGGTCCTTTTTGAGCCTGAAAAGAACCTGCCACGTGTTATAGCTATCAGGAAGCAAGATGGCTACTGTAAGAGCCAGCAGACCGTTCTGCAAAGCCTCGCAGTAAAGTGACAGCTCGCCGAGGCCGAAGAGCAGCCGGGCCTGCAGGGTTGGAGTTACTTTTCCTCTTTCTTTTTGCACCGCCGCTGGACGTTGCTGACTCGCTCGACTCCATTGCTTTTCCCTGTTTACTCGCTGCGTGCATGCGCATCATTGTCTTGTTATGGTAAATATACATAAAAGCGCTTAGTTTAATCACGGAGCAAAAACAAAGTAAAGTATAATAAGCCAGATCAATGTTGCATAAGCCAGGTGTGCTTAGCTGGACATTTTCTTTCATGATTTTCTGCTAGACTGTGATTTATGGTTCCAGTTGTTACAACTTCACCAAATCACCACACAACCACCATGTTTGCCTCTTAGTGGGATGTCATTTGACCAAATGTCAGGTTTACACCAGACGTAACAGTTCAATTCTTCTCTTGTTAGTTTACAGAATATTCTCCCGGAGGTCTTGGGAATCATCAAGATGGTTTTGGCGATTATAGGACAGGCTTTGTGTTATTGTTGCTCAGCAGTGGGTTGTAGCTCCGGATTACCCCATGGAAACCATTTTAACTCGGTCTCTGTCTCCCTCTTCAATCATGAACACTGACTTTAACTGAGGCAAGGCAGACGTGCCGCGCTCCAGATGCTGTTCTGGATTCTTTCGCAACCTCCTGGATGAATCCTAGATTCACTCTCGGACTAACTTTAACGGGCCGGCCACCTCTGGAAAGTTTAATTACGCTTCATTTTTCTCCATTTGTAGATAATGACCTAACACTACAGTTTGCTGGTGTCTCCAAGTCTTAAAAATGACTTTGTAACCCCATCCAGACTAATAAATGTTGCTTTGTGTCTGAAGTGTTTTTCTTTTTATTCTGTCTTTTAGATTGGAGTCATGATGTTACCTTTTGAGCTCTTTTAACCCGCTTTCTGTTGACAACAGCCTCTCTCTAATTCATTTCCTGATTCTAATGGGCAGGGAGTCATCAGGCTCCTGATATTTGCTTGGGATCTTGTCCTGTTGGACGACCAGCTATGTCCTGGTTTGAACCATCTGACCCAAACTGAAGAAAGGACGGACATTTAGGAACAACCCAGCAACAGCCAAGGTTCAAACCTGCAAGCTGCTGGAACACAGCGTCACCGTCCACTATGGAGCGAGTTTTAAATCTCCACGGGCAGAGAGTGTCTATCGCTGACGGCGTTTATGCTAGCAGGGAGAACCCAAATGGCTTCTGAAGAAAAGTGTTTTATCCGTTGGCTTCAACTGAGACAAATAGTAAACTACCACACTGACAAGAAGCGAGTTTGATAAAGTCGATATGAAGATTTCAACACAGTCCAACCTTTAAAGCAAGGTAGTGGCAGCAACATGCTGCGGGACTGTTTAACTGCTATGGGTAGAGTGGACATACCGCCACCCACGAGGAATTAAAAGGAGGACCACCTCCAAACTCTTCAACTTCACCTCACATCACAGGCAAGATTGCAGAAAATTGGACCCAAATGAATACTAAACTATTATAATGATCCCAGAGACACAATAAAACGGATTTTGGATCCGACAAAGGAGGCTTCTGAAAAGCCCTGATCGCCACTACAATGAAAATTTGGTGACTATTTAAAAAAGTCCTTACCAGGGTAACGGCAAATTTGCAAAGAGCTCCACCAATCCGAAGCGTGTGGTCAAGGTGCAACTTGCTAAGAGAAATCTAACTAAACATTATCAGAGATGTGTGGATCTATTTAAACTCACATGTATAGATTTTGCTATGTGTGGATTAATGAAAATCCAGAAACAAATTCTATGTTATGAACCTAATTGTCGTTGAAAACCCCCCACTGAAGTCATCTGTTTATTGATTCTATGCAGGAAAAAAGCACTTTGAATTGTCTTATTACTGAAAAGTGCTTTAAAAATAAACTTGCCACTGTTTAAATTATTAATTAAAGGCACAAAATTTGTGAAACTTAGGTAAATAATGAGTGGCTGTAACCGTCTTAACAGAACTGGATATTAAAACCATTTATTTCAGGATTAAAAAAAAAATGCCCATAGTCTGTGGAGCCACCAAATCTGTGTGACGTTCCAAACATTTAAAGAAGTGTAACTTCTTTGGTGCCAAAGCTCCATAAATTCCCTCAGATCATCACCTCTGACAAAAACGAATAGCAAAATGTCTTCTTTCTATTTAGGGACGGATATTTTTAGGGGCGACTGTTCTGGTAATGGGGCAACCCTGGTGTTATTCAGGCACCGGCGTGCCTTGATGTGAAGTAAAAAGCAGGCGGTAAAAGTCAAGCATGGGGGACGCAGGGAGCTGCTGTTTACCAGTCTCATGTTTGCAACGTGCTGCAGAAAAACAGGCCGCCTCGTTGCTGTAATTTGCTAATTTGAGATACTTCTGTTCAATCCAAAAGCAGCCTTATGCTATTTTTGCCGCCGTGCGCGTGAGTTTTTTTTTTTTTTTTTTTCCCTCTGTCTTCCACACACTGGATGTCCTGCAGCTATGCGATGCAGTGTGGTCTCATTTTCAATTCAGATATCACAGCAGGTACACAGAGAGACCCCAGCGGGAGCACAAAGACGACCACAGTGGGGAAAGCAAGACTCCTTACCCACACAGGCTCCTTGTCTGAAAGACATGAGGGGGCAGAAAATGCTATGGACATGCTGCGATCCATGCTGGATTGGGAAGCTTCTCTTCAGCTGTAGTGTTCCTTCATTGTCCACCACCCTGCAGTTATAACACGATTTAAATAAACGCACAACATTTTGAAATAATTTTTTTTTTTAACAGGTTTAAAGTTGATATGAAGAGCAGCGAGTGAACAGTGAAACATCAATAAACACAGCTCAGCCTGATCAAACTGACCTGTACAGCAGCAGCTTATTGACACAGGCATTGACCAGCAGGGAGGGGTCTCTGGCCTCGCGGCTGATCCAGGACCGAGCGGATATGCTGCAGATGGAGCTGCCTTCGCTCACCACCAGCCGCTTGGCTTTGGTTAACTTCCCTGCAGGGACAGAGGTGGGAGTGTTGGTGGGGGTGGGGTGACAGTATCACCAGGGACCGACACATACACGAGCTGCTTCCTCTCTCGTTATTCTGCGGAGGGGCTGATTAGACTTTGTAATGCAGCCAGCGGACAGTCCGCTCTCACTCAAATGGAAATGCAGCGATTGTACCTGTTGCCATGTCGAAGAGGAAGGAAAAGATGCTCCCCCTGTCATCGCCAGCCCACAGGATCCTCCCCGGAGCATCAAAGGAGAGAGACAGCACGCGGCCTGTCAGCTTACTGGAGCCCCCCTTCACCTTCTTCCCAGTGGAGATGTTCACTACCTGCAGGTGGTGCTTGCTGTTCCCCACCTGGAACACAGCGCCGAGAGTGAAGACCTTCATCATGCCCCCCCGGGGGAGCACCGACAAGCCGACTCAGAAACGATCTCGATCTGATCTTTTTCTATTGAAATGTTTTAAAAAAAAAAGTCAAATTCAAATCTATTTTTTTTCCAAGGGTTGCTTTAACGAGTTAAAAATAAACGCTGACGCGAACAACTCTTATTTAAGATAACAGTCAGCTTCGTCGGGTAGATAATTCATCATCGCAGAGGAAAAGGTTAAATAACAAAAATGATTCAATAATATTTACGTCTCTAATCCTGGTTACAAGTTGTGACCTTTAATTGCGAAATTTTAATCAATGTCTGCAGCGAACACTGTCATGCATTATTTACAAGCGGGTAAAGGGCTTCCGTCTGCACGCAACGGTTCGACGATATCCTGCACAGTCAGAAAATATTTGGAACAAAAATGAAAGGCTACTTGTTGTGAAACCTATGGGTAAATAAAGGCACAAGGAGGTAAAATACTCTTTGACAACTAGATGTGTTGGGGGAAAAATATTACCACTTTTCTCAACTTAGAAAAAAAAAAAAGCAACAGGACAGGACGGGTTTTGGCATTTTGGGATTTAACCAGCGCTCTGCTCTCTCTTTCATAAGACCGTTCCTCCCATTGCTGACATGCACAGTTTTGAAAGAGTAAAAAACTTCTCATCGGGCAAGATCTGCAAATAACAACTTAGGCAGCACAATCAGGGACCTCAGAGGTTTAGATAATGCATTTCCTTTATTTATGAATTTATTTTTAAGGCTTCTTAGACCTTTCTGCCAGAGATGCCAACAAGTGTTGAGACCCTCCTATATTTAAATCAAATCATGAAAGTAAAGGCAGAAAATGTCGACTTCTCCAATGACTCTATAGCTTCCTTAATTTTTCTCTTGAACATTATTATTCCTTTAAAAAGGTATATAACCACGCTATATGCTTAAAAAAAAACAAAAAACAAAACGTTTGATCATGATAAAATAAGGTTATACACCAAGCCTCCATCCTGACAATGTTTTCATTGTCCTTTTTGTGGATAAAAATAGCCCCCACAACAGGTGCGATTAGCAGATATAAACTGACGTGGCGCCATCTAGCGACAGTATCGCAAAACTGTCATAATGCCGGTTTGCTTGATTAATAAATCAAATTAAATAACGCCGGACCGAGCCTGACCCTCTGAAATACCTCGCAGTAAAGCGGCAGCTCGCCGTGATCGAAAAGCAACCGTTATTAATTAAATACACCGATCCACAGCCTCATATCAGAACATTTACTCATGTCAATCAACTCTGCGGTCACATCTGAGCCATCGGCAGGTTTAGCATCCGCTTCAGTGAACACCAACGTTCAGACTGTATTCCCATCGACATTACAGTCTTTTCTCTCTTGGAAAAAGTCAAGCATATATTTTTTTGCATTTTCCCCCCACTGGATCTATGACCATTCTTCATTGTTACGCCTGCCGATGCTAATAGCCGTTAGCCGCTTCCCTGTCTTAACCCCTGCTGCGCATGTGCAGCACGTCCTTCTGTTAAAATCGTAAATAAACACGAAAGCCTTTATTTACTAAGAAATTGGGCAAAAACAAGGCATAAAACTCCAAAATAACAACCAATACGCCAGCAGGACGTGATACTCTTTCATAAAAACTTTATATGCAACCACAGGCAGCTACTGACTTATAAATACATTTTAAAAAGTCAAATAACGTGGCTTTGCACCTTTAACGTTTATAACAAATGTACATTTTTAAACTGAACCACTATCTGCTGGTTAAGGATCTGCTCTTGCTCAACCAGGTTAAAAACCATCTGTCCATTTGGCAACCACACCCGTCTCATTCTAAAGAATAAAATGAATGGCTGGAAATGTTTCTACTTTACTCTGGCTGAGAAGACGCCACGGCCTGGAGGGGATTCCTGTTGCAGGGAAATCGAATCCTGTCTGAGGAACTTTTTCTTGTTCATTTGGCTTCGCTTCTACACCGTGGGCCGAAAAGGCCTGCATCTTATTGTGCCATTAAAAACGTCTGCAGAGTTCACGGCATTCTTCAGTAAATAAACCCTTATCAAAAGCACTTTATATGATTAGCCAAAAATATTGAAATACATGAAGAATGATGCTTTTTTAAAAACAGCCATGATAAGAAGGTAATCGGTGAAGTCAGCCTAGTTTAATGTTTGGTAATTAATAAGTAAATCAAATTGCACATTGAGCAGATTAAAGCACCCAATGGAGCATCATAGTTTGTTTTTATATATCCAAATGAAGATGTAACTCAAACTCCACATTTCCATATAAATTGTATAAACAGGGCACAAGGGTGCTACTTTAATGTTACACTGCAATTTTTACCATTTTTGTGACCTTGTTTACTTCTGCAATATTATTTGCCTTAAAACTGTCTTAGTGCTGCCCTCTTAGGGTCAAACGGTGGTTATTGCAGTTGGATTTTCCTATTGGTTCATAGGCAACATGCTTTTTTTTATCATAGCCCCATATTTGGGCATCTCTGAGTCAGCCCCCTGAGCCAGCGGTTTGAACTGATACCGGACAGGTCTGCTGGGCTCCATGAAGCCTCCCTCAACCTCCAGTGATAAGGGGGTAAAAAAAAAAAGAATCATCCGCCTCAAAAGACCAAACTGTTGTCACTTTCACTTTCCCTTGTCCTAACCCCAGCCCCACTTAACCCCCACTGCTCATCCCCACACTTACTTAGCCAGAGATGGGTAGTAACTAGTTACATGTACTTGAGTAACTTTTTGAACAAAATTTACTTTTAGGAGTAGTTTTTTTTCAGGCTACTTTATTGCGAGTAACTTCATTGGATAAAAAACTGACTTGTTTTAACCAGAATGCACCAGAGAGACACTTCTGTTGTTTATGTTAAAGTGAGACTTCTCGTTTGTACACAAGTTTTGTTGTTTTATTGTTATTTTTTGACTGCTGGGCTCTTTCCAGTAATTTTGATCTCAAGTGAACATACAGTAAACAGTAGAAATTAATCACTTTGCACTATTCCAAAGTACTTTAACTTCTGTAAGTATTGGTTTCATAAGTTTTATGTAGAATTCCTTTTGAGAAGTGCTTCTTTTGCCTGAATTTGTTATTTTTAAATTATGTTTTTTTTTTATACCAGAATTTGTAGATGTCTGTCTGATTACATGTTTTTAAAATATTAAATGAGACGTTATGATTAGTTACTTAGCCTGCTTACCAAATACCTTTTTACTCTTATCTAATTTCTTGGTTGGCTACTTTTTACTTTTATTCAAGTACAAATAAGTCCACGTAGAGCTACTCTCACGCTGCGTTCAGACCGAATGCGTTCTGAGCATCAAGGGCATCTGATTTACATGCAAAGACTATGGTGGATTTCACTCGGAATTTTACAGAGTCCAGCTGAGGGAAACAACAGGGATGAGTTACACTTTATGCGTTTCTAACTCTAATAAACAAAATACTACATTAGAGTACTTTAGGGATGAATGTATCACAGCGTTCAATAAACTTCAACATTTGGACCACAGACAACTCACAAAGAGGTTTGAGAAAATTAAATGTTTGCTATAGCAACAAAGATGATGAAGTGCTACTATCAATACTTCTGGTCTTGGCTTTGTAATTTTAACTGTTTTGGGGATTTTTAAAGGGAAATGATTATACAACACAACTTCACTAAGTACAGATATTTGACTTCCTGTGGATTAGCTCTAGTCTACAAAGGGTTGAAATAATACAGTTAAGACCAAAATTATTCTTACTTCTAGCAGATTTCTATCTTAAATTCATCATTTCTGATAGAAAAGGAGACATCCATCTCTGGAAAGATCGTTAATGTAACATAAGTATTAACTTTAACAGGAAAATGTATTTCTTTTTAATTCACATTTCTTCTTTAAATGGAACTTGTAACGGTTTGCATGCTTCTACTGATATTTTGACAATTTATCTTTGACTCTGATCTTCAGGTACTTCATCAGATTTAAGTCAGAAGAAACATGCTGCTAAATTTAAAATCTTACTTCAAACGTACAACTACTAGGGGTATGATTGATTTGGGGTTTAACTGTAAACACGGGCAAAATTACGTATATACACACATCCCCAACTAATACAAGGGGGAGAATAAGACAATCATACACAATCATATTTCTAAGTAAACACATTTCTAAAAGTGCAAATAATATGACATTCTCATTGGATGAAGGCAGCAACCAATCATGTACACACATGAAAAGTCGAAATCAAACCATAGCTCTCCATAAATGATTCACAGGAAAATGCAATGACAAATTAAGAAACCTTCTCTTGATCAAGATGAGCTAGTAAACTACAGACCTATATCTAATCTTCTTTTCTTATCTAAAATTCTTGAGAAAGTAGTTGCTAATCAACTTTGTGAACATTTACAAAGCAATGACCTACTTGAGGAGTTTCAGTCAGGCTTCAGAGCTCATCATAGCACTGAAACGGCTCTGGTGAAGGTCACTAATGATATTCTCATGGCCTCAGATAATGGACTTGTGTCTGTACTTGTCCTGTTAGATCTTAGTGCTGCATTTGATACAGTTGATCACAATATTCTCCTACAAAGACTTGAACATACTGTAGGGATTAAGGGGAAAGCATTAGGCTGGTTTAAATCTTATCTGTCGGACAGATTCCAGTTTGTTCATGTTAATAATAAATCTTCCTCAAACTCTAGGGTCACCTGTGGAGTACCACAGGGTTCAGTCCTTGGACCAATTCTCTTTACTATATATATGCTTCCGATCGGCAAAATTATCAGACAGCATGGGATTAATTTCCACTGTTATGCTGATGACACTCAGCTATATCTATCCATAAATCCTGATGAATCCAATCAATTACTTCGACTGCAGTCATGTCTTGATGACATCAAAAGCTGGATGACTTTAAATTTCCTGCATCTAAATTCTGACAAGACCGAAGTTGTAATCTTTGGGCCAGAGTCCTCAAAAAATAAACTTCTTAACCAATCACTTAATCTGGATGACATTAACTTGGCCTCTGGTAATAAAGTAAAAAACCTTGGTGTTATTTTTGACCAAGACATGTCATTTAAATCCCATATTAAACAGGTTTCCAGAGTTTCCTTTTTTCACCTCCGGAATATCGCCAAAATTAGAAACATTCTGTCCAGGAGTGATGCTGAAAAACTAGTCCATGCATTTGTTACTTCAAGGCTGGACTATTGTAATTCTTTACTATCAGGAAGTCCACAAAATGCAATTCAAAGTCTTCAGCTTATCCAAAATGCTGCAGCAAGAGTTCTGATGAAAATCAACAAGAGGGATCATATTTCTCCAATTTTAGCTTCCCTTCATTGGCTTCCTGTTAAATCAAGAATAGAATTTAAAATTCTTCTTCTAACGTATAAAGCCCTTAATAATCAAGCTCCATCATATATCAGAGCTCTGATTACCCCGTATGTTCCTAACAGAGCACTTCGCTCTCAGACTGCAGGTCTGCTGGTGGTTCCTAGAGTCTCTAAAAGTAGAATGGGAGGCAGATCCTTTAGCTATCAGGCTCCTCTCCTGTGGAACCAACTCCCAGTTTTGGTCCGTGAAGCAGACACCCTGTCTACTTTTAAGACTAATCTTAAAACCTTCCTTTTTGACAAAGCTTATAACTAGAGTGGCTCATGTTACTCTGGGCTGCCTTTGTGGTTTTGCTGCTGTGGGCTTAGGCTACTGGAGGACATCAGGGCCTACTTTTCTCACTCTACTGATTTTTACTGTTTTCCAGTCTACTGTTCTCCAGATTTGCATTGCATTACATTGAAATGACTGTTGTCATTTTAGCTTTTAACTTTTTGTTCTCTCTCTTTTTTCTTCATAGTAGGTACACCTGGTCTGACGTTCTGTTGACTGTGAAATCATCCAGGGAGGACAGATCACCGACTATTACCATCTAATGTAGAACAGATTACTAGATCAATGTGTGCTTCTGTGCTTTTTTGTCTCTCTTGTTGTGTCTCTGCTCTGTCTTCTGTAACCCCAGTCGGTCGAGGCAGATGACCGTTCATACTGAGCCCGGTTCTGCCGGAGGTTTTTTTTCCCCGTTAATGGGTGGTTTTTCTTCCCACTGTCGCTTCATGCTTGCTCAGTATGAGGGATTGCAGCAAAGCCATGTACAATGCAGACGACTCTCCCTGTGGCTCTACGGTCCCCCAGGAGTGAATGCTGCTTGTCGGGACTTTGATGCAATCAACTGGTTTCCTTATATAGGACATTTTGACCAATCTGTATAATCTGACCCAATCTGTATAATATGATTTAACTTGATTTTGTAAAGTGCCTTGAGATGACATGTTTCATGATTTGGCGCTATATAAATAAAAAATTGAATTGAATTGAACATCACCTGGTCCAGTACCAAATCATGACCTCTAAAAAGGCGTCCAATTACCAAGGCGTATGTAAGCTCATAACGAGCGTTGATACAAGATTGCAAGACTCTCTGATGAAGAAAAAAGCCTGTTAAAGCGCGGCTAAAGTTTAGTGGACAACACTGTGACAAGCCTGCGAAACGCGAGGAGAAGATCTGGCCAAATTAAACCAAAACAGGCCACTTTGGTTGGCATAATATCCACCATGTTTAGAGCTCAAGAGGCACTGTACATCACCCCAAAAAAAACACGCAATACCAAAAGTACAGTTTGGAGCTGGGGACGTCAAGGTGTGGAGCTGTTTTGTACTGTATTTTTCGGACCATAAGGCGCACCGGGTTATGAGGAAATCAAATATTTTTCCCAAGTGTGTAATATCACTCCACCCCTCCACGTACACAGCTCTCTCCTGAGAGGAAGCGCTATCCGTCTCTGTCGCGAGGACAGATTAGTTGGACTACACTGCCCTGTTTTTAAGGGCAAAATAAAGGGCCAAAATAGGGTTTTATAGGGCTAAAATAAACTTTTATATTGAATTAACTTACTTGGTTAATTGTTGATAGCATGTACTCTCGGCATGGGCTGCCTTACATGAATGCACTTCCAGTTTAGACATTACAATCAGGCAGTCTTGTAGACAGCTCAGGGGTCCGATCAGGTAGTGAGCGGAGCGGCTTCATTGCTAACCAATGTCGTACTTACACATTAACACATTTTTGAGCGCATTATGCCAAATAAAATCGGTCTGTAAGCACAAGGGTAATCAGATATATAAGGCGCACCATCAATTTTTCAGAAAATTTAAGGCTTTTCAGTGCGGCTTATAGCCCTCAGACAAATTTGAAAAACTCTATCGAAGTGGCTGGGCTTACGCGGCAAAGAATGGGGGCTGTTTTCAGAATGGGGGGGAAGCAGCAGCTAGCTTGATTTGCCATACTGAATCATGGAGAGTGAGCAGAGCTACGCTGGGAGTTACGCCACAGTTCGGTCTTTTGAGGTGGAGGATTTTCACCCCCCTCATTACCGGAGATTGATGGAGGCTTTGTGGAGCCCAGCGGACCAGAGCCTTATCAGTTTAAGCCGCTGGCTCAAGGCGCTGACCTAGCAATGCCTGAAGCCGGTGCTGCCGAGCCAGTGGAGGCTAGGGTTGTCAAAAATATTAATACTCATACGATACTCAAACTTTATATCCAGATACAATACAGACTTGCCATGGTATCGCTACTGAAGCGCCTGTCGCAAGTGTGCGTGACCTGCACTGTGGCCACGCCCACTCGACAGTCAGAGCAGCCGACCGGCCAGGCAGACAGCCCTTAACGTAACCCAGCTTGGTGTTGGGCAGGCACACACATGTATCTGCTGCTACTATTACAAGCGCCGCTGTCACTAGTAATACGGGCCCCTTCCTTGATGTCCTGTACAGAGAACTTAAACCTCGTCCGACCATCTCCGCGGTATTGGCAGGAAAGTATTGAAATTAATTTGAATTGCTTTATCGTCTCCCTTGTGGGAAATTGCGTTTCAGTACAACCCATCAAGAGAAAGACAAACAAGGGTAGACAGGTTAACTGAGGCCTTGCTGGCCTGAAGATGCAGCCTTTTCGCAGAATATAGAAAAGGAATACATTGGTATGGTTGAGGGGGGTGTCTTTCATCAGTAGACAGTAGGATCTGGAACCAAAACTGGGAGTTGGTTCCTGTGGAACTAACTCCCAGTTTTGGTCCGTGAGGCAGACACCTTGTCTACATTTAAGACTAATCTTAAAACTTTCCTTTTTGACAAAGCTTATAGTTAGAGTGGCTCATGTTACCCTGAGCTACCTCTATAGTTATGCTGGTATAACTAGGTTATCAGGGCCTATTTTTCTCACTCTACTGATTTCTACTGTTCTCCAGTTTTGCATTGCATTGCATTGAAATGACTGTTGTCATTTCAGCTTTTAACTTTTTGTTCTCTCTCTTCATAGTAGGTACACCTGGTCTGGCGTTCTGTTAGCTGTGACATCATCCAGTGAAGACGGCTCACCCACTATTACCATCTAATGTAGAACAGATTACTGGATCAATGTTTGCTTCTGTGCTTTTTTGTCTCTCTTGTTGTGTCTCTGCTCTGTCTTCTGTAACCCCAGTCGGTCGAGGCAGATGACCGTTCATACTGAGCCCGGTTCTGCTGGAGGTTTTTCCTTCCCGTTAATGGGTGGTTTTTCCTTCCGCTGTTGCTTCATGCTTGCTCAGTATGAGGGATTGCTGCAAAGCCATGTACAATGCAGACGACTCTCCCTGTAGCTCTACGCTTCTCCAGGAGTGAATGCTGCTTGTCGGGACTTTGATGCAATCAACTGGTTCCTTTATATAGGAAATCTTTTGACCAATCTGTATAATCTGACCCAATCTGTATAATATGATTGAATTTGACTTTGTAAAGTGCCTTGAGATGACATGTTTCATGAATTGGCACTATATAAATAAAATTTCATTGAATTGAATTAATGCAGACAAAAAGGATGGTGCGCAGTCTCCAATCGTTATTGATGTAATGTACAGTCAGACAAAGATACAGGTTTATCATGTGACTGAAGCAGAGACCAGATGTGGCCGCAACATGTTTAACAGCTGCTCCTCTTCCTCCTGGAGCAGCTCTACCGCTGCCTAAACATTTTAAATGTCCTCCATTTCCTCAACCTTCCTGTCTCTTTCGCTTTTTGTTTCAGACTGGATTGGGTGGAGTCATGTGACTACAGACTGTACACGTAGCGCAGCGTCTTAAAGGGACAGTATATCCGACAGTATAGCCAATATTTACCTATTAAAACGCCTTTTTCGTTCCTTTTTTAATACCGAAAATGCCGACATGGGCAAAATGGCGTCAGTTATTGTTGTGAATTTCGGTTTAGGTAAATTTTCGGTTTTATCTCCCAGTCCTAGTTAAAGGTGTGTAAAATAAAGTTTGTTTTATGACTTCGTCATGAGGATCCAGTACTTTTAACAAGAACATTATCTCTGTTGTTGCAGACAAATACAATGACCCAGTTTAAACAGTAACTGGCTAATTGTAAAGAACGTAGTTGATGGAGGACTCAATAAAATCAACAAACATACAAATTTATGATTAAATAAATGTAATTTAAGACATTAGGGTAAATCTGGACGTATGACTTTTAATTCTTAAACTGGACACGTTATTACTCAAGACATTTTAAGAGCCTGGACAAGATCGGCAGTTCCAAGTTCCCGTCACGACTGAGAGGGACTTACCACAGTGAGGTTATTATTCATCGGCTGGAAGGTGCAGCACAGCAGCTCGCTGGATTCTGGGTCTCTGACTTCTCGAATGCACCGACCGTCTTCGGTGTTCCAGATGCGCAGAGTCCCATCCAGCGACGTCGACACGATGATGTCATTGCTTAGAGACCAGGCAAAGTCTGTGACGGGTCCACCGTGCCCTTTCAGAGCCAGCTTCACACTTGGAGGAGTGGGCGACAGCGTCATGATGGACAGGGTACCGTCCAGCGAGCAGCAAGCAAGAAGGTGCTTGTCATCGTTAGCAAACTGGAGCCGTGGAACTGAAACAAAGCGCGAGGAGAAACACAAAATGAAAAATCACGTTCACATGAAGCTATTCATCATATCTGGCGACCGATTCTCATACCAGCAGAGTCGACGTGTTGGTCAAAAATGTGGTGCATGCCAGCAAATGCATAGTTTTCACTCAGGGTTGTATCTCCTGCCATGGCTCGGCTTGCCTCTGCCACCGAGGTGGGCACCAAGCTGCCCGGAGGCCTGTGGTCACAAATAAAAACCGCCACATAAACACGTAATACTTTATACTAAATTTCTACAGCTGTGAAAAAAATAAAACAGATTTTATCATTACAAGTGGAAACCACACAAAAACTAGTGCCAAACAGGGCACTGTCGCTGTTTTTCCTACCTCTCATCATAGACCGCTCTGTTCATCTGGGCCTGTAGCTGGTAGGAGCCTCTGCTGACAGAGCGGCGATGACCACGAGCCCCTTGCGCACGGGGGTCCTCCTCAAAGTCCTGCCAGAGCCGAAAAAGAGCAACAGCAGAGAAAGAATCTCAAAGGGATGAGTCAATAGGAAGATGGGAAAAAAGTCCCACAAATAATCATGAATCATCTGTTCATAAATATTTATTATGTAGTAAAAAAAAAAACAACAACTCATTCTATGTACGATGTCAGTGCCAGCCATTCAGCCAAGCTGCTCAGCTTAATGTACGGCAACCAATTTGTTGCTTGGCTTGTACTGATGCTTTTAACCCCCCCCCATCTCCAACCACATTTCTACCTATTCTCTCCTCCCTACTGTCCCCCTTTCTTTGAGTCTGACCTCCATGCGGTCCAGTGTGGTACGGGAGCTACGCACGCTGCTGGCCCTGAAGCTGCTCTGCTCAGACAGGGGGCCGTAGCGCAGGGCCAACAGCTGACTGCGCAGCTTCAGGTACTGCCTGCGCAGCCCTGGCTCAAAGCCACACTTGGCGTTCTCTCTGAGCAGCTGGCTGCGTCGGCGGATGTACTGAGTTCGGAACTGTGGGAAGGTAGGCGTGCGGTAAGCATTGTACCTGCAGAGGGGAAGAAGCGACACGAGCACAGATCGTAACTAACCAATAATTACACGCCTGAATAGCTTCGTCGTCGACAGCTGTGAGACTGGGTCTTACCTTGCGTCCACTGCCAAAACCTGCTGCCAAACTGCTGCCATTCCACAAGAACTCTGGGTTGAGAGGAAGCCACTGCCAAGACAGGATCCTGGAAAAAAAAAAGGAAACAAAAACAGTCAGCTTACATTTGAACTTACTCAGCTAAACCTAAGCTAAATACCAGAGAGCTTGCAAGAAAAAGCAGCTCATAAGAAATGCTGCTGCCAGAGTCCTGAGTCTGACCAACAGATTCTATCACGCCAGTCCTTTACTGCTCGGGTTCCCAGTTTGTGATACAGTTTAATATCTTCTTATTGTTCAAGAAGGCTCTGGATTGTCTGAAAACCAAATACATCTGGTGGAGAGTTGTTTGTCAGGGAAGAAAACTCTAGACCCCTCTGGCCTTCAAAGACCTGTTTAGTCAGTGATCTCAGGACCACAACTAAACATGGCTGGTTCATTTTTCACCAAGTCTTAAATACTTATTTGTTCTGAATTTGGATATTACTGTTTCTATTTATTTTTTTCTATTACTATTTATTTATTTTTATTTAAATGCTTTTCTATTCGTTTATTTCTTGAACTTTGTTCATTACATATGTTTTTGTAAAGAACTTTGAATTTCTTTCCTTAAGAATGTGTTTCTGTGATTTTATGGGTAACAGTTTCAAAAATTTCAAGTTGATAGAATATAGAGAAACAAACCCCAACATATCCTTATTTTTTTATTTCCAATTATCGACATAGATGGCGTACAATGTTGAAGTTTTGGTAACACATTTAATTTACCAGATCACAGAAAGACTTTTTTAAATATGTCAATGAAATAGTCTGATGATCTTACTGATGCCTGTTGTCATAAATCTTTAAACGCCTCCCTCAGTGATTCTGACCCCCCCCCCCCTGTAATTGACATTCTTTGCACAACGTCACTATCACTTTATTTTGGATCTATAGTTATATATGTGTATATATATATATATATATATATATATATATATATATATATATATATATATATATATATAGTTATATATGTATATATTTATATTATTTTTGTGTGGAATGTTGTGTATATATATATATATGTATAAAAATGTTTGTATATCTGAATATCTGGAGCGTGTAACAAAAGTAATTTCCCTCTGGGATTATGAAAGTATGTCTGATTCTCATTCTGATTCAACTATCTTTGTATCAAAATAATGTGTTTCTGTTGGAAACAATTTAAAGCTTAGCTTCAAAATTTAACTATAATATTTAAAAAGATAATGTAAGCTCAGTGTCTCTTTTCCAAGACAGAACTTTCGTAGCCAGTTTTTAACATTGAGAACAAAAAAAATTGACCTTTTTGACAAATAAAAACACAGTTGTTTTTAGTACCTTTCATAGCAGTGACAAATTAATCTTAAACTAAGCATTTCTTTTGTGATTTTAGGTCACAACTTCTCACGAGTTTAAATTATATTGAGGTACTTAAATTAATTCAATTCATACATAAACAATAAATAAAAAGGGAAATTAAAATTTTATATTGCTAATTCTTAACTCGCATACAAGGTTTTATATGATTTTAAACATTTCTTTAACGCTCTTTCAGAATATTAACATATAACTCTTGTGGGGGGGGGGGGATGCTAACATAGCTAGTGACAGTTGAATCAGGGGATGATGCAGAAACAAGGAAAAATACGGTGTTGTTGTGCTGTGTGTTTCAGCGTCCGCTTGGCATCAAAATACAGCAAACATTGTCATTTTATCAAAAATCAAAGTGAGGTAAAGCGTGTGCCTTTGTTATTTTTTCGGCAACCGTCACAGCAGAAGATCATTTTGGCAGTAAGAAAGCTAACTAGCGTCAGTTAGCAACTAGCAAGGAAGCGACAACTTCAGCCTTTCCCCACCAGGAAAAACCGATTTATTTGTGCGTCTTTTGGCACTGATTTATACACTATATCATGCGCCAGTGGTATAAAACGGATAAAAGCCATGTTTTAGTAATATATGAAAGATTCGGGGTGTAATAGACATAAAAAACGGCTCACCTTCCTTAGCTTTTCTCCATCGCTGCGCTTCCTGTCATGTCACGTGACACGCGGGACACGCCCACTCAAGCTGATGTGGAGTCTCTGAATCTGACGTTTCACGACAGTTTGATGTGAATATGGAAAAAAAACAAGGAGCCCGTTTAAGACAGGGGGAGTCCGAAGTGCGGCCCGGTAGCCATTTGCTGCCCTCGGTAAGAATGGCCTAAATCTGTAATGCCATCTCGGATAGAGATTTAAAAAAATAAAATGTTAGGGTGACATTTTCACTGACGCGAGGCCGCTCTAAAAGGTTACAGCCACACAAAATATCTTAGAAAAGAAAATAGTCATACAATTATTTTTTTTTTCACAGGACAAACCCGCAAGACCTGTTTTATGTCTCAAATTTACCATGATTTCCAGACCACCTTTTACATCCGACCACTTTGTTTGTTTCATTCAAATATTGTGTGTTTAGGTTATTGTTGAGCAGGTAAAAAATTATATATATACATATATTACTTATTTGTTTTAAGTGCTGGCTAATGACGTTTGTATCTGATTCAGGATTCCTATTTCCTATTCAGTCTGGACTGCTTTTATTTTTCATTTGTTTTATTTCACCATTATAGCAGGAAGATTGTTTTTTTTTAACTGTATTGTAAATAAAACAGGTTATTGCCAGGCTTGTATATTATTTCATCTGATGTTTAAAAAGTATCAGAAAATGTTTAAAAAGTATCAGAAAATTTCCGTGATTATGATATAAATTCTATGATTTGTCGATTTCGTCTTGGCTCCTTGATTGCAGTATTAAGATGAGTTTGAGGTATGTTAATTATAACAGTCTCAAGGTTATTATTAAAGGCACAAAATGGAGGAAAAAAAGTTTCTGAATTCGTTGTTTTTCAGTTATAATGTAGAAACAAACACATACTGACAGAAAAGAGGACTAAATGACACACCTGATAATACATCCTTGTCCCTACAGGTACCATGTTAATCCACTTGATGGGATTGAGTTGGTTGTATTTCTGTATTTAAGATGGATCTGTTCGTCTTGTAAAAGGAGTCCCAAGATGACGCTACGTGAATAAACTGACTGACTTACACCACAGATGCTAAAAGTACACATGTAGATATTTTGTACCCAAGTACCCAAGTAGGCAGAGCCAGCAAAGATATAAGCAAACTCGGTAGCCTTATGCTGGCCTGGGAGTCCCAAGAGTTGTTAATAGTCATAATTTAATGGTAATTCAATAATTTCTGTGCAGAGGACATATTTCATGCTGACTATACATGTTTGTAAATGAATCAACACATAAGACCCTTATTTCTATGGTTGCTTATAAACACAATAATAAACATGGAACTATCGAATTCTGGAAATAGCTTAGGTAAATAAACTATCCTTTGAAAAGTATTAGTAATATATTACACATTATTATTACATTTCACCTTTAGGAGATATTAGACAGGTGCTAAAAGTCTTATTTTGGTCTGTAAAAGAACATATTGAACCCAAAGATTTGTTCTAATCAAGTGAAAGATGCAAATACAGACTCATATTAATGACAAGTGGGCTGAATTGTTGTTTCTTTTATTTGAACTATTGTGATCATAGTTTAAAAATGTTAATTATATCATTCATGACTGTGTAGTAACTAAATTTTTCTAAAAATTTTAGCTAATTTTCTTTTACAATTTAACACTGAAGTCCAAATTCTCCCTATATATACTCCCTATATGCTGCATACAATAATATAGTCCTCACGATTAATACCTGCTAATAATATATTTTAGTTAGTCAACACAACAAAGCTTAATAAGACTAGAAACTACTTAGAAAGTAATCATCCTAATAAAAATTCTGACAAAGTGAAGGATAAATAATCTTATTAATAGCAAAAAAAAAAAATTTAGTTTGTTAGAATCAAAGGATCTACAGTAAATCACCTCAGCTGTGACAGAAATCCTTTCTTGCCTGATACAATAGACGGATGCACAGTTCCAGTAAGTTCACAATGGCAGTATTACAAGGTCAGCTCCGAGGTTTCGCCTGGCTCAGCAAAGACCTGCAGAGCTGGGGGGCACGCTGCTCAGCTGACCGAGCTCTTTGCTTGTTCACGGGGCTCTTTCTCGAAGGGGCCCCAGTGAGCGAACCATTCACAGGCTCGGGCCATAAATGACCGAGTCGGGCAGCACATTAAGCAGTGCGTTTCCCCTCCAAAATAAAAGAAAAAGAGCGTAGACTCTGGAGTACAGTCAACATGCCAGGAACGAAAGGTGAGCAAGATGCACAGAAATGATTTCTAAAAAAAAAAAAAAAAAATTTTTTATGAAATATGTAAAAAGTCTTACCTTTTTGATTCACGTCTTATAATCTAACCATATCCAGGTAATAAATCGGACAAGAAGTCAGCTACCAAGGTAAATACTCATCATCATCATTATTATTATTATCATTATTATTATTATTATTATTATTATTAATTATTATTATTATTATTATTTCCATCATCATCATTAATACCTTATTTATCATTTTTCTTTATAAACCAAAAGGCAAAATGCTGGAAAGATGAATAAAAATAAAGTGGAAAACAACAAAATGAAAGCAATATACAATAAAATACAAGGTTAACAATATAAGCAATATATCAGTAATGAAAGGAATAGAATAAGGAAGAACTGGCCAAATATTTGTGCTCTCCAGAATAAAAGCCAGTTTAAAAATATGAGTTTTTAAAAATAGATTTGAAGTCTTTAAGCGTTCCGGCAGAACTCACAGGCAGACCTCTTCAGAGCCTCGGAGCAGCGGCTCAAAAAGCTCCTTCTCCTCTGCTCACGAGTCGAGCCCTGGAAACAACTAAGAGCTTTTGGTCTTAAGATCTTCAGCAGTTTTTAATTGTATGATGATATTAACTTGAGCTTCGATTTCACAGCAACCTCAGAGTCCTAAAGAACAGCCGAAAAAAGGTGATCAGAAAGGAGACGATAACAAGAAGCAAGGAGGTAAGCATTTAACTAAATCATAGTAGCTACACAAACAGCTTTGGAGCACAACCAGAAGGGCCCTACATCTGTGAGCCGTGACCGCTGTGTCACCAGTGAAGCTATCTGTCTCTGTTTTATTCCCTAGCAGGACAGCCGAAGGGAGAGAAGCAATAACTTCCAGGCATTTGTGAAGATGGCTTTGGAGACACTGCTGGGGTCCTGCCGCCGTAAACACGGGGGTCCCCAGGGAAGACAGAGCTGAGCGTCCCTCCCCTCCTCCTTCTGCAGCCTGTGCTGCTGTGTAGCCCTGCAATACAACATCTGCTCGCCCCCACAGAGAGGCACAAGGCAGACCTGATTTCCATCCATCACCATCTGTTTCTACCCTCTGTTCTTCTCGGCCCATTCCTCTCTAACACAAAGTCTCCTCTCTCCCTCGCCGGATGCTAAGAAAGAGACTTCAGGTTAGATCAGACTAATGTCCCCCCCCCAACACAAGCCCTCCTTTATACCAACACCGACTGTTCAACAGCATATACTTTCTTTTTGTAAATAAAAACTCAAATAAAAACAAATGATTTATTACATCAGCGGTTGTGCCTGACCTTGTGTTGTATCATCTCAGGATTAAAAAGGGGGAGGGGGGCATCTCAGTAAATTAGAATATCATCAAATAAACTGGTTTGAGTAATTCGTTTAAAAAATACATTTTATTCACATTTTTTATAGATTCATTGCACCCAGAGTATTTTTATGCCTATTGTGATGGTTATGCCTTAAAGCTAATGGAAACCCAAAATTCAGTTTGTCAGAAAATTTTTATATTACATAATAATAATAATAATAAATCAAGCTAATTTAATAGGGAAATGTATGTTATTCATAGGGATGACTGCTGACTTAACAGCTGTCCAGCAAACAGGCACAGACTGTTAAACAGGCTGCTCACACAGGGCTGTAGTCAAGTATAATGAAAAGTTGAGTGGAAGGAAAAAATTTTAGAAATACAGGCAACAAGAATAGTTGCAGCCTTGAAAAGATTGTGACACAAAGACCATTCAAGAGTTTGGGAAAGATGCAGAAGATGTGCACTGTGGCAGGAGTCTGAGCTTCAAGAGACAACAGTAAGGATTGGATTGTTGCTCCGTGGTTCAAAATCCTCTTTGAAAACAATGAAAACACAGTGAATTTTGGATTGCATGTCACGAAGGTCTGGAAGAACGATATTAAGAAACAGGAGTTGCTTGAGGTTCAATGTGATTTTTTTTCTTCTCAGTAGGTAATGATATTGGGTGCCATGTCATCAGCTGGTGTTGTTCTGCTGTGTTTTATCAATTTCAAAGTCAAAGCAGACATCTAGAAAAAAATATTTTAGAGCAATTCTTACAGCTTTCTGCTGGTATCACTATGCTCTGTTGTCTAAAGGAGTCTGAGAGACACCAGAACCAGGAACGCAGACGGCCTGAAGGCTGCTAATAAAGGCTTCCTTATCACCTGAACAAAGTCACAGGCTGGTTACCTCCATGCTACGCCACATTGATGCTGTAACTGATGTAAAAGAAGCCTCGGCAAAATGTCAAGTGCATATCCTGGCAGTTCTTTTCAGTCGGCATATTTAATACATTTGTGTGTTAAAATAATGCAAAAAAAAATTACATTCTAATTTTCCTTAAAAATTCTGTTTTCATTAGTTATTACCTGTCATCATCCAAATAATGATATAGTTTGTGTGTGTTATCAACCTATAAAATATACTGTGCAAGTTTCCCTATTCAACGATTGAACGAGATCCTAATTCATTGAGATTTACAAAATCAAAACAACGACTGCATGCGTGGTTTCATGTAAAATTTTATAAAAATATCACAGGTATGTCATTGTCCTTTACATTTACAGGGACACAACACAAATATAAGGTATTTACAGAGGTTCTTGTATTGAGCTGTATTGCAACAGAAACTGGGCTCATCAGCAAAACACCCGAGCTTTACTCTAACACCCCCACTTCCCTTTCTGATGCACTCATATTCTTCAATCAGGTCACAATCAGCCACAGAGTTCAGTCCTCAGAGGAAGCTATTTAGTAAAAACCTGGAGTTAAGACAAATGCTGGGTATAGAATAATGAACAATTATATATTTAGGTTATACAAAGCTGAAAAAAAGAGTTTTTGTTAAACAATAATACATCTCAAGTACCCTGATTCTGAAGTTTCATTATATATAGAAGAGAATAAAATAAAATTACATATTTTTTTAAGGATATAATTCAATTAATCAACAAATAAACACAATCAAACACCATCAGGATACTAATCTAGTGAAAAAAAAGAAATCGAGTTCAGTTTTAATCATCTAAAATCTTTAATATATCTAAAAGTCACAAAAGGGGAATTAGTTACTGGGGGAGTGGTAAAAATGCTTTTTAATATCAACATGTGCTTGTTGCATTCATAAAATAAAGTCTTTGTTGGGTCCTAAGAGGAAAAGAGATGTTCTCTGTTTTATCTTGTATTTCATACTGGAAGCAGTTCCACACAATGTACAGATCAGCAAGCAGAGCCGCAGCCTGTTTCCTTCAGCCATGCTCCACCTGCCTAACAGGGTTCATAAAAAATTCAATTCTGTGGGCTTTGATTAGGCTCCCTGACAGAACCGCAAACACGCGGCCGCGATGCAGCCCGTCCGGGGGAAAAAAAAATCAGAAAGCACAGGGAGAGACAAGCAACTGCATTATTGATTCGGGACATTTAATTATGTTTGTTGAGGACAAGAAAGACTAGCGAACGTCACCAGCCTAATCCCTCAAACACACAACTGCAGCGCCTCGCTAAAGTATTGAAGTATTTAACATTTGTCACATTACAACCCAAAACTTATATGTATTTTACTGAGATTTTAACTGTGAAGTGGAGGGAAAATCATACACACCTAAACGGCTGTACATTTGTATTCAGCCCCCGTTACTCTGACACCCATAAATAAGATCCAGAAGTCCCCTTATTACTGAAGTCCACCTGTGTGCAATTTAAACTTAGTCCTGTGGAAGCTTCAGAGGTTTGTTCACTGCAAAAAAAGACTAAACTAAACAAAAAAATAAGTTAAAATTTTCTTGAAATGAGTGTATTTGTACTTTATTTGAGTAGGTAAATAAGATAATCTGCCAATGGAATAAGATTTTTGCACTTAAAATTTGCATTATATTTAATTATCTTATTTTAGGGGTAAAATTACTCTTTCCCTTGGCAGATAATCTTATTTACCTGCTCAAATCAAGGACAAATACACTAATTTCAAGAAAATTTTACTTAGTTTTAGTTCTGTTTTTGCAGTGAATTAGAGGACAAACACGCTATGAGACATGGTGGTGGTTGCAGCAGCGCGCTCTGAGGATTCCTCTCTACAGCAGGGACAGAGAAATTGGTCAACATTTGTGGGAAAGTGAAGAAACCCTGTTAGAGACTGTAAAGGACTGGAGATTAGGGCAGAGGTTCAGCTACCAGTGGAATGACCCTGAACACAGAAACCGATCTACAGTGAAAGTGCTTGAACCAAAGCATATGCGTGTATTAGAAAGTTAAAGTCCAATTTCAAAGTTGCTCTCCATCGAATCGGACTGAGCTCATTCGCTAAGAAGAACGGGTAAAAAGCTTTGGTCTCCCGCTGAGCAAAACTGATCTAAACCAAAAAGGCTTGCGGCCACAAGCTAAAGTTTTAAATTATGCCAAAACCTGTTAAAAACCATGAACAACTTTCCTTCCACTTTACAATTATACACCGCTTTCTGTTGGTGTATTACATAAAATCCCACTGAAACACAGTCAAGCGTGTAAAACGACCAAATGTGAGACCGTTTGGGAGACTTTGCATGACTAGAAAGCGGCTGACATGAGAGAGGCCATCACCTCAGCAGGACATCCGCCTCACGTGCACCATCACGTGTGTGCCGTCTCCTCCGTGCCGATAGTTATTGATTGTTAGTCACAGTGAGACAGTGGAAAATGCTGTCACAACAGGAGGCCACGATGGCTGTGCCTCAGATAAAAAGAATGTGAAACAGACAAAAGGGAGGGGTGGGGGGAAGGCGCTGTGGTCTATCTTTTTATAGATATCAAAACTAGTCCCCAGCAGGTTAGAATAGCATTACCCGACCCACATGCAGCACAACCTGAAAACTGCAAGTTGCTTTCCTCGGTCTGATCTAGGAAAAAGTCACAGTACAGAAGTGGAAAACCTGCTTCTGATTATTGCTTCTTTCACTTCTTCATCGTCTCCCGTTGTTAGAGAATGAGGCGGTATAATATCCAGCACCCGAACGTGGCCCAGTGGCTTGTCCAGCTCAGCTCGGACCACTTCTGAATGGTGTGGTGGGTGATGTCGTCCTGCAAGGGGAGAAGATGTAAAGAAAAATTAGAGGATGCATAAAAAAAACCTACATATCATTCCACTATAAATACTTTACAAATGTTGTGTTGCCATGTCACAGAGCTATATAAATATAGCCACAGAAGATCTTAGAAATATGCTGTGAGCTCCAACATCAAAGTGAGTCCATCACCGTTCTGCTCCAAAGAAAGAAGCAGCAAAAAAAAAAAAAAAAGGCTTTCACTGATGTTCAAATGTGATTTGCACAGAAACCAAATCAAATTGGATTTAGTGGATTATCAAAAGTCCATGAAAAGATCAGGCTAATGCTGCGTTCACACATTCAGCGCCCTCCACAAATATAGGCACCCTCTGTGAATTAATCCTTTATTGAAACATTGTCCACAGCTATCTAGAAGTGAGCTTTTTTTTTTTTTTTACCACCCCCTGGCATCCATCTTACCGGCTTTGTTAGCAGGATGAACTAGACTTCAGCCAGATGCCGTATGGAGCCCTGAACAAAACGTCATGTGGCGCCCACAACTCCAATAAATTACATTCATCAAACAGTAAATAAATTGTGGAGCCACAGTTGCTTCCACAAAAGCCTACATTTCAAGTCAGCTTCAAGAGGACAGGACACTGAACAGGAAATCCTTTTTACTGTGATAATTTATTGTAAATATCTATTTTAAAATATTTTTTTAAATGAAGTTGAAATGAGTTCAATTAAGCATCAGCAAAGGACGTATAATTTGTTTCCATCAATTAATTTCCACTTATGTCATCCATTAAAAGTTACGTAAACACAAACAAAAGCAGCAGAAATGATTAAACTAGTAATATCAAATTATGACTGTTGAGATAAGCTGAAATTTGTAAATATTTGGCTTGGTATAATAATCACTAGCACATTTCTCTGTCATTTTAAACCCTCCATGAGAAAAATGCTATTTCAAATTTTGAAAAAAAAAATAATTTGTTTAAATTTTCTGCAAGCATCACAACAAACTGGACATTTTGACATCATCACTGTGGCTTGTCAATAGGGGGCGCTCCGGCGCCACCCACATAAAAATTGCAGGAAAAAAAAGTGTAGATACAGTAAACATAAACTAAAAAATAAAACATAATTATTATATCTGTTCTCTCATAGAATTTCAGCGATATCTGTGTCGCTCTTCATGCAATCAGATTAATTCATGATACCTGCCAATCAAACTTACACCCCTGGCAGCGCAGACGTGTGGGCGAAATGTTACTCACGCTTGATGGAAACAGAAGAGTCAGACTACAACGACAAGACAGGAGAATATGACGCAACGCATCAAAAAATCAAGAGGAGCTGTGAAAAAAAAAAAAAAAGCCGGAGCAGCTCCGCACAAGGCGGGAATGAGCCAGAACTCTGAACGGACAGTGCAACGAACGTATCACTCGCAGCCCTCATCCAGGCTTTGTCATTATTTTGCGTGAGGAATGTCATATGTGGCATGAGGGAAATGCATTTCACGCTCACTGCGTGAGACTTGACAGCTTTGGTTTAGCTCATTTCAGGCTCATTATCAGGCGTACCTATAAATGCGGTCGGCTCTGTAAGCATATTGTTGGCCACAGGGACGGGTGGTTTAGTGCTTTATGGAATTACAGGAGAAACAAAAAATGATTCTTCAGAACCAAATGATTTCGAGCTGACATTTTTAACCATGTTTAGCATCTCATATTAACGTTTAGCTTGGTCAAGATGGCTAGAATTACTAACTCAGGGAAGTCCGTGTGTATACCCAAGAGATCTTTACTCTAGCTCTGAGATTTCCAAAACGCTGCACTGCTTGACTGGCTTTGCTTGGGTTTTCCCAACGGCACTGGTCACAGCGGATCTAGCTGAAAACTGTTTGGCTCTAGTAACCTGTTTATTTATTTGGTGCATCTCAAGATGTAGATTAAAGCAGGAACGACTAAGTGTTATGTCTTGAAGCAAACATTGGTAGAAGGATAAGAAATTAAAATAAAATGGGTCTAGTGTGCATCCACCCTCACTGCTTCACTGAGCACAGAAACAGGCTTTAAATTTGTCATCTTCTTGTTATTTTATTAAACTAACTTGGACTTCTGTGCATTCATCTTGAAGGACATGTAAAATCTCAGCTATGTAGAGGATTTGAAACATCCTCAGCTTGATTCAGAACAAAAAATATTCTTAGGAAAATGCTTTTTTTGGGGTTATGAAATACAATACAGTTTCCAAAAGCTGACATTATTTTCCAATTCGGTTAATCATACCCAGCAAAAATGGTCTTCAGCGGCATTGTAACAATAAAAAATTATCCAAAACAGGCAGCTAGAAGCATCACACCAGACATTTTATCCCAGAGCACCTGATTATTGTTTTCTTCAGGTGAAAATTGTGTGTTTTCAAGCAAACACACAAAAAAGTCTTAGATATTATTATTGCGGATTGCAACACAAAAGACAAAGGAAATGCACAAATGGGTTACTTGCGGAGCTCCCTCATGGATTCACATCAACTGTACTGCATTAGTCTTATAGCACTGTGAAGCCATTTATTAGACTTTTTTTTTCTGTTTTTTTCTTTTCAGACGCCGTTTCACTGCAGCAAAAAAGGGCATTTCCTCAGAGGAGCGATAAACTCTCATCTTACCTCATCCTCCTCCATGTAGTCCACACTGGAGTTGAACACGGAGCCCAGATATGTCAAGTGAAGTAGTGCCAAAGCAGAAAATGCTATGTTAATCATATACACCCACAGCTTCTGCAAACAGAGAAAGCATTATGGTAGGCGACTCTGTTTCTTATGCAGTCTTGATTGGATGCATTATTTTAAAATATGTGACCCATATTAAATCAGTTAGTACACATAAGCTAAGCAATATAAGGAAGGAAATGCAGAAGATATATGTATATAAATTCAAACTCAAATAAAATATCATCCTTCTTAGAATGAATCTTTATTCCCACTCTGAGAGCCTTTACCTGTAAAAGAAAAGGATTGCTGGGCCACATTGCAGTAAATGACTGAAATATTCAGGAAAAGCAACTGAGACTGCAGTACATTCGCTGCAGCACATATGATACCCATGCTTCTTTAGTCACACATCCAAGTGTAAGATCTCATGTTTCCTTATGTGACAGTCTGGTATTGATAGTGTTGCTCGACGAACAATGCAACAACAACAAATATGAAAGGAGATTTCATTCTTATTCTTCTGAATACTGTGCAGACGAAAGCAGATCCCCTCACACACCCGCTGCTGTGAACGTCAGTAATCGACTTGATAAACAAAACGGAGAAAGAAACTCAATATCTGAGAAAAACTTCAAGAAAAACACAGCCTGCGGTCTAAAGTGGTTGTCTTTCTGCGGCATAATTACTGGATGGATAAACATTTGTTTAATTCAATGAACAGAAGTAGAAAAGCGGCTAACGTTTAAAACAAAATCGTTGACACCCTTTGAGCTTTTCATATAATGGTTACATTATAACCCTAAACCAATATTTCGCGGGGATTTTATCTGACCAACGCAAAGTAATGAAAATAATTATACGTTTTTTTCCTCTTACAAATAAAAACGTGAAATGTGTGTCGAGCAAATGTAGTCAGCACTCTTTAATAGCCTTAAGTTAGATACAGCGCAACATATCGCCATCTGAGATAACCTTAGTAGTTAGTTGAGTCCAGCAGAACATCTGCGAATAAACAGGATCATGAAAACCCGGGAAAAAAACAGAGAGGTCAGGGGTGATGGTGTAGAGATAATTAAGACCATGTATCATTTTCCTTCAGTATCACAATTATGCACAACGTTGCATGGATTTCTCACATAAAATCCCCAAATAATAAACTGAGGGCGGTGGTTGCATCGAGTTAAAATGTCAAAAAGTTCAAGTAGTTTGAATGCGAGGCATTGTAAGTAAAGTAAATGCATAACGGTAAACAAGAATGGCTCTTGTTTTTTAAGAACTAATTAAAGCTCCTTTTATGAAGGAAAATCCTTGCAAAGTCACTTAAAAAGAATTAAAAGAAATCCAGAATATTACCTAAAAAAAATGTTTTCCATACATTCACATTTGGAAATGAATTAATTGTGATGATTACACAGACAAGACACACTGTGATATATGATTTTTCATTACAAAACTCCATATCTTCTTTTTTCAGATGTTATAATATTCTGGGAATTTAAATATTTACCCAAGTAGGTTTTATTATATACCTTTAGGAAACAATTCCAACAAGGTTCACGGGGCCATTGGAACTAAACAAACCCACAGCATCACAGATCCTCCACTGTACCTAACAGTACGCATAAAGCCCTTTCCTGCATGTACATTATTTGTTTCAAACCAGATCCCTCTGGATTGTTTTACCGATTTCAGTGTTATCTGACCACAGCACCCAGTTCAAAGTTTAGAAATAAAATAAGATTTATGTTTATGATGGCAGGACAGAAAAGGCTTTTTCCTGTCGTGCCTCACAAACAACCACTTGGCATGTAGACTGTGGTGTCTCTGCATTTGGGGCCAGTGGGGCCAGGCCCCGCCAGATGTCACTGTGGGGCTCTATGTTCACAATAATCAGTGGGACAGGATCGTTCTTTATAGAGTAATATGGTAAAAAAGGCCGATTCCCTTACCAACAAAATTCTGTTAGAAACATTTGTGTCTCTATGTCCAAGTCTGCCAGAAAACTGACAAGCTCTTTAGGCTAAATCCTCTTGAGGCGCCTTGATATTAGGGCCGGCCCACCAACATTTATTTAAACAATGGACATCTGAAATTGCAGTGCGCATGCCCAACACGCTCTCAGTAGACAGCCATGGGGCACAAATCCTTTGGCCCCATGCTCGGATCGCCCAATCAAAATGCTGGAAATGTACATGTTACGTTTACGTTCTGTCTGAAAGTGTGCAACTATCTAGGCAAGGCAAGGCAAATTTATTTGTGTAGTACATTTGAGTACAAGGACAATGCTTTACATCATTAAAAAATTGGATCAATGTTTGCTTCTGTGCTTTTTGTGTCTCTGCTCCGTCTTCTCTAACCCTGAGTCGGTCGAAGCAGATGACCGTTCACACTGAGCCTGGTTCTGCTGCAGGTTTTTCCTTCCTGCTAAAGGGGAGGTTTCCTCTCCACTGTCGCTTCATGCATGCTCAGTATGAGGGATTGCTGCTAAGCCATCAACAATGCTGACGACTGTCCACTGTGGCTCTACGCTCTTTCAGGAGGAGTGAATGCTGCTTGGAGAGACTTGATGCAACCTGCTGGGTTTCCTTAGATAGGAAACTTTTTGATTAATCTGTATAATTTGATAGAATTTGACTTTGGAAAGTGCCTTGAGATGATATGTATCATGAATTGGTGCTATATAATTAACATGTAACTGAATTGAAAATAAAAACAGAATAAAAGCAAGCAAAAAAACAAAACAAACCCGCCCTCCCAAAAAAAATCAGTTGGAATAAAATGTAGGAAACTTTAACAAAAATAGGAAAATGTAAACTAAAAGCAAATATTATTCGAGTGTTGGCTGTCCTTGCTAGCTCATTGAAGGACTGATGTGAGTCTTTTCTGTTGAATAAATGAACAATGTGAGACTTTATTTGTAATTTTATGAATAAAAATTAAATTACATTTAGCTTATATAAAATGGATTTTCTAGTGTGTTGGTTTATGCTAATTTATCTGTTTAATTTAACAGGTAGTATGTTTAATTTGTCAGGTTGTATGCATCACAAATAAATTAGTTGCTGTTAGTTTGCGCCCCAATTAGCTTATTGTGCTATAGACGCCACTGCCTGTAGACAGCATCTAATGGCTGTTATAGAGACATTCAGAGTTTATAATGCTATATACCATTATATAGTTTCTCTATATTTTCCTGGGGCTTTTGGAAGAGAAACAGGCCCACAGGATCACAGGTACTCCAATATTCTTAACAGTGATCATGAGATGCTTTGCCACATATTCCTCCCTGGTTTCACAAAAAAACAAAAAACAGCCTTGCATATGACCATGTCCTGTACAACACCACATTTCAAACACATTACCTTTTTGTTTTGGTGACTGCAGCTTGGTGGACATTTCCTTGAAAGCACGCAAGCATTAAAAATGGCAGCAAGCCTCCTCCGTAAAACTGGAACACAAAACAGGACCAATGCATTAAAACGAAACAAAAGAAGCCACAGAAGGAAAATTACAAGCACTGCAGTGAACCATTACTGCTGAGCTAAGCACTCTACTCTAAATGGAAAGGTTTCAATATGTAGAAGACGAAACATTAGTAAGACTCTTACCGTGCTCGACGTACGTAATGAACCCCAGAGATATGAGCACTGCACCCAGATGGAAACTTAGACCCTGAAATGTGCAATAACCTAAATCAGTTTGTTGACACATGGACAAAGCAAGATGAAGTTATATAAACTTATGTAAGACTCCCACACAGTGCTCACATGCAGGAGGGCGCTGGCTATGTATGTCACCATGATGGCAGTGAACGTCCCGAATTTGAGCGCGCTCTTGAACACATCTGTGGAGGGAAGGACAGTCTTAATAGAAGAAAGTCTGGAAATAACCAGACCTAACGTGCTCTTTTTTCCCCCCCCATTTCCATGATCAAAAAATGATCTCTACTTTCCATAACTGCGTAGGAACTTCAGGAAATATGAATCAGCGCCAACAGCGCCACTCACACGTGTGCAGAAAGCGAGACATGGGCACATTCCACGAGGTCACCACCTCCACCATGGACCGAGGAAATTCAATATTAAGGGGCTTGGACGCGCTCAGATCCCTGCAAAACGAAACAGAAACCGGTGGGAGTTTGTTAGAAATGTAATGAAAGGTACGGATGGGTCCTGTTCAATCGGGGTGCGCGCATTTCTCACCATTTGAGATTCTCTTTCTCCTCTGTAAAGCCTGCCCCTGCAAGAGTGGCCGTAGTCTCGCTCAGGTAGCCAACAAAGTAGTTGCTGAAGTGGAAGGATGTTGTGTTCTCATATGCCAGCAGCCACCTAACGCACAGACACCACCAGAAACAGATAAGTTGTTGCTATGATCCCATTATAGCTGGAATCCAACTTTATTGATTACACAAAAGGAATAAAAGGACATACTTTGCCAATGAACCTCTAGGAAAATATGAGGAGAAAGAGAACAATATTAGTTATATTACATTCCCAGAAATGCTTTTTTTTTGTCATTTCTTGTGATGATTTATGTCTCACCAAGTTATTCAAGTAGATGAAATGGAAAATGAGAGGGTGGAAAACGTGTCCTGGTTCATATACAGCTGCACAGACAGAGGGGGGGGGGGGGGGGGTAGGAACACGCATGCAGGTAAAGCTTTTACACACAGTAAGCAAAACAACCATGCAACTGAAGTGTGAAAACTCTGGGGAAACATGTCTTATAATGATGGCAATGATCAGGAGAGCTCTGAGTCGTTACCTACCTGATCTTCCTCCTCTTTTTGCTTAAAACACATAAAGAGACGCAAGCGTTAGCTCACAGAAAACTCAAGCTGGACCTCGTTTAAACAACCCTCCGTGTCTCCCTCACCTTCGGAGCAGCTTGTCTCCGTAGACAGGGATGAAGTATGGGAAGAGGTAGGGAGCCACGCAGTTGGAAACGACAAGGCATATCTGGCTCTTCACCCAGCTAACGGACACTTTTAACAGCCACCGTAAGCTCTGAGGAGAAGACATGAAAGCACAAACCAAGAGTAAATAGCTGAGCTCAGGATCTACTATTGCTTGCAAAAGCATTCATACCGCTTTGGCCTCATTATATTTTGTCACATTACAAATCACTAATTCAGTCTTTCCCATTTTGATTGTAGCTGATAAAACAACACAAAGTTTTTGCTTCATTTTGAAATGTAAGGGGCAATATACGTGGTTTTAAATATTTTTAAAATGAAAGTGTTATGTGTATTTGTATTGAGCCTCTCTGAGTTAATCGTTTGTAGAACCAACACTTCCTGCGTTTTCCACTTAGCCACAGCCCAACATCACGTATAAATGTAGATCTTAAAATCATCTGCAAAGCCTGAGAAGAAATCCCATCATATTATACATACTGGTCAGTATGAAGTTATTAAAAATTGTTATGCTTTAAATGTCATGATTTAGGTTCTTGGTTTGGACTTTCTGGACTGATTTTCCACTCTTTGCTCCACTCCTCTCAGCCATCTGTTACTATCCAATCAGCTCAGTCACCTCCCAGCCACTACTCAGCACCAGATCAGCCCCACCTGCTGCCACTAATTAGTCCCAACTCTGCTCACCTGACACCCTGCCTTTATATACCTGCCTCACTCATCCACTTTCTGCTAGAAGGTCTTGTCCCGTTACATGCATGTGTTTCTTTCCCGGAGTCTTCTTGTTGCTTAGTGTGATTATTCTTTGAGCCTACTCCTGCCCTGCCCGTCTAGTGGGTGTACACTAGTGATGGCGAGATGAAGCCTCATGAGGCATTGAACCACTTGAGCCAACTGGTTCGAGAAAGGGTTCATTTCTTGGAGCTTCATGTGCACACGACACCACCTACTGGCCAGGTGTATAATCACAGCCAGCTGTATCTAACAGGTGTGATGCATTGATTTTTTGTCTATTATGGCTCTTGGGAATGACTTCACAAAAGGTGTAGGACGAAATCATTTGTCTACATAAATTATGTATACACACATGTGTAATATAAAATATTGTTTGAATGTATTCTCTGTGTGTAATTATTCCCAAAATAGTAGTGTCATGTGATATGGCATGTTGTGTAATAATCAGACCTCTCAACTTTGATCAAAAGTTAAGAGTGAGATTATGCTAATTTTGGGGGCGGGGGGGGGGGATTAATGTCAACAGTTTCCCCTCAGCAGCAACACTGAAGCACACAGAGGTTCACGCTGCGTCTTTACGCACGATCCTGCTGCTGATATCATCACCTTTCACAGCGACAGGTTTCTCAGTCAGTCGCCGCGCTGACCAGACAAATTTCTATTGCTCTCGTCAGTGCGGCGGTGAGGTGGGCGGATTTTACCCCCGTTGGTGCGCTGCGTGCGACGGATAAACAGTGGGGAAAATGCATAACTAAATACTGCAAAGGGCTTCTATAAAGGGAACAGGGGTACTGACAGATCTGAGAGGAAGCCCCTGATGTTTCAAGTTCTTTAAAATGACCCTTAAAAGTGCGCACCTGAATTAAAGCGCGAGGCAGCACGCCCACCGAAGCGCCACTGATTCTATGTTGTTAAAAACAAAAGAGCATGAAACACAGCTACTAACTCTCCTATTGACTTTAACTGGCACACGTTGCTACCGATGTGAGGACATTAAACGTAGTGATTCACATTTTGAATGGTGAACGGTGATAAAAGCACCTGCTCCGAGGGAAAAGGAGGGGTGGGGAGAGGAGCAAGCGCTGAGGCACAGAAATACGGTGCATGTAGTTAAAAAATGCAGAATTAATAAAAACGAAACTTATAAACAGACTAAGTGGCGTTTTAAACTGCATCTGGTTAGCAGAACTGTTTTATGATCCAGCGTGCAGTCATAACTGGTTCTGAATGAACCGGTCATCTGGCAAAATCTGAGCCACTTCCCGAAGCAGTCACGTGGTACAGCCGGGCAGCGAGGCTTCGGACGTCATCGTTTTCGGCTCCTCCCCTAAATGAAGCAAGCTTCGATACGCGCTTTACGGAAACGCCCCCTCCATTACTCGACACACGCCTCGAAGCCTCGGCACATCACGTAACATCACCAGTGTATACTAGTGCTTTTGTGCATCGCCTGGTGAAGGTACTCCTGGATTCTTCGTGCTTCGCTCTGCGTCACTGGGAACTATCTGCTACTCCCGGTCAGTTTGGTTACCCCTGGATTATTATATTCAAATCAGCCTCAATGAACGTACTCTGGGTTTGAACACCGGGTTCGTGCTTGTAATCTTTACATTAAATAATACAAGACTTGTCAATCTAATAGACTATTGCAACATCCAAATTAAATCTGGTTTAATCGTTTTTTTAGATACAGAGAAGGCTTTCTATTTGCTACCTTATATTAATTTGGATTTTTGGACCCATTTTGAGTCATGTATCAGAATACCATGTAGCTCACTGAATGCTTGTGTGAAAACAAATGATTGGATTTCTCAGAGCTTCAGTCTCGATCGAAGCCCCAAACAGGACTGTTTGCTATATTCACTGAACCACTGGTGGTTTGACTTCCATATATTTATAGAAGTCAAACTGCTAATAGAATACACAAAATATGTTTACTATGCAGATGATGTGTTGGTCTTTCTGGAAAATGAAAACCCCTCTCTTAAAGACACAATAACCCTAATAAATAAATTCTCAACTATTTTAGATTATTATTAAATTGGAGAAAATCAAAGGCCCTTCCTGTCTCCTCTAATATTAATCTCTCTCCAACCATTCCTTTACAGATAGGAATTTCTAACAAGTTGAATGAGCTGACAATTAAATTATATCCCAATTACTCAAATTAACAGGAGACAACCTCATGTGGTTGAGAACTCTCCCTTCCTCATCTGTGGGAATAATGTCTGTAATTAAAATAAAGGTCCCCGTGGACAATAAACATTATGTTCTCTATGGTTCCAGTTAAACCACCCCAGACTTTATTCAATAAGTTTCTAGCAGGAGTTCCCAAAGTAGGGGTCGGGACCCCCAGAGGAGCCACGAGATAAAAGATTTAGCATTTCCTTATTTGGGAAAACGATTACAAAGTATCCCTTTGCAAGATGCTCCACATTCCTCATTTTAAGGCAGGGGGATGGTTTCCGTTTTTTTTGTAGGAGTTCTTACAAAAAATATTACTTCTTGTAATTTTACGACTTTATTCTTATGATTTCCCATAAAAAAAAAGCTCAAAAAAGCCCCCTCAACAAAATGGGGTCGCCAGTCTCTGGCAGTGTTAATCTGGGGGTCACAGGCTGAAAAGTTTGGAAGCCCTTGATTTAGACAATATATATGATGGAAATGATTTCCTACCTTTCAATGTTTTACAAGATTTATATGTCATTGATAAAAATAAATTCTTTGAATATCAACAACTAACAAATCGATTATCCAGTCCAAATTTAAGATTAAACAAACACTGAACTTCCTTTAGTAATAAGTAGCTTTCTTAAACTTCAACCCCTAAACTTACTCTCCAGATCGTACATAAAGTGTTAAAAATTTAACAATTACACTTCCTATCAGTAAATAGGACGATGCCAGTAGAATTTTTTTTTTCTTTTTTACTCTTGTCGTATAATTTTGCACAAATGCACCGCAAAAAAATGACTCACCTTCAGTTTACACAATACAAAGAGTGTTCCACATGGGTTTTCAGCTCACTAACGTGTCCAAACTGCATGGGAGATTTACCTGAAGACTTTCTACAATGCTCACTGGCGCTGTCTACGACTTTTGACTAAAAGTTTGTGAAGATCTATCAACATGCACAGAGTACACTGTCCAAGTCTGACCCTCACCTTGCCTTCTCTGTGACGTTGCAAACGTGGAAACTAATAGATGCCAAAACCCGGCTTCCACAACTCAGAAAGTCAAAAGCTACTTTTGACCATTCTTTGCAAAACAGCTCAAGCTCTGTCAGACTGAAACATTAATTTTCTGAGTGTAAAAGGGGCTGAATACAAATACATACCACACTTAAAATATTTTTTTTAAAAGTTGAAAAACTATGTATGCATAATTTTCCCAATAAAATACGTTTAAAGTTTGCGGTGGTTCAGAGGCTACACTTTGCTTTGGACGGATTGCATTTACTTATTTTTTGTGTGTAAAGTGGCCTGACATGATATATATTGTGAATTTGTGCTATGTAAATAAATTTAGTTAAATTGAATCAACTTTCTATACTTGCTTCATCCTGTTGTGGGTTCAATAAGTTCAATAAGTAACCATAGGGTTAAATCCTCTAACAGAGCCTCAGAATATGTTTCTTCAACAAAGGTGACCTCATTTTCCTACACATATGGTTCAGTACATCAAACTTACCATCTTACGTCCCTCTAGAGCTTCTTTGTAGCTGTTGAAGCTGATCCAGGGCCCAAAGATGACTGTGCCCACAAAGTAAATATAACCCATGAACTCAATGGGTGAGGGGACATTGGTCACAACGCCTCTGTCCAGATCAAAGGCCAGGGAGATGGCCTTCATGGCAACCACCATCTGTGAACCTACACAACAGACGTCACAAATCACAACTAGAAAATTACCTCTCATTATTAGAATAAACTGGCTCTGAATCACCTCTCATTTTGTGCCAGTTGGTGGTATCCATCATGTGCAGCTCCCTTATCAAGACAGAGTAAAAATAGCAACATTTTAATGGGCACGTAATTCCTGCAACCTTGTGAAAGTTCACGTTAAACGGCCACTTATTGTAAAACGCGGATATTTCAGGGATCAGAAGATGACTCTTTTACCCGAGGAGCAGGTAGATGAGCACCGTTATGGACAGGAAGGTTCCTCGGATGGTTGAATGGCGGCACAGGAAGAGGAAGAGGTAGCAAAGAAGGCTGAGGAGGACGACCCAGATCATGTGGAGCTCAAAGAACAGATACAGGGTGTAGAAACCTCCCGCCACCGTGCACAGGTGCTTCACAAAGGAGGGGAGACCTGACGAAGCAAGTTTTAAAATAAGACCTGTACAAAGCCGATTTGTACGACGCAGACAGTATAACGGGTGAAGAACGGCAAAATAACTGAGCTCTCACCCAACATCCAGAGGAGGCGACACACCAGGCAGATGACCAACAGCTGCCAAACCTGCTCCAGGCCCTGCTGAGCCGTAGGCAGTAGGCAGCCATGAGCAAGCTCCTGGAAAAACCTCTGCCGGCTGAACACCCCCATCTCTGCACCCTGAAAGCAGATGGAACCCAAACACCTTTGGTTTGTAGGTTTGTAGAGCAACTACCAGGGTGTTTAGACTCAGCATGCAACTCATAGTATTCATAATCTATATATTGTATTATTTCCTTTCATCTATTGTTAAATAGTTTAGATTAATAGTTTAGATTTATTCTCATTTCTGGTAGCAAATTATGGGTTAAGTATGTGTATATATATATATATATATATATATATATATATACACACACACACATTTCCTAACACGTCTATCTCTTGTGGGGTCGCGAGGGGTGCTGGTGCCTATCTCCAGCTGTCAATGGGCGAGAGGCGGGGTCTATATATATATATGCACACACAAAATAACAATCATAATTTGTTGTTTATTTGTAATAATTATCCTGATACGTTTTTATTCTATTTATATTTTATTTGTTAATTATGAACTTATTTTGATAATAATAGCAATAAATCATTATATTATTATTACCATTGTTTTAATAACTTTTAGTTTCTTGTCTTAATGATCTCCATTTAATTGTTTTGTACTTGCCATCACTTTACATTTTAACACATTTTTGTGATTTTTATTTCTTCATATTTTAGAGTTAATTTTATTTCTAGTATTTTCTAATTTAGGTCCTACTTCTTGGGAATTTTTTCATCCATTTGTCTAAATATTTTAAGTCATTCATCTGAGTACTTTGTCTTCCTTACACATGTTTTCCAACCTGTGCAAAGTACTTTACTCGTTTGCTTGAAAAGCGCTCTTCAGTTAAAGTTTGCCTGACTGATTGCCATGCAGGCTGTATGCATCCAACTCAAAGCATGATCTGCATATTGTATTTAGTGTCGACACGCCCCTCTTAAAGCAAAGAAAAACTGTGTTAATCCACGCAGCAGCTGCAGGAGACTCTGTGGAACTGATCAAACATTAAGAGCGATTTATTTTCTTCTCTGCAAACATAAATCTTACTCTCATCAGACAATGAAACCCTGTTAATGATGCATCTGATGAACCGATGAGCTGAAGCTGCGTCTCGGGACCAACTGAGGAGATCTGAATGAAGATCTCTAGCTTCTTCAAGGCATGCTCTCCGCAATGCAGTCCGGCTCAGGGTTGAGTTGACTCACAGCTGCATTCAGAGCACGGTTGGTCCAGCGTGGGACATGCCAGGCCGAGAATGGATCTGAAACGCAGGACAGCCGCCTCGGCCAGCAGGATTTACAGCCCTGTGCTCCTAAATGTGCTTTGAGACTTGCTCCCCCAGCCCCCCTTCAGCTACAGCTTGGCCCGAGGATGCCAGTTTGGTTTCCGGGGTAAGGACTCACCGTGTCCGAGCAGCAGCAGCAGCCGGAGGTCCCTCCTTTGTGTCTCTGTCCAGATGTTTTCTCTACAGTCCTTCAGGTCTGCGTCCAGCCGCTGCAGGACCACCTCGGTCTAGATGATGCAGGTCTGGATCGCTCCCATTGTCACAGCATCAGCACAACTGGTTTATCATCTATGAAGACATGCGAGGGCACCGGCCAACCAATAGCACGCTTGGATCGCAGAGCGCGAACCAATCAGAGCGTTGGGTGTCTGGAAGTGAAGGCCAGGACATCCAATCAGAGGCGTCAGCCAGCGTGACCGGACCGTGCGCACCAATGGGACGCGTACAGCTTGCAGATGGACTCAGGTGCACCTCTGGCTGATGGAGGTTACACAGAAAGGCCCTGATGTTTTGTTTTTGTGGATAATTCAGATAATTAATTAAAAGCAGGTCTTCAGTTATAAAAGAAAAACGTGTGTCTTTATAATGCTGCTGGTTCAGAAAGGTGTTCTCCAACAAGCCTCCGAGGCCTGCACAGAACAACTGGGTTCTACAAATTGAAAGAATTGTTCTAGATTTTATTTAGGATTATAGGGCTAAACAGGGCTTCAGGAAAATGTATGCTGCAGCTATCGGGTTTTTATTTCTATATCATATTGAAAACCCACGCCCTGGCTTCCTTCAATGTCACAATTATGTGCTACTGTGAATTCTGTCAAATAAAATCCCAGTAAAATATATAAAAGCTTGAAATTATATGATAAAAAAAATTAAAAAATCAATTATTTAAAACTTCATGGTTGTTGATCCCATGTCCAACCTCATTTACATTTAAATTAATAACCGAATGTTTGCAGGTCAAGAAAACACAGATTGTGTGATTTTGTAATTTAAAGCATTGGAGCATCTATTCTTCAGTTGGTTAAAACACTTCTGGTTTCCAGTAATAAGTCAGAAATAACAAATGTCAGCACAATAAGTGTTGACGTTAAAACCCAAAGCGTGCCTACAAAGGTAATCTAACTGCATGACCTTGTAATTCTGAGCTATTCACAAGGCAAAATCTGCTCCCCATCCTCAGCATCAATCTGGGGGGGAAAAAAATCATGAATAAACACATAATGTATGCTGAGCGAGTAGCAAGGCAGATAGAATGTCTTATCTTCATGTGCCAAAGTATGCAGTATAGATATATAATAAGCATGTGCCAAGAAGAGGAGCGTCTATTAATCTTTTTTTTTTATTTCATTTTGGTATATCTAAAAAGGTACAAAGCATATACCGGTAGTAACGGAGGCACGACTGATGTGTCCAAAAAAAAGAAAAGAAATAAATCATAAGTTTAGCTTCTCAAAGGTCAAGAAAAATCTAATGAGAAATGAAAAACAAATGCTTACAGGTTTATTCACAAAATCCATTTTTTTTTTAAAAACAGCTTTAAAAAGAATCTGGGAACCTCCACGGAGCCCATTAATGCCAAGACAATGATGGCGAGGTAAAGTTAACGGTACATTTAAACGGTGCAAATTCTCTATCCGATGATCTGCAGGGAGTGAAACAAACACGGGTTATAAAGCCGCTGTGTTAACTTGTAAAACTAAGTTATGCACTGCACAAAGCTTTGTTTATACAGCAAAATGCAGCGTTTGACTTCGCGGTTGCAGATCCAATCTTACAGGCATGTGCTGGAAGGCTGTAAGCTTCCTCTCCCAGTCTGCTAATCCCACCTTCTGCCACTTCTGCTTAGCTTCCACACAACACAAAAAGTCTAATGCTTTTACATCCTAAACACTAGAGTATCCGCACGTGTTTACATTGTGTTTACAAAGCAGCGTTCATCTGTAATACAAAACAGCAACTTTTATTAGTTTTTACAGCTAGCTGAGGTAGATAGGAGAAACCAAAAGTAAACGAAATCTATTAACGTGTAATGCAAAACATTATTGCTAATAATAGTTGTGTGCCGGAAATTGCTTGGATATGATGCAAAAAAAAAAAAAAAAAAAAATAAGCTGCAGCTCAAATGTCTACTGGTGCGGCTTCATTATCAAAGTCTGCTATATATAAAAATGTGGCAGCATTAAAAAAAATCAAACAATAGTAATATAACTACACACAATCACAGAGAGAATTAAGAGGAGCTCACAATTTCCCAAGATTGATCCAACCGCTCAATATGCATGACATAAATATGTAATAGCACCATTCCTATAACGAATAATAGTGGAATCATTCAGAGTAAGGCAAAGCTAGAGTTCAACAATCAATCAGGATCAACTACAAGTGGTTACATTATTTCCCCCCTTATTTGCAAAAAAAATTCCAGTGTTTTTTGTTTTTTTTTGATTTACACAGCTACATCTAAAATAAAAAACACAATTTTGTAACAACATAAACATCCACGAAATGCTGTCATAAAAAAAAACGTTTTTAGTAAGTGAACAAAGAAAAGACAAAAAAATCCCAATCCATGCGCGAGTGTTAGTGTTGATGTCGTCGCTGAAAATCGGTCCGATCTGTTGGGATCGGTCCTTATTATGGTGGATGAGTGACTTGATTGATTTCAACAAAGATTCGGAGGGTTTTGAATTACATTTAAGTTCTAAGGGGTTCAACGTTTATGGCTTAGAGGCAGATATAAGCTCTGATGAGGTTACGTTAATGCATGAAAGCTGCCCCCTCCACACACACCCAGAGACATTTGCCACATCAAAACAGCCATTTAAAGAGGAATTTGACTTAACACATGTGAATAACGAGGAAAAGTACACCGATCCGTTACCTTATGTGACATCACCAGAGGCCTGTGGGTGTGGGAGCTGCTTTATAAAACAGAAGATGTTTTTCTCAAGTAGATTTACAACAGAAGACTACAACATTGAGTAACTAACCATTGTACGCTGTTCTAAAGGTGACAGGTGAGTCTGACTGATCTCATAGAGAAGTCTCGTTAGCAGCTCTGAATCAGATGACCACCTCCAGGTCATAAGCGATTTTCTCTAATTTGACTCGCTTGACGGGTGGCTGCACTGGGCAAATGTTCACTTGCTCGTCTGGCTCCTCCTTGAACTTGACGACTTTGTTTTTAGGCTTGCTTAAAATGTACTCGTAATTTCTCTGCACGTCAAGCAAAGCTGAGGTGAGGTGCTGGGCGGAGAAGATCTTCAGGGAAGACGGGAGCTGGGGTGGTTGAGGAAGATTTGCTTTTATCAAAGTGGGAGAGGACAAGAGCGGTTTGAGCTGAAAGAGGGCTTCCTGGTTATTCGGGAATCTGAGGATCGGAGGAGGTGGAGAGGGCACAGCAGAAGGCTTCACCGACACAAGGAGAGGTTTTCGGATGTCGATCAGAGGGGCAGTCTTCAGTAAAGGTGCGTTTGGGACAGCAGGACAGTCTGGAGGCGTTTCAGTCCAAGTCCTCAAGGTGCTGCCATTCATTTCTGTTACCTCGCTTGTTTTCTCCTTTTCCGTGTTCACACGATTGTCCGGAAGTTCCTCCTCGCTGCCGGAGGAATCCTCCTCGGACTCGGGTAAAGGCTCAGCCCGCGTCTGGAACAAAACGTGGTTGTGGCGGCGGCAGAAGAGCGCGCCGCACCTTAGGCACTTCCTCACGTCTCGAACGTGAAGCAGTTTGTGACGCTTGAGGTAGTGGCTTGTGGTGAAAGTTCGGTCGCACAGGTTGCATGGAAAAAACGGCTGATCCCTGGTGACAGAGCAGGACTCGGTGACACTGGTCTCACTCGAGTCTGTTTCTTCAGGCTGCTCTTTGTGTGACACCGCAGTGTGGGTCAGACTGCTCAGCTTAACGTGATAAGCACCGGGTGGTACAATTAAAGGCTTTAGGAGCACAACAGGATTAATTTTATGTACTTTTAAGGTCCCTCCCAGTGGTTTCTGTGGTGATGGAGGTACGTTTAGGCTGGATTTGTTCTCTGGATTGTTCTTCTCATCCTCTGTTTCACTTTTGGTCACACCCTGGTCTTTGTCATTTATGTTCTTGTCCTCTGCTGCTTCTTCCTAGATGGCACAAAAACCCAGAACAGATGTTTAATGTACTAGAAAAAAAGACATAAACGGAATTAAAAGACCAAAAGCTCTGGAAGGTTGCAACTGTGGAACATAAAAACAAGGAAAGTAATTTTGTGTTCTAGTTAAAACATCATAAGATGGTGGCGACTGCTACCTTTGACACTGACGAGCACAATGAAGTTTGCATTTCTGGCAAAGGTTCCTCCTCAGTTTCCTTTAAGGCAGAAGACTCGTGGTCTGAAGGAGACTCCGATGCAGGTTGAGTTGGTGATGTTTTGGTCTCTGCATCTTCACTGACAGTAGTTGACTTTGTAGTTGCCTCTTCACTCAGAGTAGTTGATTTTTCAGTCATTCCCTCCTCTCTGATTGTAGTTGATTTTTCATTCGCCTCCTCCTCTCTGATTGTAGTTGACTTTTCAGTCGTTCCCTCCTCTCTGATTGTAGTTGACTTTTCAGTCGTTCCCTCCTCTATGATTGTAGTTGATTTTTCAGTCGTTCCCTCCTCTATGATTGTAGTTGATTTTTCAGTCGTTCCCTCCTCTCTCAGAGTTGACTTTTCAGTCTCTGCATCCTGTCCCCTGCCTGTTGTTCCAGTTTCCACATACTCTTTCTGTAGGCAAATGTTTTGATGTCCAGAAGTCCTTTAAAAAAATGCCAACAAAAAATTATTTAATGCTATGAGGTAGATGCACATAAATTAAGATTAAGGACAGTTTATTACCAACACTGTCTGAAAAACAAACACATACATTTAAGCCCAAAATTATTCATATCCTTGAAAGATTTACGTTTAATTTGTTCACAATCTCTTCTTTTTTTACCAAAATGTTTATTTTTTCCCCGACAGGATGTAATCTTTGGGTGGCCCAGCCAGAGTCGTCCTGACTTAAATCTAATACAGAATCTGTAGACGGAGTTAATGATTTTCGTGGTGGTAAAGTAGTTTCCAATCAGTGGTAACATGTAAAAAAAACAAAATAAAAAAAAAAAACCAGACAAACAATTATACTGTAAGAGTTTCACTGCTGTAACGTCCAGAGAAGGACGTTACAGCATATTTTCATTTTGTACATTAATAAAATGTAAAAAAAAAAGTATATTTCCAACAAAGGCTACTCCTTATACATTATTATTGTTATGATTGACTGAGACATGCCGGTCTCATTTGTTATGAGAAACAAACTTTTTTGATTGGATTCATATAATTTGAAATCTAAACCTGCCAGGGCTCTGAATCACTTTGGGCTCTCACCTGCACACCAATCAGGCATAACATTATGACCAATGACGGTGCTGGACAACCTGTTGGCAGGTGGGATAGATGCAAGCAAGAAAAACTGACCCAGTCCAAGGTTTGAACGAGCTCAACGATGACTCGACTGAGTTAGCTAGACGACTGGGTCAGTGGGTGGAGAAGTCGTCTCGGGATCGGAAGGTTGTGAGTTAGATTCCAGCTTCGCCTTGCCACATGTTGACGTGCAAGGCTCTGAACCCCAATTTGCCTACCGATCTGCGCATCATTGTATGAGAGTGCGATTGGTTGAATGTAGCTATAGTGTTTCGCTAAAAGATACATAAACTCAGTCCGTTTAACTAGGGCTGTCACGGTACTGATGCAGAGAAAAATGCATACGGCACAACTCTCGATACCATGGAAACCATTTTTTTAAGGTGCAGGGTTGTTTCTGGTTAACGGCGAGATAACTTTCTTAACAAGGGTAAAACCAATAAGTAGGGGACAATTCAGGCTTCTATTAGAGAAATGCATAATTTAAGGCTACAACCACACAGGAAAGTTTGAGCGTAGAGGTGAAACCGCAGGATTAGCCTCAATAGGCGTGGTAATACCTATGCCATGCCAGAGAGTAGCGTAGTAACGCTGCCACAGTAGTAAAAGAGGGATGAAGAAGAGGGCAGAATGTAAACAAGGAAATAGAAAAGGGGCATTTGTGTGCGTCGGTTCCCAAAAACAGTGAAGAGGAGCAAAATGTGTCAGCTTTAAATCCACAATAAAATGAATAGTGTCTGACACACAACTGAAATTTTGAACCCTGCCATTGTTGTTTGTGTTAGCGCGTGCGTGTTAAGGTAGAGATGATCGCTGCGGTTGGAAGAAGTGCAACCATTTAGGCAAATGTGAACAGGTCAGTTTAGGTAATGATACAACTGAGTATCATTGAAGAATAAATTTTTTTTGTGTTGATAAATTTGAAATATGGGTTAGTTTGACAACCCTCGTAGCTCACAAGAGACTCAACATGCCAATTGTCGTCGCCCAGCTTTGACAACACAAAAAATCCACAAGGGCCACAGATGCACCATGGACGAGTAATTTACGCAGGCAAAAAGAAATCATTTTTCCAGGTAAAGTCCTTTAGTTTTGTGGTTTATTTCTCCTTTGCAAGCAAGCAAACAGAAATGGACAAACATTTTCCTCCTTGCTTCTCTTGCGCTGGTAAAAAAAAAAAAAAAAAGAACATACGCCCATCCAGATGCAAGCTGGTCCTACCACTGACAGCTTATTTATAAAATTAATCTACCCAAATTGCTCATAACTAAATAACCAAAAAAACATAATCGCAAAACAGATAAACAATAAAGTAAAATAACTAATCTTAACTAGACTATCCACAAAAACTAAAAATTGAATTGCTTATTTCATATTGTTCTGTTAATAGGCTGGTGTTCACTGTTTTTTCCACTTTCTATTTGAATATCTCATCCTTTGTTTACTCGCATATGCCATATGATCAATAATTGTGCAACATTTACTCTGGCATGTATGTTTTTATGTTTATTCTTGGCGTTACTGGTAAAGCCTATCCTCTGCTGCTTTAGAACTAACTTTAGATTAAATTAGCTTGTTTTTTTTTTTTTACTATAAACTGTGTGTAACTCTGTGTCTTTGCCACTGTCACACTGTCCATTGTGGAACGAGAAAGGATTTCTCATCTTAGCTTTATCTTCACTCTGTTGTTTTTTGACCTGTGAAAGGTGCCATATAAATAAAACGTGCTCAATGTGTTACAATGGCTTACCATTTCGTCTTTGTACCTGGACTCTGGTGTGATTTAGTGGATCTAAACAAGGTGGGAACGAAATTAGGCCTGTCTGGATCCGTGGAAGCTTCTCCTGTAAAATTAAATAAATTAATTAATTAATAATAATAATAATAATAATAATAATAATAATAATAATAATAATAATAATAATAAAGAAAGATGTTTAAGAGAGGGTTGAGCTAAATCTAATATTTTAAGCAGCGTCAAAGGTACCTGAGATGAAATGATCGCCACAAATGCGAAGATTTGCACCGCCTGGCAAAATGGCCCCGTTAGCTTTCTGGATCGCTTCCACCCACAAACGCCTCCTGTGGATCTGAAACTGCCGGCGTCCGCTGGGGATTCTGTAGAACTTTATGGTGGAGCTGGGGGAGTAGCGGTTAGAACAGCCGTCCACGCAACAACACGGCATTATTGCCCTGGAAATGAGCCCCAGACAGCATCAGCGTGGAGGTTCCGGACGTTAACGGAAGAAGCAGAAGTCAACTTCCGTTGCAAAGAAGCGCGCGCATCCTTGGGATGACGTCACACGCAATGGCTCTTCTTCTTCTTCTTCTTCTTCTTCTTCTTCTTCTTCTTCTTCTTCTTCTTCTTCTTCTTCTTCTTCTACTTCTTCTACTTCTTCTTCTTCTACTTCTTCTTCTTGAGTTTATTGGCGGTTGGCAAACAACTTTCCGGTGTGCATTACCGCCACCAACTGGTGAGGAGTGTGGGTCAAAATGGCCATACTCCCAAAGATACTTATATTTATGTATCTATATCTATTCTATAATATTAAATTTACAAATACTAAATCCTCCTAATTATTCATGTTATTACTAAATATTTAAATAAATAGTGATAACATTTATTTTTTGACTTTTTCTGCAGAATATCTATTATATCAAATTAAATTTTCTCCTTATTAAGATCTCTAACCAAAATCCTTCCTTCCTCTTCATATTTCTTACAATACATCACTACCACACAATGGCTCAAACAACGGACCAACGTAAGACCAACGGTTCCAAAAATATGGAGGACCGACTCTGACATAATGAAAAATAAATACAGAGTTAAATACATTCTCAATAAACATGTAAGCATAAAATAAATACACAAAAATACAGCAAATAAATAAATGTAAGCCGTAATAAAAGTATACAATGCATAAATGTAAATATCTATTTTATTTACTTATGTATTTTATCCTCTTTTTAATAATCACCTCATTTATTTATTTTTCATTATAATTGTCAACTTTATTTATTAATCACTTCTTTTTTATTTCTGTCTATGTTTTAATATTTCTGTCTGTTTTATTCCTCATTTCATTATTTTTTACCCCATTTATTTATTCAACCGTATTTATTTATGCTTGTACTTTTTCCATTTCTGTATGTATTTCTGCCTCATTATGCAAATGAGGAAGGAACGGTCTTAAGGGGACAACTGCTCCCTATTGGTTGGTTGGCATCAGCCTTCCTTTGATAGAATCTACACTACTGTCATCATGGCTGCCGCTAGCGCCTCACATGGACCTAGATGTCAGCAGGTGTCGTGCCAGAAACTACAGCCCCTGTGCTCGAAGTTTGCTTAGAGCTGGAGCAGCGGATCCAGTTGGCTCCGTGTCATTTCCAGCCATCAATATAGGGTATAACTGTCAATATAAACATGGCATTTTCTTCTTCTTTCTCTTCTTTTTGTTTAATAGCGGTTGGTAAACTATGGAGAAAGATAACTGCCAATATAAACAAGTCATTTTCTTCTTCTTTCTCTTCTTTCTGTTTAATGGCGGTTGGTGAAAAACATTCAAGTGCCTTACCACCACCAACTGGTAAGGAATGTAAAACAGCTTCATCAGGGGTTATAGATTCATACTCGTAAATTTGTGATTTGTACTCGTCAATTTGCCTTGTAATTGTAAATTTGGGATTCATACTCATAAATTTGTAATTTGTAATCGTAAATTTGTGATTTGTACTCATTCATTTCGGATTCGTACTCATAAATTTGTGATTTGTACTCATTCATTTCGGATTCGTACTCCTAAATTTGTGATTTGTACTCATTCATTTCGGATTTGTACTCCTAAATTTGTGATTTGTACTCGTACTGCTGCAAAGTTGTAAATCTGTAACTTGTATTTGTAACTTCTAAATTTATATTCTCACAGATGAAACATCTGATGTCTCAAGTATGAGTTGACAACCTGGATACTAATACAAATCTTAAATTTATTCACGTTTATTGACTTACATTTACAAATTCAGACACCTATGCATATGTTTATATTGACAGCGATCATACCCCAGTAATGCATTTGAATGTTTTTCACTGACGGCCATTAAACAAACAGAAGAGAAAGAAGAAGAAGAAAATGGCATGTTTATACTGATAGTTATCTTACCCCATAAACTGAAATCAATTACAATTGTGTTCTTCCGTTTATAAATTATATTGAATAAGACTAATACTGAGTAAGAAACCTTTACTCTCATTTCCAAAAATGTTAATTGTTGAGTTACATACAGATAAAGAAGATTTGTTGGCTTCCTTGAGTAGATTCTTCATCTTAGTTGTAGTTTCTCCAAGAATCAAGTGATCAATCAGCCTCATCCAAAATTCACCATGCAACATTCATCAAACTGCTGTTGATGTGAAAGCAATCCGTTCTCTGTGTCTGATGCCCTTCTCTATGTTTGGAATGACTACCCGAACTACACGATTACAATTTTTCTCCACTGCTTTTCTCCACATCTTGTTGCTGTACTAGGTGTACCAGCTCCTTGACTTGTACACATACCTTTATGGGGTCTACATATGTATCAAATTACCAAGCAAGTAAGTGTAAGTTCAAGCTGCGTAAGTAATTAATATGTTTCAAGCAAATGTTTTGGCAGTCCTTTCAGATGCACGAAGGGCTGTCTTTCAATACAAAATCAACATTTTACCTATGTAAAGGTTACTTTATTAATACCCATAGGTAACTTTGTTTTGCATTGGTTCAAGACATTCATACAAGCATCTTAACACAACTAGTAGAGTATGGAGCCTTATGCATTCCTACAAATACCAACTGTGAAGCAGTTTGCACCAAGTCACATCAGCACCTATTTTACTTGAGGAAACGCTGCCATTTTAATATTGAACAATTAACAATAATTACAGTTTTTTTATCGTACTTTTGTTGAAACAGTCTTATCCCTTCTCTTAGTGCCATAGTTTGATCATACAACTCTGAAAGAGATGAGTTGCCTTCAGCCTGTCGTGAAACTGACGTCTAGACTGATTTGAGCGCTACAACCATCAGTCCCATCCCTGTACAGCGGAAAGCCGCTTTGGTTTTAAATTATGGTTTTCGTCCACTTTCAGAGAGTTTCAGCTTCTCCTCTCTGGAAGAAGATTCTTAGTCCCTAAATGCAGGACCAGACGTTTTATGAACAGCTTTGTTCCGACCGCTGTTACTGACATGAACAAACTGAAATAATATTGCCACTCTCAAAGGATTTTAACAGATTTAATTTGTGAACTAATATGGATGCCTCTACTCCTTCCTCTTATAACCGAAAATAGTGGTGAATTTTCAGCTCCGATGTCCCCACACACCAACTTACTACCAGTAAAGAATATTGTAGAAATCTAAAATAGAAAAAATATCTAAATATCCAATACAGATGACTATTTGTCTGTTCATGCTCTCTTATTTCACACGTTTTATGTTAAAACTGCATCTCAGCATGCTGTAAATGCTTATTTAAAACATTACTTTAGACATTTGTAATTCCATTTGTGTATGTTGTTATTGTAACTGCTGGTGTCTGAAATTTATTTTAAATAAACCTCACCATGAATACTGGATGTTTGAAATAAATTCTTGCTCGTCCTTATTTCTATTGAATGAAAGGAGATTTTTCTGGTGTCTACTTTTTCTTTTCACTTTGGATATCTTCTAAAATTGCTGTTTCAGAAATCAACAATAATTATTCCAGAAGGGCAACACTTGAACACAAGAAGCAGGTTGAGATAAATGGAAAACGTCACTTTTTTCAGTTTTTATCAGACTAATGTCTACAGGATGTTTGTAGATTAGACAAATTAGATTATAAATCACTGAAATGTTCATTTTATGTGAGCAGAACAGATTCGCCTTTCTTACTATTGTATGATAAATTGTTTTGCTTTACTGTCCCAGCTATATTCTAAATATAAATCATTTGAGGAGAAATTTGTTGACTTCTGGTTCCATGTTTTATACCTGCTACAGCTCGATGGAGCCCCCTGCTGGCTGTGGTCGCAGCATTGCCTGAGACCGTTCAAATTTAGTTGTTTGATCTCTAGCTTTGTAGATCTTTGACAACTGGATTGTTTTATTTCAGTACTCTTTGTAGTGACGTGAGGGGATTGTATCAAAAATGATAAGATACTAATAACTGATGACAAATAAACAAAAACGTTTTTATTTTTACAAAATAATTTTCCAAAGTAAAGTTGGCAGAAGAAACATAATTTGCTTTGTTATTTTCAAACTTAGGCTTAGTATAATAAAGTCACCCTTTCAATGAGTGAGACAGGAGGTGAGTGAGACTGATGTTGTGAAGGCCAAGGTCAGGGGTGTCCAGAGTGCCACCAGGGAATCATTTATTGTCCAAAAGACTGATTTTGTGTGCACCCCGGCTACCAATTAAAGAATCTGACCTGCCAGAACAGCTGGTTAATGCAGGAGACCTTGTTTTATTTTCATTTAGGGCAAAATTATTAAAGGTAAGTTAAAATCCTCTTACAATAGAAAATTTGTTTTTTTTTTTCAAATGACTTTGTGCTTTTTAACTACTTTATTAAACTTGTTTAAATACACTAAGAAAGTGTGGTCCACATCCCATTCCATTTTCTGAGGATAAACAAAAGGGTCTGCAAACTTGATGCTTGTCTTTTAATGAGGCAAATGTACAAAATCCTTTTTTAAGTTTTGGACCTACAATGATTTACACATCTCTTTCCAACAAATACTCAGACTACGTTAGCTGTTTGGCTAAAATATTGCAGGCTTAGTTTGTTCTTGAGCATAAAAATTCCGGAAAATAACAGATTTTTTTGTTTTGTACCTGTCGATTTTTGACCCATATGCAAAATAAAAAAAATAAATAAACCCTCCCACCCAAAAATAAATAAATAAAAAGCCACCCTGATTAAGAAATATGCAAAATCATCTATTAAAATTAAGCGTAATGAAACACAAGCAATAAGGAATTGGACCATGTTTGTAGATAGCTTATAAATTATATATTGCTTAGCTAAATGTGTTTGAAAGAGTAGCACTGAATAAATTCATTGGTTCTCAGAGAAGGAAAAAAATGAATTAACAACAAATAGAAACAATTAAGTCATGATGAGACACATAAAAAGTATGATTGGTGATCAGACAATATTGGCTGTAGCGAGACGCTGTAATAAATGATGCTTTTTGTGTCGATTTTCCCGTTCGCGATCTAAACTTCTTTCCTTTTCCTCCTTTTCTCTTCTGTCAATAAAGGAATCACCTCTAAATGTTGTCACTTAGTTCACAAACTAATAAAGAAAAAACATTAAGGCCATTACAATCAGTCTTTTGTTGTAAGGGTAAATTATATTACAGATGGTTTGTCTACAACCAAATGGCGTCTATCATGAGTCTTAATGTGGTTATTTTTGTCTCTCCTCATTTCTGTCGTCCATTAACAGTAATCTTATTACTGATGACTGTAAAATACAATACGGCAGGGCCAGCTTTGGACAGACGGCCTTCTCTGTTAAAGGCTCTAAACTCTGCAACTCGTTACCATCTGACATCAAGACTGTACCTGATTTTAAAATGTTCACTACTCGGCTCAAAAACTGGTTAAAGACAAACCAAAACTGTACTTATTTTTAATTATTGTAAGTAGGTAAGAGTTGTGTATGATATGTATGTTTTATAATTTGATCATGTTTTTATTTTTTAAATTGAAGTAGTGTAGTATGTAAATTCTATATAAAAGCCCAACCAAGGACAGGCGTTGAAAATTAGCATTAGCTATAAACTTTATATGCAGCACTTCAGTAAAATGCTTTTTTTTGTCACCATCTAGCTTGAGTAGGGTGCATTGATATATAAAATGCCATAAAGTCCAGTATGAACACTTCAGTAACAATAAAGTCCTGTTTCTAATCAGGTTACACAATCACATGAGGGACCAGGATCAGACACATTTTGTGTGTAATATGGGGTTCAGGTGGACAAAGTAATAAAAACAGGCAGCTTTAATTGTACTGAGGGGAAAAACTGTCCTTGGTTTGTTCCAGCAAATGCTTCGTTGCAAGAAATATCTCAGAAAAGGTTTTCCTCCGCAGTGCCAGGCCAGGCTGACATCCCCCCCAAACCGGAGACCATTAAGACCCCACAGAGAGGTGGTGGTATATAGGGCCCGGACCTATATGCTGTACTGCGTACCTCTCTTTAGTCCATTTATTGACTTATAACAGGTGTGTTAATGCTTCCTATGTTGCATTGTGCATGTATTTGTAGTCCCTCATGCATTAACTGCAGCTTTATGTCTGACCAAATGCTTCCAAGGCTCTCTGACTTTTCCTTTTTTTTTATATCTTCCTCCCACACTCAGCCTGACTTCACTCATGTTTTATACGCGTTATATAGTCCAAACAATTAGCAAATTTATGCATGATGCATTTCCATTCTCTGTGAGTTTATTATGTTTAAAAGCTGTGTCATAAATTAATGGTTTGTGGAGTACAAACTAAGATGGAGACTGGCTTTTCTCCGGGGCCAAATTTATATTCAGGGAATGTTGTCAAAAACCATAAAACGATTTAAAAAAAAAAAGCTCCACATGCGTGTAACAAATGAAAGCAGCAGAGGTGAAAGCTTTCTCGAGCCTTTACTGTTTTATGTCTGACCATGGACTTTGGGGGTAAATATTTTGGCACATTTTCAATAAAATGCAAGCAGAGACACAGACAACCTAGCAAGCTCAGCCTTAGCATTGTGGTTTTCATACAGTGTCCTGCAAATTGTATCCCATTGTGTCGCATACAACCACAAACCTTGGTGTATTTTATCCTGATTATCTGTGACAGACCAACATTAAGTAATGCACAATTTAGAAATGTGAGGAAAATGAAAAATGATTTTGCAAGTTTTTTACAAGTCTGGAAATTTGTCCGCTTGTGTCCGTCTATATTTTATAGAACCGTCTTTTAGTGCAGATACAGTCTTTTCAGGCATGTCTCTACCTACCAGGTTTTCACATCCAGAGACTAAAAAAGGGGCTTGCCTATTCTTCATTGGAAGATCTTTTTTAGGCTCAGTCAGATTGCATGGAGACCCTTTGTGAACATCAATTTTCAACAGATTCTTTAATTGAATTTAGGTTTGAACTTTGACTAGGCCTTTCTAATGCACGAAGATCCCAACCAATTACCTGTAGCCCTGAATGTAAATTACAGGTTGTTGTGCTTCTACAAGGTGAACCTCTGTCCCTGTCTCAACTTTTTGCAGCATCTAACAGTTTTTCTGTTGGTTGGTGTTCCCTCCAAAACGCATAGCGCTTTGCATGTAGGGCAAAAAAATGTAATTTTGCTCTCAGTTGAGCAGATTTCCTACCACCAAATGTTAGCTGTGCCCTTAGATGTCTTGTGGCAAATCCTAAATTGGACATTTTAAGGGTTTTCTTCCTGCCAGTCTTCAAGTAAGGAATATTCTTGGCCTTCAGAGACCACTGATACTAGATTATTTATAGGCAGACTCAGTTTACTAAAAAGATGCCAATGGAAGGAAATTGGTTGCTCTGGATTTTTAATCAGAGGTGTTACGGTAAAGGGGGCTGAATATTAAATCTGTCACTCTTTTCTGATTTTTCCAATAAAAAAAAAATGTTGAAAGCTCTTAAATGCTGGTTTTGTGACAAAATGTGAACATGTGGATGGGGGTACATATTCTGTTTTCAAACCACAGTAGAGCTTCCGGGTCCATTTGTATTGTGCCAGCTGCAGATTTGCAGTTTCCTCAGATTAAAGAACAAGACGTGGTTTGAAGCTTTGAAGCTTCTTGTTTTATCGTGACAGTGCTAAGGATCACACGGCTGCACAGGCATTTACTCATTCATCAGTATAATTTCCCGCTTTGTTCTCTGCCGATTCAAGTTCTCCATTAAAAATGCTTTTACAAGGCCCGAGTGTGAAGAATAAAATTAACGATGCTCTCAGGGGGCACGCTGAGAGTACTGAGGGATTGTTTCTCTTAATTAGACAAGTTCAGACTGGCTTTACAGAAATAATTAAAATGGGCACCAGGTTAGGCAGTGATAAGAAGGGTCATCTTTATTCATGCTTTTTTGTGAGTTCCAGTTCAACAGAACCATGGCTGGAAATTCGTGAAACTGGTGAGTTTTTGCTGATCTCCAAACACCGTTTAGATACAAATGTTTTCGGGTGGTTTTATTGTATGCTAATTTATTTATCAACATGAATAAAAAAGCCAACGACCCAATGCTTACAGGTTGATATCAGAGCAACATAAACCAAATAATGTTTTTTTTTTTTACTTTATTGAATCCATTTGTCACAATGAGAAAACTTGCTTTTACTGGCGGCTCTGATTTGGCAGCAGGGGCATTTACTACCCAATAGGAAGTTCCTTGTTTATCAGTACTATAATAAAGAATATAAATAAATATCAGTGGCTGTATTTCACCAGCAGATGTCAGTGTGGTTAAGTATTGGAAAAAAAATCCTAATCAATTTTAAGGATTTTAAAGCAAGATATATATATATATATATATATATATAAAATAAAAGATTGAAGCCCTCGCATCTTTTTTTTATCATTATTACTGGTTTTCTGTTTGACAATTAAAACAATATATATGGTCCTTTTTACAAACATTAACCTCATGATGCAACACCTTGAAAAAGTGTTCATACCCCAGTTTTATCGGCATTTTGAGACATTGAAACCACACATCTCACTCTGTTTTACTAGGATTTTATGAGACAGAAAACAGTGCATAATTTAGATCTGTAAAGGAAAATGGTGGTACTCAACTTTTTAAGAAATAAAATTAGAAAACGGTAGCATGCATTTAAATTCAGTCTCCTTAAAGCAAATACCCCTGTATAAAATCCATCTGAACGTCAACATTGAGATATTTAAAGGCTGCTTTATTCATTGTGAAGCATACTCACAATGTATCTTAAAGCGGAACCCATAAAGCTGTGACAGAGAGGCAAATCAATACAATCAATGTAATTTAATTTTCAGTTGCACAGCTCCAGAGAGAGAAAAGAACCAGTGTCCCTCTGGCTCAAGTTGCAACACGCAGAAACACATTTTCACAACATGAAAACGATTAAATGAAAGCAGCAGACGGCTGATTTTTCTTTAATAACAACATTTTATTTACCAGAATGTAACTACATACGACATATTTTGTTTATGAATGCTGAAGAATTGATCAGTCGGCGTGTTGCTCAGTTTATCTGCAAGCTCATGACCTGAAAACTAATATATTGGCATTACGTGCCGTTCCTCCTCCTTCCCCTCTTCTGCCTCAAGGTGACTCCTCCATCTGCACCCTCCCTGGTGTTGCCAATCCCTCTCTATGCAGTAACCATGGCACAGTCGCTGAAATCTGGTTCCCTTCTTATTTTTGGAGAGCTGCTGCAGTCTCACATGTTTCATTAGATCTCACAGAGACCCATCAATCAGAGCTGTGTTTTAGTAGGGGTTGATTGAGGATATCAGAGCTGGGGCTTTCCTACCTCCTGTTACAAGTGCTTGAAACGACCAGTGTTGCGTATTCATTTTCTTCTATTTCTTTCATTCATTTGTCTTTTTTTTTATCCCTGTTGAGGTTAAGGTGTGTCTCTGAACTGCCTTTAAATCAGCACATCCCCATTTTATTTATTTTACTTCTTATTATTATTCTTCAACCCTCCCATCTCCTCAGAGTGGCTTGCAGGAAAGAGGAATTTAAAGGAAAGGGGTAAAAATATTTTTTTACATTTATATAAAAAGAGAGCAGCAGGGTGGGGTGGGTTGTGACTGAATGAATATAGATTAAAGAAAATGGAAAAGATGCAGAGATTAAGATGCAAGACTTCGCAACAGAGTGCCTGTCATTTATGGAGGGCCACAAGTAACGCAATTCAATAAATAGATAACGATGAATAAGTATTGATAGCTTTAGCAAGATTAGAAATGAACACATCATATGAATAAATTTTGTCTCTAGAAATTTAAATGAGTCAATATTTTGTAAAATATAGAAATAGTTGAAAGCTTTAAGGTGCATAGTGCACGTTTTGAAGTTAAATGTCATTTATTTTCTTTCCCATACGTGCCCTAACGATTTCCTGACTTATAAAACGAGTTATCTTCTTTTTACCGCAGTTGCCTCTATAGGCTGGATTACTTGAGTTTGTTAGAGAATGATTCGGGCCAAATCCGACATGCTGCGAGCTCTCGCTCACCTGGCCACTTTGTTGAGTCTCTGCTGTAATTGATGCATTAGCGAGAGAACACGGGCTAACTACAAAAGACCTGTGCAGTCATAGTCGCAGAGGCAGATGCTTTTCCTCTTCTCCCAAGCACGTGCGCAACAATGGTGTCATTTCAACTTGTCGCCAGAGGGGGAAAACTTCTGCAAAAATGCTGGAACTTACACTATGCACCTTTAAACCATTACCAGTGAACTGATCCGATGGACCGGGCTAAAACTAAATTAACCAGTCAGATGTTTAAGGAAAGTTTGGTTAAGGGAAAAGGAAGTAACTCAGGGTTAGGGAAACTGCCTTGACATCCAACAAACTGGTCCAGAACTTCAGGGATACAACGGTGAAGGATGTAAGGATGTAAGGATTTACTCTGGATCAGACGAGGCAGAGAGGAGAAGCTCTGGGACCATCACACTAGTACCACCATGTTTGGCTGTTAGTATGATGTTCTTTTTCTGACATGTTTTTACTTTTACACCATATGTAATGAGAAGCAAACCTTTTTGTCTCTTAAGTGTGTGGAATATTTTCCCATAAGTGAGGATCCTTGAGCCATTTTTGGCGGATTGAAGGCGGGCCTTTGTATTATTTCTGGTCGGCAGCGACTTTGGCCTTGGCACGCTGTCATGGATGCTCTTTTTACCCAGCATCCTTCTTGATTGTTAAATCATGAACACAGACCTTAACCGATGCAACCTGCTGGACTTTACATGTTGTTTTGGGCTGTTGCGTGACGTCCTGGCTAAGTGATTGAGTAATTTATGGCAGGTCACTCCTGGGAAGGTTCCCCATTGTGATGTTGTCTTCTCAATCTGTGGACAGAAACTCTGACTTTGGTTTGCTGGAATCCAAAAAAAACTTTCAAATGGCTTTGTCACCCTTTCCAGAGTACAGCACATCTGTTCTTGAATGTAAGGAATGCAAATTCAATGCAAAAAATAATTTCCGCATTTAATCATTTTGGATTCAATACCCATTTATAAAAAATAACTCTAGACTTCTTTATCAATGACATCTATTCATTTCCAGTTTTACTGAAATATCAGTTGCATAAACATTCTTTCAGCGTATCATTTATTAAATGTGAATCTTGGCCCTTCCATTATCATCAACACGTAAGTAATTTTTTTCGCATCTCTCCAGTGATCCGTGCCGGCCTCCGGCCTCCTTGACTCGCTCATGCTCATTATCTTGTTTGACTGTTTCCAGTGAGTGATGTTTCTACCTGCTGGTGTTGACGCCTGTACACAGACACCGACAGCCTCCTCGGTTTACCCAACAGCAGAGCAGCCCCGAGGAGCTGCCACCTCTACCAGGAAGTAATGGGGCTGTCGTTGCTGCCATCACTCAGCCATTCAGGGCACTTCAACACAGTTACACATTCATCTCACCCTTACAGCCGCTCTCCTTTGCTCCCATCCTCCCTCACCCCCTCCTCTCTCGTATTTCTTTCCCTCTCCGCCTGGCTCAAATCCCTCTCTTGCACCTTTAACCCCCTTCTATCATTTTTATCCCTCTTACGTGCTTTCTCCCCTGCATCAGCAGTGCAGTGCACAGAAACACACAATGGGCCAGAAGCAGAGCTGGGGAGTGGGGAGAAAAAAAAAAAAAAGAGGGGGGTTGGTGGAAGTGGAAGCGGGGAAGATGAGGGGCGAGGTATAAGGGAGGAAAAACAGCATGAAATAGTGTGGACTGCGAGGGGAGAGTGGAGTAAGAGTGGAGAGGGTTGTAAGACCACGGGGTGAGTAGAGAGACTGGCTAATGACGTATTGATTCGGCTGCGCCCGAGGCGAAAAAGTGGGACTGTGTGGGAGGAGAGTAGACACAGCTCGCAGATGTCTGAAGACACCTGTGTGGGAAAGATGTTGTTTATTATGCGCCTGTGTTGACAGGAGGAAAAGAAGAAGATCGGTTCGTGAAAACCTCTCAGCATCCTCGTGTGTACACAGAAGCACAGTTTACAGTCCCTGCAGCTCCCGCAATTTCAAGAAAAATAATTTTCTGAATTAATATCCAGAGAGTAAAGGCTCAGCTGTCAGACACCCCAGCTGAAAAAAAAAAAACATCCAAGGTTGCAGCTGTAAGAGCCAGCATTTAGAGGTAGACGGGCATCGGGGAGCACATTAGGCGAGAGCCTCTGGGGATGGAGGTTTGCTAAGGGGAGGAAAGATGGGGGGATAAAGTGGAATTAATTGGATTTGGTGTGTTTTCTCTTAATAACGCATCATGGACTGAACGTGTCCACGGTCTTGTGTCCCCAGGGCCGAACAGGTGAGGGATGCTGGTTGTTGAATACATTTTCTGGGTTAATCTCACAATCTTTATTGACTGGCTGAACTGATGACGTTAAAGCAGGGAGGCTGGAGTGACTGAAAATGCTTCCGTTACGATTTATTACACAACCTGCAGGGTTTCAAAAAAATGCAATAAAAAAATCTGAAAAATGTGGCCTGCATGTCTATTTAGTCTACTTTATCCTGATACCCCCGAATAAAACTAGTGCAGACAGCTGTGTTTAGAAATTTGTTATTTAAGAAAAAAAATTAAAAATTCCACCTGTGTGTAACTTAATCTCTGTATAAATCCAGCTGCAGCGTCACGAAGAAACAGAGAGGAAAAACCAGGGAGAAGGTCGTGGAAAAGTAGCAGGGTTACAAAAGGAGAACATTAATCAGAGAAGAGGCCAAGAAGTCCATGGTAACTCTGGAGCAGCTGCAGAAATCCACTGCTCAGGTGGGAGAATCTGTCAGAAGTTGTTGTGTACTCCCCAAATCCAGCCTTTGTGGAAGAATGGCAAAAAGAAAACACCGCACCGACTTCCAGCTTGTTATAATGTCCTAGTTAAAGTTCAGAACCACATTTACAGAGACTTGAAAACGGATGTCTAAATTATGCTCTCCATCCAATCTAATTTACTCTAAGGTATTGGGGGAGACATAGCCATAAACACCTGCAGCTTTGTTTGCAGAGGAAGATGGTTGTGCAAGTGGCTGCTAAATAGAAATGTACAACACACTTTGTTTATTTGTTTAAATGTAAAAACCACTCGCAATTTTCCTTCCACTGCAGTTAATCACCGCTTGGTCGAACCCAAATAAACGTATGGAAGGTTATGGTTGTAACGTGACAAAAATCCCGCGTAGCTCTGCAATACTGTTCGACAAATATATAAACCAGCATCAATGCCCTCCCTTCGGTTGAGCTGATGAGATACGTTTCCGCCCTGTTATTAAATGTGACTTTGTCTGTGGTACAGACAGGAGTGGCAGCTGAAACAGGAAGTCATTCAAGCATCACAGACTCTAAAGCTGAATTAATTAAGGCTACTCCATGTCTTCTCTTCCTGCAAAAACCTTTCCCTCGAGCTCCCATCATATTCACTTTCCTCCTGCAGCTTAGAAACTCTTCCCGCTTCCCTATGTTGTTTTATTCCTTATATCTCATGGCAAACATATTAAAGCTGCTGGGAAATATTCCAAAGAGTCGAGGCTTCATGAAAATCGCATCGGTTTCTTATTTTTTTTTTCTTTGAAAGGCACTCTTTTAATTCCTTCCCTACTCAGTCTCACCTCCCACTTAAAAAAAAAAAAAAAAACAGCGCATTGGAGAACTGGGATTAGCATGGATGAGTGAGGATTTGATGGGTTGGCATCAGGGAACGAGCTACCATCGCTCTGATCACCATGAAAAGCCATTAATTTATTTAAGAGGGCTTACATGCCCCACAAGATTGGCCTCTACTTTGTGACTGGCAGACTCGATTCTGCTCAACATCTCTGAAGTGTGTCTGTGTCACGCTTATCACCCCCATAAACAGAAAAACACAGCCGCTATTATTGCTTTAGAGCGCCTACACTTTTCACGTTGTCACATTTATTCATCGATAACCCTTCATTTGGTCAGGAACTCTCAGTGAAGAAGACACAAACCGATGGGATGAAAACTTTATGTTTGAATTTCAATTAAGTACGTTCTATTTACTTGGTAATATTTATGTTTTAGATATTATACATGAATGTTCTGTTTTTTTTCCATTGTGGTTTTCTTTTTTTTATCAATTCAGTATATTTTTATATATGTTTGGCATTTACTATATCCGATCTTTTATGAAACGATTGAAGAGTGTTTGATGATTTAAACTGCACTTGGCGCAGCACCATCCAGACCAATGGGTAACTTTTGCATAAAAAAAGCCCTTTAATCTCCCTCTGAAAAAATAGAAAATCTGACCTTTGTTAAAGAAATTCTACATAAAATAAAAATTTGATATTTAAAAAAAAATAACAATAATAGGTGTCGCTCGTAACATTGCCATGAATACTTTATAAAACCCTCATTGATTGGTCTCCTGTTGATGCAAACAGACAGGAGGATCTTTGACCATTCGCCTTCACACAGTCTCTCTGATTCTCGTCCAGAGTACCGGTCCTGGGTCACCTTACAGGATGATCTGAGGACTGAGACGCTCATGCTAGAAAGGCTGATTAAGCGGCTTTTTGGATCATTTTCATGCCAAAAGACCAAATGCAGGCTTGTTTTTGGATTCCTTGTGTCTCCTCCTTTTTTCCAAGTTGTTTGTGAAAAACTTACATTTGCTATCCAGTTCTCTCCATTTGGGTCATTCTCTTTTCACAACACAAACAAATGGGTTTTATAGAGATCAGGGGAGTTAAGATGCCCCTCTACGGTGTGAGCTTTGGAGATTTTTTGTTTGTCTCCCTTACCATCCTTCATATTGTGATTGGTGGAAAGTTAAACTTGGGTCCTCATCCAGCCTTGCTGCAGCTTCAGTTGTTCATAACTTTTTTTAATTATTGGTGTATTTATTTCATATTATTCTGCATATCATGTTTATTTTATAGTGGATGTTTATGGGACTTGGAGAAGGGCTTTTGCACCAACATTGCACTTTATTACATCTTTGGCCATGCAGTGAATGATTGCTCTGAAAAAAAGATCTTGTTGTATTTATAATAATAATGACAATAAAAGATCGAACTGAATTGACTGTAAATTTGGGAAAGTAAAGGACAGTAGCATTTCTCTTGTAGCAATATCTGATATATGAAAATCACCACACATCTGCCTTATGGCAAGTTGTGATGAATGGCTAACAGCACTAGGTTTCTATGTCCCACCATATTATTTATCATTCATAATTTATGTGTTATTATTACAAATTTCCTTCTCAGTTCAATCTAAGAAAGTAAAAATGTAAATAAAAGAAGACCTTAGTCACATTTTTATCATAATTGTTAGAGGTCCCACAGTTTGTGGCATTGTTAATTATTTCTCAACATGGGTTTTTTTTCCCCATAAAAATTATGTGTACTTTAATTCTGGATCTATTTGGTTTTAATTGTTCACTGATTGTGCCGCTGCAAAAAAATAAAATAAAAATAAATAAATAAATAAATATTTTAAGGCTTTTTACGCATCTCACGCAGCGATTCTTTGTTTGTTATCTTAGATTTACACAAAGACCCAATTCTGGACAGCTTCCGAATATCAGGAGTCAGAACAAGAGTCAGTTAAAACAACCGACCGCTGCATTTTGAGCACAGTATCAGGAAAAATGCATTCAGCGGCTCTGTGATGAATGGTGTTCAAGGCTCATATACAGCAGCAGTATGCACATGCAGAATGTCTCCATAACTCAGTGAGGTGGACTGCTGAACAGCTGTTTGGCTTTAGATGAGAAATGATCTCTGGTTAACTGCAAGAGCAGTAAAGGGGCTGCAGGGCTGCAGTTGCTTTAGCTGCAGAGCGGTTCTCCTCCAACCAGATGGTTGACAGTTTGATCCCAATCCCCTTTACAAAATGAAGCAGCGACGGCTTCCCTCTGATGTGTTGTAAAGAGAGAGTCCAACATTCAGGAAGCCACATGTGGCTGAGTCTTAACGACAAACCCAGCGTAAACCTTCCCACAAGAATGGGATTACAAAGCATGGTCCACAACGAGCTGCATTCATGAAAAGACGTCAAAATCTTTGATTTGGCAACTGGGGGCACCCCAAAAGTTAAAATTAAAAGCAAAGAAAGCATGACTTTAATTTATTTATTTTTCAGGAACCTCTAGTTCCTGAACATAGTAATGCATGACTTCCTTTTATCTCTACGGGCATAAATATGTGAAAAAGAGGTCTTCTTTTATTAACCAATCTCCAAAATGAGTATCATAAATGGGTATCAAAATGAAGAACATGTGCGACTCTTAATGGTTCCTGAAAATGCTGCAAGGGAACAGCTGGTCATATAAACTTGCATTAATTTAAAGAGCAATATTTTAAAAATTAAAACAACCTGAAGATGTGGCAAACAACTTGGACAAGGATCCAGGTTTAGCTAGTTACTGCGCACAGTGAGCATGACGGTAAGGGAGGTAAAGACAAAACCTCCAGATGTTCATTATTGGAGTATAGCAGCAGTTCGGGATCAACAAGTCTCCCTGACAACCATTTATCTATGATGGCTATTTCTCTCACACAAGCACTAGTGAAGGGCCATTGCAAGACAACAGTCCAGTTCATTTTATGTCATAGTTGTAGTCCAGTTTTCTTCGAAAACCCAGTTCTATTTTGTCCAACTGTTAAACAATACGGGGGACGTGGAACCTAACCACACCCTGCAGATGAGAAGGCAGATCAATCTTTGATGGACTCCCTCATTCTGGGCAAGCACGGGGCAACAGTTGAGAGGAACAACCCGCTTTTAGCAGGAAGGAACGTCAGGTAGAACCAAGCTTACGGATGACCGTCCATCTGTTGCGACTGTCTGGAAGCCACAAGGTGAGGAAAAGGACACAGACAAACCGGGATGCGGTGCGTCAGAGATGCTTTCTATGGAAAAATAACAGAGAAAGCAAAGTTAGTGGCAGCGTCTGGACACCTTTTACTGGTGTCCAGACGCTTCCCCGGAGTTTGGACACCAGTTAAAGGTTCTCGGAGAGGGCATGTCATATGAGAGAGAGTGTTGTGTTCATAATACATTTTAATATTTATTAAAGTGTATTTGTCGGTAGATGGATGGTGGAGCTTTGTAAACTCAACTGTTCATAAATATTGGTTTAATACTTTTTTAGGGCTGCCTTTGGCCTGCCATGCCATTACCTGTCCATCAACGCTGTGCCAAATGGGTCAAATAAACACTTTCTGCTTCCACCACATTATCCCTCAGCCTTCATCTCCATTGTAAATCCAGCCTCACGGCAAAAAAAACTGAAATACTACATAAACAGAGTAAAGTTAGAGCGAGAAAGGTACTTAGTCTTTCCTTCAGCATCTTAATGCGTCACAGCATGACTAGAGAAACACCTCAGGATAGCCTGGACCTCTTTAACAATAAGCCTTATGAAAAGCCACCTTGGTCTGGCTGATAACGAAATGCTCTGCATGGACAGAGTTTTTATAATATCAATATAATAATTTATGTGTTTTGTTTTAAGGAGCAAAGGTAGCGCCAAAACGTTTTGCATTACTCTGTAACCTTTACCAGACTCTAAAACTGATGTAAATTAGAAAACAAATGTCAGACAAATGTGAGATTTGTATCTTTTTCTGATTCGCTTCGTATTTATTATCAGCCCTTTATTTATACAGGTAGTCTCAATCACAAGAGAGACCTGTTACTTACGTATCTTTTACATATAAACAGGATCCTCTGTAACAAGCATACTGATTAAAACATGCAGTAATATTGTGATTAGCAAATTAATACCTTGTGTGAATCTACACAGAGAGGCACAGCGCTGCCCTCAAACAACACAAAAAAAACATACGGTCTACCAGCAACACGTCTCCTTTCCAGGGCTTCCTCTCTATCATGCCTCCACATCTGTTCCTCCACAGTCTCAGTCCCCTTGTCTCGTGTCATCTCAGTCCCTCTCTGTGGCGGCAGGCCCTCCTCGTTTCCTCAGTCTGATAGCTTCCACACACGCGGTGACTTCGCCAGAATGTGAATGAGGCTCCAGGAAAAGGTCATTTTAAACGACCTGTCAATCATCAGCCTTATTTAGCCAAAGAGGACACGCTCAAACAAGCTTGCTCTACTTATAAACACCTCCACGATGTTAGCATACGTACACAAATGCATGCCAGACAACATAAAATGCGGTTCTTGCAGCATGTTATGTACTAGCAGTCTTTCTACTCAACATAGTAAATAAATTATGAGGACTCTTAAAATTCTTCCAGTACTCCATATGCTGCTGCGCTGAGGCCCTGCTTCCCTCTGAAGGAGCGGAAAGCCTCTGGATGGAGGTGGAAACCATGAGACCAGGCTTTTTACGTACCGGGCTTTTTACTTTACTTACCACTATTACCTCTTGCCTTAATCCCTCTGTTCCTGCTGCTCTTCTAACTCTTTGCGTCCTTTTACTTCTTTCACTTTCAAGGAAACTATCTTGAATAAGCGTTCCTATACCGCCTGGAAAAGTCTGGAAATTTATGTAAGTATCTTCCAGGTATGGATAAAGAAAATGTAAATATTATATGGAAAAAAAAATATTTTCACATTTATTTCCTGTTTCATTGACCTAAAGTTACATACAGCTGTCCGTCCATTTGAATTTTCCATCCATCCATCCATCCATCCATCCATCCAGTATAAAAGGCACGGTAACGTCTCAGTTCTTCCCTGTTCGGCGATACTTTGTGAATTCCTGGCAAACTTGGGGAGACTGTGAAAAGGTTTTCTCTGCATTCATGCTTAGAATTCATGAACAGTTAAGAGCTCAGAAGGTTAGAGCAACACTGGGACAAATGCGCAGCTCAGTTTAGAAATTAAAGGCCATTGAACTCCAGGTGACATGACCTCTGTTCAGTTGAGGATAAGGAGGCAGTAATGACTAGCAAACCATGACATTTACGCAGGAAACTTCCCGATAAGACCTGAACAAGTAGGACCTGCCTGCTCAGACGAGAGCCTCTTTGTATGGTTAATATTTTAAAACATTAAACCACAATCTCGTGGCCGATTGGATGTAACAAAGTAAAGCTAACAGACAAAGCAATCTCTGTGCACGTGTGAGTAATGTTGATATGGGAGTGCTTTCAGCGTCGTGACAAGATTCTTTTTACTGCAACACAAAAAAATACAAGAGTACAGGCAAGAATAAGATCACTTTGATCAATAATAGAGAAGAGCAGACAAGTCACGCTTTAGGCAATCGGAGAGGGCTGGCAAGGCTTAGTATTTATTTATTTATTTATTATTATTATTATTATTATTATTATTATTATTATTATTATTATTATTATTATTATTATTATGTTTAAAAACTTGGTTCGTTAAGACTGTAGCATAGCAACAAGAAGTACCTGGACTCTTTCTGCATGGAGTTTGTTTTCCACTGTGCATGCAAGAGTTCTGTGGTTACCCTCCACAGTCCAAATAAATAAAAAAAATAAAAAATACTTTTTCATAAATCGGCCTCTCTTAATTACCCTTAGCTATGAGTGTTTGAATGCATGGCTTCTGACCTGTGATGGACTGGCAATCTGCCCAGGGTGCACTCCGCCTCTCGCCCAATCACCACCAGAAATACACTGCAAAAAGGGAACTAAAAGTATGTAAAAAAAAAAATTAAATTAGTTTATTTTTCCTTGATTTGAGCAGGTAAATACAACTATTTGTCAAGGGAATAACATGTTTGCTCTTAAAATAAGAACATTTTATCTTCATCATCTTATTTCAAGTGCAGGATATCTAATTATCTTATTTTAGGGGTAAAAGTACTCATTCCATTGGCAAATAGTCCTATTTAGCTGCTCAAATCAAGGAAAATATACTCATTTCAAGAAATTTTTACTTACTTCTAGTTCCATTTTTGCAGTGCAGGCACCAGACCCCCTTCAAACCTGCAAGAAAAAGTGTGTAGAGACAGTTGATGGATGGTCTCATTGTACAGCTGTACACAAAGTGTGCAGCAGAATTGCCAAGGCTTGTGGATCTGTAAATAGCTAAATGGACATTGCCTCCAATTCTGATTAACATGCACTGTAACTTTGCCAGCCTTATGCAATAAAGAGAGGGTTGTGGCAGGAATACATGTAAGCCTGTTGAGCCACACACAGCCACCATGAAATCCTGTTTCAGCCTGGATCATGCACAGTATCCCTCCAAGTGAGACTGTGTGAGTGTGTGTGTGTTGGGGAGGGGGGATAAACACACAAAACATTGAAAAAGACACAAAAAAGAGACACAACAATAGGTGGCTCTTTATTTGGGGCAAGCTGATAAATGACTCTGTCTTAGGGGGGCCGAGGGAGCGTCTTTCTCCTCTCTCCCTCGTGGACCGACTTCCTTCTCTAGCCTGGCTGCATTTGGCAAAAGCCTCTGCAGCAAAAAAAAAAAAAAAAGAGCTTTGCTTGAATGGGAAATCACTGAGCGTAGAACTGCAGATCAAATGAAGGGGACTTTTTTTTGGGCTCATAAATATCTCCCAGGCAGTTATTCAAAATGGAATATCTCCATGTGCGTCTGTCCCCCCCCCATCTTTGGGCAGGTCATTTCGATTACTGCAGGGAACCATTGTTCCACCTTGTCTCCGCTTCGCCACTGCTCTCCCACTTGCTCATTTGCATTTCCTCTCTCTAGGCTCTCCTCCACATCTTTCAATTTATCCTGTCACACCTGTTAGTCACTTGTTTTTTCTTCTTATCCCCCCCCCCCCTTATTTTGCTTCTTCTTTGTGTCAGCCCAAAGCCTCATCTGAATGCAGAACCAGTCACAAGCTCTCTACCTGCATCTTTACTGCTCGAAGAAGAGCAATCTTCTTTTTTTTCTCTTGCTTTTAGGATGCCTAGAGAAAAAAAAACACAAGCAGAGCCTAAATTGCCTAAATCCCATGAAATGGGTGACTGAACCCTGCTTGTATGTGTCTTGATGGCGCAGCACATGAAAACCTTTTCTATTTCCTGCGCTTTCATGCAGCCCTGCTTGTTATCTCGCTCTGTCCAGCACAGATTGAACACACAGACTTTTCCAGTGCTTGCTCTCTCTCTCTCTCTCTCTCTCTCTCTCTCTCTCTCTGTCGTCTGTAGACGAGCAGAGACGGAGGCAGGGAGAGAGCGAGGAGGGGCGAGAGGCGAGCAAATGAGGTGTGGGTAAAAATTATGTGGGGGGACTGGAAGAGATTGCAGCAGCCCAGCCCTGAATCAGGGGAAACGGAGGGTGTGGAGGGGGAAGGAGACGGAGAACGAGAGGAGTTGATCGCTGCGCAGCCTTGAGGATCCAGGTTTAGTTGTGGCAGGACTGCGTACAGATCTGCATCCACCTTCGCCGCTAGGAAACAAGTGCCTTTTGTGTCCCCCCCCCCCCCTCCTGCTGCAGAGGGGGGAACATGTTTACCGGCGTCCCCTGAGGGAGAAGGCAAGAAGTCTCCTCCAATCAGCCCTTAGAGCTTCCTCTGATCTCGTGGGGCTGCTGATGGGCATTTATCCCTGACCTGAGACAGGCACTGCTCACCACTCCAACCACCTGGGACGTTCTCGGTGCTTCCTGCTTCTCTCCTTCGCCGTACAACGACACTTTAACGAGGACGCTCTAATCAGCCTGACAAGAAGAGAAAGGGAGGAACAGCTGGACGCGTTGGGTTGCTTTACCTGATGATGGACTAACTTTTCCACATGCATTTTTATTCCTCGTGAAGACTCCCCCCCCCCCCTCCCTTAAATGCACGAAGGCATTATTTGTCGTGTCATATTTTTTCACCCTGACAGTCATGTAGGGCTGACACACGCAGACAGACGTGAAGCAGGAGATGAAGGGAAACGGTGACAGGCGGAGCACACCTGCCTGCTGAGCTGCAGCCCACTCTCCAGAGTTTGACTACCAGGGTTGTTTTGGCCGAGTTATCATGCTTCTAATTGGCCAGAGACGGGTTTCCTCTTAAGTGTGTAGCTGGCGAAAGGAGCCGGAGTTTGGGGGATTACGGGCTTTACGCAAAAAGGAAACAGGTGCTGGGGAGCCTTGAACGAGGATTAGCTCGCGCGACCTCGCCGATGGACCTTTCAGACAAGACTGTCCAGCTGCGGCCCCTCGCTCGAGGATTAAAGAGAAGGACGAAGGTTTAACCACCACGATGAGACTCATAGGGCCAGGGAGGAGAGAGGAGAGGAGTCTTTAAGACCATCAACACCGAGGATTGTGTTTGCAGATTCTTCAACACGCCAGTAAATCGAACTGATCCATGATCTGTTTTGTATTGATTTTCTCTCAACATCCAGGAGTCTTGTCTGATTACTGCCCAAGAGGTCCCTAATCCAAACATAATCCATCACTACTCTCACCCAGAAGCCGTTTGAGCGCTGAGTACGGCACATGTGAGGACTAAAGGAAGGATAGGCTCAGATTCTTGCTGAGATTCACTACCAGAAATGTCTACTTACAGTTAATTTAAATGTTTTGTATTGCTTTGAGGCAACATAACGGCGTGTGTTTGGAAGCAGAAAAGCCTGTGGCTCGTATGATGGTGTGGTTTCACCCATCCTGAGAGATCGAGTTTGTATTTACCTTATCTTAAAGGCACAGCAAGCGCTCACAGCTTCTGGCTAATGGTGTCATGGGCACAACCTGACACAGAGCTTTCAATCCGACTCCTGCCCTTGAGGAGTTTCAGTGCAGTTGCATGAAGAAACACCTCTAACCATGCGCTGATCCTCAAGTAGGTGACCAGCGCAGGAGAGGGTGCTGGCAGGGCTTTGAGCAGAGACACGTTATCCCAGCAGCCACGCTCGGCAAAGGACAATGTGGGACTGAGGGGTAAAAGGCAACCGAGGAAAGCTGTTAGATGCTCTCATTGTTTGAATGTGTAGCACTTCCAGAGTGGGGGAGTTCAGGCACAGTGGGCGTCTTCTGGGAGAAACTGTTCGATGCTGCGGATCAAGACCTCTGTGACCCAGAGCGGCTGGTTACGGCAAGAGTTCTGCACCATCGCGCCTGTCTGGATGAAGCACTGGGATGTCTGAAATCGCTGCCTGATTGATTAATGAAGCACAAACCCGCAGGACAATTAGAGTGCAATAAGCACGCAAACTTTGGTGAATTTTAAACTCCAGTTGAAAATGTCTGCAGATGAGATGAACTGTGGATTTCTAACGTTTGAACCGTGAGCGCAAACAAAAAGACAGAGGATCGTTGACGCAGCCAATTAAACCGTGCCCTTCTCTGCCGTGGATGAGCTGCATGTCACTCTGAGGAAGGACTGGTGTTACACACCACAACCCCCTGCGAATGAGGGTGGGGCTCTCCCACTGCCACGGACAAAGAATACTGCCTTAAGAACCGACCCTCGGTCGGTGGACCAGCAGAGTCCATCATCCCCTGCCAGCAGTCGCCATGGGGTGCAACATGTGTGTGGTTCAAAAGCCCGAGGAGCAATACAGGGTGATGTTCCAGGTGAGCGCGCTCCTCCTCTGAGGTAACACCGCCGGCTGCTGAATACAGGGCCTTGCAAAAGTATTCACATCCCTTCAGATTTTCACATTTTGTAACTTCCTGATTCAGTTACAGCAAGTAACGAGCTGCAGCCACGCACTTTGATGCATTCGTTGAGATTTTATGCAACAGATCTGAGGGGGAAATTACTCTTGTTTTCACAAAATTCTTCATTGTGAAATCTGAAAAGTGCGGTGTCCATTTCTGTTCTCTCTCCATGAATCAATCCTTTATTAAACACATGGGCTACGTCTCAACCAGTTTTGAACATCTGGAGACGGAAAAGTTTGCCCCCTCGTCTTTAAAAGTAGCAGAAGCTCAGTCAGAGTCTCAGGATTCTAGACCTGGACTTTAAATGGGCCGTTCTAACTTTTAAATATGCTGCGAATATAAACCCCTGCAGTGTAGCTCTTTCTGTGTGTTTAGAGTTGCGGTCCCACTGGACGGTGAACGTCGATCCCAGCGTGAAGTTGTTTTGCAGCCCCTAACAGGTTTTCTTCCAGGATTGCCGTGACCTCAGCTCCTCACATTTTCCATAAACTCTGACCCGCTTCCCTGTCAACGAAGAAGAAAAGCATCTCCACAGTGTGATGCTAGCACCACCATGTTTCATGGCGGGCACGGTGTGCTCAGGGTGATGTTTTCCTCCATACGAAATGTTTTACACACAGGCCAAAAAGTCACATTTTAGTCTCATCTGACCAGAGCGCCTTCTTCCGCATGTTTCCCATGTCCCCTGCCGGCTTTTGGCAAACTGCAAAAATAGAACGTCTTATGCCTTTTTCCCCTCAATGGCTTTCTTCTTGCGGCTATTCCATAAAGGGTAGATTTGTGGAGAGCACAACTAACAATATCCCACTTGAGCTGCATATCTCTGCAGCTCCTCCAAAGTTACCAGGGGTCTATTAGCTGCTTCCCACCCTGACCTGTGTCGTGTCTTCCCTGGTCTCCATGCTGTTTGAAAGCAATGTTGTGCTGTTTATATTTTGGGGGATTTTAGAGTAAAGGAGGCAGTGCAACCTCCACCGTTGACCACTTTGGGTTGGTCAAACACATAAAATCCCACTAAAAGCTTCTTGCTCTGCTTGTAATACGACAAGATGTGTAAAATACAGGGGATGTGAATTTTATGCAAGGCATCAAAATACAAAGCAACGTTTCATGTGTTGTTTTGCTCTTTTGAAGAAAAACAGCAGAACGACCTAAAGCTGATACCCACAGTTTGATTAATGCATGTCGCATAAATAAAGGATTACTAAAAAAATAAAAAATGAACAGCATCATGGGGTTTTGCATGGTTAAATAACCCCATGTCTCTTTTTTTCAAAGACGCAGCAGCAACATCACAACCACAAACATTTGCATATTCATAAATTAAACCATCGGGAATAAGAATCTAAGGTCAATATATCATGTTGTTATAATGTCAGAAAAAAAAAATCAGACAAATCAAGCCAGATGTTGGACTGAAAATCACGAAACTGATGCAAAACCATGTTTGCTTGACATGCATCTCCTTGTCTGGTTTTAAATGCAGACATAAGATCCCCATCCCATTAGTCGTGCCCCTAATTGCTGCATGAAGAAGTCATTCGGTGACAACGATACTGATAATTAGAATAATGATGCTTCACTGTGATTATGAGAGAATGATGAGAACGCACGGAGCAAAACTAGACAGAGCTACAGCACCAGAAGGATGGATGGGTTGTTAAAGTGGGATAAAGTGAGGAGAGGCGTTGCCACGGTTACAGCCTCCCCACCACCTGCCAACAGAGACCTCGGCCTGCTTGTGAGTAAGCTCATCTGGCTGCGCCACACAAACGCTCCTGCGCTGCGACCTGATGACGTATCCGCTGACCCGAAATAAGGCCCCATCTCACGGAGCATGAGGCATTTTCTGCCCCTGCGGTTGTGCAGTGCAACACTTGTAGTATCTGTGGAGCCCACGGGCCTCAGCTGCATGATGGACCGGGCTGCATCTGGTGCCAGAGGCATTGCCAAGAGAGAGGAAAACAGGAAGAGCGCGAGTCCAAGCAAAGGCAGGCTAATGAGTTGAAAAGGGAGCGGAAATATGCAAATGAAGCCGGGAGAGAATAAGGCCAAACCTAGTTTTTAAGGCACATTTTGTCTTGCAGCTTGACCTTCAAAATAATTAATATGAGTGCTTCGTATAGCAAGGGGGGAATACAAAAAAAAAGGCGTTGGGAGGGCTCACTAATCTTGTAGGTGAAGGGAGGCCGAAGAGAAAGATGGTGCGCGCAGACATATCAGGGACCCAGAGGAGGGCAGAGCCGTTCTACATCAGCGACCTGATCTAACAAGAGTCAGAAATAATGACTGAGTTCATGCAGGCAAACAATCCCTGACAGAGTCATCTCTGGCCACAATCAGCCTCCTTAAATGTCTTTAATATCCACAAACCCACCAGGATCAAAGGCAGATCCAACTCGTAGCTTATCAGTCAAACTGATTCCATCTAAAACACGAATCAGATTTTCCCATAAGGCCAACAATTACAACCTTAAAGAAGAGCAGATCTTTTACTTTATAGTAAATATTTGTTGAATACTAACTGAACTAATCTACACAAATCAAGAAGGACATAAACTAATATCTAAAAGACATCCCTGATTATGGATGAAAAGTTAATCCAGAGATCAATGCTCTTTTGTGCAAAAATCACAGCCTAAAAATCACCAAAGTTCAGTTAAATTTTGATGTCCAGATGAAGATAATTTTAATGCCCAGTTCCAAATACTTCCAAAAACGTTCATTACTTTAAGAGGTGATCGTTTTTTCCTGAGAAAAATGCTTAATTTCAGCTAAACTAACAGAGTTAATTTGATCTAACTAATACAAGGGATAGGGTGGGTTTAGAATCACATTGACATCCCCCTAATTCAGCCGTTTGACCAAAAAAGTTTGGTCTAGGAAGTCAAAGGCCGACGCTTGTCACTCATGAGCTCAACCCCCTTTGTCTGCCCAGGTGAGGATACAATAGTCTAAAATATTCCTATGGTCCCTATTGGACTGCTTTAAATTATTTAAAGTTTAATTAGTGCTGAACTTTACAAGAACTGAGATACTAGAACACAAGAAAGGCTTCTTTATGGCCCATCTTTAAAATTTTACTTATTCTTTGGCTTTTACCACTAGTGAACCTTAGTTTTTGTTTAAAATTTGTTTTACTTCTTTTAAGAATTTTTATGCATTGTCTTATTTATTCATTGTTTCATATTTTATTTATTATTTTTATTTTGTATTTCCATGGATAGGTTTTAGCTCTATACAGGGTTGGGGTGGGGGTAGGGTTAGGGTTTAGGGTTAGCTAAAATATGCACGGAAAAGCAACGAGTCTTTGGAGATGAAAGGCCAAACTCCAAACGTTGGTTCGCGCAACTGATTTCCTTAATCTGTTGACATGAGGTCAACAGTGTTGTGGACGCCTGACGTTCAGGACCCTTTTCAGCAGCTTTGGCCGACACATGCAGGGGCCGCGGCGATGAGCGGGGTCCACAGTGACAGCCGGGGAGAGTGATGAAGCGTGGAGAGGTGTCATGTAGTGTGCAGAGCCGCTGCAGGGATATTGTTTGTGCAAGGTAAACAGATACTTTGGTATGAGTTTGTATAGACAGCGGTCTGTTAGAGCTGGAGCAGCACTGCTTGTATGCTTGGGAGCAGAGGAGCGTGAGACAACAGAACCAACGCAGATGGCATAACGAAGCAACGACAGAGCCTCTGGCTGGGAGTCAGCGTGCATTCAGATTATAATAAAAGATGGGCGTCGCACAGAAGCCTGAGCTGGCGTGCTTAACTTAAAAAAAAAAAGACGTAAAATCAAAACACAATTAATCAGGCGAGAGAGGATTGCAGACGGCACGCTGCTTTTTTTTTTTTTTTAGTTTGATTTCTTGCATGTAATGATCACAAAAAAACTCAAATCTGGCTGTGCAGCTGCCTGATTAATTCTAATATTATGCCAAATAAAAGGCAAGAGGTAGACAAAATTAAATCTCAGTTTCATGCTTCTTCACGCTCCGTTCTCCAACACTACAGGACTGGAGTTCGGGGCTATTTTTCTTTGCCGAAGTGTAAAATTTAAACTCAAATTAGGTGTGTCTGTTTTCAGACAATAATTATAAAATTTACCAGCCTGGGGCTGCACTCTGCTGTAAGTTCGGGCTGTGAAATTTGACTACATCTAAATGCTTCTCTTGCCAAAGGAATAAAACTCATGCATTATACATTGGGCCTTTCGCTGCACATTCGTTTCACTCTGGTTCTTGGTACACACCCATCGGCATGTTTCTCATCAATACCGCCTCTGTGTAGCCCCGAGTAAAGAAAGAGGAGAAGCTAATAAATTAGACACAGCAGCAGCAGACCTGTATTAGAAGCATAAACCATGCTAGTTTTTATGTTGCATTAACCTGACCCACGCCGACCCACACGAACACAGTAAACCTGTTACCCCCCACCCCACCAGAGCCCAGCAGCCGCTCCCTTCTTCTCTCCCAGCTTGCTGTAAAGTGGGAGGCTGTTTCCACGGCAACCGGCATCATTAAACAAACCTAAGTGCGCTTTCGTTCAGCACGGCACGCAAGAACAACACCCGACGTTCAGACGAGGTAAACACATCAGAACGGGTTTGTAGGGATGACCCGCAGGACGACTGAAGGCGGAGGAAACAAATCATGACACGTTACAGATGCCACTGAAATATGCACAAATGATACACAGCGGTTTGATTTTGCCCTTTTTTTTGCTCCTGCAAAATGGAGCCTTTTTCAGAATTGCGTGACACATTCATATGTATATTGGTCATATCGCAAAGATTTTAACAGCCTTTCCCAACCCAAAGCAGCACATTCCTCAATGGCACAGACAATGTTGCCACGGTTGCTATCAATTGCCAGTATTAAAGGATATTAACCGCACTAGCAACAACTATTATGTGTTAAGATTGCAACGCTGAACGAACTCATCACAAAACAAACATACGAGTGATTGCCTCACTTTTCCAACAACACTGAGAGATCTGATGGTGTGCTTGATTTCTGTAAGTTGACATTTGGATCTGGACAAGATTTCACAAGTGCATCAAATACCTTCCAGTTTCAAATCAAAAAGCTATTTGGATATGCTAGCTGTTGTGGACAATCAATGACCACGCTGACTAGCGTTAGCAAAGGAAGTCAGTAGTAAAAGAACATGTTCACAGACAGAGGATGTAAAGTGCAACGTGTGTGACTAGTTTAATGTGATATAAACCATCAGCAGTGGAAAAGACGGTTTGTTTCTGCAACCTTGACAGCTTACATGGCAGCCTTGTTGAATGGTAAACTCAGATATGCTAAAGTTTTCTACCTTACAATTTAGAAATGTTCCACTTATGAGTCCTCATCATTGCACAACTTACTCCACATATATGCACGCAGGTTGAGCGAGGCAAAAAAAGAAACATCTTTCCATTCATAAATATTCTTTTGCTTATCCAAAAACTGGGTCAGAAGAGGATCAGGTCAGGGAGGGAAACCCAGACATCCCTCTCCCCCGTGACTCTCTCCTACTCATTCTACTCATTCTGGTCAGGGGCGAGTTGGGTCTACAAGTTCTGAGTCTCCCTCAGGGTTTCCTCCCAGAGGAGAGTGGCCCTCTCAGCGGCTCTGACAATAAAGATCTGTTCTACTTCCAGGATGAGAGCAACACTGAATCTTAGTCTCAACAACCAGCCAGCGGCTCCTTTCCAAAAGTCTGAAGTAAACTTTCGGACTCTCTGGTTCGCTTTCTTAGAGATTGGGGCCTTCATCCCAGTGTGCGACTCCATAGTTGTCCCACTCAGAGACTAGAGACTAGAGACTAATCTGGAGGCAAATCTCATCCACCCCTGTTGCCCTGTGACCTGGTAGTAATCTTAACACCACATTGATGGAATTACCCATCAGCTAGTCCCCAGATTCTGCCTCTTGCATGCAGGACATGGTCAGTGATCCTCAAAGTGCCATGACGGTATGCTCAGTCTGGGTCTGCAGCCTCCAAACCAAACACAGAGACATGCTCTCTGTTTTCCCTTTTAATTCAATTCAATTCAATTCAATTTTATTTATATAGCGCCAAATCATGAAACATGTCATCTCAAGGCACTTTACAAAATCAAGTTCAATCATATTATACAGATTGGGTCAGATTATACAGATTGGTCAAAATGTCCTATATAAGGAAACCAGTTGATTGCATCAAAGTCTTGACAAGCAGCATTCACTCCTGGGGAACCGTAGAGCCACAGGGAGAGTCGTCTGCATTGTACATGGTTTTGCTGCAATCCCTCATACTGAGCAAGCATGAAGCGACAGTGGGAAGAAAAACCACCCATTAACGGGAAAAAAAAACCTCCGGCAGAACCGGGCTCAGTATGAACGGTCATCTGCCTCGACCGACTGGGGTTACAGAAGACAGAGCAGAGACACAACAAGACAGACAAAAAAGCACAGAAGCACACATTGATCTAGTAATCTGTTCTACATTAGATGGTAGTAACGGGTGAGCCGTCTTCTCTGGATGATGTCAAAGTTAACAGAACGCCAGACCAGGTGTACCTACTATGAAGAAAAAGAGAGAGAGCAAAAAGTTAAAAGCTGAAATGACGACAGTCATTTCAATGTAATACAATGCAAAACTGGAGAACCGTAGAATGAAGAACAGTAGAAATCAGTAGAGTGAGAAAATTAGACCCTGATGTCCTCCAGTAGCCTAAGCCTATAGCAGCATAACTATAGAGGTAGCTCAGGGTAACATGAGCCACTCTAACTATAAGCTTTGTCAAAAAGGAATGTTTTAAGATTAGTCTTAAAAATAGACAGGGTGTCTGCCTCACGGACCAAAACTGGGAGTTGGTTCCACAGGAGAGGAGCCTGATAGCTAAAGGATCTGCCTCCCATTCTACTTTTAGAGACTCTAGGAACCACCAGCAGACCTGCAGTCTGAGAGCGAAGTGCTCTGTTAGGAACATACGGAGTAATCAGAGCTCTGATATATGATGGAGCTTGATTATTAAGGGCTTTATACGTTAGAAGAAGAATTTTAAATTCTATTCTTGATTTAACAGGAAGCCAATAAAGGGAAGCTAAAATTGGAGAAATATGATCCCTCTTGTTGATTTTCATCAGAACTCTTGCCGCAGCATTTTGGATCAGCTGAAGACTTCGAACTGTATTTTGTGGACTTCCTGATAGTAAAGAATTACAATAGTCCAGCCTTGAAGTAACAAATGCATGCACTAGTTTTTCAGCATCACCCCTGGACAGAATGTTTCTAATTTTGGCGATATTCCAGAGGTGAAAAAAGGAAACTCTGGAAACCTGTTTAATATGGGATTTAAATGACATGTCTTGGTCAAAAATAACACCAAGATTTTTTACTTTATTACCAGAGGCCAAGTTAATGCCATCCAGATTCAGTGATTGATTAAGAAGTTTATTTTTTGAGGACTCTGGCCCAAAGATTACAACTTCTGTCTTGTCAGAATTTAAATGCAGGAAATTTAAAGTCATCCAGCTTTTGATGTCATCAAGACATGACTGCAGTCGAAGTAACTGATTGGATTCATCAGGATTTATGGATAAATATAGCTGAGTGTCATCAGCATAACAGTGGAAATTAATCCCATGCTGTCTGATAATTTTGCCAACCGGAAGCATATATATAGTAAATAGAATTGGTCCAAGGACTGAACCCTGTGGTACTCCACAAGTGACCCTAGAGTTTGAAGAAGATTTATTATTAACATGAACAAACTGGAATCTGTCCGACAGATAAGATTTAAACCAGCCTAATGCTTTCCCCTTAATCCCTACAGTATGCTCAAATCTTTGTAGGAGAATATTGTGATCAACTGTGTCAAATGCAGCACTGAGATCTAACAGGACAAGTACAGACACAAGTCCATTATCTGAGGCCATGAGAATATCATTGGTGACCTTCACCAGAGCTGTTTCAGTGCTATGATGAGCTCTAAAGCCTGACTGAAACTCCTCAAGTAGGTCATTACTTTGTAAATGTTCACAAAGTTGATTAGCAACTACTTTCTCAAGAATTTTAGATAAGAAAAGAAGATTAGATATAGGTCTGTAGTTTACTAGCTCATCTTGATCAAGAGAAGGTTTCTTAAGTAAAGGTTTAATAACAGCTACTTTAAAAGCCTTTGGTACATATCCATTTACTAAGGATAGATTAATCATGTCTAAAATAGGACCACTGATCAGAGGGAATACCTCCTTAAACAACTTGGTTGGGATTGGGTCTAACATACAGGTAGAAGGTTTAGATGAAGCTAAAATTTTAGATAGCTCAGAAAGCTCTACTGCTTTTAAACAGTTCAGACACTGCGCAGGTTCTAAGGATTCCTCCAATGCTGCCTCACTTACTGAGGACGAGGTAATCATGTTTGGGAGGATGCCAATTATTTTATTTTTAATGGAATCAATTTTATTTATGAAGAATCCCATGAAATCATTACTGCTAAGAGCTAAGGGGATGGCTGGATCAACAGAGCTGTGGCTCTGGGTAAGTTTGGCAACTGTATTGAAGAGAAATCTAGGATTATTCTTATTCTCCTCAATTAATGATGAAAAATATGCTGCTCTAACTCTGCGAATGGTCTTGTTATACAACAATAGACTGTCCCTCCAGATTAGGTAGGATTCCTCTTGGTGTGTAGAGCGCCATTTTCTCTCCAATTTCCTAACATTGTGCTTCAGGGAATGCAGCTCTGAATTAAACCAAGGAGCCAGCTTCCTGTGAATAATCACCTTCTTTTTCAAGGGAGCTACATTGTCTAATGCAGAACGCAATGACAAAGTCATACCGTTTACAAAGACATCTATTTGTGAATTGGAAGAAACAACATTGCTGCCATCTACAGGGCATTTCTGCAATACGGAGGATATTAAAAAGGGGACAGACTCTTTAAGTTTTGATACAGCATTATCCGATAAAGATCTACTATAATGGAACCCTCTTTTGGGGGTGGAGAACTCCGTTAGATTAAACTCAAATGTTATTAAAAAATGATCAGATAGGACAGGGTTGTGAGGAAATACTGTTAATTCTTCACTGCTGAGGTACGTTGGGCATTGAATATTTTTTTCAGAACTTCCTTGAGGCAAACCAAAGTTCCTCTACTCCACCTCTCCAAATTACTCCCATGCCCCAGTTTTTATCTCTGCAACAACAGAATCTGCTGTCCTTCAGGCCACTTTGGTACCAGTCTGCTGTTTCACTAGCTCCCAGAGGCACTGAAGGCCTTCTACTTTGCCTTGAACACTTCCATCACCACTGTTGTGCGCCAGAGGCTCGATCGTCTGGTTGCTGCTGTGACAGCCGCCGGTGAACTTCAGGCGAAAGCTCCCGGGAGCCCAAGCTGCAATGGAAAACCCTGAACTTGACTCATTCAGAGTCCATGTGCCCAACGTACCTCAGCAGATCAGAGAAACTCTCCCAGAGATGTTTCCATTTCTCCCTCATAATTTGAATCAAAAATGAAATGAAACATTAATACCAACATGAAAAGGTGGACTACCGCCTCAGGGTCAGGAGTCACTCTCTGCCTCAGGCGGAGGAGTTTAACTATCTTAGTGTCTTGTTCACAAGTGATGGTAGGATGGAACAAGAGGTGGACGGATAAACTAAGGCTTCTTCAGCAGTAATGTGGGCGATGCGCCAGTCTGTCGTGGTGAAGAAAGATCTGAACCAAAAGGCAAAGCTCTTGATGTTCATGAGATTTGGATCATAACCGGATGAAAGTGAACCTAGATACAAACGGGGCTCAGCCTTAGGGTTGGGGAGCTCAAAGCAGAACCACTGAGTCTCCAGTTGAGGTGGTTTGAACATCTGATCAAGGTGCCCCCTGGATTACTCCGTTTGGGGGGTTTCTGAACGTGCCCAACTGGGAGGAGACCCCGGGAAAGACCCAAAACTCCCTGAAGGGACTATACATCCCGTCTGGCCTGGAAATACCTTGGGATCCCCCAGAATGAGCAGGAGGATGTTACTGGGGAATGATTTGCCTCCCTGGATGATGTCACAGCTAACAAAACGCCAGACCTGGTGTATCTACTATGAAGAGAAAAAAGACAGAGAGAACAAAATTTAAAAGTTTAAATAACAATCAAACAATGCAAATTGGAGAACTCAGCAGGGTGAGAGAAATAGACCCTGATGTCCTCCAGCAGACTAAGCCTATAGCAGCATAACTACAGAGATGTTCAAGGTAACCTAAGCCACTCTTTGTCAAAAAGGAAACTTTTAAGCCTAGTCTTAAAAGTACATTTTAAACTATACTAAGACTTTTCTAACTTCCTGTAGAAACTGGCTGTGCTGAGATGCCAACATTAGCCCATAAATAAACAAGACAAGGCAACATTTTGGTTATCGTGCTATGAAAGATCATATTTAGTTATTTAATGCCGATAAATTTGTCCTGTAAAATGATAGAGCCGCAAATGGTTTAATAAATGTATCTGAAGCTTTTAAACATCAACTGTCAAACAGAGCAACAGCAACACACACAAAAAAAAGAAAAAGAAAAAGCTGGTTTGTCAGAGCAACCGGCAGACTACTAAAAAAAAAAACCTTTTGAGTGTCAGCTTTTATATTTTCCCCGAAATAAATACATGTGTTTGTTAGTGCCTGTGCACCGATGCATCTGTTACTTGTAGACTTGACATGAAGATGGGAGCGAAAGGCTGCTGATGGAGTGGTTGTCACGTTTGCTGTTCCTTTAAATAACATTTTAGTGACTGAAAAACACAATGATCCAGAGGTTCTAAAGAGTAGTTTTTGCAACTTTCGATTCAAACTCCACATCCAAGACATTTTTATATGCAGTCCTTTGTCCTATCTGAATGATTTTATAAATTAATCATGTAAACTAATCTACTCCCAGTGAGGCTTGTTAGGTGCATGGAGGTCATTTTGTGAAGGCTTTGAAAACCTTTATCAGCAATGCCTCCTCACTGCTATCAGTTTTTGATAGAACTACCTCTTCGCTGCATGATCTCAAACAGCTGCTGCTGCAGACGGTCAGCTCAGTCTCCAGATTAATTGATTTTCTCAGGAGGTGACTGCCGCAGCCTTCAAAGCGGGGGAGATGAGAAAAATCAATTACCAAACAAGTGGAATTCAGTGCGTTCCTGGCGAGGATTTCTGCCCTCCTAGGAAAGCTGTTTGAAATGCACATGAAGCAAAACTCTGTGGTGCCTTGGAGGAAGGCATTAGCATGTGACTGCTGGTGTGATTTTTTTATTTTTTTTTAAATCATAGTGCGCCTCTGCCTTTACATGTACAGCCCATTTTCATCTCAGCTCCCGAGATCCTGTGATCGTCTAGCTCTTTAAAGGACAATTGGAGAACAATAATTACGCAGCAGCCATTTGATAATTTCCCAGGAGCTCCTATTGGGAGTCTGCTTGCATGCAAGTAAGCTGAGCCTGTTCACGTTCCCCATTTACGTCCTTGTCGTCTTTGTTTCTCCCTGCTTCTACCCTCTCTGTTCGTTCCAAGCATCTCTTGCATTGCATTTTTCTGCCTTCACACTTTGATCTCCTCGCATTTCTTTCATCTCTATCCACATCATCCCCACCCAGAGCTCCACAGCCCCTGCTGATCCCGCCGCCTCCCACCCGGGGAATCCTGGGGTGCTTTTTTATGAATTACAATTCCACTTTTACGCACATTAAAGCAATGGGTGTGGAGACCTGTGTGTTCATTATCTGAAAAAAACAAAAACACGTGTAGCTTATAAATAGAAGATATATGTGATGACCTACTAACTTAGTTAATATTGAGCAACACATGGAAGTGGTCTAGCTGGGACCAAAAACATCCTTGTAATGCAGAACAACCATTACCCTCCGTGAAGTCGTCTTCAAAGCAATCTCAGCACCTCTCATCGATAATAAATGAGAAGCCCCTTCTTTTCCTTCCATCAGTATTCATACCTGTCACTCATGACCACAGAGCTGTCTACTAATAGCTTTTCTGCTGGTAGTCTTTGAAAGCGCGCAGCACAGAAGACAAAAAAACACACACTGGGGCACCACAAAGTATTCACACCCTTTCACTTTTTTTCCACGTTCAGTTGCAATACACCCAGGATTATTCTAACAGACATTTTTGGACGTTTTCATTGAGATGTGCATTTTTTTTTAACTCCCAAAATTTTGTAGATCCACTATTCCCTCCCACAGCTTCGTATTGTGTTGAAACACCTTCATCGGCTGGTCTTCTGGGGTGTTTCTGCACAAGCATAGCACACCTGCCTTTTGGGTAGATTTCTCCGCTCATCTCTATGTGGATCCTCTGTTATGTGGCCAGTAGCACTTTTAAATCTTTCCAGGGATGTTCAGTTGGATTTGTGTCCAGGCTCGGCCACGCTTTTCTTATCTTGGCTGAGTGCTTTGGGTCATTGTGATGTTGGAAGGTGGATTGACACTCAAATCTAAACTCCAACTCATTATGAGGAGGTTTTCTTAAAAGTTCTCTCCATATTTGACCGCTGCCATCTCATCCTTTAGTCACCTTTGTTCCTGCGTGCAGAAAGACATCCCCACATCATGATACTGTCGCCACCACGCTTTTACAGTGAGGGTGGCGCGAGCATGACGTTTAGAGCTAAGGCTAAAACGTCAGTTTAGTTTTGCCTGGATGATGATCTCAGAAGTGCTTTTTGTCCATCGGCTATGGCTGGATCTTAACAGGTGTCCAACTCCGGTCTTCCAGGGCTGGTGTCCAACAGCTTTTAGATGTCTCTGCTTCAGCACACGTGAATTAAATAATTAGATAATTTGTTATGACCGGCCCTTGGATGCCCAGCAGCGATACCTTTAAGCAGAAGCGTCTCAAGGGTTGTCAGTGGATGTCAGATGCACCTGAGCTCGGTTTTGACCATAACAGCAAAGGGTGTGAATACTTATATCCTGCTGTCTTTTTGTTTTTTTCTTTTAAAGAGAACTACGTATACTCGAATCGGTATAAAAATACATCTGTATGGTAGAGAAATCGAGGGGACGGGGATGCTTCCTGGTGGCTCGGTGTAAAATCGTGAGTTTAAAGGCAAAAAATATTTGCACAATGCAGAACACACAGATAACACAGTGTTAATTCCTTTCCTTGCCAACCTGACATGTAGGCTGCAGGCATCTTATTTGCTGCAAAGAAGCTCATTAAGACAGACAGCAAGATTTATGGGGAGACATTAGCGCGAGGAAGGACAAACACACACGAGGAGACGGAGCGGCTGAAATAGATGGGAAGGGAGGAGGGTGAGGCGGCGGTTCCTCCTGGGAGGGGACGGAGCAGACAGAACTGCTGAGACGGCATGAAAAAAGGGATCCAGAGTCCAGCGAAACAGGAGAGAGATGTGGCAATAGAAGCAAAGAGAGGCAGCAAGAGGGGAAAGGGAGACAATGTAGAGGCCAGAGGAGTCGAGGCTTAAGAGGGAGCCAAATAATAAAAGAAGGGGAGAGATATCAAGGGAACAGGAGCTGAATGTGGCAAGAAAGTTTTTGCGCTTGGCTGCACAGGGGAACATTGATTTGACATGCAATTACTGGAAAGGGGACATGAGATGAGAGAGGGAGAGGGAGAATGAAGCGAGGTGGGAGAGGCGTGGAGTCACAGACATCCAAGGTCAGCAGCTGAATGAACCTGTTCAAAGAGGGTCTGGATCAGCGGCTCACTGGCATCACCGCGTCGCCTGTGTCTCTGTGTCGTCTTATAAAATCCAAACAGCTGGACCTGTTCACGGTAGAAATGTGGGTAAATATGTCAGTTTAAATCAGTGGTCTGGAGGCTGCAACTACTTCACGGGCTTATTCAGGCTCATTTTAATGCAGGACTGAGCTGAGCTGCTGATGATAATATTTTGAAACGGGTCCCTGTTGAATTATTTTATGGTGCTGTGCGGCTGAGTTAAACCCCAAAGGAAGGCTGGGAATGATGGGAATGTGACAAGTCATAACCATAAACCAACCAAAACAAATCGAAAGCAGGGCTCATCAAGCTTCACGTTCAAAGGTTAAAATCGGATTTCTAAATAAGGTCAAATGAAAAACCTCTGATGGTCAACTTGCTTTTATTAAATGCAATTTTAAATTAAATAGCTGTTTGTGACTCTAACTTTCATTAATTTACAGTTAATTAAAAAGAGCATTTTGATTCTGTGCAAAAATGTTTTAACTTTATTTAAATTTAAATGCCTTTGTAGACACACAGGACAGCTAAAACTGAAGTTAAAATGGAACAAGACAAACTGAGGTAGACACCCACAGAAAGTTACAATTCAAAACTAGAGAGTGTGAAAAAGAACACTGTTTACCTTCAATGAGCTGCATAAACCTGGGGTCCTATGAAATATTTATTTTCTACATTTCATTTTATTGTTTCCCGAATTTCAAATGTTCCCATTTTTTCATTTCCGTATTCTGTGATTCACAAAGTAAACATTTTAACTAAAAAATATGTCTAAACACATGGTTGTTGTACAAAATTCAGTTGTTCAATTGAAAAAGAAAAATCAATGGGATTACTTTAATACTTTTTATGCTTTTACAAATGTCTTGTAAACTTGTCATTTATACGTGTTGTTATTGTAAAAAAGTAAAAAGTATTCTTTTGTAAAAAATAAAAAAGATAAACACATAAAATGCATGCTATATTTTCTCAGACTTGGGTCCTTTACTAAGTCACTATTATCCCATTAAGGAAGCTTCTTTTTTTCCCCTCTTTACTGTAACCAGTATTTTGTCTTCCGCATAGTTTCTGCTCTTTGATTAATGTTGCAACAAATATTCCCTTTGAAACACATTTAACGTTGCCCCATGATTCTAAAAAAAAGCAATATAGCTTGGCCGATAGGGCTCCAGAAAGTCTCCAGTAAGCACATCTCGCTCTACTGAGGATCTCTGTACAAAGCTGTGGGGCTAACCTTAGCTTGTCTTTGGGTTTTGATATGACTTGTTGATATTTCGACTCATATCGTGTTTCTTTGCAGACTCCTCTATGGGTTTCGACAAGGCTTATTTCCCTTCTCCCTTCATACTCGGGTTGCATGCTCCATATTTCAATTCACTATTGGTTCATATTTATTGCACCTTCTTTTTACACTCTGTTTGTGGTCCGTTAATGCATGGTGTAGTCTCAAAACACACTGCATTTAAAATCACTGCACACACATTCAATACGGTGTAATTTAAAAACAAATAAATCCCCTTGCAATGGCGAAACAAAGCAACAGAGCTAAAACAAATGGGAAATCTGGAAACATTGTTTAACTATAGAAATGCCAGTTTTGAAAATGTTAAAGCAATGCAAAAATAAAAATAAAAAAAATAAAAACAGCAACAAACAAACAAAGTGAAGCATCTTGTGGTAAACCTGCTTAGACAGCCAGACATGGGTATGTGGGGAGTTGTTTTAAACTACACTTAGGGAATGTTTCCCGCACAGTGCAATATTTCAAAGATATTTTGACAGATCTTTAAACCCTTTACCAGTCTTATAATCTGCTACAGTCTTTTTTCTGAGACCCTCAGACAGCTCTTTAGATCTTATCATGGTGCTCGCTCTCACTTCAACAGAGAGGAATGCTCCAAATTAAGTATCCAAAGACTTAAACGCGGCAAACCTCTTTCAGAATGCTGAGTAACTGTGTTCTATTCCTGTGTGCTTGATATGATACGGCTGTGTGTGATTGTTGCCATTTTAAACTGTGCTGGCGACACAAAATCAATCTTTGCCAGAAATCGCATCTTACAGAAAACTTTAAAAGGTGTCAAGAACCCAAACCAGTGATAAAAATGGAGTTAATGTTAGCCTTTCAGATGAAAAAGCTTCAAGAGACCTATCAAAATAAACATCTAACTTTTTCAATGATTATAAAAAGGATCTTCTGCATTTTAAATACCAAAACTGATATAACCAGACATGGAAAAAAATAATAATTATTGAAGTCTTGTTTGGGTTTAGGGCTGCAAAGACAGAAATTCCTTTTCATTATTGGGGGGGGAACACTAAAAGGGAGATTACCGGTCCGGGTGTACCCCACCTCTCGCCCAGCAACCCAGCAAGGATAAGCAGACGCAGAGGATGCTTAGAAATATATCTGAGAATGCAGAATAGGTGGGAACTCATTTCCATATTTCTGTTATTGTGGAAATGTGGAGCTTTCCCATTTGTGCCATACGTTCTGAGCAACATCTTTTCATTCTCCTACAGGTGTAACTATTCATTAATGCTACATTTTTATAGCCTTTTTCTCTGTTTCTCTTCACAGAGGGGTCATGTAGGCAACATGCTGTGCTCTTTTGACGCCGATGGTCGATTAAAGGTCTCTTTCATCTACTTTCTAATCTGGTGCTTAGTGTTACCTGTTAAAAGCGTTCATGGGGATATTTTTCATAGTTTCCTTTAGAGTACTGACACTACAGTTTGTTTTATTTTAGGTGCAGAGGTAGCTTTTGAACGGGGCCATTTGGGCAGTTGCCCAGGGCAGCATTAGTGTGGGGGCAAAAGGCACTAGATAAAAAAACTTGACTAATCAGTCGGTTGCAAATTCAAATAGTTTTCTCGCTGTGGTTCACTGGAGACCCAAACACGTAAAAATTGTTTTGAACTCTTTTAGCACATTTCATGTCAGATAAGTTCAAATAAAGTATGTATTCTGTTCTTTAAGCCAGGCAGCAATCAGGCCTGAGTGTGGCCAATGAAATGAAACTAAACAATAAAAAAAGTGACATTTCACAGTTGATTTTTCATCTTAAAAGTTGGGCAGTAAATTTTTCATAAGTTGGTTTAGCTTGATTTTCTAGCTCTTAACAAAGGAACCCGTTATTTGGAAGAAAAAAGAAAGAAATTGCTTTCTATTGTTTTTTTTGTATGCACAGTCAATGGGGAGGTATCGCTCCACACCTGCTGTTGACAATTTTGAGAATATTTCATATAATTCAAGTGAGACTGCAAAGCATCTGGATCAAGAATTTAGATACTTTTCTGCATTTTGAATGGTTGGTGGGGGCAGGGGGCTCTACCCAAGCACTATTCATGCAAGCTATGCCCCTGTTTAGTTTGTTCTGATCAGAACTCTTGTTAGACTTGACACCATTTCTTCATTTGTTGTTCTTGTCAAGGGTGTGGTACAGAGAAGACAAACATAAGTGATATTTTTTTTTTTCAAACAGATTTTCTCCATTCACCACTGCTCTGGGATTTTTTGTTGCAGGTGAATGCGAAGGAGCTCTCTCGCCTGTCTGGAGATCCCACCCTGGACATTAGAGATCCCAGGCTGTCCAGTATACTGAAGCGGGGCGCTCGAAGACGGGCGGGCCCAGCTGGAGCTCCTGGAGGGCAGGTGCCAGTGACCATGGGCATGGCCGACTGCGTAGACAGCTGCACCCAGACAGACATCAGCTTCCAGCATATGTTGACTCTGGGCAGGAGCAGAGAGCATCCCTGCGGAGCTCCACCCCCACCCTCCCCTCCTCCCTCCCCTCCACTGCCCCCTCTGCCAGAGCCGTATCTGTTCAACGAACTGTGAGTGGGAATAGCTTAATAGGTCTCTGAAAAATGTCCAGGAATCCAAATGGAGCTCATCTGTTGTGTTAGTCCACGGCTTGCTGGTTTATGCGTCTGAAGCTGGAAGCAGCTCCTAATTAAATCATGCTTTGCTGAATGCTCTCCTCCTCAGCTTCTCGGAGCCCGTGTACTACGACCCCACTGACTACTTTGACATCAGTCAGCATGAAGTGGACAGGAACGATGAGCTAGAATATGAGGTGAGGGCCTTTTAGACACAGCAGAAAAAAAACTGGTCTTCTGTTTTTGGGGGTCTGACACCTTTGAACCCGCCTCTACCTGGTCCAGGAGGTGGAGCTGTACAAGTCTCGACAGCAGGATAAGCTGGGTCTGACGGTTTGTTACAGAACTGACGATGAGGAGGACCTTGGGATCTACGTGGGAGAGGTGAAGCCAGATAAACTATCTATCAGCTTTCCGAATAAATATTTTTTCCATTGCTTTATTATTTTAAACACCTTGTCCATTTTCTAAGGTGAACCCAAACAGCATTGCTGCGATGGACGGACGCATCCGTAAGGGAGACAGAATACTACAGGTATCCTGGGGACTTTGTGTTTAAGCTGGTTCAAGCTAAGCTTTAGAGCGTCGCTCAGAAGTGATGAGCACCAAAACCAAATTAGAGTGCCCTTCATAAGCATCAATGGCCATTGAACCTTTCCACATTTCTTCATGTTATGACTAAAAACCATAATGTATTTTGATGAAATTTTATATTATAGACGATCTCAAATTAGTCCATTCTTAACAGATAAAAATCTGAAATCAATCACCGCTTGGAGTCGATACTTTGAAAAACCACGTTTTGGTGGAATTAGACCTGAAAGTCTTTTAAATTGCAGTTAAATTACAAAATATATATTAATGTATTTTGATCTAAGCAGTATCAATGTAGCTCTGGCTGTACGTGCAGTGGTGTTGTCCTGCTGGAGGGTGAGCCTTTGATGCAGTCTCAGGTCTATTTTTCCTGAATTAACCTGCATTTAGCTCCATCGGTTTTTACCAGCTTGTCTGCCCCTGTTAAGAGCCAGCACTCCCACAGCATGATGCTGCCAACTCCATGCTTCAGCGTGGGGACGGTGTTTTCAGTAGTGCCATCAAGTTCATTTTACAGAAGATCAGAGCAGACACTTTCCCTGCATGTTTTGTGGCAAACAGGACAGTTTTTATTGTTGCCACTCTTCCATTAAGGCCAGATTTTTTTCAGAGAACTAAATATATGCTGTTTAGATATTCTCCCACCTGAGCTGTAGATCTGTGCAGCTCCTCCAGAGTGACATTGGGGCTCTTGGCTGCTTCTCTGATTGACACCCTCCTTGCAAAGCCTGGTGGTTTAGGTGGAAATTCATGCTTTTTAGCTTAATAATTTAGATTTTGCTGTTTAAGTCTTATTTGCTGTGTGACGTGACCTTGGGTTATAAAATGTATTGTTTGAAGGGCTGCAGATGTGCCGTATTTTCCATTTTTGGATCAAACAGCTCTTCACGAGATATTTGGTGTAGATGAGGTGAATAGCTTACACACAGGTGGACTCTATTTTGTAATTAGCAGACTTCTTTTTATTTAGGGAAATCAGAAGAAATGTGTCTGAATACAAATGCAAGCCAAGAAAATGTGTTATTTTTCTTTTAAACTCAAACTTTTGCACTACTTTGTGCTGGTCTATTACATGGAACCTCAAAATATATATTTAGTTTGCTGTTGTAATGTAAGAACATGTGAAAGGGTATAAAGGGTGTGATTACTGGCCCTGTTCTTCGGAGGACACTTTATGAATTCCTATTAAATATTAATGCATGTCCAGCTGAACTGAATCTGCCTTTGGTTTAAGGGGGCCTTATGTTATCTGGCATAAGTTCATCTTCCCCGTTTCCTCTCAGATAAATGGAGTGGACATCCAGAACAGAGAGGCGGCAGTAGCTATTCTCACCAGAGAGGACAGCACTAATGTCTCCCTGCTTCTCGCACGGCCCGAGATAGAGGTGAGGAAATTGAATGTGCAGTCTTTTGGGAAAGAGCGCTAATAGACTCGATTCTGGATGTTGACCTGAAAGGACATTTTTCTCAGTCGACCTCACAGTGTACGTAGCTAGATGCTAAATTACATTTCAAAAGACTAATCGTCCTACTTGTAAAGGGAAAATGAAATGTGATTCTTTGCCTCATCCTGCAGGTTAAACCTATTGCAAATATGACATTACCGAGAACAAAGGACGGATAGTGCTTTTAACCAGTGTGCCAGTGAGGAACTCACAAGGTCACTTTTAACAGGACTAAGAGCAAAAGACATCCACCGTGACACTTGCAAGCCTTTTGTTGAATATAATTACAGAGACATGCAGGTTTTATGGTAGCGCAGAAACATTTGTATTCTCTCTGAGCTACAGAGCAGATTTAAAAGTCTCTCATTAAAAACGGTAGGTCAATGACTCCCCTATACGAGCACAAATAACCCCTGCCCACTTCCACCGCGTCCTTGTGGTTAAATATACCAAGACAAGTAAAAACCTGCGAAGGGCTTACCAGATTTATACTGGCGGGGGCATTGTCCCACATTGAGATTCAAACCAGAGAAAGCGAGAAGGCAGGACGTGTAATCATCAGAGGGAAACACAGAAGAAGAGATTAAAGCTTGATCTGTTGGTGAGGAAGATGAAGAAGTAAAGGGCTTTTTTTTTTTTAAAGCACATGAATCAAGTCAGGAGAGGATCGATACAACACGTCTAGCAGTCTGCATGCATTTCACATTTAAATCAAACCAATTAGACAGAATCAGCAGGAGGAGGAGGAGGAAGGAAGATTAAGTATTTTCATTTCATTACATCTGCTTTTGAATAAAACTGCAACATTAACAAAAATAGAAACTGCATTGTTTGTAAAGAAAACATTTTTTTGTTTGTTTTCTTCTACCAAATAATAAAAAAAAGTATCTTCAATAAAGCATAAGTCGCTTTATTTAAATCTGTACCACAATTAGCTGTTTCATCATTCAAATCACAGTGGAAACAGAAACCAACATCTAAGTAATGAATGTGTTGATCATTTCTTGGACCATTGGCGCCATCTGGTGTCAGAGTGGACCACTACTTTCATTTAAAAGATAAGGCGACAGTAGTTACATGAATAATGTCCCAATCAGTTTATTCATTTATTTATTTTTTGTTTCCTGATACCAGTCCGAGTCATTTAAGAGAAGGGATTTACCAATACATTTGAATATTTTAATAAAACCAAATGCCATTCGAATCTGGGGTGCCATAATATCCGGTCATTGGAGACATACTAATGTAGCCGTAAGGAGAATTAATGTCCAGCATCTAACAAAAAAATAAAATAAAAATAAACATGACTCAAAGAAAGATGCGGATGCAGTCATAACCCTGCACCTCTCTTTATCCCCCCCCCCCCCCCCCCACCCACCCAAGAACAACCAATGCTCCGGCCGTCAAGCTTACCTCACTGTCGCAAAAACTCATGACAAATAAATGACCAAAAGGTGTGTTTCACCAACATTCCCTGCTTTTATACGACTCGTTGCTAATTCAGCTCATAACGTTTTTCAGTGCAGTTCCAGTTAATCGAGTGTGGACATGACTTGTCAAAAAGTTGTTCTCCTGCTGCACAAGTTTAGCATTTTGCTTTAAAGGTCAATTAATTGTATTTGTATAGCAGTGGCAGTTCACATGTTGTGTCAGGGCACAAAAAAAAGTAAATTCAGTCCAATCATACAGACAGACTACAAAGTACATCCATTCCAATTGATCCAAGCTACCAAAAAATGCAGTCAAGTTCAGTTTATTATTCAAATTATTAAGTTATTAAAACTCTGCTTTAACAGGAAGAGACCACAGTGTGAGCCATGAGCAACTGATAGTTTGAGAAGAAAGAGCAATGAAAAAAAAACACCACTAACACAGAAGCACTGATCCAGGTGTACTTTATACGTTAAAGAAAAATAAAACATTAATGGCAGTACTAGCTCCTTTGGTTGTTTCATTAGAGAGAGAAACACAGCTAAGCTCTGAGCCAGTGTTCAAGTCTATAGAATGAAACAGAGTAGTTAGTTGCAGTAAAGGCTCAGCCAATTGCTACATCTGGAAGAGAGACTGGGTTTAACACCGAAAGACAGAGAAAAGTATGTCATTTAAAAAGAGAAGATTAAGCTGCTGGCAATGGTAGCTCGCCCGGTGCCCCTCTCCCAGACAGCCAAACAGAACTCTAGGCCAGATATAGCTACTATGAAGACCAAAAAAAAACAACACAAAAAAACAAAGTTAAAATTGAAATATTAATAATGTAAAATTGGAGAGCAGTAGGATAATGTAGCAGAGTTAGGGAAATGGGTGATTCCTCCAGCTTCCTAAGCCTATAGCAGCAGAACAACAGAGATAGTTTTGTCAAAACAGAAAATTTTAAGATTAGTCTTAAAAGTAGACAGGGTGTCTGGCTCACGTACTAAAACTGGGAGTTGGTTCCACGGGAAGGGGGCCAGTTACTAAAGGATCTGCCTCCCATTCTACTTTTAGAGACTCTGCAGTCTGACAATAAAGTGCTCTGTTAGGACCATACGGGGTAATCAGAGCTCTGGTGTATGATGGAACTTGATTATTATACGTGAGAAGGAGAATTTTAAATTCTATTCTTGATTTAACAGGGAGCATGAAGGGAAGCTACGATAGGAGAAATATGAGCTTTTTAATTCTCATCAGGACTCTTGCTGCAGCATTTTGGATCTACTGAAGGCTTTTGACTGCATGTTGTGGATTTCCTGATAGTAAATAATTACAATAGTCCAGCTTTGAGGTAACAAATGCATAAACTAGCTTTTCGATGTCACTCCCAGACAGGATATTTCTAATTTTGGCAATATTCTGGAGGTAAAAGGGAAAAAATAAATAAAAATAAACACAAACATGCTTAATATGGCATTTCAACTATATCCTGGTCAAAAATAACATCAAGGTACTTGGCTTTAAAGGTGCATAGCCACGTCATTTGATTTCACTCTGGTTGCATACAAAGTTTTGTATCATTTATCATGTCCTGCTGGCATATTAGTTGTTATTTTGGTGTTTTATGCTTTGTTTTTGCTCAGTTTGTTAGTAAACAAAGACTTTCCTGTTTATTTTTAATAACTACAGAAGTACGACACTGCACATGTGCAACAGGGGATAAAACAAGGAAGCGGCTAACGGCTATTAGCATCTCCTAGCAACACAATAAAGAATGGTCCAAGATCCAGTGAAAAGAAAATTCAAAAAACATATGATTTTAAGAGGAAAAAGACTGGAATAGCTCTAGGATTACAGTATGAACGTTGACGATCACTGAAGCAGACGCTAAACCTGCAGATTGTTCAGATGGACCGCAGAGTTGACTAACATGAATACATTTTCTGATTTGAAGCTCTTAAAGTTGCTGTGGATCGGTGTATTTAATTAATGACAGTTGGTCTTCCATCACGCCGAGTTGCCGCTTTATTGCGAGGCGTTGCAGAGGGTCAGGCTCAGTCTGGCGTTATTTCCAAGTGATTTATTAATTAAGCAAACCGGCATTATGACAGTTCTGCGAGACTGCCGGTAGATGGCGCCACGTCTGTTTAAATCTGCTCATCGCGCCCGGTGCTGGGTTCTATTTAGCCTCAAAAAGGACTATTAATACACTATCAGGATGGAGGCTTGGTGTATATAACTTTATTTTATCATGACCAAACAGTTTTTGGTCTTTTTTTTAAGCGTATAATGTAGCTATTCACCTTTAATACCAGAGGCCAATTTGAATCCGAAGAGTTAAGACTGGGATGTTACTCAAGTTCTTATGGGTGTGAAGGCAGATGAGAGAATACATTTGGCAAAGGAACATATGTCTTTGGATTTTTAAATTTATCTCCCTCTCCTGTCACATAAACATTACCACCCAGAGAACCAGGGTCACAGAAAGCTTTGCATGACACTGACACCATGCCAACAGTCTTTGGGTGCTAGTAGTCTTTAAAACGTTAAAACAACATATTGTCGGGTTGTTCCATTGTCCCCCCACCGTCTAGTTTAGGGTGCAGGTTGATCTGTGTTGTACAACAATTCCTGCATTTTCAAATGTTTTTAGTAACATCTAATTGTTTTATTATTAGGACTAATCAAAGGTTTGCACCTCTTCAACTATCTACTAGCATGGTCTTCTATGGGCATCCTTATATGATTGCCAAAGCTCTTTTTCTTAGAAAGTTAGATAGACGTGACCCTTCAAATGTTCCTAGACAGTTAACATAAAAGTATTAGAAAAATGCTTTTATCTTTCGATGATTTAGACGTTACTAATCTATTATCTCCCTTTATATTTCCCTTTCTCGGCATTAAACCTCTCCTCTTCAATGCATCTAAATTCATCGACCTGTGCCAGAACGAAAACCAGCTGGATGCGGACGAGCTGGAACTGGAGCCTCTGGACAACGCCGTTCAACTGAGCAGCAGTGCCAGACTGAGGAGCCCCTCCGTTCAAGGTGCCGGACAAATCAGCGCTGCCATGGCAGGTGTGCTCTCCAGTCACGATCACTCTCACTCGTTAAGCAGGGATTCTCCAGATTTGCTGCAGACAATCCTGAGCAACAGCCAGGAGCTGGACAGCGGGGTCGGCCGCACAGACGAAAGCACACGCTATGAGGAGTCGTCAGAACACGACCTCTTGGGGGACGACCACACCAGTGCCTCCAACACCAACACAACCAACACACCTGGCAGCATGCGCAAGTTCTTGTCAGGCAGAGGGGACACCCCACCCTTGCTGCACTCCCAAGAACTCCAGTTCAGCACAGACTCCCTCTTAGGACTGGACTGCTTTAATGGAGGAGGAGGAAGCGGCCTGGAGTTGGTGGAACGGTTGGAGAGGACCTACATGGCCGATCCGATGAGGATGATGATGCCTGGCCTGACTGAAGAGGAGTGCGAGCGGTACAAAGAGCTCCTGGAGATCAAGTGCTTCTATGAGAAGAGCAGCAATGCACCGGGGGTGGCACAAGACGAAGGCGACGTCCCCCTGGATGAGAATAGGAATGAGAGTCTGACGCAGCACGAGATGGCCCTCATAGAAGAGGAACTGCGCCATCTGGAGTTTAAGTGTCGCAACATCTTGAGAGCACAGAAGATGCAGCAGCTGAGGGAGCGCTGCATGAAGGTTTGGCCTCATGAGGACAAAAACGGATCCAGCATCGGGGCTGGACTGGGAGCTGGGCGCTTGGAGACAAACTGTTCTTTGGTGAGCGAGGAGTCCTGTCACCAGGCTCTGTCAGACATCAACGAGCTTCCGGAAAGGGAGCGCTCTGACAAAGACAGCACGAGTGCCTACAACACTGGAGGAGAAAGCTGCAGGAGCACGCCTCTGGTCAGTGAACACTACCCGTCACTCTCAACTCAAAGTCTGGAGGGCGGAGAGTCTCCACTTCCACCCTCCACCCGGCAAAAGGAGAGGTGGGACGGGATGCAAGCAAACTTAAACCAACCTTACGCTCCTCAAACTCACGGGAGAGGGGCCGAGGTGAAGTCGTCCAGCCCAGGGGCAAAGGTTAGGTCTCTGTCCCGGAACGTGGGAAGCAGGAGGGGGTCAGACGGGGGAGTGAGACGCAACCCCAGAAGCAGTGGGACAGCTGAGAGAGCTGGGGGCCGCAGCGCAGAAAACAGCCCATATCTATCCCGCCGTCAGGCCGACCCACTGCCCCCCCAGCGCTACCTGAGCTGCATGCAGCTGAGGACCCCCCCCGCATCTGAGCACCTGGGTGGACCCAAAACCCCCCCAAAAGAGGAAACCATAGATATAGGAGACGATGCGAGTCCAATGAGTTTGGGCAGCACATGTAAAGATGTTCCCCAGGTTCCAGGCGGCGTAGCCTCCGCCTTGTCCCCTCCGCTGCTGCCCGCTTCCCCCCGAATGGAGTGGAAGGTGAAGATCCGCAGCGACGGCTCGCGCTACGTGGCCAAGCGGCCAGTGAGGGATCGCCTCCTGAAGGCGCGCGCCATGAAGATCCGAGAGGAGCGCAGCGGAATGACGACGGACGACGACGCCGTGAGCGAGATGAAGATGGGTCGCTACTGGAGCAAAGAGGAGCGGAAGCAGCAGCTGCTGAAGGCCCGAGAGCAGCGGCGGCGGCGGGAGTTCATGATGCAGAGCCGCCTCGACTGCCTGAGAGAGCGCGAGAGGGACCAGGGTAGCGGTGGAGGCGGCGACCAGGGGGCGACACAGCAGCAGGAGCCAGCATCCATCCTGGAGCTCTGCCACCGCAGGAGCATGAAGAAGCGCAGCCGGAGAATCCTGGACAACTGGATCACAATACAGGAGCTGCTGGCACACGGAAGCAGGTCTGCAGACGGGAAGAAGGTCTACAACCCCCTGCTGTCTGTTACCACCGTCTGAGACGAGACGGGCAACGAGAAAGATGGAGATCACGCGATTTGGCACAGAAAACCGGCCCAAGTAAAAAGAAAACATCTCGTGTTTTCACTAGAAACTTCAAGAATCTTCCAAAAGCGTAAGAAAACGTAAACATATGTGCACTGTGAGTACAGCATCTTCAAAGTATCCTGTAGCAATTCCAGTCCTAAAGACGGATGGAGGAAAAAAAAAAGGCAAAGACTGCGTTCACTTAAACATATTTACATTAAATAAAATAACATACAAGATCACACCAGCTGCTTTTTAAGAAGCTCACAAATAATAGTAAAAAAGCAGCAACGTTTACAGGTCTTGAATATCTTTTTATAACTCAAAGAAAATGGGGCCAAGAGCGACGCAGCTGTGAACGAAAACACTGAAAGAAATTCACTCGTGTGCCATAAAAAAGAAGTAAAAAAAAAAACTGGGCAATTAGTGTCCGTGTAGAACTTTTCATAAATCACAACTTTTTCTGCTTGCTGCATCTTTTGTAATTTTTTTTATTGTTTTCTAACAATTTTTGCCAGGGCTTTTTTTTTATTATTATTATTACATTATCCAAGCACAGACGTCTCTTGGACATGAGGAGCTGAGCCATGCCTTTCTTTCAGGCAGAACTGACTGCATAGCACAACGGAAAAGGTTGGATCGGTTCACTTTTTCATGAAATCAATGCAAAATGTCTTTTAAAAAAAGAAAAAAAAAATAAAGAAAAAAAAGATGGTTGGGTCACGAGTTTACTGACCTTTTACAAGCACAGATAAAGACAAAATATGATCGCCTGAAGAACAGGTTAGGCTGTTTGGATTAACACGCCTACACTCACTTATTCCACCTTCTTTGTCCAAAGGAAACTGCTATTTTTGCCCTAATGACAACTACAGTGTTTTTGCACCAGTATTCATACATCCTGATCTTTTCCACATTTGAAGCACAAACCTCCAAGCCTCTACCAACCTAGAGGTTGAAAATTCAAGCCTTCTATAAACAAATAGCTCAAGCTCTGATTGGCTGGGATCACACCACAGGTTTCATTTGGATTCATGTTTGACTGGGTCACACTAAGCCATGAATTCATGCAACCATTACATGCGTTACCGTGTAAATGTGATGGCGTGGAGTTAGTTCTACACCGTAATGTGTTTTTCAGCTAAACCAAATAGTTTAGTCTTATCTGACCACGTGTGTGCTGTATCGCCTGCATGGCTCGTGGTAAGCTGCTAACAGGACGTTTTATAGGCTCTCTTCCATAAAAGGCTTCATTTTTGGATCTCCGAAGCTCCCCCACAGTCACCCATGAGCTTCTTGGTTTCTTCGATTAATGTTCAGCTGGACGGCCACCTGCCATTTAGATTTTTGAACGATGATTGGTGGTCTCTGATACACCCCCCCCCCCCCCCAACCAGGCCTTAAGCTTCTCCACAACTTTATCCCTGACCCGTCTTCTCCATTTCTTAGTCCTAATGATGCTGTGCGATTATTGAAGTTCTGTAAAACCTACAGATGGACTTACGCCTATGTTAAATGACATTTAGGTGGACTCTCATTTACTAAATCCGGTGATCTCTGAAGACAGCAGGTTTTACAGTAAACGTAGCTGAGCACAAATACACACCAGCTTTTTGGATTTTTATTTGACATCTTTTGGGGAAAACCTTGCCCCTTAAAAGTCACGCACTAAATTTGTGTCGCAGTTGCATAAAATGCCAATTACAGACACTGATATAAAGCGATAAATTGTAAAATAAGGGGCATGAATACTTTTGCAAGGCACTGCGAGTTCTCTCCGTGAAGCTTTTACAGTTCTGTATTCCCACAGACCAGAAATGAGGCTCTTGTTCAGGAATCAATGGACGCTTCAACCTGGAATAAGCAACCTCACAATGTCTGCTGCTGCTTCTGCTCTTTTCTGAAACCTGCTCCGGCTCTATGGAGTAACTTCTCTGTTGTACCCAGATAAATGCTGCTTTTCCATTAGACTCATGCATGTTTGAAACAATGATTTCCCCCCCCCCCCATACGCTTCAATATTGAAGGCTTTTACTCTAGTTGTGTACGTCTTTCTATGACTTTGCTAAAACCCGAGCATAAATAAAAAAAAAAAAAACATGCTGTAATTGTTTAATGTTGTGATGTGTCTGCAATTTTAAAGCTTTTATAAATAAATTCTGTGAACATGAAGACCGTGTCCATCCTTTGGCTTTCACCATTTCACCAGGAAATCGCACCGAGGTTAGAAATAACAAGCCCAGACGTCCTAAACAACTCTAAACCTTTATTTTTTTTCCTAACAAGAGTGAAAAGAAACAAAGGCAACAGTAAAATGAGAAGTTTATACACAAACTTACGACAACTTTGTGTCCGCAATATCAACAATAATAATAATAATAATAATAATAATAATATAGTCATTTGAGCTCTTAAACAAAACTGTGACCAAGTGAATTACAGTGAAGTAACCTTAATTTGCAAAGTGAAAGTAATGAGAGGGTGGGTCAGACTGAGCAGAATACATCATGGAGTCAAAAGGATGGGATGCTGAAAACAAAGCATTGAGCAGAAGGTTAGGATGGAAAGGTAAAGCCAAGAGGTACATATATTCATTTTGGAAAAGTAGCACCAAAAACATTAATGCCTGTTTTTAAACACTTCCCAAAATTTACTCAGGGTTCTTGAAAACGCACATCTGCTAGAAACAGCTTCAAACACAAGATTAAATACAAAAAAAAAACCAACAAAAAAAGAAAAAACAACAAAAAAAACCCAAAAAAAAAAACAAGTGTAACCTCGGCGCCGCTAAGGTCTTCATGTACCCCCAGCGGCAGGTTTCAGGCGCCGTTTAAACGAACTCCCGGCTTATCCAAGGTCAACGCGAGAGCTCATGGGACGTGACAACTGGCGCCGTTGGTCCTGAGCCTGAAGTGCCGTTTCACAGCGTGGGGATACAAAGCTGACTGACTGACTGACTGACTGACTGACTGACTGAGCCGCGGGAGCAAGAAACCAAAGACGGCGCTCTAACGGCGAGTCTCACATGGGTCCAACAGTCTCTGGAGAGAAAAGTCCCGGTAAGAAAGTACGTGAACAGCTGATAATGGGCGAGATACTGCAGAGTCATCGATGCGACAGTGGAGTGTAGAAGAAGAGTCATTTCTCCGTTAGTGTCTGAACACGTGAGTGAAGGATGAAAACGGGCGTCGGGCTGAACGGGAGGGGTGGGATGCCCTGCATCTTTTCTAGAACTTGACACTGTTTCTGGCACGGAAAAGTTCTGCTTCTCCAACTTCTTGGACAGATCCTTTTGAGCACAGCTCCCACGTTGGCTGCATCACAAAATCTGTACAAACAGTGGCATGGTTACACTCCGCTCCATTCTGAACGCGTTCACAGGCGTTTCTGAAAAGAGCGGGACAGCCGAAGCCTTACCTCTGGATGGATTTCAACATTTAAGTGAGGAGGTGGGTTGTTTTTGAGGGGGCAGGTTTTCTTTGACTGGGAGACATCCAGGGGCTGTTCGCCTGCCCCGTCCGCACTGCCGCCCCTGTGACCCTTTCTCTTCCTTTTGTCCTTGGGTCTTCCGCGGCTCGTCCTCGCCCCTCGCTGCTCTTCGAGCTCGATCTGAGGGGACAGAAACGGCAGAAATTCAGCAGCCAAGTAAGAACATTACAGCACGACTGTTAAGTTTGGGAACCCCTGATCTAGCGGATGTATTTAAAACCTGAACAGCCCGTGACGCCCGCAGTAACGGCGGCAAAGACCGGCAACCCCCTTTTGGCAGGGTGTTTTTTTTTTTTCTTTTAGGAAATTTTGAGAATAAAGTCATAAAATTGTGAGTTTTCCACCTCTGTTTATTCTCATATTCTTGTATGCCTAATATTATAACTTTATTCTCATAATACGCCCACATATAAAGTAATATGGCCATTGTTGATGAAAGAAAATAAATTACTAGCCACAGAGGAGCACATTTTTCCCACAAAGAAAACGAAAAAAAATTGAGCTTAATTTCACACATTTGTGAGAAAAAAGTTGAATGCTTTCCGACGTCGAACAGTCGTAAATCTGTGAGAAAAAAATAAAAAAAAATTCACGATTAAAGGCATAAATTTGCTAGATTAAAACAAGTATATCTCTGACATTGTAAAGTCAGATAAGATAACATTTCATAAAAATGTTCATAAAACATCTGAAACAAAAAACTAATTTATTTTGAATAACGTTTAGCTTCATGTTAATCACATGTCTGCAGAACAGCGTTTAAAGTTAGAATTTCCCCTGATTACCTCTGAAGACTAGTTAAAACACCAAAAATGTTTTCTTTGTCAATCACAGAATTTCACTTCCAGGTTTCACTAACTTATATTAAATAATAGACATTTTCAAACACCCTTAAATTGAAGAAAAACATGAATAAAAAAAAACAACAACTAATGTTCACCTAATGGATTTCGACATGTATTGTTCATTAATTTTATTTATTTATTTATAGTTTTATAATAGGGGCTGGCGATGGATTCTAAACTATTAATACTCGTTTTAAAGCCAAAACTAGTTCATTATACTCTTCTTCTAAGGCCTAAATGTGAGATTTATTACATAGAAAAACTTTTTAGGATGTCTTCATTAAACCCAAACACTGTCAGCAATTTTTTTTATGTGCTACTAAAATGATACTAAAGTTAAGCAAATAGAACCAGATGCAAATGGGGAACTGTCTCTTCATTTTCACTTTTAAGAAACCTGCAGCACATTTCACACTTAATTTAGTTGGTTAAGTTTAAAGCAAAGTCTAACAAATGAGTTTGTAAAGGTTGCACAGACTCAAAGTGCCTAAATCTTACCTGAATGAGTGTTTGCAGCGTTTCTTTGGGAGGGTCTGAGGCCGCCTGCAGGACTCGGTGGAGGGTGTAGGTCTGGTCCAGGGTGACCTCCAGCAGGTCTCCTTCGAGCTGCAGCGCCTCCAGCTGCTCCCTGGTGGTCGGGGAAAGCTTCACCACTCGGCCTTTCAGCAACGGCAGCAGGGGCAGCAGAGACTCCACGCCTGAAATACAGCAAGAGCTTTTTCAGCAGGGTGCCGTCTGCAGCTCTTTCATTAGGCGGAGGTCAGCGCCGTGTCTCACCCGTAACGTTTGACTTCTTGCCGACGCCATTCTGACATCCAGCCTGCCAAACATGAACACAGCAGATGTTTTAAAAGGTTTGCAGCGTTTACAGGTGCGCCAAAGCTCCGGTTCTGTTGCAACGTTAACGTCGGATGAACGTGGGATCGATGAAGGAAAAGAAAACTAGAATTTACCTGAGATGCATCCGGTTCCTTTGTTTTCTTCGCGGGCGAGTTCTCCTCGGTTAAATCGATGACGCCGTCGTCGCCTTCTCCTCCCTCGGAGTCCGATAAAACAATAACCGGATTCCCTTCTGCGTCCTTCTCCTTCTGCTCCTCTCTCTCGGCGAGTTCCTGCAGCTCCTGGAGCGCGTGCTGCAGCTCGGGCGTCTCCAGCGCCTCCTTGGCTCGGCCCTGCCACGTGATGGCCCGCTCCGTGAGACACTGCAGAGCTTCTCCCTCTGGCAGACGCACGGGCAACCTCTGCAGGGCTACGAGCAGCGCCAGAATGGTGGCCAAACGCGGGCGGCGCGATCGCTGACACTGCGGACAGAGAAAGCGGGTGTCCCAGTCCCACCAGCAGAGACGGTTACTCTGCGGGCCGGAGGGCGGCAGCAGGGAGGGGAAGGAGACGCAGCCGCCGTGGAACCAGTCCTTGCACAGATGGCAGCGGAGCTGAGGGGCGCGGGGAGGCCCGGCGCACACGCACACCGACTGGGGAGGGGGGGTGCGGCTGTGGCCGCCGTTTCCGTTCTCTTTCACAGAGTTCCCGCAGCGGTAGGGGGCGTCTGTGTCCATGGTCTCGTCCTGCCACCCGTTTTCCTTACAGCTTGCTCTGTTGAGTCCAGCTTTACACATGTTCACTTTCTGTAACCTCAGAAGCGCCTCCTTCTCCTGATGCTCGCCCTCCTTGAATGCCAGTACCTTTAAAAAAAAAAAGGCAGAATCACACAAACGGCACGAAACATGAATCTACAGGGACTCGTTCCCAGATTCATGGCGCCCGACGACAGCAGGATCGACATGCTTACGATAGCTGCGGGGTCCCTCAGCGCCTGAGCAGAGAGCCCCAAAGTGTTGGAATCGGAGTCGTCTGAAGCATCGTCCAGCGGCTCCATCTCGATCCGCCGCTCTCTCCTTTTCACACATGGACATAAGACCTGCAGCAGAGGAAGACGTGTTTTCATCTGGGCCACATCACAGTTTAACGTTGACCGCGGTCTGAAAAGGTGCCTGCTGCCGGCCACGCCCCTTTGATTTCATAATCGCAGCGACAGGACCTGAAAACTCGGCAGATCTCCTCGTATAAAGGCTCAAAGCAACGTGACGTGTGAAAGCTTGACTGGAGCTAACGCAGACGGCCAGGTGACGAGGCCTTCAGCAGCTAACAGGACGGCTAAGATGAGAGCGTTTTACCTCCATTTGTCCAGAAACATGCTGGATTTGGAAACATTGGCAGAAGTGACCATCTATAATCGCTGTTTTGGTAATGCTAGCAGCGCTAACCCTGCTAATCACCGGTGTAAGACACTAAAGACCGCTCAGCTCCATAATCCTTTTGTCTTTTTAGTTTTAAGCAGTGAGATCCCGTTTTCACAGCGACTGCTCTTAAAGCTGCTTCTACCTCTGCTTCTATTGCCAAAGAATATTTCTATGAAAATTTTAATGTCTTCCTACAGCTCTCAGAGAGAGATCAAAAGCAAAACCAGCAGGACACAGCTTCTTAAAAAGAAAAACAGATCATAAAGCTGCCTGGTTCTTTTCTGGAAGAATCGATAAGTGAGTTTATTTCAGTCTTACCTCCAGTAGAGTGTGCTGACTGCTTTTCTTTAGGAAGGTCTTGGTGGCCTTGTCCCTCCAGGAGTGAGCGCTGGCCACCTGCAGCTCCAGCTGCCTCAACTCCTCCATTAATACCGGCAGATCCCGGCCAATCGCCACCAGGCCCTCCAGGTCGTCCAGACATGGGTAATGCTCCCCGTTCTACAACAGCGCACGGCACCATTTGGTTCATTAACTCACTTCTCCTGACCACATTAGATGGTTTAGACACAAAACATCTAAAAACGCACAAACACCGTCCTCAATCTTCCCAACCTCAAGACTATCAGGGGAGAACAGCAGCTGGATAAATGCCTAAATGTGTGATGTATCGCTCTAAGACACGGCACGAAGTTCTGCCTTCCCCGTCTGTCGCTCTGCATCTCTCACAGTTGGATAACTTAAAGCTGATAAAAGCTCGCATTGGTTCCTAAATCTCATGCAAAAACAAAAAAATACTTAAAAAACGTTAACCTTTAAAATAATCATCAACATAAAAGTTTCTGCTCTCCTATTCTGTATAAACTATTTTAAGTTGGTTTAACTAGAGTTCAACAGGTAAAAACAATCCATATTAGTTTCCTGACATCATCCAAGGCGACATAAATTCCATCATCAGACAATTAAAAGCATTTTACCTCAAAACACAGAAATGCAGTGAAGCCTGACAACGAGGTGGGAGTTTTTTTTTCATACCTGGATTTCCTCCAGGTCGGTTACCCAGGCCCGAGCTCGCGTTAAACAGCCCCGCAGAGCCTCGATGTTGGGAAGCTTGACGGGAATAAGCTGCGCCTCATTTACGATTGCCTCCAGGGTGGAGAGAGGATGCTTCTGCCTGGAGGAGTAACACCAAAGATCCTCTCAAGTCTTTTACGCCATGATCACAGCTGCCGTTTTCAGTGAGGGGGGGGGGGGATGTATGAGTAGATCTCGTTACCTTTGTTCCAGGCAGATCTGTGCTTTTTCCTCCCAGCGCTCGGCGATCGTGAGCAGCTCCTGGAGCTCAGCCATGGCCGTCTCCACAGACACGCTCTGGGGCACGTTGCAGCCTGCTTCCATCAGGTTCCTCAGCACTTCCAGTGTTACTTCGTGCCTCGCCCCTCCTTCTGTGCCCAGCGTGCGCCTCACCTCTTCCAGCCAGTGGCCTTGTGCCTTCAGGCCCTGGAGTAAGTTACACTCTGGCACCACGACGGGCAGCTCGCCGCCCTGCTCCAGCAGACTCTGTAACTGCTCAGGAGCAGGAGACTCTTTCCTCCAGTCCTTGTTATCAACCAGAACTTGGGCCTTCTGTTGGAAGTCCTCAACAGTCCGCAAAACCGCCTGGAAAAAAATAAAATAAATCAAATAATGAAGGAAGACCTTTCTATGCTGGTGAAGATTCTCAGTCATCCAGGTCATGGTCATTCCAAAAAAGTAAAAAAAAATAAACAACTGGACTTTTTTTCCGAAGTTTGAAGACGTTTCGCTTCCCATCCAGAAAGCTTTCCCAATTGGCAACAACGACCTTAAAGACTCCCCATTACTAAGGGGGTGGACCTGTTTCGGTTCAATTTGCATGTTATCTAAGCCATTATAAGGCTTTTGTTGGGCAATAATATAAAGCTTGCAACTCCACACTACTCCAGACATTTTGAATTGAGAAAGCTTTCTGGATGGGAAGCGAAACGTCTTCAAACTTCGGAAAAAAGTCCAGTTGTTTTGGTTTTTTTAACTTTTTTGGAAGACCTTTCTACTTTTGGATATAAACCAAATCATTTGTGGTGAGTACAGCATTAGGATCACTTTGGGCTTTTTGTTTATTACGTAACGTGTTTCTCACCTGTACTTCCTTTAAATGGTTCACCACACAGGGTAAATTTAGCATTTTCTCAACCAAGGACTTCAGCTCAGCTAAAGTCATCCTGCTGTCACTGAAAGACAAAGGTAAGAAGTTCATGCATAAATCTTCATAAGAATGAACCACCATTAAAAAAAACGTTACGTCATAAAAATGATGTCACGGGTACGTTTGTGAGTCGTCTCACCCCGTCTTTGAACCAGTGAGGAGCTCAGCGCTCGTCTGCTGGCAGAACGCCATGTCTTTAAAAACAGTGTTGAGTTTCCTGAGAAGCTCGTTGTCAGGAAACTTCTTCTCCGCCGCTTCGCTCTTCAGCTTCTCCAACTCATCAATCTCTGCACATTAAGATGAATTCAACGCTGCAGTCAACACTGTTACACAGAAACTAATTATCTATGAGGATTTCTCACCTATTTTGTTTCCTTCTTCCTGCTCAAGCGCCTCTTTTACTCGGTTGGCCCAGGAATCAAAGGACTCCGACCTGACCTTCAGCCGATGGAGCATGGCTAACAACTCGTCCAGGGTGTATCTGTACCTGCAGATTGAAGACCAAGAACCTGAGTGACGGCTCGATAGGAAAATTAGTCTGAGGAATTGCGAGATTAATTCTATTCTGCTGGGGCGACTCCTTTTAAAAAAAAACAAAACAACAAAAAAAAAAACCAATCATCAACTTCATATGTTCTGAATCTCCTTTCCTCATCGCTTATTGGTCGATGTTTTAAACTACCTTGTCGGGCACTCTGGCTAAAATGCTTGAACTGAAGACGAGGACGCGTCCAGACGGCGCGAGTACCTGAGGTAGAGCTTTTCTGTAGGGCAGATGCACAGATCCTGAGTGTGATAGAGACACACCAGCCGTTCAGGACAGTTGTAGCAGGCCAGAGCGGAGAGGAAGCACGTCGTCTTGCATTTATCGCACTGTCGCTCATCATCGGGCAGCAGCTCGAACGCCTCTCGCTCTGCTTCCGTGATGCCCTGCGTGTGCACCAGAGACGATAAGCAGACCGCTCCTGGCAGTGGACGCCAACGTCTACCTTCACGTAAAAAACGGCCACAAAGAAACCCGGCCCACTCATTTCTGCGCCTCACCCTTTCCATCAGGCTCTTGCGCAGTTTTCTCTCCTCTTGGACGATGATGAACATTTCCCGATGCGTAGCCGCCGCCAGGTTGAGGTCCAGTTTCTCTGGGCACGCGGCCATTTTACAGGTGAGCTCCTCGTGAGAGAACACGCAATACCGCCTCAGCCGGCGGTAATGCTCGATACAGTGACGCCCGGCGGGGAGCTGCAGACGGAGAGCAAAGGCCATTACTGCAGATCAACCCTTCAGCGTCGTGTTTAACTTTAAAAAGAAAAAAGCCAAGGTTAGGAAAACGCACCCAATCTGCGGTGCAGAAGTTAACTGCTTCAGCAAAGTTATATCCCTGATTGAAGCCGCTGTGGTAGGCTCTAGGAAAGGTGATCACAAACTCCCCAGCGCACTGGTTAGTGCGTACGACCTACGGTTTGGAAACAGGAAGTTGATTAGAAGACCCTCGCAACCTGTTCCTTCTCTGAACAAACGTCGAGGCGGGACTGACCGGTACGCCGTGAGCCATGAGGATATTGGGGTTCATGATGGTGACGAGCTGGTGCAGGAGGTCAGGCTGGAACTCGAACAACTCCGGCGTCAGCTTGTTCATCACATCTTCGAGTTGCTCGGCCGCTGCAGAGGGAACCCCGTACCAGGTCTTAGGTTCACCCCTGGAGATAAAGAAGATGCGGGAGGAAAGTTGAGACTCAAATTGTACTTAAACGCCTCGCAATATGCGTCGATGCTCAAGCCTGGACACAGAGCACTAAAACAGACGCGATGAAGTACCAGTGCAGGTAGTTGATGGAGTAGCTCCAGTGATCCTCGATGTGCCAGCAGAAAGTTGAAAACACCATGCCCACATAAAGCCACGGCACCTTCATCCCAGAGATGTCTCCATTAATATGGCAAAGGAGCGACTGCTCCAGAACAGGCATCACATTTAGGTTCCAGCCAGAACGAGCATATTCCTGTCCATCAGAAGCACAAAGAGGGGGAAAAATGATGGGGTCACTTTAACTGAGCATGTCGTTATATTCCTAGCTGTATCTGAGAAAATCACACTAAAAATAACATTCATTATATGGAAATATTATAAAACATGATTTAATGTTTTCATCTACAACAGGCGACTCAAACCCTGCCCCAGCCGCTCTGTATCTTCTGAATGCTAAAGTGTTTAGATGTTTAACTCAAAATGAATCAATATTTGCTTCGTGGTGAGTTTTTATATTACAATTTAACCTTGAGTGATTAAATTGTACTCCATCAAACTCGAGTGCGAAAGACTGCGACCAAAATGCTTCCAGAGGAGACAAGGCTGTACGTTCGGCTGCTGAAGACGAAGATTTTTAAAGAACTCCTCGACCTCGGCAGTAATTTGTAGAGTAGCTCCAGTGATAAGGGATTTTTTTTTTTAATGATCCATATAAGAAGGATTCTTTTAATATAAATCTATACGTATCAGATTTTCTAAACATACAAGATATCTTACAAGATGAAAAAGCAACTGGTCAAAAGTTTAATTCTAAAAGTTGTTCGATACTCAATCAGCTTCACCCTCAACTGACATGACTGCTGCAGTTAGGGAAGCTAGAGCTCTTACATCAAATATTTTGCATGTACCATATTTTTCGGACCATAAGGCGCACCGGATTATAAGGCGTATTAAATATTCTTCCCAAATGTGTAATATCACATTTGCCTTACATGAATGCACTTCTAGTTTTGACATTACAGTCAGGCAGTCCTGTAGACAGCTCAGGGGTCCCATCAGGTAGTGACACAGTGTACCGTAATGCTCCTAATATCCATTGAGCGGAGCGGCTTCGTTGCTAACCAAAGTTGCACTTAAACATTTTAACAGATTTTTGAGCATAATGTACCACATATAATCGGTCCGTAAGCACAACGGTAATCATATATAAAAGTGCACCAGATTATAAGGCGCTCCATCAATTTTTGAGAAAATGTAAGGATTTTAAGTGCGTCTTATAGTCCGAAAAATACGGTAATCAAAGAGTTGCGTATATGGTAACTTTAGGCAAACAGTAACTATGCTTCTATTAATATATTTACATGAGCACGAAACAATTATCACCAACTTCACATGTTAAGATGTAAATCATAATCCTGAAACCAACATTAACTTTTATTTTTTAACTGATGACCAAGAGGAAACAACGAGCATACCTCTTCTTCTTTGGTGAGCGTCTTTTTCCCGTTATTCATTGGGAAGCCACTCCCAAAGTCTTTGGAGTGTATGTCTGCTCCATACTCGACGGTCACGTCTTCTTCAATACTGCTTACTAATCTCCAGAACTCTCTTTCCACGAGCTCAGTAGGAACCATCTGCACGCAACAACAGGGTTGGACACTTAGTCTGCCTCTACTTACCAGCCCTGTTGTCTAGCAAAGTTATTTCTAGGCGAACTCACATGGACAGGCATGTTGAAGTAATCTGCTTTGAAAGTGTCGGCCATTTCTCCAAAGCTCTGCAAAGTGTACTCTCTGGTTGCTTGTTCAAAGCCGAATGCCTCCGACGGCTTCTTGCACTCCTGAGCAGAAGAGAAGAGGCTAAAGTGTGAGGAAACTGCAACCGCCCTGGTGGTTGCAGTTTTTGGGGGGGAGGGGGAGGAGCTAAAAGAAACCAACTTACTTCTGCCACACACTTGGGGCATTTCCACTTGGTTTTGGGAGTGTCGGTGAGGGGGGGTAGGAGACAGTACGTGTGATAGTTCTCATCACAGCTGTCGCACTGGAGGAGCTTCTCGTCGTCATCTCCCCGTCCACACATCCGACAGATAAAAGAATCCACCTTTGGACGCAGGAAAACAAGAAAATGTTGAGTTTGAGCTCGTTAGATGAACCAGTCAGAACAAGTGAAGCGTGCGTGCACTTCCTGTTTGACGCGGATGCACCAATTGCTCAACTTACACACTGCGGGTTGTTGATGTTTCGTCTGAGCCTCATCGTCATCTTGGACCCGTCGTCCTCTCCGTCTTCCTCCTTTACTTCTTCCTTCTTGACCTCTGTCTTTACTGTAACAGTGTGGGGAGGAAGCTGAGCGTTGGACGAACCCCCGTCGGTTTGCTTCTCTTCAGGCTCCAGTGGCTCAGATTTGACGGGAGCGTCACTAGACGCAGAGATGGTGGTGTCCTTGATGGTAACAGTCTGAGGCAGCTCGTCTAAAGGAGAGGAGCGAAGGCTTCAGCGTTAGAGTTGGCCAGAAGCTGCAGCGTTTCAATCATGGATTAACGTCGATGCACCCGCTGAAATCATTTGAATCACTTGAGTGAATGGATTATTTTGATTTGATGGTGTTTAAACTGTTGGCTCTGTCTACTAGCGCTGGGTAACATGACCTACAAACATGATAAAATTAAAGAAATATTTGGGATTTATTGTGCAAAATAATTGCTTAAACCTTTTAAATCGGCTCTTAATCCCTACACCAATGTTCAGTCTACTACTATCAGGCACAATATATCGTCAGAGCAATATTAAACGTCTGCTTGCAACTAAAATGTTTGACCATAGTGACGGACTTTAAGTGCCTTTTATGCAAACATCTAATTTAGATATAATTTACAGAGATGAAAAAGCTCAGGGAGAGCGATCACTGCAATCATTTAATGTCAAAATGTCATTTTGTCCTAAAATCATACAGACTGAGCTCAAAGCTATAATACATAATTCAGATGTCCTTCCAAGTGCACCATCCTTGCAAAAAATCTAAATCAAAAGCAAACCATAAAAGTTAATCATAATTTTTTTGTGGAGAACAAACAACAAACTAATAAATGGTGATGACTGATTGGAGGGAAATGTGATCAAGCACCAAACAGGAGAAGAAGAAGAAGAAAAAGTGACAACGGCTGACAAAATATGAGCGAGAACGTCAGAGTCGAGCGTTGAAAGTCTGCCACACACTAACGGTCACACTAAAATTTGTATTCATGAATATTGTCATAGAAATAGTCAGTTCTCGCATTGTGAAGCAGAGTAAGATATTTTACACGGGAAAAGTCTTTGACAGCATTTCATTTTCAAAAAGCTCAACGTCGGATGAGTTTGTCTGTCATTAACGTCCTTGTACTAAACTCTGCTCAACCTTTTCAGCTAAACACCAGAAGCACGCTCCATTTTTAAAATGATCAACACCATGTTGTAAATTTCACAATACTTGAGAAAGTCGATGGTGATGAACTGATGCTTTCTTTATTCTCCAGGATGACTCAGCAGAAAAGGTCCTGCTGGATTAGATATCCTATTTATTTACATACCTTGATCTAGAGCCGTTTTTCCATTAACTACTAGTTACAGCAAACAGGCTTAAATCAAAGGTAACTGGACTTTCAATCATTTCTTTCTAAAAACAGTTCGACGCCTACGATAGGTGTCAAAGGCTTGTCAGGGTTAGGTTGGGTTTAGGCTCTCCAACGGAGCATCTCACTTTAAACATGACTGAAAGGATATTAAACATCACTAGCCTTTTTTCTTGAAGCCTTTGTCCCTTGCTACCAGTCCAAGTCCCATCATCTTTGGCCCTGCACCATAGATCTGCAGTTTCTTTAGCTCAGGGTTCTTCTCTATGTCTTCCTCTGTAGGTTCGGGCTGCGAATAAAAAAAAAAAAAGGACATCGTTTCATTATAAAGTCACAGATGGACAAGAGCTACTCCACCAAGCACACAAGCAAAGCAACAGCCGAGTGATGACCGAGTGCAGAACAAACTAAACTGAAGGACATAATAATGCATCACAAGAAAGGATTAGGGGTTGAAAGTAGGGAAATGTTGACCTATATCACGGTGACAGCTAAAAGGGATAAGACCACCCATCACTAGAAAAACACAGCCACCAGCAGATGCAACCACGGTCACGGTGAAGAAGATACTTTAACATCCATCATAGCCTTGCGTCCTGCGTTAGTGTCTAAATTTAGTCAAAAGACACTGAAGGAAAGAAATTTCAGCAGATTTAGGCTTTTATCTGATTAACAAGTCTGGTGGTTTTAGAACGTGTCTGTTAGAAGGTCAAAGTTAATAAAACATGCATGTACCAAATATTTTCTACACTTTCCTTAAAGAAAGAAAACCCACAGCAATAAACCTAAACGTTTACAAATAAGAAAATACTTAAATACTTATAGGTATTTGGTAAGCAAGCATGATAATAAAGTTAATATGTCAAGCTTTCATTGCTTGCAATTTTGATTACGTTGCAACTAGTTTTTATAGAAGAATCTTACTTTGAACAACAACAGTTTGATCAGAGGAAGGGACTTCTGAGCTGCTTTTATTCAAGCAGGGATTTCCTCCGATTGACTCTAATCTGCACCTTGCTATGGGGGATTAATGGTATTTTAAAGAAGGCTCAGCAAATCGTTTAGTCATCAGAACTGATTCAAGTTTAAATCACAGGTACAAAAGAAAAGTTAAAAGCAGCCTAATGGAAAACTCACATCTAAGTTAAAGCTTTACTTCGCTTGCAGTTAACAGTGCTAACCACGCTAATGGCAAATATAAGATGGGAAGGACAATTTAACTCCACAAAGATTTTGTTTTTGATCCAAACCAAGACTGCAAACATGTTTTACGGCGACCGGTGTGACATCACCTCTATTATAAATACCTAATGAGTGCTCACAGCAGAAACGCTGAAAACCATTTAAAAGCTGTGAGTTACACCACTTACAATCAGAATCTGTTCAAATTGGCATCGGGACATAAAAAGCTTTACAAAAGCGGAGATCAGAAATCTCCAATAAACTCTGGTACATCTCTACTCTTCCACTTATCCGAGATCAGGTCACATCCCTCTCCCCAGCGACATCCTCCTGCTCTCTCTGGGGGACCCAGACGGGATATATAGTCCCTCCGGAGAGTTCTGGGTCTTCCCCGGGATTTTCCTCCCAGTGGGATGTACCAGGAGGTGCCCAGGGGCCATCCTGATCAGATACCCAAACCTCCGCAACTGGTTCCTTTCGATGCAGAGAAGCAGCAGCTCTACTTTGAGCTCCTCACCCTATCTCTGAGGCCGAGCCCAGCCGCCCCCTCTCATAAGGAAGCTGATCTCGGCTGCTTGTATCTCGGATCTCATTCTTTCGGTCACGCTCCACGCATCATGACCATAGGTGAGAGTCGGAACGTAGACGGACCGGTAAATCCAGAGCTTAGCCTCTTGGCTCAGCTCTTTTTTCACCACCACAGACTGAAGCAGCGCCCACATTACCGCAGATGCAGCCCCAAACTGCCTTTAATCATGAAGCTCTAACCGTCCTTCCTCAAGCTTTGCTTCGTACTCTCCACTAAGGGAAAATTAGAGCATTTTTAGCCACCCAATCATTGTAAATGAGACGCCAAAAAGCAGATGAAACATTTTATGACGCAGGTCCATCGCAGAAGATTGATGGCTTCAACCAACCAACCAACCAACCCAGGAGAGACCGAGAGAGCAACAACAGTTAAATAAGTCCTGAACATTAATTATTTAACTATTTTTAGTCACAAATGGCACATAGTATTTAATCAAAAGATTTTTAATAGGTCTAAGTAAGTGCACTCAAATGAGAACGCATGCAGCCAAACTGTTAGCCTTCGGAGTGATTACAGAGCAGGCCAAATCAAAGGAAGCGGAGAAAATTAGGACACGGACAGCTCAGCAAGTACGCATTTAAAGGCAAGCAGTAGGAAAGTGAAAATATGGGTGAAAGAACAAAACAGGCCAAAAAAAATACCCTGGAGTTCACTTGTCAAAAGCTTGTTTTATAAGCATACAGGTTTATCTTGACAAAGGATCCCGGATCAGCTGCTAACATCAAAAACAGGGTGAACATAAAAAAAAAAAACCCCTGAAAGGACCACAATATACCCTCACACTATAAGACCATAACAGAGTAGAAACAGCCCAGGTGAATCTGACACGTCTGCCAACAACTGAAGCAATAATTTAATAATTATTGCTTTTTCAACTGGTTGTCCTTAAAGTGGCAGCGCAGCCTTGGGGACAGCAGAGGGGTGTGATCGCATGTTAATGAAAATGTTTTAGTATTTCCAGAAAAAGAAGAAAAACAAAAAAAGAAGTGAGACAGACAACTTTATACGAGGTGTGGTGGTTAGGGGACAGCAAAAAAGGAGGAGGAGGGGGCGGAAAGTGAGCTCTTGTGCTCAAGGGGCAGTACCGCAGAGATGAGTTGAGAGCCAGTGGTGAGAGGATGGGGGGCCAGATCCTCTGGACCCTGCAAGGGGAGACAACAACAGCAACAATAAACTAAGACAAGGAAAATGAAAAGTGGTTGGGAGTAAAGTCTGGAAAGATGAGCCAGAACAAAACATCTCTGAACATCTGCACATTATATTCCTTTAACATAATGTTCTGGAGAGAGTTGCCTCATTTAAAGTCTTTTTTTTTTTTGTCCGTTCCATTTGCAGTCTTGGCAGATATAAATGTTTCAAGACCACAGAAGATCGGCTTTTGTTTGCCAAGATAGGATTAGCCGTCCCAAATATCAATTTCATACCATTTGAGGCAATTGAATATCTCTTCAAGGCAGCGATTTTAAAATTTTGCTGCCAAAAATACTAAGAGGCGAATAAGCAGCTGCATCCGCATATTTTTTTAAATGAGGCAGCTTTTAAGACAAAAATCTTATTTTGTGCATTGTCTCAGTTATGCTACTAAATGCTTACAATTTTTTAATGCACACTTCAAGTTAAAACAATATGGCAGGATCAAGAGTAATCTAGAAGTTTATGCAAACTAATTTGCTGCGTCCAGCCCTTTAAACCTGTTCAGTCCAGCAGACATTTTTTTTTAATTTAACTGTTTTCTTGGCAAAGAAAAAAAATGAATAAACTGTAGACAAGCAGTAAAAGTTCACTAGTTAGCTTTAGGGTCAGGACAAAGACCCAATTTAAGGGATGTCAACTCGTATGGAGAGATTTTAATCACACACCATCAGCTCTCTGATGACGGCTGGAGAAACTGTGACATATCTTAGTTTTGCTTCGTCACAATATTAAGGCCTCTGCAATCCCGGTGTATCAACATGGCTATGGATCAGTGGGAAAATGATCTTAGGGTTAAGGAAAACTTCCCTGAACTGGAAAGGGGGAGACAACATTAGAATGAAACTAAAAATGCAATACAGGCGCATTTCAATAATTTCAATTGATCAAAAAATAAAATTCAACCTCATCAAAAGTTAATGCATTTTAGTGATTCAATTCAAAAAGATAAACTCATATGGATTCATTTCAAACCTAGGGACATATTCAGTACATATATTTCATGTAATTTACATGATTATGGCTCCTTTTGCATCAAATCCTGCATAATGCAGCGTAGCATGGAGGCGACCAGCCTGCGACCCTGCTTAGGTGTTCTCTGAACCCGGGTTGCTGGTTAGAACAGCCTCCAGCTGGACTCCACTGCTCCCTCTGCTGTCCTGCATCTTCCTCTTGACAAAACCTCTATGGCGTTAGGTTCAGGTCACTTTGCTGGCAAATGCAGCACATCGATACTATGGTAAATAAAGCTAGAGTCGGCGATTTTCCCCATTAGTTTCCCCAAGTCCCCTTTTGATTAACTGCACATGTGCAAGACGGCCTTACCTCCTCTTCTGCTCCTCAGGGGGATCGTTTGAGAAAAAACTCCCAAATCTACTCTGGTCTTATTCCTTTCTACTGATGCCTTCCTCTTCTTCTCACTTCTTGTGACTCTCAGCCATTTTCAAAGTATACGGTGAGAGCAGCAGAGCTACAATGAACGGCTAACCGCTAAGCTAACCGGATACATAAACACTAGAAGTGCGCATGCGCAGCCATCAAGTGGAAACTAGGAAGGAACGAGCACGCACACTGGCGTTATGTGAGCGCGTCAGAATGACTGGGATGTGGGACAACCAATAGAGAAGGCGATAACCCTGGAACTTGAGGGAGAGAGGCGGTGAGAGCAGGAACAAAACTATGACAAATAGTCATAGTTTTGTTCAGCTGTGCAGCATGTGCAGCTGTTTATAGGGTCCAGGATTTTATAATATCATGAAACCAACTAAGTTTTTTAGAACCTCTGTCAGGTCTCAGCAAATCTTCTCGCTGACAGGACGACAACACAAATACAGTAGAATAAAAAAAGGTCACGTTGGCAAAATAAAGGGAGAATTTCAAAAAGCAAACCAGACTTTAGTTTTCAAGAGCAGTGATTGGTCAGTTTTTTACTGGCCTGCAGTTCCCACAGAGATGGATTTGGTAACCTCCTTTTTTTTGAATACATGATGTATTGACTACTTTCATGGTGGAAGGACGATTTTACCCAGTATAATAAAAAGTGTTTCTGAACAGGATTACCAACTATAGCTTTAAAGCAGGAAGTGGTACTTTTGGCACTGTGGGTAGAAGCCACGACCAGCTGCAAAATGAAACCAACTTCTACCTAAAACTTGGCATCATAGGGAAGCATGAAGTGCTTTCAGGTTTTTCTGGTAAACGGCAGCACTGACTTTGGCCTTCATAAAACCCAGTGGACCAGCACCTGCAAATGACAAAGCTCCCCAAATCACCACAGAATGAGGGCGCTCCAGGCTGGACTTCAAGCCACATGGATTCTTTTGGTTTTTTTGCCTCTATATTCAGAATCTGGGACTTTGATTTCTAAACTTTCATCTCAAGACTTTGGACCACTAAGCAACATTTTCTCCCCAGTCCCGGTAACAAGATTGCAGCCCCAGGGTATCCCTGTGCACATTTTCCTGCCACATTTTTTTCTTCCACCCAACTTTCCGTCAATATGCTTGGAAATAACCCCCTGGTCATCCAGCTTCATTAGAAATAACCTTTTGTCATTGCTAAGGCGCAACAGCTACAATGACGGTCAAGGCAGCAAGTCTTGTCTGTTGACTCTTTGTTTCCATAACAATCATTAAAATGAACTAAAACAAAAGTCTTGATATACTTTAAGTAAATCCATATGAGTTTGACTTTTTGATATTTAGTTGTTGAAATAACATTTTGATTATGTTCTTATTTATTGTGTGGACCGGTGTATTACAGAGACAATTGTGTCTAATTCCAGGCATCTATGCTAAACAAAATGGCTGCAACACACAACTGAGAGCAGAATTCCTCCGTGTGTGAAAAAGTCTGGATATCATCACAATCATGAATGTTTTGTGTTCAAGCTCAACCAGATGTATTGATTTTTACCTAGAGTGCAAACCCCATGGACAAAATGGACATGGGTTTTTTTTTTCTTTGCGTATTGCATATCTGTTATTTTTAATTCAGTATGCCTAAAATACCAAGAGTGAAAAAAATAAAATTGTCATCGGCGTAAATGGAAAGGATTTCATCCAATGGGTGAGCATGTAACAAAAAGGAATGTAATAACCAGATGTATTGTCAAACAAAGGCTATTCGTAATAGCAACCATGGATTAAAACTGATTTTCACATCATACAGCTTGTAAAATAACCATCTTACTTTGGTGAAAAAGCATCAAAAGAAAAAGCATGAGAATGCAAGCGCAGAACTAAATACCCCAGGAGCACAAAGCAGAATTAAGCACAGAGACATGACAGGATGGAAAGCAAGCAAGCAAGCAAGCTGGAATGCGCTCCGAGTGCACTGTAACATTTCCTGGTCACAACCATGCATCTGCTGCTGCACCGTTTGCTGGTAAAGACTGAATTATAGCAATCATCGCAGCCCACACTGTCTGAGTTGTAGGAAATGTACCTGATGTGCAGAATGTTGCCTTTACTCCCTAAAGCTGCATCCTTTATTTATCTGGGTGATGATCAAACATCCAGTGATGGTTAAAAGCTACAAGAGGCTTTTATGTTTACAGCTGATAAAACCAAAGAGCAAGTACAGTATTCAATCTTGTGGTGTAAAGTTGTATTGGAAAAAGTTGATCAAAATCCCCAACTTACTCTGTCAGTAAGATATAAATAAAAGCTTTAAATTTGCCTATTTTTAAAGAGTTGGGCTAAAGGGCCAACACTTACATAGGGACCAAGCTGATCACTGGAAAACCAGATAGATATCAAGAGCTGAGCTATTTTTTCCACCTGTGCTCTTGTTTGTGGTGTTTTTCTGTCTGGCTTTTGGAGGAAAACCCTTAATAAATTTACTGATGATAAAAACCAAGAGGAAAAAGGAGACAACGGTTAAAAGGGTGTGAGTGAGTCTAGTAAGATTTGTTTAATCAGGAATCGACCTCTCCCGATTCCACCTCTAACCAGGTCGGGAACAACTTGAAAGCCAATTGGTGCTACGATGAGCTGCAGATATACTTATTTAGAATCATTTCTCAATTATTGCCCTGCAGTGATCAGCTTACACACACACGCAAAAAAAAAAAAAAAACACCCGTGATTTCCTTCCTCAGATGGGATAAATCAACATAATGCCACAACATGTGCTGTCCATGTTGACACAAATACTTTACCCCAGCTGCACACATGGACAGCATGCTTGGCATTGTGCTACACTGAGACCCGGGCTTCACGAACAGCACATCCACTCCGCCATCATGCAACACGAAGGCATGAGGGGCTGTAGTGGCCGATGTAACAGCGTGATAAATTCTGATGAAGCAAAAAGCTGAAGTCATGACTGTTTTAATTTATGAAGCTTTATAATGGATGTTCATTCACAGGAGGTTCCACTATTAGGAGCTGGGGGGGGGGGGGGGGGGGCAGCACAACTGTTAATGTATTTTACCAGGATTTTATGTGATAGACTAGGAATAATAATGGATAATAGTGAAGCAGAAGGAAAATGACATGTTGTCGTCTTGTTTTTTTTAACAGAAGTCTGGAAAGAGGGGTGTGGATTTGTAATTACCCTCTGCAGCCAATCTTTTGTAGAACCACGCTTTGCTGTGATTACAGCAGGGCTGTAACTGCATTGAGCTGCAGGCATCTTCAGAACAAATCCAACCAGCTTCCCTATCCATGTTGAAAAAAAAAAAATCCTGCCCAAGCATGATGATGCTGCCACCACCACGATCCACAGTGGGGATGGTATAGTGAGGGAAAAGTATCAGTTTCCCATCAAAGCACTTTGCAGGTAAACAAAGAAAGTTACATTTCTGTCTCAGCTAACCTGGGCGCATTCTTCCACACGTTGGCTGCGTCCCCGACATGGCAAACCTTACTGGGGAATAATAATTGCTTTCTTCTTTCTTCTTTGCCGTACGCTTTCCATTGTCAGATGAGGGATTTAACTGTGCTCTCAGAGATGGTAAAGGCTTAGTTTAGCCACAACAATATCCTAAAACTATTTAAAACTTCTCCACAACTGTCATGTTCCTTGTTCTTGATTAATCTGTTCACTAATATTGACCAAAGGAAAAAATAAATAAAAATAAAAACTGGAAAAACAAAGGCCTTGCCTAAACAGCCAGGTTTATACTGACATTACGCTACAGACGGGTGAAACTCTGTTTACTAATTAGGTGACTGCTGAAGGCAAATGGCTGCACTGGATTTTATTTAGGGGTATCAGTAAAATTGCCTGAATACAAAGGCATGACACTAGTTTTATTTGTAAAAAGTCGTTTTCCTTCTCCTTTACAGTTATACACAATGTGTTGGTCTATAAGAAAGTCTTGAATAAATAAAAAAAACAAAATAAATAAACCTCAACTTTCTGGTAGTAATGTGAAAAAAAATGGAAAAAAGCTCAGTGTGTTTGGGAGCTCGTGAAAGGCACTGTAAAGGTCAACTATGCTGTTCTATTGAGATTTTATTTTTTCTTTTAGAGACGCCTGTAAATTTTCTCAGCTATTTGATCATGACCAAAAGTTGCAAAACTCAACCCGATCACTCATTAAGCACAAAAAATGCAAATATAAAGAGATTCCTCTGTGATTGATGAGTGCATAAAAACAAGTTTTGCAAACTAATTTTTTTTTTAAATATATGAGCAAACTGTAATTCGTGAGGTAAAAACAAAACATATGATCTAAACATAAACATGGATTTGAATGTTTGACTTGTGTCCTGCGGTGAAACCACTACTGTTAAAGCAATGAAATCATTTCCTCTCATCTGTTCAGGGCAGACGCTAAATTTATATCAAACAGCCATAATCAATTACAGCGAGGTGTAGTTGGATTGTAAACGGCGATGTCAAAAATTGTTTTCCTCCAAGGGTTAATGGTCCCAGAGGTATGTAGGTGTAAAAAAAACAAAAAAAACCAAAACAAGTAACAGCAGGTACTCTGACTCACATCAGGCTGGCACCGGTTGGCTCTGCGTCCATAACTGCTCATTTTAGACGGCGGCACCGACTGCCGCAATGGGATGGAGTGAGGCTTGTACTCTTTGTCCACATCTTCACCATCATAATGCTTTGGCTTGCAATGCTTGAAATTAAACCCAATAAAAGTACATTTAGTTAAAACACCAGTTATTTGTTATCAACACAACAATCTATTTTTTTTTTTTTACATATCATTTATATACCATCAATTGATAGAAATTTAATTAAAAAGAAAAACATGGCAAAATACAACTTCAGGTCGAGTAATACCGTAAACGTAGCGCCAGACTGGAACATTTCGAAGGGATAGACAATCCTCTCGTAATGTGACCGCAGCAAAGACCCGAGGTTCTTCCCTGGAGGGTAGCCGAGCCTCTGCGCTATACGAGCCCATCGCCGTTCCTTACAGATCAGCTCGAAGCCACCTTCCTCTGCCACAATCTGAAAAAATGAATTAATACAGTTTAAACCTGGGAAAAATCAAAGAAACAAGCAGCTAATCTTCCTGAACGAATGTTGAATAAATACCATTTGACCTTTGCTCACCTTTGACAAGCTGTACAGATCAAGAATGCGCCTTTCAATATGTGGGATTTTTAAAGAAGATCCTTGAATTTCCCAAAATCTGGCAATGCGATCCAAATAATTGAGTTTCACTCTGGTCTCAGCCTAAAATCAGAACATATTGATCCCAAATCAAGTCACTTCACTTCCTCTCAGGTTAAACTTCCGACACAATTAGGGTTGTAGGATAACAAATAATCAGAAAGTTCCTTGACTGAAAACCTGATTTGATGCTAGAAATTGTCTCAGAACTTAAATGATAATAGTCGTCTGCTTCAAAACTTGTGTGGAAAGTTTAGTCATTTTAATTGCAGGATGAATTTTAGAGTGAGAAAAAACCCTTACCTCCAGCTCATTTAGCCTCTGGATGCGAGGAGTGAAGTGAAAGTTTTCCAACTCCACTGAAAATGGTGGCTGCCAGTCCTGATTGGGAACAGAGGCATTGAAACGTTAGCTTGTGAACAGTCCATTATCTGGCCTTGTTACTATGGACGAAACAAAAAACGAAATGGAATAGCGAACACGTCATAGAGCTTGGATTGAGCCGAATTCCTGTTTAGATACAACTTTCAAGCTTGTGAAAGTATTCTTAAAACACGACATCTTACTATAAATGAAATTTGGATTTATCGGTTACAAAATTTCTAGTTGGCTTATTGCAAAAAAATATATAATTCAGAGGGCTCCCCTTTAAATATCTATGAATGTATGTAATTATTTTAAATTAAGTACAAAATCCTAGATTTTTTCCCTGTATCGGCTGATATACGCATGCATATATCAGCTGATATCGATTCATTAGTGTATTCAGCAGCCAGGCCTTGAGATCACGTGAAGCGCATACATTTCCACTCCATCCCTGGCAGAAAGAGAGCGGCTGGTAATGTTGTAAGACTGGGTGCCAACAACAAGGGTGCATTTTCAACTTTTGATGTAGTCCTGAATGTCTAAATTAGCTGATCTGGCCTTTGAAATTCTGTTGCCTTCTCACTGTGAGCGGGAGGAAACAGCGGTGCGTGTCCGTTTCTGTATCTGAAAACCCACGTCTGATCTCCAGCTGGCGAGCTGCCACTGCTGTGCGTGTGTTTGTTCACATGGAGGATTACGTATCCACATAAAAGTAATTACCAATCAATCACCACACGCACAGCATCTAAATTTACATAAAATAATGTCCATACACGGCAGCGGTGGTCAGTGTTTTTTTCTTCTTTTCCCCATTTAAAAAAAAAAAAAACAATTTTCTCGCTGTGACAAAACAAGAGTACCCTTGAAACTGCACTCTGAAGCTGATTGTTAATATTAGCTGGTTTAAAATAAAGTTGAGAATTGTGTAACATTTGTTATTGTCATTTTTATCATGTAAATGGAGGAAGAAGAAAAAACTATATAGGCCTCAAGAATTTTCAAGGTGGTAAAAAAAAAATAAAAAAAAAAATATGTGAAACATCCTGTTTCTGCAACATGACTTAGAAATGAGCAGGTACTCACTGGTGGGGGTCGGATTTTACAAATTCCAGACTTCTCCGCAATTGGACGTATCTTGGCAATGTAGCCCAGGGGATCCTGGAACTCCTCCCATGACGGCTCAAAAACTGGACACTCCGGAGGAGGGATGAACTCTTCCACTTCCATGTCCCTGCCCAGACGAGGAGCGCAAAGTGAAACAAGTTAAACAACTTCACGTGCAAACAAACGGCCACAATGCTGTCAATACTTTTGTTCGTGGAATATGTGCAGCTGTTTATAGGGTCCAGGATTTTATAATACCATGAAACCAACTAAGTTTTTTAGAACCTCTGTCAGGTCTCAGCGAATCTTCTCGCTGACAGGACGACAACACAAATACAGTAGAATAAAAAAAAGGTCACGTTGGCAAAATAAAGGGAGAATTTCAAAAAGCAAACCAGACTTTAATACAAGAAAACGTTTCCCTCATTTGTTGGGTCATGCATAATCATTACTTCCTCATTTTATAACCAGCTCTTTGAAGACAGACTGTTCCTTAATGTTCCACATTTTCTAATTCAAAATTTTTTAGTTTCTATAACTCTTGATGGAAAAACCCCAGGATGTTTTTTTTTTTCTTTTTGTCCAGGAAATCCCCTCCCCCAACACCAGACACAACAAAACAAAACACCAAACCCCAGTACATGCAGGGCCAGCAGGGGTTCAAGTTACATCTCTTTAGGTCAATTTCAAACATTATCTAACTGCGTAATGACAGTTACCTGAGCTGACAGTAACAATTTGCATAACAGTGTTGTTCCTTATCTACCACATGGAAACTTCTACCAGTCATATTCCATGTTCATATCGACATCTGTGGGTCCCATCTAATTTTGGTAATGTCTGTCTTTCTGGAGGTGCTCATATGCATCCCCTAATCATCTTCTTGGTTGAATTTCTTAGGCTGCATCGCCAAACTGAGCACAACAACCCTTAGCTAATCCAAGCAGAAGCCAGGTCAGTAGTGCTAACAATATGTGACCAATCATCTGAGTAAATACTGCAGAATCACAAACAAAAACCTGAAACCTTTAGTCCACAACAACGAGCAAAAAATAAAGCAAATCTCGTTGACAGATGACAGCATTTGTGGGTGAAAGTGAGTAAACAGCAACAATCACACAGAGTTTGGAAGTATGTGCAGATCCACTTTGTGTCGACATTTATGAAAGCGATCCTAAAATATACTCCATTTGATGTTGGGATTATCAGTGACAGTCAATCAGATTTTTTTTTTTCTCCACGGGCCTTCAGGCAAACAATGGCGTTCAGTCAGTGGAACCTCATGCATTAAAAGGCCAGAAAAGCATCATCGCCACTCATTGAGTGGGCAGGGCTTCCTTGTTTTTTTTTCAATTACAACGTTTTAACGCCAACATTAAGCTAAACACGACACACGGGCGGGCTCGTTTTAACGTCGACGTAGACCATTTTCTTCACATCACCCCGTTAGCGGACGGTGTTAGCGAGTAAACTTGTGAGAACTGACGTAAAAAAAAACACACCAAGCCTTACCATTAGCGACAGCTCGTTAACAGGAAGTGTGGAGGAAAGGAAAAAGAAAACAAAAACAAACGCCTCCAAACTACATTAGCTGTAAACGGGTAGCTAAATGTCATTAATCTGCTCCAACAGAAAGAAAAAAAAACGTGACTCGTGTTAACGTCCTTTCTTCAGCAACGAGAGGCTATGACACCACCAACAAGCTTGGGTTAGCATCAAGGCCTCCAAATTTTCCTAGCAGCACCGTCCCACTGCGTCCCTCTGGTGGAGATAACTAGCATCCGTTTGCTAACGTTAACTGAAGTCAACAATGTAACCGCAGACCTGCTAACCTGTAACCACACAAACGCTAAGAACGTCAAGCCAACATTCATACATAGTCTTTTTTTTTTTTTATAAACAAAACCCCAGTTATGTATCCAGCCCGTTGCAGTAAAGTGTCTAGCTGCGTTCCTGTGACTGACCCGAAGACACCTCGATGTCCCGGGGTGTGATAAGGACTGTGGCCGCACTCCTTCCTCTGTTGTTGGGATGACTGGTTGGTTAGCTAACCAGCTGTGCTCGGTCCTGTTCTGTTGGCTAGCAAAGTTGCCCGTTCTCAGCTCCAGTTCTCCATACACACCGCTCCGCCAACCACGCGGGCTTAACACGGGAGAGGCTGGTGTTCGTTTAACAACCAAACGAAAACCACAAACTTTCTCAATTACTGTCGTGATAAATCATTTCCCGATCAACACCATCACTCTCTTCAGGCCATCCTTCGCGTCTTAACGAGACGCCATCTTAGCTTTTTCTCACGACCGAAGCACAACCTCGGATCTGCGCACGCCGCCTCCCACGTTTTCTTCCTGAAAGTAGTGCCGCACGTACGCCAAACATGTCTCGCAACGCTGGCACAGTTGCGAGAGGAAGTAGGTCAAAGTTATTTAATGTCTGTTGCGAAAGTTTTATTTGTCAGTACAAGAGAATACACGAGTTTACCCCCCCCCCCCAAAAAAACTGCCACAGAACTATTATGAGCTGCGTGTGTTGTATAACAGTAAAAGGAAGTGAATTCTGCTGTTCTTGTTGGATGCTTTTGCATGAATAACCCAGCATTGATAGCTTTTCACAAACAAACGGGTGAAGACACAGTAAAACACACACACACACAACAGAACATAATAATAATAATAATAATAATAATAATAATAATAATAATAATAATAATAATAATAATGTGTTATAATTGAAAACAATATTATGACCATTTGTCTATGACAGAATTATGTGCAAAAACAATTATTTCACAAAACTGTAAATCATAAAATATAAAGACTACTACTACTCTACTACAACTACTACTAATATGATGATGATGATGATAATAATAATGTAAAAACAACAACAACAAAATTGTGTGCGTCTGCTCTGTCCCCTCAATAACAACTGGGTGCTATAGTTGGCTATTTATCCTGGATCTGCATGAAGGTTCTCACTTTTGAAAGGGAATTGTTCCTTTCCACTGTCGCCACATGCATGGTGGGGTTTGCTGCAAAGGCAATAGCTCAATACGTCAGCTGGGGTTCCTTAAGTAGAGGACTTTTTCCAGTTGATGTTATTCACTGAATTTGACCACACTATTATAACCAGGTCTGAATTAAAATGCAAATAATTACATTTGAATCTGTCTATTGAATTGTATAGTAGTCATTTTATTAGATATTTTTGAAAATGAATATATAATAAAGTGCTGCATGGTACAACAGTTGTTAGCACTGTTGCCGGCTTACAGAAAGAAAGTGTTGGATTGAAATCTTGAACAGGGTTTTTCTGCATGGAGGTTAGGTGATCAGCCTGTGCCCCGGTCGCTCCCCAGATACTCCAGCTTCGTCGTACAGCCCAACAATATTCTTGTTAGACGAATTGATCTATATAGTTATGGTAAATGGCTTGTATTTGTACAGCGCTTTAATTTAGTCTGACGACCCCAAAGCGCTAGATGTCATGCGTGCCGCTTCGTATGTTGCACTGTGATGGACTTGCAACCTTTCCAGGGTGTACCCAGCCTCTCGCTGTTTACTTCTGACATGTCTGATTTTATTGTTACATTTCCCGTTTTACAAACTTTGCTGTTGACCCGTTATTATCAGAACAAGCTGATTTTCAGGTTAGATATAAAACAACAGGTTTCTCAGTATGTGTCCAAATCGTCAAGTGTTTCTTGATATGATAATATTGCAGCCTTATGGGGACACAATTACAGTTCCCTGCTCAACTGTATTGTTGATCTGCACACTGATGACTCTGAGATCCTGACATGGTTTATGAATCATTAAGTATAATGGAAGATGATGTATATGATGCAATGCGCAAATTGCCTATAAACAATACATGTGGCAGGGATCTAAATACTGTTTGAACATTCAAGGCTAGGTCCTCTTCAAGTCCTCAGCGTTTTTCTGATGCATGGCATACTGCCAGCCGCAACATTGTTTTCTTTACCAGTTATTTGGGACTAAGCTGGAAAAAGTTTGTTGCCTAGGTAACTGTGGGTCTACAGTATCTTATCAAATGTCATACAAAGACTCATGTTGGATGAAGCAGGTGGTTGTATGCTTTTCTCTGATGATCAGTTTTGTTAAAAACCAAAACAGGAATCTGGCGTGCATAATTAATCACCCAATTAAATATCCAATTTATTTAGGGCCAAATAATTGTGTTTCCACATGCCCATTATTGATGCCTCGGAAGCTGTTGATCCCTGGGTTGGGCTCGCACTACTATAATTACAGGTGGTTGGTCTGAAATTGAAGTAATGTACACTTTAGCCTAATGTGCCGCTTTTGGAGGTTTGGGTTAATTAGCCACAAATGACCATTTTCAAATATGGCACACTGCAACACAAGATCTGCGAAATTATTAAATAAACACACAAATAATGTCATTCATATATATATATATATATATATATATATATATATATATATATATATATATATATATATATAATATAAATATAAATAATCATTAACATCTAATCAATTATTTATTAAAGTATAGTAAGATAAAATATATTTTGTTCATCTGATGTCAATATTTCCAGTTTTATTGAACTTATTACAAAACATTCAGTATTATTCAATATACTTTTTCTAAGTTACTTATTTATTCATTAAATTCTGTCATGTTTTTGCTGTTGATAGTTTTTTACCCTTCTGGCAACATTTTATATATTTTACAAACTTAACCTACATTAATTATGAAGAAAAAACTGAAAATTGAACCATATAAAATAACCACGGGGTGGATAGCTTACTTGAAAGTACATTGAAATGACATGCTAGAAACAAACAAATTGTTTATTGATAAGCACAGGAAATGAGGAATTTAGATTTTTTTTGGCAGTTTACATTTGATAGTTGTTACCAAACAAATAAATAAAGCATGTCTACAGACATTTGTCTGAAATTATTACAATCGGATATATAATCAGGTTTCATGCATCGGGTCAACAAAACATTTTATTGAAATACATTATAAACCCCCCAAACAATTAAATTATTTAATGTCACTTTTCCTGAGCAGTTGAGTTCTGGAAGTCTGCTTTAATATCAAATAAATCACACCCACACACAGTTGTTACTTCACTGCAAGGACACTTTAATTTATCAGAAGCAATAAATATTCACATCTCAGTTCTCTATTCTTCCAGTACATGTAATACATACACAAAAAAAGAAATCATGTTCAAAATAATATCAATAAGTACACTGACATATTAACTTTTCTCAGGCCTTGAATTTATGATCGGTGTAACTCATTCTCGCTGCGCCGGTATGAAACAATAAGAAAAGAAGAGGTCAATAATATTCCTTTTGGACAATATTTCCTGTCCCTGTCTTGCTTTAAATGTGCATACCTATTGGCACTCACATGCACGCACCTGAATACAGAATGGGACCAGTTCATCCCATAATTTAAATAAGCCTATGTATAGTTTAATATGTACATTAATGTTTATACAGTACAATCTATTCAATAAGTGCAGATATATTCATGCAAGAATAGTTAAAAAGGACACAATAAAAAGAGAAGCTGACACATACTTAGAAAATAATTCATTTAACATTCTTAATACTCTCCAAACCATCTTGAAATCCCCTTTTAAACATTTGAGTCTTCTTGAATTCTATCTTCTTTCCTTTAAGCAAGTTATTAAATAGACGTTCTAATCTTGTCCGCTAGGATTTATTGTCTTCCGGATCAAAAACTATGTGCTTTTCTTTAGGTAATAGATGGCACTGAAGATTAACTACATCAGTGCTCAATTTTATCTTGGGAAACGCAGCAGCAAAAAGGGGTAATACTTACACTTAGCCCACAAGAAAATTAATACTCAAAAACAAAACATGAGAAGTACAGTATGTACCTGCAGGCTAATTTACATTCCTAACTCTTGTAGTGCTTTCTCACAAGAAGCAACAAGCAGGGGCAGCAGAAAACATAATAAGATCATTTTCAAAGTGAGAGAAGAGGGAGGCCAGTTCTGACTGAAGACGTCACATGTGCAAAACCACAAAGCTTAATGTAAAAGCGTGCTTCCTTTAACAAAGAAAAAGACGTGATAACCAAAAATAGAGGACTGCAAGGAAATAGTCACCGTTTCAGTCAGAGGTTTACATGCAGTCATCCAGAGCCGAAGTACTATATTAACTTTAGGCTTCTGACTGTTTATTTGAGCCATTCTATTTACAGGGTGAAATGATAATGCCGTATACATCTTGAATCATTTCAAGCATAAATTGGGTATAGAAGTCTAATTCATATTGCCGTTTGGGCAAAAATTCTATGCATACATACCTACTAACATTTGATTAAATGGTCCTCATCAAGTTGTAGCTTGGCGACGTGCTTTTTGTAGCAATCGACAAGCTTTTATCATAATTCTGGCTGGATATCGGACCACTCTTTTTGACAGAATTGATTTAAGTAACTTGGCACAGAACTGGGCTTTGAAAAGAGTGCATGGATTTTAAACAGTCAAGGTTGAGGACATTCTTAAAGCATTGCCTATTCTGGTCAGCTAGTACTGATGTGTGTTTGCAATGCTAGTGCTGTTGGAATACCCATCCACCTATCTGCAGCGGTGATTTAGACAGAGGTGTGGTAGTCACGCTCACTCCTAGGGGCAGTTTACCACTTAACCTGACATGTATATTCTTTGACCGTGGAATGAACTGAGAGTTGTTGGAAAACCATTTTCTAACACTTGACCTAAATTTCCTGCCTCAGGTGGAAGGAAATGGGTTGGGATTTTCAGGGAAAACTGAGCCTCAAGCCCATATCTTCTGGAGACATGTTTTATGGTCTGACAAGACCAAGACTGGGTTGTTTGGCCAAAGTGACATAAATAATGTTTGGTGGAATAAAGGTGAGGCTTTCAGAACCCAGTAAACTGTCCTGACTGCCAAACATGGTGGTGGTGGTAGTATCATCCTGTTGGGATGTTTGCTGCCAATAGAAGCGTCTCCTTGCACAAAGTAGTTAAAGCAATGAAGATGGAGAGCTACCTACAAATACTTAGCTTTAGTGTTGAAACTCGGACACAAATGGCTGTTCAAACAGGCCAGAGAACCCAAACATTCACGGATGTAGTTTTAGAAATAGATAATGCAGGCGACCTTTAGGTTTCAAACCTATTAAAAAATTAAGCCAACTACTAAATAAGCCAAGTCTGTGGCAGGAAAACAGCCAACTTAGACAAGCTCTACCAAATCTACCCACACATATGTCACATGGTCACATATCTCTGCCAAGATTATGCCAGAAACAAAGAGCATCCACTAGAAGTGTAACTTGGTAAGGGGCAATTAGGTAAAGATTAGTGAGGATGTATGCAAATATACAAAACTGTATACCCAATTCTGGCTCTGGAATAAAATGGATACAATACATGATTAAAAGTCCCATGTTAATTTGACTTTCAGACATAGAATTACAGCTTGCAAAACTCTGACCTGAACCATTGGTGCCCTGCTCGATTATTGATAAATACATTTCCTCTACCACATTTAGGCATCTCTTCAATATAGAAAAACTCATAGAATAAATTAAAGTTAAATATAATCCCTCTATTTTATTTCTTTTAGTGATGTCATCTAAAAAGTTGATACTGTTTGGAGAAATCTCAAGTTAATTCATTGTTTTAACACAAAGAAATACTAAACATTGATAACTGAAAGGAAAATATGATATTATAAAAAAAAAAAAAGCCACAAACTTCACATATCAGAATACCCTCCAGTGGTTATGGCGAAACGAGAGAATCTGTATGTGCACATACTTTGTATAACCACGTACAAACATTTGCTGATATAATTTATCACTGATCAAAACAATGATTGGACAATATTCATTATACTCAGGTAGAGCAGGTATAACATAATATCAATAAAACAGCAAGAAGCTTCAGAAACATTCAAGAAACGTTGTTTGCATCGCTCCTTCGACTTTCAAACCCGACGCGGAAAGCGTTAACAAGCCCTGTGACTCCTGCTGATGTGAGTAAGACCGGGAAGGCAGAACACCATTAAAAAAACGTTGATTGTTTTAGAAGTTTAAGAGAGAGCAACTAGTCTGAGGTCATCTTTAGAATAAAACAAGACGCCTAAATGGCAAAGTGTAACCAGCATTAAGGGATGGAGACATCATGAAGCCAGGTAAATTATTGCAAAGTCAAGGGAGATTTTTTTTGCAACTTTTTTTTATCCTTTCAATGCAAAACTACAACTGGAATGCTTTTGGCGGTTTAGTCTCTATTTACAAACCCCGTGTCAGCCAGTGGATACATAAACTCTCCAGTGTCACATTATAACATCTTGGTACTGTACATGAAAATATTCTCATACATACTTCATGACTTCAAACAAGTAAAACTTAAGCATTATACTCAGATATAGATTTAGTTTCTTCTTAAATTATATGGCTATAGACTTTTTTGATTGTGTGTTGCAAAAGTAGTAATGTGGACTCGTGTTGTGTGTGCAGTTTTTTTTTTGTTTTTTTTAGGTTTGTGGGCACAAGCTGTTTACCTCTAGCTGTGCTCACCAGCTCCACCTACATATGTGGGAAGCGGAGGTGAAAGTAACAGAGACGGAGCAGCCTGCGTTTCCTCTTGTCGCCAGTGCTGCTGCTGTTGCTTTCTGTCCGGGCGGATTTGCTTCGAGTTCGCGATCTGCCCACCTCCTCGCACCTGTCCTCTAACCGTTGACCCCTAGAGCTCAACGTACGGCTCACACTACGGTACTTATCCGGTTGATAGGCTTGGATTTGGAGCTGCCCACCGTACCTGTTGATCCAGCCCCTGTCACCTGCGGCCCCTGCTGAGGCTGCCCTGGGTGCTGGGGGGGGTGAGGGGAGAGAGGTGTAAGAGGGGTAAGGGGGGACGAAGGGGGGGGTAAAGGGGAGTGTGGTGGGGGAGGGGGGATGGAGGAGAGAGGAGGGTACTGGGGCAGATACGGGGCGGCGGAGGCTGCGTGATGCGCACTGACGGAGGCGGACGGAAGGTTGTGGGGCAGTGTGCCGAATATAAAGTGTGTTTGATGGGTAGAATGGCTGGTTGGGTGCGGCGTTTGGGCGTGCCTGGGGTGGGTTTGGGAGTGTGCGTGAGGGTGGGGTTGGGAAAGAGACAACGTTAGTGGGGGTTTGGAACCTGGGCCGCCGACCCCTCTGGCAGATTGTGTGGGCTGCACGTGGTAGAGGGCGAATTGCTGGCTCTGGCAGTGTTGGGAGAGAGGAGAAAGGGGGGGGGGACATCCTACCACCATGTTGGTGTAGCGACCCTGAAGCCCATGCTGGGAGAGCTGGGAGAGATGGGCCAGCTGTGGGTGCTGGACGTGCGGTGGACCAACCGGAGGACGACAGGGCAGTGGGCCTCTCTGTAAAGTATGCGGGGGCACGCCTTGCAAAGGAGGGGGCGCGGGTTGGACGTGGAAGCGATGGTGATGGTAGTACGGTGGGGGAGGCTGTATGGAGCCCACGTGACAGAACTGTGCGTGTAGTGCCTGAATCTTGGAAGCCCCCCCCTCCAGCTGGCATAGGGATGAAGGGGAGTGAGGAGGGGGTCCTCCAGTAGTCGGTGGGGGTACAGGTGCGGGGTAGGGTGGCCCCGGTGGAATAAGGGGCCCTGGTGGTTTGGCGCGTTTGCTGCCGAAGAGTGAACCCAGGAAGGAGCCGCTGTTGTTGCTGCTGTTGTTGCTGCTCCCCCCAGGGCCGCCCCCCACTCCCGCTCTCTCTACACTGCTGGAGACTCCCCCAACTCCTGTCCCAGCAGTGGTAATTTGCTGCCCCGGCCCACCCCCCACCCCCGTTCCGGGGCTCAGGATGGGGCGGTGAGGCCGGAAGTCTTCTGTTCCATAGCAGCCGGGCATCACACCTGGCACTGGATAGCGCTGGTGAGGCTGCGGGCTGCTAATGATGGAGCCCTGGGAACATAAAAACTCATCAGGTTTTAAAAAACACACTGGAGAATTACAATCCCTGCTCCTACTTACATCAGCACACCAAACATGCTGGGGCAGAAATAACTGCAAAAAGCCATGCAAAGGGTGTCAGTTGAGAAATCACACATGCATGTTAACTCTATATGCACATGCACTCAGAAAGACGGGGCACCAGTTAGGGGAGAACGTAAGTCCTTTGACTAATCTTTTATAGACTTACTTCCATTGTACTGTCCAGAGAACCAACACTGTTCCTGCGACCACGTTTCCCTGCACCCCACCAGGAAGAATCAGGTTAGCAAAGCGTAAAGGACAGATTTTATTTACTTATTTTTTTTTTTTTTTTACAAGAATCCAGGGCCTTGCAAAAGTATTTTTACTCCGTCAAATTTTCACATTTAGTCACTTTAAAACCATAAAACTCAATGCATTTTATTGAGATTGTATGTGATAGACCAACATAAAGTAATAAAAGTGCTAGTCTTTTGTGCTACGTCAGCATAACATATTTAAAAACTGAAACTTTTGTCAATTCTTCTTCACAAAATGGCTCCAGCTCAGTCAGATGGATGACAAGTTTGCTTCGTCCCCTAGATGGCATGGCCTTCTTTTTGCTCTGTCATTTACTTAGATGACTTCAAACATGATCGGAAAATAAAAGTAAAGAGTAAAAGAAACAGAATAATATAATAAAATTATATCATCAGTTGATGATGGTATAATCAACTGAGATTTACCATCATTCACAGCAAAACAGCTTAATTTTAGATGTAAAATGTAAGCTATGATGCACAGGGCTAAACGTTGTATTGTCAACAGATTCTCCTTTTCAACTCCTTTAGAGTTACTACAACAATAGGCCTGTTTCACTGCTATCATTAGCCGGCCGTCAGTTTATGTTGATGACCATGTCATGTTAGATTTGTAGTTTTACCATAGGCCTAGTTTTTTCCATTTTGGACGATGGATTGATGTGTGCTCTATGAGTGTTCAGTTTAAAATTTGTGAAGGCAGTTAGTTGTATGTATGTTTTATCAGGGTTATCTGAGTACTTCATGCCACACTTCAGATTCTTATTCGTGTAAAAAGTAAAAGAAAAACATCTAATTTGACCTACTTTGGATTGGTCTATCATATACAATCCAAATAAACTACAGAGTTTGTAGTTGTAGCTTGACAAAATATGAAAAGGTCAAGGGGTAAGAATGTTTTTGCAAGGTACCGGATGAGCTGTGACAAGATTTCAGCGAGACACAGGAACAAGATGTAGCAGTAGAAAGGGAGAGCAAGATCAGCCAACCCGAATCAACAGAGCTGATAGTAAAGAAACGGCAGTGACCCCGTCTCAGTGGTAAAGTTGTCTCACCTGTGTCCGAGAGGTCCCTGAGAGATGAGCTGAGCGCTGTGCGTTTGAGACCCTCACCCACTGAGCAGTTGTCATCAAAACTCGTCCTTCCCAAGGTGCCATTCACAACATCACTCTTCACACCTACGCCTCCACCAACCATGGTGCCGGTCAGTAAACTGGGCCTCATCACACCTTTCTGCTTCTCCAGTTCCGCTGCAAATTTGCACAGAAACACCAAGGGATTTTGAATTAGAGAGAGAGACAAAACACAGAAGAATAAACTGCATAGCAACAGCATAAAACATCTCGTTAAGATTTCATACTCTCATTCTCAGAAACATGTAGAATAATGGCTCTGGTAATGAACAACTACAGTTTCATTTATAGAAATGACCAGCAGATGGGGCACTTACACTCCACTCTGTATTTCTCCATCTCTTGCACTTCAGCAATACTCTCCCTGAGGTCGCTGACGAAGCGGGTGCGGTCTTGCTGACTGGGTGCCATAAAGACAATAAGAACCTTCCTCTCTCCGCCCAGGCTGGCTGAGGTCAGGCGGATGCCGTGAGGGTAATCTAGTTGGAAACAAGGATGTCACTGTTACAATCAATCAGGAACATTAGGATTAACTGTAAGATGCTAAAGTAAGAAAAAAACGTTTCTCACATGAGTTCTGAAACATGTGGACCTGCATGTCAACCAGAGGGAAAGATTGTCTGAAACTATACGTGACTGAGGTTTTCTTCTTTTGGAAGATTTTGGTTACCTGGTGAACAAAAAACAGATGTATATATTTACAGCACTTAATCAATTACTTAAACTTCTGTATCATAGCAGTCTTAAAGTCAGCCTTACCACCAGTAGGTCATTAAAGAGAAAGACCTCTCGTTGGTGAACTCCTGTCCTCTGAGGTCTGTTGGGGTCAGGCACCTCGTAGAGCTGGCAGCAACACACCAGCCGGCGATGGGGAAGGGACAGCACCTACGAGGACAAACCGTTATAGCAAGACCAATGAAATCTTACAGAAAATGAAACATTTTAAAAATAATCGTGTCATGCCTTGAACAGTTCTAGACACTCACAGGCTTCTTGCCAACGATGACCCTTTCCACTGCCTGCACCTGCGATACATGGTCATCATTGGTCCGTAACTCCCATTTCTGTATTCTCTGGTAGATCCCAACCAATAGGTCCCGCGGTATATCCTGACCATTGTCTACACCTTGGGTTGGATGATAAGTTTTTTCAGAAAATAATAGCACCAAAAAAAAAAAAAAAAAAGATTCTACCAAATACACTCCTACACAAGACTTACAAGCATTGAAAGATTACCCAAGAAAACCTTGTACTAGTAAAACACAGTCTAATACCTTAAGCCTTAACACTGTTAAGAGTTCAGCAGCAAGGATTACGTGTATGTCGAAACTCTTGTGTTTTATAAAGTGTTACTGTTTGCAAATGAGTCAGCACCTCTCAAATTCTTGATGAAATCGTCTAGTTTCATCTTCCTCTCCGCTTTGATGTTGGGGCTGTACATATCCGTGTTGAGGAGGATTATGGCAAACGCCAAAATGAAGATGGTGTCGGGGTTCTGGAATTGCCGAACCAGGGTCGGATTGCACACACAGTACCTCTGACTGAAAACAAAAGAAAGTAGTTGAAACCTAATATCTTTGATCCAGTCAACATCTGGCCAAAGTGTACATACGGGGCCCCATAAGAGTACATAATCTGATCAAAAGTGGGCCCCACAAGGGTTTTTGTTCATGGACACATGTGGGCCTTATATCAATGACCTATAGGTTTGATGCAGGACAGCTCTTGGGGAATATAAAGGGGACCAATATAGGTCAATTCAATTAAATTTTATTTATATAGTGGCAATTCACAACATGTCATCTCAAGACACTTTACAAAGTCAAATTCTAACAAATCAGACAGATCAGTCAAAAGGTTTCTTATCTAAGGAAACCCAGCAGATTGCAGTCTTGACAAGCAGCATTCACTCCTCATGAAAGAGCGTAGAGCCACAGTGGACAGTCGTCTGCATTGTTGATGGCTTTGCAGCAATCCCTCATACTGAAAGCATGAAGCGATTGGTCCTAGATTTGTAATTTGTAATTTTATTAAGGATCCCCATTAGCTGTTGCCATGGCAAACAGCTAGTCTTCCTGGGGTCCACATTAAAACATACAGTAACAAACAGTTACAAATATAAAAATTTCCAAAAATGTAATTTCTTAAAAATTACTATAGGAAGTACAAAAGAACAAGTAAAATAAAACAGCCAATAAAACAAGAACAAATATAATAAAACAGCCAATAAAACAAAAACACTTCAGGGCATCAAATGGAGTCTCAGATTCTTTTTAAAAGATAATTTACTATCAGTGTAGCGGATGTAGTGAGGTAGATTATTCCAAAGGTGTAATGATCTATATATAAAGGATCTCTTTAGAGCATTGGTTTTTGGACCTGGTAAAACAAGCTGCCCATTACAAGAACCTCTAGTGTTGTGATCATGAACAGAATTACTATAAACAATTTGTGAATGTATAAAAGCAGGAACATTACTGCTCATGACTGACTTAAACAGGATAAGTGTATTAAAAAGCAACTTGTTCTCAACCGTAAGCCAGGAAAGGCAGGAATGCATCTTTTTGACACTAGATGTTTTACTCATATTGAACATTTGTCAATACCTATTTTAGAGACAGCTAGGACTTCCATATAGTGTCTAACTGGCCTTACAAATAAGGGTTGAATTTAGTCCACCAAAGTGGGTCTCATAAGAAGCTAATTTAGTGCCCATTCACCTTTAACAAAGTCCTCGTGGGGTCCACATACAGCTGTTTGCTGGGCAAAGCCCCTGAAATACATTCCTCTTCAGATATTTGTCATATACAAACCTGAAAGCCTCGATAAGTCTCTCCACCTTTTGGGCTTCGCCTTGAACTTTAATCTGCGCCTGGAATTTCCTCAAAGCATCGTCGATGTCCATCCCAGAGAAATCCATCTCATCCACCACACAGCTGCAAAAGCACACACACACACAACTTGGAGGTTGTAGCTCAGTTTCGTTCACACCAAGCATGCTTGAGCTCGAGTATCAGCGTTACATAATTCCTATCACATCTTCTGTGTATGGGGGTGGGTTGAGTAAAGGTCTTAACAATCCCATTGCTTCAAAAGCTTCCTCTGTAGCTTCTGGGCATGAATACAGATTTCCTCCGCTTTGGCTTTTTGTCACGCTTGAAGGTATTAGATTATCAAACTAATTTAAAAATGACATAAAGCAGGAATAAAATGTCTTCATTTTTTGAATAAAAAAAGCAATCCATGGCACTGACCACCTATCTGGACCTATTCAAAACCTCCCAGTATGGAAAGGGCCTTTTTTAATCCTCTGGGACTTCAGCGAACCATGGTGAGAGCTAACATCCACAAAATGGAGAAGAAACAAGAAAAACATATAAAGCACTGCAGGCTACATGGCCTTTATGTTTTATGAAAACTACCGTTGACCAAAAAGAAAAACATGATGATCCCAAAGATGTTTTAGAAAATATTCTCTGGACTGATGAGACAACAGTCTGTAAGGTGCGCGTCCCATTTTATCCGGCATAAAAAAACAAACAAACATCATACAGATTGTCTCAAAAATTAATAATTAAAAATTTTGTTTGGAGTCACCAAATCAAAGTCCGGACATAAATCCAATTAAGATGCCGTAGCAAGACCTTAAACAGGCCATTCATGCTTGAAAACTCTCCAATTCCTCTAAATTAAATAAATTCTGCTGAGATACGCGAGCCACAATTCCTCGACAGTGATGTAAAACACTCACTACCATTTATCACAAAATCTTCATGGCAACTGTTACTGCCAAGGGAGTGTTATGCCAGAAGATGGTTGAATATGCTTATTATTATTATTAATTATAATTTGGCATTATAATTTAAATAATAAATCATTCAACTCAAAATTCCGCTACAACAAAATATAGTTCAAATGGTGGTGATGTTAGCTATAAGCTTGTAAGTATTTATACCACTAATGCATTAGTTAATTTGCTGTTATGAACTCATTTATGCTGGGATAAATGATCTGGTCGGACTTGTGACCGACGAGGTTTATCCGGCAGGCTGTGAGAACCCCAATGTAACTGCAATTAGAGTTTAAATCCTTATTCGTCTATCACCATCCAATGATTTTGTCTCTGTATTAATGTCAGATGTTAACTCCAAAGGAGGTTAGCTCTGATTTCTGAATAACCATACAACTATGAATTAGACTGGACACAAAACCAACTCTATTCCGCAGTGGTGTTTTATTGAACCAAAAGCAATTCCCTGTTACAGTAATTCTCTGATTCAACAACTTTGGAAATCTTACTCACTACTAACTAACACGCAAAATATATATGGAGATAAAAGAATAAACAAAACAAACAAAACGAAAGGAAAGAAAAACAAATGGATTAAAATGAGCGGTTGCAACTCTTAGTTCAGCTCACGGTTGTTTAAACCACATTCAGAACATCGGCATTTGACATAGCATTGACAGACAGAGCAGCTGTGGGAGTCCTACCGGACGCTTTGATGCCTTACAAAGCTATCAGCTAAGCTACAGCCCAGTCATCCGACACCCTCCCAAGATGGCGACTATGATGACGTATGCTCTGCAATTTACGTGAAGCGTGAGGGGAGGTCCTGATGACGTAACCACGCTTACGCTGATGGGGTAATGCCTCGCTTCGAGAGGGCGCGGCTAACTGGTAGTTTAAAACAGAAGCCGCGGAATGAGCTCGGACAAAGAGATTAAACTGATAAGAAGAAGCGAAAAGAGAGAGAGAGGGGAAGGCAGGGAAGAAGATGGAACAGAACTGAAGCAATGACCCACGGCGGGGTTATTGATGAATCACAAATCAACACAGCAAAATCAAAATGTAAAATGCATGCACATACAAAGAAAATATTCAGCAAAATAATTCCAACTTCGTCGTGGAATAAAAGCATTAACCTAAGCCTACAAATTTCTACGTCTGCCCAGGCACTTCTAAACACCCTGTTGGTGAGACAGAAATAAAAGGGGAGAACCCGTTACTTTGAGGTGCCTCGGGGCTGGTCCGGAGTGAAAGTCCCGGCTTCGGTCCGGAGCGCTCCGGATCACGCGACGTCCTGAACGCGTCTTGACGACCGCAGGGTCCGCAGGCTGCAGCGGGGACCAGACTGAGAGAGTTCCTTCGTCTTTCTCTCTCTCTCTGGGCTCCTAGACGCTTGTTGGGCCAAACAACGCGTCGTCCTCTCTCGATCACTGGGAGATAAGGCGGCTTCCAGTATTTGATCAGAGGGAATTAAAGGTACCTTTTTGAGTCGACCTCCTGTCTGCACAGGGAATGGTTTTGCTTCGAAAAAAATCTCGGTCCAGCGAGAAACTCGAGCACGTGGCGTGGGATTACTCCACGGAGTACAGCTGTGTCTTCTCGGGTTGGCAGGGCGCCAGGGAAGAAGATCGATTGCGGGGTGCAACCGAGTTTTATCAACTTTACCCTAGCAACGTTATCGGTTGCTAGGGCGCCGGCCATTTTGGGCCGCGTTGCATGATGGGAGTTGGTGGCCATTTTGACCACCATGCATCATGGGAAATGCAGTCTGTCACGTCCTGACATGGCACAACATACCCCCCTTTAGCTTTGAAGAGTGGGATGCTGGTCACAGTCTTTAAAGCTACAACCAAGTCCATTCTGGCGTGACGAAGATCCGTTGTGCATGAGTGGAACAACCTAATAGTCTTTCTAGTAGTCCTTCGGGATTCATGCAGTTCAGTTCATCATCCAAGAGGAAGGGAAAAAAAACAAAGCATTTATTGTGCCTGGGTCAGTGACCTAGCCTGGGCAGACTAAGCTATAGCTAGTAATGTCTATTGGCTAATAAGGCAAACAATAAGTAAAATAAAAAAAAAGAAAATGCAAACTTCACAATCACCATTGTCAATACATTCATTGGTCATCAGGTTTGAACTTTGAACCAAAGAAAGGAGAGAGGGAAAAGGGAAAGGAGAGAGACAGCGGTTCGTAGTCTAATCAGCTTGTGGCCTTTGAGGAGCTGATGTTACGAACCTGGGGGCGACGAAGGTGAGGGTGTCAATCCTGGTTTGCAACTGTTTGATCTGCTTGTATGCTGCATATGCCATCGCAGTAGTGATGGCCCATCCAAATACAAGGAGAACCACAATAATGGTCATAATGTGAGTGTCGGTCGACTCTGTAGCTCTGGGGAAGCGAAGCAGAGGGACCGAGCTCAACTCTGATGGAGTGAGACTGAATTTAATCAGCTGGGTGCCTGCACGTAAAAGCTGTCTTTCAATGCCGACATCAATGCTGAAATTGTATCTCTTAAGGACATCTATTATTTCAATCTCTGAGTCATATTTGTCAACGTCAAGGTGATGCAGAACCATGTTTCCAATGTGGACTACAGCACCTTGAGGTGGGGAACAGAAAATGGTTTGGTTGGGCAGTTTTAGTCTAGTAACTGTGTCGTGCTGCTCGTAAGATAACAGGGCTTCTGCCTCTGGGGTGCTAACGAGCCAGCGGTTACCTGCCCGCTCAATTTTGGTTTCCACACCTGCATCTTTAAGGGTCATTCTAGCCTGACAGTTTTGTTCAGGGGATTCATTCCTTAGACCACACAGGTAATTGGTAACGTCTCTGATAAATGGGTTGCTTGGGCATACCCAGTGGATGTCCTTGGTTTTGGTACACAAATCCAAATTAGGAACTAAATAAAGTTTGGGGTCAGCATCATGATAGGCTAGCATCGAGGGGGTTTGTAGGTGTACGTGGGTCTCACCTTGCCAAAAACCGACATTCAATACTGATTTGAGCCTATACACGTTAGCTCTTTCAATGATGGGAAGGTTTAGCATAAATCCTATCTCCAAGTTGTCAGGATTTACAAATATTGGAATTGCACTACCTAGGCTGTAAGCCAGGTGTGTTTGTGGTGGTTGCAGTGTTTCACTAGAGGCAGATTTGAGAACCTTTTCAACCAAATCTACTGGTACCAAGTACGGAGGAATCCGTCCTTCAGCAAGGCTATTTATGGATGAACTAACCTCTCGAGTGAGGTACTGCATTAAGTTTCTAGCCACCTGAGTATAAATCATGTCATTCTTTACCACTTCTGTGAGCGTTTCCAAAGAAATGCATGGTGTTATTGCTGAGTGTGAATTTATAGACATGAAGTTATGTATGGACATTTGTTTTATTAGTGCACGTTTAAAATGTCCTGATTGAACATGCACTTGTCCTGTTTAATGCTATGCATTGTTCTCTTCGGCGGGGGCGGAGTTAGACTCCGTTCCCTGTGAGGAGAGTTTGGTGGACGGTTTAATTTGGTTCGCATGAACCCATTTGTACTCCGGACTTTGCACGCTGGCCTCTAGGTTCTTTTGAGCCCACGTGAAAGTCGTTTGGAGATGGTCTTTTAAATCAGTGACGCATTGGTGTGCCGTGTAGACGGTTGTCACACTGACGTCTTCGGGCTGGTAGATGAGATTCAGGGGAAGTGTCATTTGTCTCCCTGTCATCATCTGGAAAAGTGTCACCCCTGTGGAGCATGGTGAGGTAGAGCGGATTAGCATTAGGACCAAGGGAAGCTTTATGTCCCAGTCCCTGCCATGGCTGCTGGCATGTTCCTTTAACATACTGACCACGGTGCGGTTCATTCGCTCCACCTGTCCCAATGACTGTGGGTGTGAGGGGATGTGGAATTTAACTTCCACGCCCAACATGTCGAAAAGCGCGGTCATGATGTTTGACGTAAAATGCGTTCCTCTGTCCGAGTCGATGGGCAGGGGAAGGCCCCACCGGCTGAAAACGCGATTTAGCAGCAGGGCTGCTGTGGTGACAGCGGTGTCATTCGGTGCCGGCAAACATTCGACCCATTTTGTGAAGCTGCCTGTTATTGTAAAAAGATATTTGTTATCTCTTGACGATTTGGGGACTGGACCGATCCAGTCAGTCTGCAAATGTGACCACGGAAATGTAACCCCCCTTCGCTGAAGCAGGGCTCGGTCTAGCGGTTGTGTGAGTTGTAACTGGCAGCAGGTTAAGCAGCCTTGTACATACTCCTGGGTGTCCTGGGCCGTTGAAGGCCGGGACGCCACCTGTAGGAGAGTTTTCAGATTAGCTTTGCAGCTTCTGTTTCCTCCTACTGGTGAGTCATGGACGTGTGTCAATGTGATCCCAAGTTCGTTTGAATCTTTGGGCTGAATGGGCTGAAACTCATGGAGCAGCTCTTTATGTGCTGTTCTCTCTGTTTCAGTGGTCAGTGCATCAGCTTGTTCCAGCTGCTGCATAATTTCTGTTTTGAAACTAGGGCAGGGCTCAGTGGATGAGTTCTGGTTCTCTGGTTGATTTGGTGCCGGTTCTGTTGGGTTGGTTGCTATCGCATACCCCAACAGGTTTCCTTCAGCTTCAAGCGTAGCACCACAAATAGATCCAGCAGGCAGAGCTTCATGTCGCCTGATTTGGATCATGTTGGAAGGGAAAGTAAACACTGTGTCTGAAGAGTCCTGTCTGCCGGTCAAGGATAAAGGCAGGTCTCCAATGACGGGAATGCTCAGCTCAAAGTCGTGGAAAGAGCTTTCGATGAGCACCCCAAGGGGTTTCTTCGCCACCACTTGGATCGGCATGTGGGTTGGATTCTCCACTAGAAGGTAAGCTGAGCGGTTGTTCAGCTCAAGCAGGGGTGTGCCCCGGATGACCAGGTTGGATTCCTGGAAATAAGGAAGGGGTTGGAAGAAAACCTGTGTGTTCTGTATTTGTTGTCCTTTCAGGATGGCTAATCTAATAGGTACACCTGCAGTCTGTGGTGGTATTAGCATGTTTGTTTCGCTAGCCACCTGGCAAGCCTGTGGGATTGTTTGCCCTGATCGCATGACTTCAGGGGTGCCCAGGAAGGAACTTGGGGTCACGTGAGCCTGAGCCCACAGGACCTGATTGCAAGTGTCCAGCTGTGCACCTAGCCGTACCAGAAAATCAGCACCAACAAACACTGGAGGATGTAAATTCTCCACAATGCTGAAAGGATGAGAGAGCTGCCTTGTGCCAATCTGTGCATAAAGTATGCACACCCCCGTTGCTTTCAGAAGCCGGCGAGGCCAGTCTGCTGAGAGCAAATAGTGGCTGTGTTTTGTCTCAGCCAGATGGGGCTTTTCACGGCACAGAGAGCTGTACAGATCTCTGCTGATCGCAGATTTCTCTGACCAAAGAGCCAGCAGCACGTCTGGCATGAATGTGCTTTCCAGGTGCACACCTTCGGCCACTCTGGGGTTATAGGGTTCACCTCCAGAGTGTTTAAGTGAGCAAAGGAAAGATGTGTGGCTGCAGAGAGAAGTTCTCTGATCGCTGAGAAGCGGTGGTGTGGCAGAGGATTTTGAAATCGGCTCTGTTGAAGGCAGAAATGGTGCTAAGAGCTCTTTGGGCTCTTCTGAGCAGGTCACCTGGTGGATAGGGACGGATGGTCCACTTCCAGAAGTAAGAGGCTTGGGGGTACCCACTTGGGCCCAAAGATGACCATGATGGCAGTCAATGAGTGGAGCTAACCTGTTCAACAGATCCTGACCCACAAGAAAAGGTTCCGTGTCCAAAGTACAGATGTAGATGGGGTGAACAAGGGTCATGTCACGGAAAGTGATGTCTAACCACGCCTGTTTGGTGATGCATGACTGATCCTGAGTGTAGCTGGTGATGCCCACGTTACAGGTCTCCACCTGGAACGGTTTCCCAAGAGACACCATAGCTCTGGTCACCTCATCAAACAAATCTGAACACATTAGACTGATCTCGGAACCTGTGTCTAACAGAGCATTTGCTGTGACACATCCTCCTATAACTGTCGAGCAGTATAAGCGATGCGCGTTTTCACGATGGTTTAGCTCACCTAAAAACCTTAGAAAAGGGGTTTTCTGATCACCTGCTGATGGGATCTTAGAAGGTTGTTGGTGAATTTTTGGTTGGTTCCCCCACTTAATCAGATAAACTCTGTTAGAAGGGGGAGCCTGGTCCACGCCTAGTCATGCTGACGTGGGTTTTGGGCCTGGTTTCCCAGGAGGGTCGGCAGGATTGGATGGTGGCGAGGACGGCTGCGGCGCGATCTGACGCACTGTGTCGGCTAGCAACCTGCGAAAAGTCTCCTCCATCTCCTTTCTCATTGACTCTTCCATACGCAGGTTCCAGCCTTTGTTGTCATGTGTGCTTTTCGGCTTTCCCGACCAGTCAGTTTGCTTACCGTGTCGGGCTGGATCCGGCCTGTGCCATTTTTGAAACCTCTCACCTTCCATGCTGTCATGCTGACCTCTCCTATCATGAGAAGCTTTCTTCTGCTGCGGTTCAAAACCGTGTTGCTTCTTGAACCCAAATCTAGTTTTAGGTTTAGAGGGAGGCATCTCATGTCCCTCCAGACCTAACCTCTTTTCTGGTTCGATCTGAATCTGTAGAACCTTTTTATCACTGTCGGCTCCTTTGTTGGGCCGGACACGTGTTTCCCATGCAACCTGCGCGTATTTCCTGATTTCCTGCATGGTAAGTCTCTTGGTTCTACAATGCATGGTAACCTCATAACGCACGCTTTCATGAAGATTATGGAGGAACAAAGATTTGAAAGTGTGGTCTTCCTCCAAGCCGGGAGCATTTCGTCCCTGAAAGTAAGCAGCCCGTAAACGGCGGTAATACTCCTTGGGCGCTTCAGTTCTCTTTTGCTGAATTGCAAAAGCTCCAAGAGTCGCAGAAGCTGGGTCTGTGAACACAGAATATTCTTCTCTTAAAGCCTGACAAAGAGCTGAGTAACGGTCACGTGTAGCTGGAGGGAGGCTTTCTATGAAAACATGGACACTTCTGGACGTGGTTTTCCAGATAAGCTTCAATTTTTCTCGAGCCGAGGGGCTATATAAGTCTAGCAGACAGCGCTCTACCTCTCTGAGATAGTCATCAATGGTGGATTCTGTATTGCTAGGATCAAAACGCTCTATGTCTCGGGCCAGGGACTCAAGCTGACGCATCCGCAGTCCCTGTTCAGGGATCGGGGCTGGTCCATCTGAGTCCTCTCCTGACGACTCCTGCCTGCGGTAACCACGATAGCAGGGGGGCTCTGGTTCTGACCACCTACCTGGCATCGGCGGCCGTTCGTGGGAACGCCGGGGGACCCTCCCTGTCATGAACTCTTGTCCGTGGACGCGGTTCAGAGGAGTGGGGTTTACCTGTGTCCCAGGAACGGTGCTCCCGTCGCCCTGGTGGGGGGAAAGGGTCATAGCAGACAGTGTCAGGGGTCAGGTGGGAAGCAGGTGTTTTCCCATGATTTGCATCATGTGGATCAGTCCTGATTGCCACCGTAAGTTGTTTAGGCATCTCTTTCCGTATCACACTGCTATATCTGTCCTGACCTTCGCTTACCCCTCGCTCAGAAGGTGTCTGAGGGCCCAGTTCATCCAATGTCCTCCAGGTGTGATCCCCATGTCTTCCCTCAGATCCTTCTGGCTGCAAGTTAATGAGATCCTCCTCTCGCTCCTCTGTGAGATGACAGCTGCCCTGAACACTTCTCTGTTCTAGCTCCCTAACTCTTTCCTCAGCTGCGATCCGCATCTCAACCTCTCTGTTACGCAGATCGGTCTCTAGCGTTAACCTTCGGTGGTATAACGCAGATAATTCACCCAAAACATCTGCTACCAATCTATCCTTTGGCTTGCTTTGAACCTCCTCCACCAATTCCTGAATTTTCCTCTCACAGTCCTCTATGTTAAACTGATTTAAGCGGTCTTGGTCCTCCGGTGTCATTTTAAGCAGTGAGCTAATGACACCCTGAGCCTCCATTCCAATGGAGGATTGTGGACCTTCAGCTCCTTTGACTGAAGAACCTTTACTATCCATTCTTTGTCAGCTATGGACAGCGGCACAACAACTGTAGCTCAGCACTACACAACAACAACAATCAAATAACACTGTAGTTTATCTTAGCGCTAAACAACAGACAACAAACAACGCTGTATTCTAGCTTAGCACTAAGCAACAACGCATACACTTTAGTTTAGCTCAGCGCTAAACAACAACTGCTAACAACAACTGTTAAGTGGCTTCACTTTACTGTCAACAGCAACTCGCACTACGACTGACACTTTACTGCAGGAAGTGTGGTCAAATACGTGCGTTTAATTAGGCTGCGCAGGGGAAAATCAACCCTGCGACTTACAACTCCTATGTTTAGGAACGGTTAATATGCTTGTTTAACTTTGAGAATATTAACTGTGAGTGACATGGACCACTAACCTTTCGGCCAGTAATTAAGTGATAAAGCTGTGGTTTTGTTTGTGATGCAAGTTATTTAAGAACAGGTGCTCTACACATGTGTGGAAAATAGCTAAGTGTTTGGAACTTCAGAGGTGGCAAAGAATGACCGCTAAATTGCAACCTTAGTTTCAAAATCACAGCTCAATTTTGACCACTTATGATGAGCAGAAGGGGGAAAAGAAAGAAAAATAATTTAACAAAAATTAAAAGTTTAAAAATATAAAAAAAATTTCAAAAGGAATAAAAAAATTATAATAAGTTGACAAAAATTATTAAAAGGAGTAACCATAAAGAAAGTTTTAAGAAACTGACATTCAGATATCCATTCAGGGAAGCCGAGTGCTTTCACCTGAATTTTCAACCGTGACTGCAACTACCTATCCTGGCCACCAGATGGAGGCAGGGTGCCCTTCACTTTTGGGAAGACTGAGCTGTAATTACACACGATGTCCAGCAGATGGGGAATCGTTTCCCTCATCAAAACAATTATGATGCAATTACACACACGTCCACCAGATGGAGGCAAGGTCTCTCTTTTCAAAGCAGAACACGACACAGGAGATGACTGATCAGTAGCAGACGCTGGAGGCGCTGTACGTTCTAGTCAGTTCAGTCTAACTAACTCCAGGTTTAGAAATCAATATTCAAACCTCAGGTTAACAACCTCAAACCACCACAAACACGTACATATTTAGTAGGAGTACTTCCTTAATCAATTATGACTGAATAGCCCTTTTGGCAAGGTGAGCAGTCAAAATGCTGGAATGTAGATTGTGTTCATTAAATTCATAAGTTGCTGGTTATTCAGTTTAGTCTAAAGGAACGCCAAATAAGTAGACTAGCCCACCCAGGGACGCCAGTAAATGTTATGCCAGAAGATGGTTGAATATGCTTATTATTATTATTAATTATAATTTGGCATTATAATTTAAATAATAAATCATTCAACTCAAAATTCCGCTACAACAAAATATAGTTCAAATGGTGGTGATGTTAGCTATAAGCTTGTAAGTATTTATACCACTAATGCATTAGTTAATTTGCTGTTATGAACTCATTTATGCTGGGATAAATGATCTGGTCGGACTTGTGACCGACGAGGTTTATCCGGCAGGCTGTGAGAACCCCAATGTAACTGCAATTAGAGTTTAAATCCTTATTCGTCTATCACCATCCAATGATTTTGTCTCTGTATTAATGTCAGATGTTAACTCCAAAGGAGGTTAGCTCTGATTTCTGAATAACCATACAACTATGAATTAGACTGGACACAAAACCAACTCTATTCCGCAGTGGTGTTTTATTGAACCAAAAGCAATTCCCTGTTACAGTAATTCTCTGATTCAACAACTTTGGAAATCTTACTCACTACTAACTAACACGCAAAATATATATGGAGATAAAAGAATAAACAAAACAAACAAAACGAAAGGAAAGAAAAACAAATGGATTAAAATGAGCGGTTGCAACTCTTAGTTCAGCTCACGGTTGTTTAAACCACATTCAGAACATCGGCATTTGACATAGCATTGACAGACAGAGCAGCTGTGGGAGTCCTACCGGACGCTTTGATGCCTTACAAAGCTATCAGCTAAGCTACAGCCCAGTCATCCGACACCCTCCCAAGATGGCGACTATGATGACGTATGCTCTGCAATTTACGTGAAGCGTGAGGGGAGGTCCTGATGACGTAACCACGCTTACGCTGATGGGGTAATGCCTCGCTTCGAGAGGGCGCGGCTAACTGGTAGTTTAAAACAGAAGCCGCGGAATGAGCTCGGACAAAGAGATTAAACTGATAAGAAGAAGCGAAAAGAGAGAGAGAGGGGAAGGCAGGGAAGAAGATGGAACAGAACTGAAGCAATGACCCACGGCGGGGTTATTGATGAATCACAAATCAACACAGCAAAATCAAAATGTAAAATGCATGCACATACAAAGAAAATATTCAGCAAAATAATTCCAACTTCGTCGTGGAATAAAAGCATTAACCTAAGCCTACAAATTTCTACGTCTGCCCAGGCACTTCTAAACACCCTGTTGGTGAGACAGAAATAAAAGGGGAGAACCCGTTACTTTGAGGTGCCTCGGGGCTGGTCCGGAGTGAAAGTCCCGGCTTCGGTCCGGAGCGCTCCGGATCACGCGACGTCCTGAACGCGTCTTGACGACCGCAGGGTCCGCAGGCTGCAGCGGGGACCAGACTGAGAGAGTTCCTTCGTCTTTCTCTCTCTCTCTGGGCTCCTAGACGCTTGTTGGGCCAAACAACGCGTCGTCCTCTCTCGATCACTGGGAGATAAGGCGGCTTCCAGTATTTGATCAGAGGGAATTAAAGGTACCTTTTTGAGTCGACCTCCTGTCTGCACAGGGAATGGTTTTGCTTCGAAAAAAATCTCGGTCCAGCGAGAAACTCGAGCACGTGGCGTGGGATTACTCCACGGAGTACAGCTGTGTCTTCTCGGGTTGGCAGGGCGCCAGGGAAGAAGATCGATTGCGGGGTGCAACCGAGTTTTATCAACTTTACCCTAGCAACGTTATCGGTTGCTAGGGCGCCGGCCATTTTGGGCCGCGTTGCATGATGGGAGTTGGTGGCCATTTTGACCACCATGCATCATGGGAAATGCAGTCTGTCACGTCCTGACATGGCACAACAGGAGGAACAACTACTTATTTGGTTTATATGGCTTTTTTTTTCTTTTTTCTTTTTTACATAGGCCCAGGTTGATTTGGATTACTTTTTAATTAGGTAAATTAGAAAATTATCTAAAAAAAACAACAACTGTTGTTTGATTTACTTTGTCTGACATTGAAATTTGTTTGAGGATCTGAAACATCCCAGCAAGACTTACAAAGTAAAAACAGAAGAAATATGTTAGGAGGCAAATGCTATTACACAGCCGATCGTATGTTTATTTCAATCACTTACTCCAAAACATCTTTGTTGAACTGTTTCTGTCGGTTCCCAAGAAACTCGCCTATCATCTGCCGACTGAGGCCCTTTCTTTCCAAGAGGAAGCGGGCAATTCCAACAGGAGTGTCCGACACAAAACCTCTTTCTATCAGGTACTGGATCCCTTTTTCTGGTTTCCTATAGTTGAAGCAAAAATGTGATGAACCTTTTTTACTGTACATTTATAGACATAAAAGTACTTCTCTCAATGGAACTGCAACTTACTTGTTGAAGAGATTGAGACCAATGCGGTACTGACGTCTCTGCACCACGTCGCTGTTGAAGGGGGGAGAGTCCCAGCTATGGCGGCTCTCCCTCTGATACGTCTGCTTGCCCAGAGGAGGAAGAGGCTCCTGCAGGCTGTCCTGAGATGAGGAGCCAGAGCTGCAGTTGACCGTCTCGTTGGAATTAGTGGTGGAGTTGAGGGAGTCGTTATCTCCGTCGGAGCAACACGGCTGCTCGAGGGCACCGGGCGGAAGGGCTGTCGAGGAGGAAGATGACAGAGGGGTGGTGGGTGGCTGCTGGGGGGAGGAAGAGGATGAGGGTGTGTCAGGATACTGATGGTGGTGGATTGGATGGTGGTGATGGTGGTGGTGGGCTGCCACCTGGTGAGGGATATGTGTTGGTATGGATCTGCCGGGTGGCCTGGTCTGACCCTGGGCAGCTGCCGCGGAGGACGGATGGGTGCCTGAGTTCGGGGAGTGTTTGAGGGTTCCCTGTGGGGAGCCTGAACCAACCCCGGGTTCTTGCTCATAGACCAACTGTCTGCTCAGGGAGCCTCGGTCTGAACGATCGCTCATGTCTACTGAGCTGTCACTGGGTGGTTCGATAGTGAGAAGAGGCAGGTGGGCCCCCCTTAGTCGGTAGTCTCTGCACTCTGTGCATGGGGTGCTGCGCCGGCTGTTGCTGCTGCCCCCTCCTTCGGTATCCCTGCTGTCCTCACGGCCTCCAACACCAACGCCGGGGCCCCAGTACTCTGTATCTGTGCTGCTGGGTGCCCGGTCGAGGGACAGCGGGGAAGATGGCATCCCATCATCCATGTAAAGAGTGACGTCGCTGTAAGAGGTGGCAGTACTGTCACCATGCATGCTGAGTCCTCCCCCAGCTCCTCTGCCTCTTTCTCCCAAGCCTCTTTGGGAGGATGGGTTGCTGCTGCTGCTCCACATGCACTCTCCAAAGTCTTCACTGATGGGTCCCCCCTCCCTGCTGCCCTCCTGGGAGTCATCGCGACCTGCGCGGCAGGTGAGTGCGTCATCGATTGAGTCGGCTAAGGACTTGACCTGGTGGGAACATGAGAAATGAAACCATCATGGCCATTTCTATTATGGGAGTTTGGGGTTATAAAGAATATTGATCTTTATGTATACAGCACCAAATTCCAACAAATATCATAGAAACCAAACAAGTCCCCTTCATATCCAGGTATATAGGTCCAGTTTCAATTTGAATCATCCCAGTACACTCCAATAATGTAGTCACGTGCAAATTCAGGTGAATACAGTTGAAATTTATCCAAGTGTACAACAGTACAATGACAGTCAGGTGATCACATGATGCCGGGCGGTGGAAAGTTATCCATCGACGCAGGTTCAACTGTAGTGGCCATAAACACTCAAATCTGACCTTTCACACACTTTTACCTCTCCCCTCTAAAATAAAAATCTAAACCTAAAAACACCCCTACTGATCGCTTCAATTTGCAGATGATCTTGAATCTGGTCAAAATGACTTCTAAATCCACGCAGATTGCATCTGCAAATTGTGCTGTGATCATCAAAAGCTGATTGTCAATCCATGTCAAAGAGTCTTTTTTTTATATATACACCTCAGCAATTCAAAAAGCTTTTAAAGTTATTCATAATTAGTTCTTACTTTAAATAAGGCCTATTGTGTGTGGGTTGTAGGAAAAAGATGACATTCCATTTTATTGCTGGTTGTCAAATGCAGTGTGGCCTGTGGTTGTGATCATTGATCAGGATTGTGATATCTGCTTCCACAGAAACTAAGTTCTGAGTGAAGTTGCCTGATAGATTTAGAGCTATTTTGTACCTCAAATGTTTTTGTGTAATTACAAATACAGCAAATACAAATACAGCAAATACAGTCTTTTCTCCCAAACCTCTTCACTCCAAATTTACCATTGAGCCTTATGTATATCTAAAATTTTGGCCATCTCTTAAAAACACAGTGAGGGCCCAGTTAAAACATAAGAGTTTAATCAATATTAACGTTTATTTCTAACCCCGGAAATTGTTTCCTCTCAGGTTTGAAAGAAACTTTTTGTTGTGTTGTTTCTATTGGGAACGTAAATGACCTTGCCATGTGATTTTGAGCAATAATTAATGCAATTTCTGGGTTCATGTTTTTAATTGGCATGATAAGGAAATCTTATTTTGATGAATACACAAAATCTCCTTTTTCCTTCTACAAAATATACGATGAGATGGGTCCGGCTGACTTTTCAGTAGATAGGACAATGACATTTTTTTATGAGAATAATATGCATTACTCTAAAATAGTCTAATGTAGCATGTCTGGGCTACATCAACAGACTGCAAATATTCAATGACTTTTCAGGTATCCCGCTTTTTCTGAAAAAGCAGATGGCAAAAAAATAAATAAATCAGAAGCATGTAGTGCTCTATTCATTTATTTCAAATGTTTATTTTCAGGTCATATGTTGGTGCCATATGCAGATTAGAGCGTTGTGAACCTAATAGCTTAAAAAAATCCCAAGGGCTGACCTGTTTGGAGAAGGAGTCCTCCAGATGGGTGTAGTCTGCAGAGCGGTCAGGATCCGGGGAATGAGGAGGCCCGATGGCCACACTGTGGGTGAAGCTGGTCTGCGTCTGTGCCTGTGGCTGAGGCTGTCGCTCGTCAAAGGAGTACTGCAGTCTCATGTTGGACAGGATGATGCGGCGTGTCATGCGACTCTCTGAGGCAGAGCTTCGGAGGCGCTCAAAGTTCTTATTCATGCGATACTGTCTGAAGGCCGTCTGAATGGTTTTGGCTGCTCTGCGACTTACAAAGGAGCCTCCATACTTTCTCTCCAACATCTCCACCTGAAGAAGGTGAGAAGAGTAATGTGTGGTCAGAGCTGTTCATTTCCATTATAACAGGAACCTCGTTTACACAAGGTTTGGTGTACTTTACACAGCTCTCCTGCTAAATTAGTCACACCCAATGAACTTTTTTCTTTTTTTGACATTTTGTTACAAAGCAACACTAAATGTCAAAGTATTTCACAGTGTTTTTATGTCGTAGACCAACACAAAGTAGTTAATAATTGTTAAATGTGAGGAAAATGACATTACTTTTTAGACAAAAATGTGAAATTGTGGAAAGCTTTTATATTTAGTCCCCCCGAGCCAACACTTTGTGGAGTCACTTTTCGCTGCAGTTACAGCTGAATCGTTTGGGGAATCAACCAGCTTTGTATACCCAGATGCCGAAATTTCAGCCCGTTCTTATTTCCGAAATAGCTCAAGTTCAATTAGATCTGGACTTCAACTGGGGCATTCTAACACGTGAATATGATTTCATCCAACTGTTCAATTGTAGCTTTAGCTGTTTATTTCGGCTTCACGCCTTTTGCAGCCTCAGCAAAAGTTTTTCTCCCCGTGTTGCCCTACATCTAGTTCCAGTTATTCTTCTCATCAACTCCCATCAACTTCTAGGAAAAGAAACCCTTACGTCGTGATGATTTTAATACCAAGTGTTAGTTTTTCTCAAGTTTAATTTGACCAAAGCTCCCTCCTCCATGTTTGCTTTGTACCCTGGATGGCTCATAGACACCTGTAAATAGGACTTCATCTGGATTTTAAACATGAATTAAAACAGCTTGTTTTCCAACAGTGACTTTCTTTTATATCACTAACTCGTAAAAGCCAGATTTGTCGCCTGAATGACCCATTTCCTGCTAATGGCTACTCCTACCTGAGCTATGAAATTCTGCAGCCCCTTCAGAGTTACTATGGTCTCTAGGATGATTCACTGATTAAAGCCAGACATCTCAGTTCAGATAAACGCCTATATCATGGTTTGTCTGCAGTTGCGCCATTTACTGATGAGGGGGTCAACAGTGCTCCATCTGATGTCCAAAGCTGTTGTTTTCCCAACTAAAGCTTTAAAAAAAAAAAAAAAAAAAAAAACTCTCTTGAACTTTATCTTGTAAAGCTCTGATGGGTTAAAAGGACATCTGGACTCATACTGAGAAATTACGCACAGGCAGTTCGGTGCATTGGGTTTTATATAGGGTCATCAGAGCAAAGGGGAGTGAATATAAATGCATGCAAAACTTTTAAGATTTCTCTTTGTAAAACAACCCTGAAAACTGTACACCGCTTTCTTTCCACTTCACAAATATGTCACCGTTGGTTCTTTTTGCAATGTGAAAAGGTTCAAGATGTATGAAACCCTCTTTATTCTCACTAAGTATACAACGAGTATCACTACCTTCTTATCCTGCAAATCCGTCGAGAGCTCATAGCTGTCAGAGAGGGCCTTGCATCTCTTGTTTTCCTCCTCCTCCTGCTTGCGCAGGGCCAGACTTGCCGGCTGGTGGCGGGTGCGCAGCGCCCAGGCCAGGCTGGCCGAGCTGGAGGTCACTACGCTGGCGGGGCCCCTGGACGCTGTGGGGACAGCACTGCTGGCGCCGTCACTGTAGCGCTCTGAGCCGTGAAGATAAGGCGACTGGCTGAAGGAGCTGTCTTTGTGCGGCGCCGTGTCCGGACACTGGGACTCCCCTTCCACGCTGAAGAGGAGAAAGAGAAGCAGAAGTCAGGGGACTGAGTCACTGAGCTTGAGAATCTATAGCAATAAAACATTTTCTCATCCAAAAAAAACACGGTGACGGAACTGCCGCAGCCCAAATTATATGCAAAAAAAGAAAAAGAAAAAAAAAGTTTATTCAGAATGACCAAAAATGGACTTACTTGTAAATTTTAGTGCGCCGTGAACCCAGCCACCTCCTGCTGGAACTCATTGTGAACTTTTTATCAGGGTTTATTTCAGGCAGTGCCAGCTTCCTGAAAACATCTCCCCGTTTACACAGGGGTTTGGTAATTTGACAATTTTCTGTCCTCCATTCACTTCTGTTGAAGGGTTCAGGGCTTGGTTAATATTTTGCCAAGTCTCCCCTGCTTGTTGTGCCGTCCTTGTTAGACAGACACGGCGGCAGTAAAACTTTCTGACAGGTCAGCTGCTACACAAACGAAAAGAGTCGTGCAGCGCCGCATACCAGCGACTCTATCCAAACAGGAAAAACAAGCTCAATTTGCCAGCGCCACCGCGTTACTTGACCCTAATTGCCTTCATTAAAATGCCCTTCAAGGTTTTTTGATTATCCAGAAACAATCACAGGTCCTTCGAGATCAAATGTCCATATGCAGCTCCATATTTTAGCGACCATTAAACTCATCGGCGTTAAAGTAGGTCCAGAACAAAGATCATCCAGTGCTGGTACTTTCTGACCAGAAAAGTCCACCCAAGTCCGTGTGTGTGTGTGTGTGTGTGTGTGTCACATGTTCCTGTGTCTACATTTCCTTCCCTGCGTTGGCCACGCCCCCTCTGCCAGCACTGCCCTGTCTCACAGTGCAGCCAGGGTCAGGGATGTGAGTGAGTGGACCTTACATTCAGCTCAAGAATAACGCTAATTAAGACTGGCAAACCATTCCTTCAAAGCATTGTCACTTTTCCGCTCGACTGCAAAAACTTCCTGTACAAGAGTTGAGTTACTGGGGTGGGGAGTGAAGCCAACCCCAGGAAGCAAACAACCCTTTTTTTTTATTTGTTAAAATCAACAAGTCACAATGCAGGACATCCTGTGACTTTAAGCAACACATGACTTAGCTCAATGATTGTTGAGTCTAACAACAGAGTGAGAGCAGTGCAGCCACGTTGCACAACACAAGCTTTGTAATACAAAAGACCATCATGACCTCTAGAAGCAGGTAAACATTCTTATAATCTACTTTTTTTTTTTTTAGAGCAAATCTAACTATAATTATGCCTTCTGCACTGTAAACAGGGTGCTTTTTCTACACTGAGCAAATCAAGGTGCTGCACATAACCCCATCTCTTCTTGCTGAGGTTTTTTTTTTTTTTTTTTCTCGTGCAGCATCATTTTCAGTCCTCCTCCTCTGCTCCTTAAATAGTGAAACGGAGAACAGGGAGGGGGTTGCTTGGTGACGGTTGCTGTTGGACTTTTGTGGGCGGCCAGGCAGTTGTTAGGATGAAAAGCGGTGTTGCCATGGCAGTGTATTGACTGTTGCCATCATTAAGGTGGGTGTTGAAGATGCTGCACAGGTTGTGAATGACACTCCAAAAAAATAAAATAAAAAAATACATGACTC